>OY829544.1:50401656-51601656 GCA_963691705.1 Viola odorata
GAAATTCTTGAAGAGGATGAGGAGGCATTCGGCCTTGGTGATGTCGAATCCTTGGAGGAGGAGAAGGAGGAACTCGTCTTGGCGTTCCATCTTGTTTAGTGCGGACTTGTACACTTGAGGAGAAGAAGTGTCTTGGTTCGGGGCCATGGCCAAGGCTTTGGTGGACAATGGAACCGAGGCCATAGCTTGAGACTTGTGGAAAATCTTCGTCGTCGTCATCCTCACTACAACTTGATGTTGAGCCACGGATTAAGAGACGAGGACTTGAAGTCTCTTCTTGGTCGTCATCCTCACTACAAACTGAACTTGAGCCACGACTAAAGACATGAGGACTTGGAGGATCTTCATTGTCTTCACTCTCGCTACAAGTTACTTCACTTTCATCTTGGTACTCATCCTCTCTATCAATGCTACACTCATCGCCGCTTTCACCACATGGTTCAAAATCTTCATCACCATCGAATTGGCAACTATCATCACCACATGATTCATCACCACTTTCGTCAATGCATTGTGAGTCATCATCGTCATAATACGACTCTTGATCACAAGACTCACAATCACTATCTCTTGACATTGTGCCTGAAAAATTGAACAAACTAAATATATATAGATGTTAGTAAATAATCTCTCCCTCACGTGTTTAAACACTCGTGTTTAGGTGTTTAGGTCACTCGAAAAATACGTGCTCACAAACACTCAACTTCGCGTTCTCCGTGTACCTGCACACTTAAACAAGGGTTAGAAAATAATTCGCTCCCTCACGTGTTTAAACACTCGTGTTTAATCACTCGCAAAAGATAGCCTCACAAATCGCTCAATACATCCACACACAAAGCTTGCTCACCACACAACTCCTTGCCGCAAACAAACTTGTGATCCGAATCAAGCAATTCATCAACAACTACCTTCGCAAATGCTCAAGATTAGAACAAGAGGAGGAAATATTGAACTCATAAAGAACTCAAGAAGAATACAAGGACTCAAGAGAAAGCTGAAATTTTTTCAGATTTCCAAGGAAATTCAAAAATTTAATTTTGAGGGAAAAACTTTGAATTTCCGTTGGAGGGAAGGGAGGCTGGAATTATTGGGTTTAATTGAGTAAAAGACTCAAAGGAAGACTCAAAGAATTAATGAAAAAGACTTGGAAGTTTAGGACTCAAAATAACTTAAGTTTAGGACTCAAAAGTGTAAAACTCAAGTTTAGGATTTAATAAATTTAGGACTTGAGTTTAGAACTTGGTTTAAGACTCAAGTAAAGGAAAAAGACTGCTGGACACTAAGAAGAAGAGGAGGACGTGCTGTCTTGAGGAAGAAGTGGGTTTATTTAGTTGGAAATGGGCAATTTGGTTGGGATGGTAGTATTTAGTTAGAAAAGTTTGCAACCTTGGTCAAAATGTCAAAAGATGAGGGTGAGGTGGCTATTGCATTAAATGCAAGGGATGAGGCTTGATCCTTGCTTGGATGTTGGCCGGCCAAGTGTTCCAATTATTTCTTTTCTAATTTTTTTTTTTTTAAAATATTAGAAACACTTGGTTCAACCTTTAGGTAAATATTTTTGGATCAAAAAGTGTCAAGGCCAAGAACACCAAGAACAAGTGATGAACATCAAGAACACACCCAAATGATTTTTGTAAAATTTTGAACTTTTGACCTAGCAAAAATGATCACCACAATCACACAATTGCCCACTTGAAATAGATTTGGAAAAAGACACCTAAAACTCAAGATTTTCAAGAAAGAAAGTTTCTAACACTTTGGACGAAACTAGAAAAATTCGCTAGGCGGCCAAAAGCTCCGCTACCACTTGATGCGATCCTGCCTAGGGTTAGTAGGTCGGATAACATATGGAGCTTTAGGGGGATCTAGCCGAGCGAATCAACTAGCACACACATGACCACAAAGAGGGAAATAACAAGATATGGAGATGCAGCGGAGAAAAAGACACAAAAGAGCGATGGAAAGATGAGAGTTACCGGGATTTAGAAGAAGGAGGGAAGGGACGGAGATGAGCACACACGAAGAAGCGAAGAATCACACAACGATTGCTTGATCAAGATATACTCCGAGGGCCAAGATTGAGACTCATTTCTATGGATGATCAACCAAATAAACATATATTTCATTCACACAAATCGTCAACACGATTACAAACATGGATTTCCCGGAGAGAGATCGGGAGGAGTAATCTCAAACTCAAGCGATCCCTCTCAAGGAATTAAAGTGTTGAGCTCATGGCTTAGTTGACAAGAGAAAGGAGTAATCTCACTTTACAAACATCAACCAAATGACTAAGCTCCTTCAAATGAAGCAAAAGAGTTACATATATAGTTGGTATGCATTTTGGGCTTGAAAAGCCCAAAATTCGTACCCAAAAGAGATGCTAGCGTGATCACGTTAAGGCCTTAGCGTGATCACGCCAGACAACTTTCCCTTAGCGTGATTCACGCCAACACCTTAGCGTGATCACGCCAAGATGCCCAAAAATCTAAAATAGCATCCGAGAGTAGCGTGATCTAAGAACTCTTCACGCTAAGAGCTTAGCGTGATTATGCTAGACCTCTTTCCTTAGCGTGATCACGTTAAGACCTTAGCGTAATCACGTTAAGGATTTTTCCACTAGCTTCAGCTCCGCGCGCCAAAATGTCGACAAGCATAACTTCTGATCCACCCGTCCGATTGACCTGAAACTTATCCCAAATGAAAGCTAACATCTTGAAGTTTCCATCAAGCTTCGGTTCTCATAAATCGGAGGCCATTTGCTTGTCCATATTCTGGTGACAAATAGGCGACGCAATTCTGACTTGCATAGATGGAGCATTTGTTGTCAAGGCCTTGGGAGGAGTTGAGGAAGTTCAGCTTTGCTGGAGGCCCAGGGGTGGGACTTTCTAGGGATAGACGTGCCTCTACTTCAGGGTCTGCTCGACCATCTTGGGAATTTGGTGCATCTAGGCCTAGGCATTGCGATGACTTAACGCGGCAGCCCGTGACCGGTTCTCTTGATTGCACGGCACGTATTTCTGATTCGAAGGGGGTCGTGATCACATCAAACAGTTGCCCCATCTTTACTGTCTTATCGAAGGATTTGATAAGCAGTAAAGACAGTTGCCTCTAGATATCCGAATTTTAGCGACACAGCAGGTCTTACCTCAAGCTTACAGTGATGATGTCACTTTGGGAGGAGGTAGTTGATTGATGTCGCTCTGGGAGGAGGAGATTGACTAATGCTGCCACTGGGGATAAAAGGTGATCGCTTGATGTCGCTCTGGGAGGAGGAGATTGATTGCTGTCACTCTAGGAGGAGGAGATTGATTGCTGTCACTCTGGGAGGAGATGAATTGCTGCCACTCTAGGAGGAGGAGATTGATTGTCATCATCACTGGGGATTAAAAGGTGATTGCTTGATGTCGCTCTGGAAGGAGGAGATTGATTGATGTCGCTCTAGGAGGAGGTGATCGCTGTCGCTCTGGGAGGAGATAGGTTGTTGATCCTGCAAAGATATAAGCTTAGATTCATTCGAGTCTCAAGAGAAACTTAAGTTGCAGGAAATGTAAATGATAACTACTCTACCGGGGACGGAAAGTAATTTCACGAAAATGTAAATGACAACTCCACTGGGGGGTCTGACATGCAATAGAAGTTGCCTAGGGAGGATAACACGCTATTCGTAGATGTACGAACGATTTGCCCTAATGATGTCACTCTAGGAGGAGGGAAATAATTATGCAGAAATGTAGAATTATGTGAAGGACGTCACTCTGGGAGGGGAAGAAATGCTAAGGCTGAAAAAGGTAGAGCTACGCTATGTTGTCACTCTGGGAAGAGAAGAAATGCTTGATGCTGAAAACTAACCCTATGATGTCACTATGGGAGGAGAAGAAATGCTACGCTGGAAACTAAACTATGCTGTCACTCTGGGAGGAGAAGATGCTATGCTGGAAACTAAACTATGCTGTCACTCTGGGAGGAGAAGATGCTATGCTGAAATCTAAACTATGTTGTCACTCTGGGAGGAGAAGAATGCTAGGGCTGAAATGCAAATAATGTCAATTCCCGTAGGAGAAGATGCGGAATGCGAAAAATAAGCTAAGGTCACTCTGGGAGGAGAAGATGTTATGCTGGAAACTAAACTATGCTGTCACTCTGGGAGGAGAAGAATGCTATGCTGGAAACTAAACTATGCTGTCACTCTGAGAGGAGAAGAATGCTAATGGTGAAATGCAAATAACGTCAATTCCCGTAGGAGAAGACACGAAATGCGGAAACTAAACTAAGGTCACTCTGGGAGGAGAAGATGCTATGCTGGAAACTAAACTATGCTGTCACTCTGGGAGGAGGAGAATGCTAAGGCTGGAATGCAAATAACGTCAATTCCCGTAGGAGAAGACGCGAAATGCGGAAACTAAACTAAGGTCACTCTGGGAGGAGAAGATGCTATGCTAGAATGCAAATAACGTCGATTCCCGTAGGAGAAGACGCGAAATGCGGAAACTAAACTAAGGTCACTCTGGGAGGAGAAAATATGCTTTCGTCACCAGTGGCGTTGATACAATCCTAGAATGCGTCTGCATCCTGCTCAGGAGGTAACGACCCCAAGGGCAAGACTTTCTCACGATTTGCAGCCGTAAGCAGTCCTCACCTGATATTAGTGTTTGCACTCACGCTCTGAAACAAGGCTAAGTGTTTTACACTCATAAAGATGCAGCTAACATGATACATAATTTACAGTTCGCAATGTCAATCCGAGTGAATAGACTTCAAATGAAGATGCACATGCATGGGCGTTCTAATAATCGATGGGACTTTTACGGAAAAGAAGGAAAGGACATGAAAAGTCCGGAAAGGAGTTTGTTTTGGGAAAAGATTGCTTTGCTGGGGAGTTGGAAGGCTTTTGGTGAATGATGTTTTCTTAATTGGCCCTGATGAGGGCGAGGGGTGCGAGCTCTCTCGCCTTTTGCTGGGGATGCTTGCTGGACAGAGTGCATGAGCTCTGGGATCCTTGCTGGGGTGCTCTTCGTTCGGCCAGGGACCTTTTGCTTGAGTCTTCATTGGGGAGTGTCGTCGTTGTTCTTTTTGCGACCCATTACTTGAGTTGGCCTGGGGCCCTTTTCTTCTCGTGTCCTTACTAGGGATGCTTGCTTTGAGATTCCTCAAGTCGGCCTTGGGCCTTTTTACTTGAGTTCACTGGGGAAGGTTGCTTTGAGATTTCTCGAGCTGGCCTTGAGCCTTTCTACTCGAGTTCACTGGGGAAGGTTGCTTTGAGATTTCTCGAGTTGGCCTTCGGCCTTTCTACTCGAGTTCACTGGGGAAAGTTTTCTTCTAGATTTCTCGAATTGAGTCGTCCCCGGGCTGTGATTGCTTTGGCTCTTCGATTGTTTGTATTCTTCGAAGGTCTCTGAGCATTTTCTTTCTTTTCTTTTCTTTTCCCTTTTTCCCCTCTCCCTTTTTTTTTTCTTTTTTTTCTTTTTTCCTCTCCTTTTTCTCTCTTTTTTTTTTTCCTCTTTTCTTTTTCTCTCTCTTTTTTTTTTTCTCTTTATTATTTTATATCCCTCCCCTTTTTGATTTGATTTAAAATGCCACAGAGCAGAGCAAGCACAACCTTCATCTTGATCTCTTCCCCTTCTGTCTTGAGGCATCGGCCTTCGTCGTTGCTACTTCTTCGGTGATGGTCCTTAGTGATCTCCTGGTGACCTTTTCCGTCTCCTTCATCGTGCTCTTGGACTTGACGTGCTCACACTTCCGGCTGGCAATCTTGGCTGAAATTGCTCTTTGGCTCCCGGGGTATGAGTGATAGCGAAGGTTTGGGGGAGTGATGACATATATGGTGGAAAGAGGGAAGAAACGAAAAAAGTGGAGAAAATCATAAAAGTCCCATGTCATTTTATAGCTATCCCATGTCTAATTGCGCATGTACCCTGGATATTATGCGAACTCAACTAGTATCTAGTCAGGCCCTTAGACTCATGAAGGATACGCCGCGATGGCTAAAAAGTGCTTACTGGGATTTGTTTGTGACTGCTTACGTCGGAGCAAGCCGCGGATATAAGAGCAAACAGGTAATATCATGCATGGCACGTAATTTGGATAGATGCTTGATTTAACAGAGGGATTGAGCGTTTCTGACCTATGCGATGCATGAAAATGCTTATGAGAGTAGTATGCTTTTGTTTTAGCCGGGCTAAAGAGGGATTTTGATTGATTTTTGATTTTTGACTGATTGATTGCTAGATGGTTTGATTGCTGGGTCGTTTGATTGCTGGATGGTTTGATTGCTAGATGTTTGATTGCTAGATGGTTGGATTGCTAGATGTTTGATTGCTAGACGGTTTGATTGCTAGATGGTTTGATTGCTAGATGTTTGATTGCTAGATGGTTTGATTGCTAGACGGTTTGATTGCTAGATGTTTGATTGCTAGATGGTTTGATTGCTAGACGTGGGGGGTGGGGGGGGGGGGGGGGGGGGGGGGGTGACTTATTTGAAAAGTTCTACTGAGAACCTAAGGTTGCCCCCCAGTGGGTCAGACGACCGTACTCGACTTAGAGCTAACAAAGCGAGTAAGAATGAAAATAATTTTAAATAAAAGGGGAAAGAAAGATGGACTCCCCTAAGGTATGCAGCGGGGCTGCAAGGGCGTCTTCCACAAGCTCCATGCGGATGACAGCGAGATGCTTCCAGTCCATGTGAGATGCAGAGGGGACAACAGAAAGGGAAATCAATTTGAGAACGAAAAGAAGATAAGTTCAGGGATTCTCCCTTCTTTTAACTCGGCTTTTCGAGGGTGCCTATGATGTGGTCCCAGCTCCGAGACGCCTTGCTTAGATGCGTTGATTGGCTTCTTTTTCAGCTGCTTCGCGGGAACCGCCGATCCAGGTCGAAGTGAGGATGAGATCCGCATTTGGTCCATTTGCTTACCGGTCCTCACTAGACCTTTGTTGATGGGCTTCGTGATTGCTCGGGGGTAAAAGTGGAAATCCTCTGTCCCCGAAATGTGCAGCGGGGCTGCAAGGGCATATGCTTACCGTTCTTATGCAGGCAACGAATGGGGGTGACCCAGTCCCTGAAAAAGATATGGCGAGAACTAATGAGGAGTAAATGCAAGGTGATTTTTGGCAAAAGTAATATGATTGATAAGTTTTTAAGCTCTCCCTTTTGGTCGGGCCATCCGCGGGTTACTGAGTGCGACTTGGGTCGGATGTCGGTTGATGATAGCTTTGTTTTTAGATGCTTTGCCGCAACTCTTGCCTTGGTGTGGGCGATTCTTGCAGCTTGGTTGTCCCTCAATTAAAGGATTGATCTTCACCGTGTTGATCATGGTGCGGATGTCAGAACCTTCTTGAACAAGACCGCATTAAGTATGTTGATGGTGGCCCTAGGAGGACAGCTTTTTGTCGTGCTTTTTCCCAGGAGTTGTTGCCTGTAAGGGTGTGCTGGGCGACCATGGTATTTTGGTGATAAGCTCCTCCGAATGGGTGAACGGAGATGGGAGCCAATGTTGCAAGTGTTCCGACGGCTTGGCCGGCGTAGGATGAGCGTTGTGACTTTGGTCCAGCATTTAGTCCTTTGAGACCGGTTGTTCGCGATGCCGGTTGTGCTGGTAGCACTGCAGGAAAAAGAAACTTTGCTTTAGATGTCGATGGTTTGCCTTAAAATCTTTCCTGATTCGCTCTTGAAGGTGGCCTGCTGCGGCCATTCAAGAGCTGCCACGAACGGAAGCTCCCTGGTCCTCTCGTGATGACAAACTGAGGCGTGAGAGCTTACGTCCCTGCAAAACTTAAGATTGATTAGTGGCGTTAGTCTGAGTGACGTTTCTTACGTCTCGAGCTACTCCTGGGGAGCCATCTATGCCATGCCTCCTTTTGTCATCTCACAAGTTTTAAGAAAAAGGGGACAACAAATTTTAAAACAATAAGCATCTCCTGAAAAAAAAAAAAAAACTTGTTTTATTCATTTCAGGACAAATGTTTGTGATAGATTGTCATGATAAAACCCTATGTCCTTGGTCTGGCCGAACGCTCAGTTCGTGACGCTTCAGGCGAAGTATATCTTGACTGCATCGGCGTTTACCAGTCTTAGGAGATCGTCTTTATCCATGTTGGTTAGCATTAGAGCATCCCCCGAGAATGCACTTTTGACCAGATACGGGCCCTCGTACCTTGGGGCCTACTTTCCTTGACTAGCCTCCTGATGAGGGAGAATCTTCTTCAGCACTAAATCCCCAGCCTCGAACTTGCGAGGTCGCACCTTCTTGTTATAAGCGTTGGCCATTCTTTGTTGATATAACTGTGCATGGCAGATAGCAGCCAAACATTTTTCCGGAAGGAGGTTCAGCTGCTCGTACCTCACTCTTGCCCAATCCAATTTTTCTACTTCAGACTCTGCCAGGATTCTGAGAGAAGGGATTTCTACTTCGAGGGGAATTACGGCTTCCATGCCGTAAACTAATGAGTAGGGAATTACCCCCGTAGATGTACGGGTTGCTATCCGGTAAGCATGCAGCGTGAAGGGAAACATGTCATGCCAGTCCTTGTGAGTGATTACCATCTTTTGGATGATCCTCTTCAGGTTTTTGTTTGACAGGTTTTAAACGCAGGCTTCAATGGGATACGATGCTTGACTATCCCAGGATCAAGACCTAGCATATCGGCATATGACCATGCGAATACGTCCGAGTAGTTTTTGAGGAGAGAGATCAACCTTTCGCTCTGAGTCGTGTCCAGGGTGGTTCCGATCTTAACCAGCATTCTGACTCTCGTTGCTTGCCCCCAGATTTACTTCGTCCAATTCCTCCGGATGAGGGGTTATTTCCTTTTCTGAACTTCCTAGTAAACGGGCCAGTTCGTCGAGATTTCGGCTTTGTCTTCGGTCGTAGCGATGACTTCTTCGCCAGTAAAGACATAGGTTTTATCATGACAATCCGAACTAACATTCATCCTGAAATTATAATGCGAAAAAGAGAGATGCGTAAAAGGAAAATTGCATATATATTTGATTTTTGACAAAAAGGGGAACGTGAGTTCCTACAAAAAGGTTTTCGTAAGAAAACGTGCAAACATATAGATTTTTTTTTCAAAAGGAGTAATTTTGGAGAGACATCCGGAAGCATGGTGATGGTCCAGTTGCACATAGACTCCCCTGACTTCTTTACGAAAATGACTGAACTAGGCAACGATTCTTCTTCTCCCGGAGCATCAATAGAGGAATCTGAAGCTATACTGACCACGATAGGATTCATATTGATGATTTCGACTGTGAGGGAGAAGGCGGCTCCGATGTGGGGATACATTCTGCCTTCCATGCCATGCCCCCAATATCAGCAAATTCACTTGTTACTGGCCCAGCTTGAGACATATATTTGTGGGAACAAGTGGTGGGATGACCATTATTGACGGTGTCAACTATCTCTAACTCACAAGTCTTCTTCCCAACCGTTTCCATCGAAATAGCATTCATATCTTCACCACCTGAGGCGTGGTTTGGGAGAGGGTCGATGGCCGTGTCAGGTCCTTTGGTCAAGCCCTCGAAGGAGACCCCTCCACTTTTTATTAGATGATTTACCTTCATTTTAATGGCAAAGCACTTGTCCAGCGTATGGCCCGACGCCCTAGCGTGATATTCACACACAATGTTGGGATTGTACCAACTTAGGCTTGGAGATTGCTGAAGTCGGGCTGGGATTGGCACGATCTGTCCAGTTGCGATGAGATGCTTGTATATTTCCCCTGCGGGGAGCGGGAGTGGCGGTACTGGTTCTCGATTCGGCTACCTGGGTGGGATGGAGGGCTTAGGTTGTGCGGGTCTTTCGGTTATATCCTCGAAAGAGATCCATCCATGCCTGATCAAACGGTAAACCTTTCTTTTAAAGGTGCGTCAGTCTTTTATGGTGTGACCAAGGGCTTCAGCATGGTATTTGCATCTAGCATCAGGATCATACCAACTTGGATAAGGAGGCTGTAAAGGTTGGATTGGGGTGGGTGCAATTTGTTTAGCTACCAAAAGGCGCTCGTAGATCTCTCCTAAAGGAATGGGAAGCGGTGGCAGTGACCCTCGATCCCAACGGTTATTTTGATTTCTTGGTTTTTTTGGTGGGAAATGGTCTACGTTGTGTAAGTCGTGGTATTTGTGTTGGGGGTGATGGGAAAGGTTGCCTGTCATTCGAAGGAAAAGAAATCCTCGCGGCTAGTTCTTTCCGTTTCTGAGCATAAGTTTTTACTGATCCCTCAGCCCTTTTCTCTAGATTTCGCAAATCAGAACGGTTAGGTGTGATTTCTGCATCGAGCTTGTACCGTTCAGATGTTTCGCGGTGGTGGATTTTGAGGCGAGTTTTGGGGCGTTCAATCCCCGTGTACCTTTCGGATTGTGGAATCTTGAATTTCTGAGGTGTCGTAGTTCCTTGTATCATGCTTTTATCAGCGGGATCCCTAGGGTCATATCTTTCAATAACCCTTAGTTTTTTTCTCGCGTGGGCTCAAACTATCAATAATGGACCCTTTCGCACTAATGGTGCCAAAACCTATGGTCGGTGCATATTCAAGAGAGGACTGTGGATGTGTCAGATCGCCTCCCGAAAGCTTAGCTTCCGATGGTCCAAAAATCGCGACTCGGGTAGAACGGCCCTGAGATGGGTAGGAATATTGTCTAGTTGTACTTGTTCCAACTGTAGGGTTGGTTGAAAGGTGCTGAAGTGACGGGGAGATCTCTTCACCCGTCTTAACTGGTGGATTTGCAGCGGTGGGTACATGATGCGATCACGGACCCTTCCGAATCCAATGTTGACACTCGAGACTTAGTACCTCAAGGCCCGATCACTCGAAGCAAAGCACGAAGGTTATCCCTATGGTTTGAAGGCAAATTGAGTGAGGAAGAACCCCTTGAGGCCAAGGAAAAAGTTGTCCATGTGTGTATTCATCAAGCCGAGGCGAGCCAACAAATGTTCCGTCAAGAATGAACAAGTGCATTTTTGGAAATGAATTGAAGTGAGTTTTTGGATAAGAAAATGGAGTCCGAATTGAGTGATCTTGGTCTTGTTGGAAACTTCAGGATGTTAGCTTTCATTTGCGACAAATTTCAGCTAAATCGGACAAGTGGATCAAAGGTTATGCTCGTCAACATTTTGGGTCGCAGGGTGTAGCGGCATACCGCCAGGCTGAAAGTTCGCGAGGTGCTATACCGCTAGCCTCGCTTGGCAAGTGGGAAATTAATCAAATTTGGGGCGGTATACCGCTAGAGCAAGTGAGTGTGGGGCGGTATACCGCCAGACATCAGAAGAAGAACGAATTTTGGGCTTTTCCAAGCCCAAAATGCATACCACTATATAAATATCTCTTGTATCATTTTTCAAACTTAGTTTTAGACTATGTGTGATATTTGTAAAGTGAGAATACTCCTTCAACTATCAACCTAGCCTTGAACTCTCCACTTGATTTTCTTGAGCAACAAATCGTCGAGTTCGAGATTACTCCTCCCGATTGTTGCTCCGGAAAATATTGATTGTGTTTGTATTTTGGACGAGTTTCCTTGAACGAAAGAATGAAGCTTCATTAATTGCTTATTTTCAAGAATCATGGATGTCAAGTGCTTGGATTGATTTCTTGGATGTTCTTGTGATCAATTTCCATCCTTTGTCAACCCTAATCATTTCCGGGTACCTATTTACTAATTCCTCCGCTATTTCTTATCTATTCTACGCTAAATTTAGTTTGTTCGTGTCTTTCCTTTTCTTGTGCTTGTGTTATCACTAGATAGTTCGATTCGGCTAGATCCTCCGATAGCTCCATTGTAATCCGGCCTACTAACCCTAGGCAGGATCGCATCAAGTGGTAGCGGAGCTTTTGGTCGCCTATCGAATTTTTCTAGTTTGATTCAAAGTGTTAGAACCTATCTTTCTTAATATCTTGAGTTTCGTCCGTCACTTTTGGAAAATATTTCGAGTGGGTTATTGATTGTTGGTTGTGATCAATTTGGTAAAACAAAATTCTGAAAATTTGACGAAAATCATTTGGGTGAGTTTGAGGTGTTCTTCATTTGTTCTTGGTGTTCTTGGCAAATAGAACTTTTTGATCTAAATTTCTTGGGCAATACTTGATAGCCAAGTTTGTACCAATTAATTAATTAAAATTCTCCCCATTTGGCCGGCCAACACACCTTTAGGGTAAAATCACCCATCACTTGCATTAAATGCTATAGGACACCTCACCCTATATTTGACAATTTGACCCAAAAAGAAACCAAATGGTCCTAACTAAAATTCAATTTCAACCAAATAAACCCACTTTTCCTGACCAGCCCAGCACGTTCCTCTCCTTCCCTTGGTCCAGCAGCCTTTTCTAATTAGTCAAGTCCGAAACCAAGCCTAAAACTCAAGTCCTAAACCATAAAATACTAAACTTGAGTTTTAACCCTTCTTGAGTCTTAAACTTAAGTTTCTTAAGTCCTAAACCTCCAAGTCCTTTTCCATACATTTCTAAATACTTCCTTGAGTCTCTTACTTCTTTAATTCATAATTTTCCATCCTCCTTTTCTTTCCTACAGAAATTTCAAATTTCCCTCCCAAAATTGGAAATTTTGAATTTCCTTGTAAATTTCCGAAAATCCTCCTTTCCTTTTTCCTTGAGTCCTTGTAAATCTTTTTGAGTCTTGTTGTGTTCTTCTTCCTTTTTGTTTCCATCACTTGAGCATTGACAATTGAACTCTTGAATTGAAGCACAAGTTTGTTTGTAGCAAGGAAATTGTGTGGAGAGCAAGCTTTGAGTGTGGAGATTTCTTGAGTGATTGTGAGGCCAAATTTTTCGAGTGATTAAACACGAGTGATTAAACACGTGAGGGAGTGAAATATTTTCTAACTCTTGTTTAAGTGTGCAGGTACCGGAAAAACGTGAAGTTGAGTGATTGTGAGCACAACTTTTTCGAGAGAAAAACACCTAAACACGAGAGTTTAAACACGTGAGGGAGAGTTTTATTTACTAACGTATATATATATATATATCTTGTTTCTTCTATTTTGTAGGTATAAAGAAAAAAAAAAGAGAGAAGAAATAAGGGGTTGAATTCCAACATGTCCGGAAGAAGTAGACCTAGTTCTAGTGGTAGCCGAAGCGCCGAAGCCCTTGACCGAGTTTTGGCAGCCTTGGGGGAATTGAAGGCTACCATGGTTCGAACGGAGGACCGTCTCACTTTGTTAGAAGAGACTGTCAAGTCTCGTGGTCGAGAGGATGAAAAACCTTCCGAAGTTGCCACTCTTAAGACACCATCAAAGAACCTTCCGCCAAAGGCGCACCAAACGCCTCTCACTGAACGAGTTCCCGTTGAAACTGAATCGGAGGGACACCGAAGTGAAGAAGAGAGGGTTGGGTTGCTGAAAAATACTCCAAAGAAGGAGGATACCCGAAAGCCATTTGTATCCCCTCCGGGGTTAGCCGTTTCGGAAGAACAAATGAGAGAGATAAGGAAGAAATATGAGCAAGGCAGCCGAGGGCCTGAAGACTTTCATGCTTCTAGTAGCCGACCTAAAATTCCTCATTTCCATGCCCTTACCACACCCCACCACACTCGGGAGTACTACGAGGACCCTTATGGGGAAGTGAATGCCGAGTTTGATGAGGTGACAAGACGAACGAGGGGAAGGCGACAAAGGAGTCAAGGGTCACGGTTTGTTGAACACGAAGAGAGGCCACAAGAGCCTAGGGTTGATGACAAGTTGAGTGGAATTAAGGTGCAAATTCCTACCTTCAGAGGCTCCACCGACCCTTCGGAGTACCTTAAGTGGGAAGGAAAAATTCAGCGAATTTTCAATTGTCATCGGTATTCGGAGGAAAAGAAGATCAAGTTAGCGGCAATGGAATTTGAAGATTATGCCGTTAGTTGGTGGGAGAAGGTGTGTAAAGAGAGAGGAGAAATGTATGCTATTCAAGATTGGGAAGAGATGAAAAGGGTGATGAGAGCAAGGTTTGTTCCCGCACATCACAAGAGAGACTTGCAAAACAAGTTGCAAGGTCTCAAGCAAGGTTCTAAGTCCGTGGGAGAATACTTCAATGAGCTAGAGGAACTCCTAATCAAGACCAACGCCGAGGAGGGCGAAGAAATTACTATGGCACGGTTCCTCAATGGCCTTAATGATCGACTTAGGTACAAGCTTGAGTTGAAGGAGCTCGATCACCTACAATCTATGCTTCACTATGCCATAAAAGTGGAAGCATATGAAGCCACCAAGAAGAAGTCCTACCCAAGCAAGACACAAACCTTTTCCTCAACCCCAAAGACACCTTGGAAGTCCTACTCTAAAGAGCCATTTAAACCAAAGGACTCTAAGGCCGAGACACCCCCTCCGAAACCCTACACACCCTACACCAAAGGTAACCCTTCAAAACCCCCTCCAAAAACAACTTCTAACCCACCTACTAACCCTACCCAACCAAGAAAATTCTTATCTAATGTCCAATGCTTCCGGTGCCAAGGAAGGGGTCACATTGCGTCCGAATGTCCAAATCGGAGAGTAGTGGTGATCCGAGAGGGCAACTATGAAACGGAGAGTGAAGTTGAGACGAGTGAAGATGAGAAAGAGGCAAAGAGGGAGGAGACCGAGAGTAGTGAAGAAGAGGTAGTTCCGGCGGCTACAATGACTCTAGTCGTGAGAAGGAGCATGAATGCTCATGCGAAGAAGGAGGTTGCCAACAAAGATCAACGGGAGAATCTCTTCCATTCTCGGTGTGAAATCAATGGTAAGGTCGCATCTCTTATTGTTGATAATGGAAGTGTGGTGGATGTGGCAAGTTATTTGTTAGTTTTCAAGCTTGGGTTACCCACGACACCCCACCCCAATCCTTATTCCTTACATTGGTTTAGTGATGATGGAGAAGTAAAGGTGAAGGAACAAGTTCTTGTTGCCTTCAAAGTAGGTAGCTATGAGGATGAGAGATTATGTGACGTAGTTCCTATGGATGCTAGCCATCTCATCCTTGGTCGGCCATGGCAATTTGATCGTTGGGTAGTGCATGATGGCCGAACCAACAAGATTCACCTCACTCACCATGGGAGGAAGTTTAGCATTCCTCCACTTTCACCCTCTCAAGTTCTTGAGGATAGATTACATATGGAAAAGGCAAGTGCCGAGTTCCAAATTATGAAGACAATGAGAGAAAAGAGTGGAGAGAAGAAAGTAAGGTGTGTGAATGAGAAAAATAGCGTGCATGAAAAAAGTGAGCATGCACAAAGAGGAGAGAAAAGTGTGAGTCATGAGATGAAAACACAAGAGAGGAGAGGAAAGAAAACAAAGGGAGAGTCGAATACACGCCATGACAAAAGCAAGCATGGTAGAGAGAGTGAGCCTAAACACTTGAGTGTGATAGCGAGGGGTAAGGATGTGAGGCGAGCTTTATTTTCTAATAAAGTGTGTCTTGTACTTCGATACAAGGCACATTGCTTGGAAATTGATGCTAAACCCCCTTCTTCTCTACCAAGTCCCATCGTTTCCCTTTTGCAGGAGTACGACGATATCTTTCCTAATGAAATGCCAAGTGGCCTTCCTCTAATCCGGGGAATCGAACACAAGATTGACTTGATACCCGGCGCTGCCTTACCAAATAGGCCGGCTTACCTATGTAATCCCGAGGAGACGAAGGAGCTTCAAAGACAAGTAGAAGATTTGTTGCGCAAAGGATACATCCAAGAGAGTATGTCACCTTGCGCTGTGCCCGTGTTGCTCGTACCTAAGAAAGATGGAACGTGGAGGATGTGTGTTGATTGTAGAGCCATCAACAAGATTACCGTGAGGTATCGACACCCCATTCCCCGCCTCGATGATATGCTTGATGAGTTGAGCGGGAGCCAAATCTACTCCAAAATTGATCTCATGAGTGGATATCACCAAATCCGGATGCATGAAGGGGATGAGTGGAAGACCGCCTTCAAAACCAAGCACGGTTTGTATGAATGGTTGGTAATGCCATTAGGTCTATCCAATGCTCCTAGTACATTCATGAGATTGATGAATTATGTCTTGCGTGAATTCATGGGAAAGTATGTTGTTGTATATTTTGATGATATCTTGGTGTATAGTTCATCTCTTGAGGAACATGTGTTCCATTTGCGTACCATATTTGACACGTTGCGCACACACCGATTATATGCTAAGTTTGTCAAATGTGAGTTTTGCTTGGAAAAAGTGCACTTCCTTGGTTTTGTTGTGAGTGTAGGTGGTGTACAAGTTGATGAGGATAAGGTGAAAGCCATACGGGAGTGGCCAATTCCCAACACTGTCGGTGAGATAAGGTCCTTTCATGGCCTAGCAAGCTTTTACCGTCGATTCGTGCCAAACTTCTCAACAATCGCCGCACCCCTCAACGAATTGACCAAGAAAAATGTTCCATTTGAGTGGGGAGAGCGACAAGCCAAGGCTTTTAAGGAACTTAAGGAGAGACTCACTAAATCACCTATCTTGGCCTTGCCGGACTTCACTAAGGTTTTTGAGTTAGAATGCGATGCTAGCGGGGTTGGCATTGGAGTGGTCCTAGCCCAAGAGGGTCGTCCCATTGCCTATTTTAGCGAGAAACTCAACGGGGCTCAACTCAATTACTCCACCTACGACAAGGAGCTTTATGCTTTGGTGAGAGCATTAATGGTGTGGGAGCATTATTTATTAGCCAACCAATTCGTCATCCACACCGACCATCTAAGTCTCAAATTTCTTCAAGGCCAAGCTAAGTTAAACAAGAGACATGCAAAATGGATGGAATTCATTGAGGCATTTCTCTACACGATTAAGTACAAGCGAGGTAAAGAGAATGTGGTAGCCGATGCCCTTTCTCGAAGGTATGCTCTCTTGAGTTCCCTTGATGCTCAAATATTTGGATTTTCTCATTTGATTGAATTGCATGCGAATGATGAGGATTTCCGTGATATATACATGGCTTGTGCACGTGGATCTCACATGCATTTCTTTAGGCACGATAATTTTTTGTTCAAATATGATAGATTGTGTGTGCCTCGTTCTAATGTTAGAGAATTGCTTGTGTTGGAAGCCCATGGAGGGGCTTTGAGTGGTCATTTTGGCATTACTAAAACGTTGCATGCCTTGAAATCTCATTTCTATTGGCCACGAATGAAAATAGATGTGACTAACATTGTGAACCGATGTATTGTGTGCAAAACTGCTAAGTCCACATCTAAACATCATGCCGTGCATATGCCTTTACCTGTTGCCCAACATCCTTGGATCGATTTGTCCATGGACTTTGTGTTAGGCTTGCCTAGGTCTAAGAATAGCCATGATTCTATCTTTGTTGTGGTGGACCGTTTCTCCAAAATGGCACATTTTATACCGTGTTCGAAAACACATGATGCTACACACATTGCCTCTTTGTTTTTCCAACATGTGGTGAGAATACATGGTATGCCTAAGAGTATTGTAAGTGATAGGGACACTAAGTTCCTAAGTCATTTTTGGCGAACTCTTTGGGCGAAGTTAGGTACTAAACTCCTCTTCTCCACCACGTGTCATCCTCAAACGGATGGCCAAACAGAGGTGGTGAATAGGACTTTAGGATCATTACTTCGTGTCATGATTGCTAAATATGGAGTAAAATGGGAAGAATGTATAGCCTTTGTTGAATTTGCTTATAATAATGCTTATCATTCCTCCATTGGTTATTCCCCTTTTGAGGTGCTTTACGGGTTCAAACCCTTGACCCCTCTTGATCTCTCACCTTTGCCCTTGAGTTTTCTTAAGTGTGTAGATGGGAATGCCAAAGCTACAATTGTTAAGAAGCTCCATGAGCAAGTCCGCAAAAGCATTGAAAGCATGAATGAAAAGGAGATGGCCAAGCGCAATAAGGGCAAGACTCCTACTTCCTTTGAACCGGGTCAATGGGTGTGGCTTCATTGGAGTAAAGATTGATTCCCACGCGAACGTCAAAGCAAGCTAAGTCCACGAGGGGACGGGCCTTTTCAAATCCTCCGTCGTATCGACGCCAATGCCTATATTCTAGATCTTCCAAGTGAGTATGGAGGGATCAGCCATACATTCAACGTCAATGATCTATCCCTTTGCCCTGAAAATGAAGAGGACCCTCAAGACATGGATTCGAGGACGAATCCTTTCGAAGAGGAAGGAGTTGATGCGATCACGGACCCTTTCGAATCCAATGTTGACACTCGAGACCTAGTACCTCAAGGCCCGATCACTCGAAGCAAAGCACGAAGGTTATCCCTATGGTTTGAAGGCAAATTGAGTGAGGAATAACCCCTCGAGGCCAAGGAAAAAGTTGTCCATGTGTGTATTCATCAAGCCGAGGCGAGCCAACAAATGTTCCGTCAAGAATGAACAAGTGCATTTTTGGAAATGAATTGAAGTGAGATTTTGGATAAGCAAATGGAGTCAGAATTGAGCGATATTGATCTTGTTGTAAACTTCAGGATGTTAGCTTTCATTTGAGACAAATTTCAGCTAAATCGGACAAGTGGATCAAAATTTATGCTCGTCAACATTTTGGGTCGCAGGGTGTAGCGGCATACCGCCAGGCTGAAAGTTCGCGAGGTGCTATACCGCTAGCCTCGCTTGGCAAGTGGGAAATTAATCAAATTTGGGGTGGTATACCGCTAGAGCAAGTGAGTGTGGGGCGGTATACCGCCAGACATCAGAAGAAGAACGAATTTTGGGCTTTTCCAAGCCCAAAATGCATACCACTATATAAATATCTCTTGTATCATTTTTCAAACTTAGTTTTAGACTATGTGTGATATTTGTAAAGTGAGAATACTCCTTCAACTATCAACCTAGCCTTGAACTCTCCACTTGATTTTCTTGAGCAACAAATCGTCGAGTTCGAGATTACTCCTCCCGATTGTTGCTCCGGAAAATATTGATTGTGTTTGTATTTTGGACGAGTTTCCTTAAACGAAAGAATGAAGCTTCATTAATTGCTTATTTTCAAGAATCATGGATGTCAATTGCTTGGATTGATTTCTTGGATGTTCTTGTGATCAATTTCCATCCTTTGTCAACCCTAATCATTTCCGGGTACCTATTTACTAATTCCTCCGCTATTTCTTATCTATTCTACGCTAAATTTAGTTTGTTCGTGTCTTTCCTTTTCTTGTGCTTGTGTTGTCACTAGATAGTTCGATTCGGCTAGATCCTCCGATAGCTCCATTGTAATCCGGCCTACTAACCCTAGGCAGGATCGCATCAGTACAGTGAAGGGACTAACCCATCTCCAATGGCCCACGGGGCCAGAAAGTGGTGGGAGTACAGAAGGTCCTGCGACGGCGAGCGAAGAGGAAGGTCCGTTTGTTTGAGGGGGATCAAAACCCGGTGGCAATTCGGTGATAGCTTCATCTCTTTCTTTTTCGGCCCTGGCGGCCCTTTCTGTAGTGATCCTAACTTGCTCTTCTAACTCAGCAATTCTAGCTATCAGGGCTTCATCAGTCTTAGCCTGTTCAGTCATTTTTCGCTTCTGAAGTCTAGTTAAAGGGAGCCTGTGCGGAGTAGCTTGCTTCCGAGGAGCTATTGTGAACCTGAAAAAGGGAAAAAACACAAAGAGAGTGAGTACAAGTGAAGATACACAGGTGATGTGCAATCCCGAGGTCCCCACATTTGCTCATTCGTTTTTCCTGCTGCACTTTCATTTGATATTTTCAGGGCGGTCGCGGAGGCGAGATATCCTGGTTGTTCACAAGATACGAAGGAAGCCTCTATACATTCCAACGATATGACGCAAATCTGAGATGCTAGGCGAAACCCAAATCAGCAGGGGCAACCAATGCCGTCATGCTAGGGGGATCTCTTCTCACACTGTGCTTTCAACGATGCAAGGCCTGATGACTGGTGAACCCAACCAAGGGGAAGGACGACGATCTATGTTATGAACTCGGGATTTCTTGCGATAAGCTAAGAGGATAGGGCCATGAGCGAGCGCTACTTGGCTATTTTTTGGATGCTTGGTCTGATTTTTTCAGGTTTTTAGTGAAATAATTGTGTTTATCTCGGAGGGATTTTCTCTTTCTTTCTGCGATGGTCTTTTGAGTTGCCTTTGGATGGATAATTGATATGGAAAAGATGAGGCAATTTAATAAATATCTGAAAGAGTGCGACTTTATTAAAAGCGTTTACAAAAGTATGGTAAACTTGCCAACTACCTAAATTCCTCAAAAATGGCTAAGATAGATGAAATTAGGGGTCCTAGCTAAAAGAAAAGGTTTGCTGATATCCGAGCCTTTCCCTAAAGGTATCAATCCTGGGCGTCCGAGTTCTCTTGCCAAAGGTACTCCATCGAAGCCAACTCCCCTTTCTGCATCTCTATCTCAGCTTCTAACGCGGTGATTCGGGTTTGCAGTGCTTGGCTTTTCATATCTCCTAGATCTGCATGAGTAGCCAAGACCCTTATCGTCGAATCCCTGTCTTGGATTATGGCACTCGACGCTTCGTTCTTGCGGGTTTCACTGCTCAAGCGTTCGTTGAAGGCCCTGAGGGCCACCTTCTGTTTTACTGCTTGTACCCGGACAAAATCCCTATGACGCCGGTGCACCTCATTCTTCTGGACTTCTGCGTAGCATTGACGTGCTTCGGCGGTATCTCTTTCCTCTGTCATCAGATCTCGCTCTTCCTACGCTACTCGCATTTGCTCTACCATTTGTGCGTAAGCCATGGCATCCATGCCCCCACTTACTTGCGATTCTCCTTCCTCTTTCATCGGTTTCTGATTTTCTAGGCGAGGCAAGACATTGCCGTTGACTCACTGCAATCTCCATTGTGGATATTGCGGTATCGTTGCTGCAGGGGCGACGCGTCCTTTGAGACAAAAGGGGTAGGCCCAGTCTTGGGCATACACCTGGATGTTCTGATTTTCTTCGGTGTGTGGCAGATCTGATTTCGTCATGCCGAAAGTCACTGGAATGATTTGGGTGATGCAAAACTGCCTGAGTACGAGGGCAGGACAGTAGTGAACACATCCCCATGCTCCGATTAGAGGAACCCAAGGTAGGGGCCCACAGCAGACAATAGGATCGGAGGTTCGCAGCCACTTGGCATGTCAACTGAAGTCCTCTTCTGAGAGGTTTATGAATCGGTCAATCCAGACGTCCTTGTTTTCCATCTCCCATTTATCCGTGGTCATTGCATTGATAACTCTGAGTAGAGGGAACGACCTGATGTAGCTTTCAAAGAAGATGGACTGATCAGGAATTTGTTTGAAGTGGCTGATCAACCATACTGTCAGTAACTGGGTGCAGCAGGTGAGTCTCCCTTTCCCTTTTCTTCGGCAAGAGTCCAAGGAGCGAAATGTCTCGGCCAGGATGGTTGTTGTAGGATTGATGGCATTTACCTCCATCTCGTAAAAGACGTTGGCGGCTGAAAAGTCGATGGCGTTTCTCATCCTCGGAAAAAGGACGAATCCTACAATGGCGAAGGCCAGAATCCTTAAGCGCATGGCTCCATTGGATAGCTGAAATCGTGCCTCGACATCCGACCAACACCAAACGTAGTCACCCTCCTTGACACGAGTAGTGATTCCTAATAGCTTGTCAAGTCTTATTTTTACACTCGCAGAGTCAAGTTGGATATTCTAGTAGATGATTGATATGGGAGACGTGAAGCACATCAGAGCCGAGTAGTCCTCGAGGGTGGGAGTCAAGTCTACTCCTCTGTCGAAAGAGAAGCAATGATAATAGGAATCCCAGAACTTCAGGGCTGCCCAGATGCAACCCCAATCAGTCTTGACGTCCACTAAGGTCAGTAGCTTTCCATATCTACCCTCAAACTGTGTCTCCTCATCTTCAGTTAGCTCATTTCTTAACATCCGAATCCTTGTCAAATCAAAGTCTACAACCTCTACTTTGATTTTAGTGGTGATGTCAGGTGCGAATCCCCGTTCTAACAGATCTCCTCAGGCAGCTTGATCGTCGAAGCTTCGTCCCCCGAAAATATCAAATGAAAGTAACGTAGCTGCTGTCATAGCGAATGAGCAAAATGGGTCCTGTGGGATAAAAATAACGTGCTAAATAAACTGTGTGTGTGAGAAATCCGCAGTTCGTATAACAGAAAAAATCACATCAGTATGCCAACAAAACAAATAGAGCCACGACAAACAGTTATAATCATGATGCATGTGCTGGAGCTCTGATTCCGACACCTCTAACTGGCTTGAATGGTTCCCGGATGATACCATGGAAAGGTCCCTAAAGTGTCATCCAGTGTCCCGATTCCTTGCGAAATCGAGTAACCTTTCGACTGGCTTTAGGGGTTCATCCGAGTTGGGGTTGGTGAACACTACCTAGGACATGTGTCCTAGGGCGTCACTACTACCCTCCTATTTTGGTAATTGTCCCCTGGGTGTAGGGCGCTATGAAATGCTTATGGCAATTGATAAAGCAAATAAATGAGCATACCAGCAATTGATCAAAGCAAATAAATAAACAAATAAACACCTCTCTAAAAAGATAAAACCGGCTCCGACCCTAGTGTCCCCAGTGAAGTCGCCAAACTGTCGCGCCCTACGAAAATTACGAAAAAAGTAATTCGCGAGTGTGCAACGAAATTTGGGACCTTACAATGCTCAGCGTAAACAGACGCCTCGCAGCATGCAATGAAGTCGCCACCCTAATTTGGTTGCTAGGTTTTGGGACCCTTAATCGTCATGGCATAGGAAATATAATAAGTAAAAAAACTAAAGGCACAAAAAAAGGGTCTGGACCCCAGACAAAAGGTTCGGGGTCGTATTATGGTCTCGGGAAGGTGTTAGACACCCGAGTCACATCCGAAAACGGTTACCGGTTGATGAGAGAGGTGTTTTTAAAAGGTATTTGATGAAAATGCGTTTTGTTTTGAAAAGGGGGCCCTTAGAGGAATCGTCACTTTGGTGTTTTCGATGATCGTGACGGTTCAGGAATAATTAAGAAATCTTTCTGACGGGGTTACCGTTTATCAAGATCGATTGATTATTCCTGATCGTAACGTGATGGGACTGAATTTTTTGAAAGACTGGATGAGCGCCCGCTTATTTCATCATCGGCCCAATGCATGATTAACTTAATTACTACGTGATTCTATCATGGATTGCTAGCAGGGTACAGATTTAAATGATTGATTTTGAAGTGGAAAAGCTGATGTGGGATCGAAAGTCCCCAGGTACATGCAGTCAATATATGCGAGAATTTAAAATCACATGAACATGGCATTTTAAGCAAGTCTTTAAACACGTTGTTCATGTGGGTTGATTTTAATTCTAACAGCTCTATATATCATGCGTACGATTGATATTTACGAAAAACGTCGAATAAATAAAAAGGAATCGAAAGGCGTACTTTCGAGCAAAGCTTGAAATTAAAACCTAAAAAATGAGAGTGTTAGCGATAGCTCGAGAAATAAATAAGCAATTTTATGAGTGCGCAAAATTTAAATGACAGTTGACTGCATACGAGAAATGATGGATTTCACGCATACGAAAATAAGATGCTGAGTTTGATAAACAAATGATGACAGTTGATTGTATGTGAAAAATGATTGATTTTACACATACGAGATTTTAGATGCTATGTTGATTGCATGCGAAAAACGATTGATTTTACGCATACGAGAATTTAAATGCTGACGTGATTGTATGCGAAAAATGATTGATTTTATGTATACGAGAATTTAACTGCTAACGTGATTGTATGCGAAAAATGATTGATTTTACGCATACGAGAATTTAAATGCTAACGTGATTGCATGCGAAAAATGATTGATTTTACGCAGGTGAGAATTTAGATGCTAGCGTGATTGCATGCGAAAAACTAGCGTGATTGCATGCGAAAAATGATTGATTTTACGCATGTGAGAATTTAGATGCTACGTTGATTGCATGCGAAAAATGATTGATTTTAAGCATGTGAGAATTTAAATGCTACGTTGATTACATGCGAAAAATGATTGATTTTAGGCATGTGAGAATTTAGATGCTAATGTGATTGCATGCGAAAAATGATTGATTTTAAGCATGTGAGAATTTAAATGCTAACGTGATTGCATGCGAAAAATGATTGATTTTACGCATGTGAGAATTTAGATGCTACGTTGATTGCATGCGAAAAATGATTGATTTTAAGCATGTGAGAATTTAGATGCTAACGTGATTGCATGCGAAAAATGATTGATTTGAGGCATGTGAGAATTTAAATGCTACGTTGATTACATGCGAAAAATGATTATAGTTGACGACTCACAGGGGGTTTAAAACAGTTGATGATTTGCGGGAAATAAAACAATTGATATTTGCAAAAGAATAAACAATTTGATATTTGCAGAAATAAACAGTTTGATATTTGCAGAAGAATAAACAATTGGATATTTGCAAAAAATTAAAACAGTTGATATTTGCAGAAAAATAAACAATTGATATTGCGGAAGAATTTCCAGCAGTTTGCGAAAAATTAAAGCAGTTGATATGTGCAGAAAATTAAAACAGTTGATATTTGCAGAAAATTAAAACAGTTGATATTGCGGAAGGATTTCCAGCAGTTTGCGAAATTTAAAGCAGTTGATATGTGCGAAAAATAAAGCAGTTGATATGTGCAGAAAATTAAAACAGTTGATATTTGCAGGAAATTAAAACAGTTGATATTGCGGAAGGATTTCCAGCAGTTTGCGAAATTTAAAGCAGTTGATATGTGCGAAAAATAAAGCAGTTGATATTGCGGAAGGATTTCCAGCAGTTTGTGAAAATTTAAAGCAGTTGATGTTGCGAAAAATAAAGCAGTTGATATTTGCAAAAAATTAAAGTGCGATGTAGGCGGTAAAATAAATAACTGAATTTAAATTGCCGAAAGTAAATTGCGGAAATTTAAAGTGCGAATAATTTAAACAGTTGATAAGTACAGAAAATTAAACAGTTGATATTTACGGAAAAATTAAACAGTTGATAGTGCGAAAAATTAAACTGTTGATAGTGCGAAAAATAAACAATTGAAACATACGAATTATTTTTACGGAAAAACGTGATCCGAAGTTTCGGAAAAGATTGAAAATGGGCTGGGCCCAATTGAAAAATGAAAAAAACATTGAAAATGGGCCAGGAATAGTGCCTGGCCCATGAAGGAAAACGACGCCGTGTGATGAATAGTGCCGCACGGCACTATTCATCATCTTCTCCCTTGGTCGCCGGCGCTACTACCGGCGGCCAAACTCCGGCCACAGGTGGCCGTTTTGAAAACTGGTCGTACGAAAATGCTCGTCTCCTCGACAACTTTCTAACCGTATAAACCTAGATTTTTAGTTTGACTTGTACAAAATTTAATTTCGAAAAAATGACGAAACCGTTAATTATCGAAAACTAATTAATTCGCACAACCTAGCTAACGATTTTCGAAATTGAAAATATGTATTTAATCTACATCATGCATGTGAATTAATAGCACAAAAACAATCAATTTATTTGCTTGAAATCATGCCAAACGAAATTAAAAAGAAAATGTGCATAAAACGAACGAAAACGCTAGAGAGAGAAAGCTTACTCTCAAGCTTTTAAACTGGGTGATTGTTTTGAGCAAGCTGATCAAGAGGGAGAAGGAGAAAGGGTTTCTTGCTGTTTTTGGGGCCCTTTTTACGTTGAAGAAGGGTGGCTATTTACAGGGAGAAATCGCGTGAAGAGAGGGAGAGAGTGGCTGCGCGTGGTGGCCGTTTTTCACGCTGGCGGGGCTACAGCCGTGAGGTGGCTGGGCTAGGGGTGCTGTGATGATGGCTGAGGGGATGTGAAACGGTCTGGACTGGACGGGAGCAGGCTGCTCGGTGGCCTGCTCCACTGTTTTCTTGGACGTACGGTGCATGTGCACCATGCTATTTATATAGCCAACCGTTGATCTGGTTGACTATTTCTAGTTGACCAGATCAACGGTTGTGATCAACTTGACTTTTATTTTATTTAAATGGCCTCGAGCCGAGTCTTGCGAGCAATCGTTCAGACTTTTCGAACCGAAGGTACCTACGCGTAGAGAAAAATACGACGAGTCCAACCGTATACAGCGAATAATGAAAATTTCTCGTTTGACGTGTTTATTTTCTCGTTCAAAAGTGTGAAACGCAGGAACGGAAAAATAAAAACGTTACGCCGAAAATTACACGAAGCGCTGTAGACCGTTGCGACCAGAAAAAAATCTAGCAACTAGTTTATGGAAAACATTTTAAAGTCGAGCTATTGTCCGAGCAGACTTACTCGGGTCCAATAAAAGCTCGAATAAAAATAATAATAAAATAATAAAAATACTAAAAAATGCGCTAAAACATTAAAAATTCTAAAATTCATGAGATGATCAAAAATGAAGAAAAAACTAGCAAACGACTGCCGGATAGTAAAAAATGTGAGTTTTAAGGCTAAAAATAATATTGACAATAATAATGAAAATATGTGCCGAAAAATTAAAAATGCAATTTCGAAAGCTGACGATGCTAACGATGATGCTAAAATGCAACGAAACACCTAAAAATGCTAGCGACAGTAAATCAACTGAAAATGACTGTAAATTAACTAGATAAAAGAAATGCTAAAATTGATTAAAAATAGCGTCAAAATTCGGGTATCAACAGGTACGCCCGTGACGACAGCCGCCCAGAGCACAACCACCACTTCGACATCTGAAGCTGATATCCAGGTCACTGGATATATTCCCGTACCCAGCGGCTTGCCCATGGGCCGTGGCGTGACATCTCGGGGTAGATTGATTGAGCCTGTCTGCTATGTCAAGGGCAAGCCAAACAAAGTCAAACTTCTCCTTCCCGTGGACGACGACGACGACTCTGAGGACGAGGCTTTCATTCCTCCCGCCACCACTAACACTGATAGCATGATTTTTTGCATGATTTTCTCTCCATTATCTCGCCAATTTAAGGCATGATTCTGCTAATTCACCATTGTTTTCACCACTATTGCAGATCTAGGCCTAAAAAGGGAGTTTTTGCGAAAAGATGCATTTTTGGAGCGTTTTTGTGCGAATTCGAGTTTCAAGACCAAAGTCGAGGTCCCGACTTCAAAGCAGCGTTCAAGGTCCCGAATCGGACTCTCCATTCGGGCCCCCGAAGGGCAAAGAACGACATTTCCACGTGTCCTCTTGCCAAAGCTTCCATGTGACCCCTCTGACGCTTTTCTAAGAGTTCTGCACTGATCACAAAATACCTACCCTCTGACCATTCCAGACCTTGCACCCAGTTTAGACTTGCCAAAGCTGGACAAATCAGACCAGGAAACCAGCTTTGTGCTTTTTCAGCTTTGTGCTTTAGGGAGCATGGATCCATTGTAATAGGCTTTCTTTAAATGCATTTTGTTCCTTAGTTGAGCAGAAGATATCTTGTGATTGTATTTTCTAGCTTAAATAGAGGATCATAGGAGTAGTTTAAGACATCCAATCTTTTAGAACATAATATAATTTTCAGAATTAGTAGTTTTCTTAGACTTCTCTCTAGTTTCTCTCTCTAGTTCTTATTAGCATCCTCCTCCTTTGCCGCCGGGCTTCAAATGTTTAGTAATCAAGTCTTCTTCCCTTAATCTATTTCTTTACTTATTATGCTCTCTTTAATTGTTATTTATTTCTGTTCAAGCATGAGTAGCTAAATCTTTAGTTCTTAGAAAAGGTAATTCAAGGGTTGCAAGGGCATATTCGAGGCCTAAATGTGCTTAATATATTCTTGCTGCCATATTTAATTGCTTATCATTTTAATTACATTCACTTGTGGTAATTAGAGGCTTGATCAACTGATAATTTCTATGAGTGAATGTTGTCATCCATGTGATAAATACGGAAGGAAAGTTGCATGGAACAAGTAGACACCTATCTAGTAGTAGCTGCGCTGAAGTCGTCTCGACTAGCTAGGGTAAGTAGTTGATTAGAGCGAGGTCACGAACCTGACAAACTGAGGGACTTTTAGCTCTAGATCTGTCTTTTCTTATCTTCATGGGCAGTCTGAATATGGCTCTCCCGCATTTGTGCCTAGAGAGATGGCGGGCTGTCAAGACTACCTCATATGTGGAAACAGGGGTAGTTTCTCTTAAGAGAAAAGTAGGGGATATCCGAGGAATCTAGTCCCTATGTCATTTCTATGCATGCATGAGTAGAATATTTCTGAGCTAATGACGATCGGGACCCCGAATGCAACCTAAGAATGCCTTTTGCTAAGATCCTTCTCTATCTGATTTATTGTGCTTATTTCACTCTCTGTTTTATTATTCTGACTTGTTCACTGATTTGCTATATTTTATCCTTCGGGACCCCGAACTGACAACTCCAACCCTCTCTTGATTAATCTAATTAGTCAAGTAAAACCCCCCCTGTTTGTTACTTTTCGTGCTTTTGTTCTGTGCTTCCATTCAAGACCTTGAATCAGTCTCTCTCAATCCCTGTGTTCGACCCTGACTACCACTGTACACATAATCAATTGTGCACATATTTTCAGGCATTATAAATCTGTATTTGAGTGACGATCAAATTGGTGCTGTTGCCGGGGATTGTTTCAGGACTGATTTATTTTTCTTGTTTGTATGACCAGGAGATCTGCACCAGAACTACTCCCCTTGATCACGAGTCAATGCCATGGAAGGATTCAATGTCCCGTATGGCCAGAACAACAACCAAGGCTAGAGACAACCCAATTACGGATAGAACAACTCTCAACAATCGGGACCTCGACAACAGCAACAGAACCTCTATGGCAATAACCCTCCTCCCTTCAACATGCAGAACTTCATGCCTTGACCTGCGTATCATAACAACCAGTACCAATATCAACCCCCTCAAGATCAGACTTTTTTTGGGGTCCCGAATGATGAAACCGCTGATAAAAAGAAAAGAATCGCAGATCTTGAGCAACAAGTAAACATCATGATGACCGAGATGAAAGAACTAAAGAATAGAGGCAGACTGCCTGGGCAAACGGAGGCCATCCTGAAGCACAATGTATGTGCCATGACACTCCGTAGTGGTCTCGAGATACCCTCCCGCGTCCATCCGGATCCCAATTCGGAAAAGGATAATCGAGCCCCCGAATTTGATATTGTCGTTCCAGGTCCCGAATTTGAACTTCAGCCCAAGACAAAGGAACCCAAAATTCCAGAAGTAATGGAGGACCGCATCCGTTCTCCCAAGGGCTCCCTAAAGAAGGATGACAAGCCACCAGAGTTCACTCAAGAGTATATTAATAAGATACTCAAGCCCCCGTTCCCTCAACGCTAGTTAAGACCCCGAAGATTGGGCAGGATCGTGAGATTTTTGATATGTTTACTAAAGTGCATGTTAACATCCCTTTGCTGCAGGCTATAAAAAATGTTCCTCGTTCTACTAAATTGATGAAATTTTGGTGTGCTAACAAATGTAACATGTCAAGTGTGAAAAAAATCAGTGTAAGTTCTAAGGTCTCGACTAATAAGATTCGGACTGTTGGGGAAACAGGGTCGAGATTATGGCTATCTGGAATCACTGTAGTAGCAGTCCGTCGTACCTGCAAGGTGCCAAAGGGGGGACTCCGGCATAGACACTCCGATGCTTAAGTTAGTAAGGTTGTGAATTTTGGCAGAGATTTTGGTAGAGAATCAGCTCTTACCTTTAATCTAGAAATGATTGGTATTTATAGCCGAGAAAAGAAAGGTCGTTACCCCCAGGGGTGGGCGTTATCAAGGGGAGATAACGCCCAGGATGACGTCAGCATGCATCAGCTGGACCATCCAGGATGACGTCAGCATGCGGATATCGCTAGTGAGATATCGCCAATGAGCCGTTGTCGGGGTTTCCTGGGATGGGATGACGTCGTGCCCCCTCCCCCGCTGATGTCGACCATCCCAGGATCCTTGGCCTAACGGGGCGGCATCCGGGTGCCGTTTTCCAGTTAAGGTCTACAGGGATCCGACTTTGGCTTGAGGTGAGAAGACGAATATACCCTTAGCGTTTCCTTAATTGTTATCATAAGCCCAACTAAAAACGAGCCCGAGTGTTCACCAAAGGCTGCCTCTCTTGGCCTCTGGAGGAACGATACTCCCTTTGTGTTGCGTCAGATTTGAGAGAATCACCGGGTTTTTCTGACTCCTTTGTCAATTCCATTGCACCGGATATACAATAACAAAATGGGTGAGTGGGTCTAACCGCTAGCGATAACGCCGGTCCTTTCCGAAATTTCTGCTTTCGTTCTGAAGGTGATACTTCCTTGAATTTCCTGCACATTCTCAAATGTGGCTTTGTCACGTTAACAAAAATGACATGTATTAACAAGTACTGGTTACCCTTAGAGGTTTTCACCCACTTATGTCGGGGTATTTTTGGTGTCGTTGTTTCCCTCCAAACTCGTGGGGTCTGGTCTTGCGGTAAGTCGCCCGCAATATTGTCGTGGTCTTACGCCATGAGCCGCTTACAGTTTGTGTGGTCTTACGCCAGAGCTACCGGCAATATTGACGCGGTTTTATGCTGCTCGGAGCTACCTGTAATATCGACGCGGTTTTACGTTGTAGGCTGCCTACAACTTGTAAGGTCTTACGCTCCCCGTTTCGTACTCTATTCAAGCATCTCGGGTGTCCATCAGGAGTTCCGCGTTAGCCTTTCCCTCCAGCTGCTTTGGGATAACGGGACGGCTCGATTTTTGAGGTGCACGCCTTGGTGCACATTTATTACTTTGGATCTATAAATGTGATCTTTTTTCGAAGCAGATTCTTCACACTCTCTCTGCTTCTCATTTTCCATTTCTTCATGGACGATCTCACCAAAAACTTCCTGATCTCCAAAGCCTGACCCTCAAGAATCTCACTGAGGGTGACGTCGGCTTTCTGGAGAACATGATGACGAAGACTGGCGAGGACATGCTGGAACTTCGGGGAATGATGATCCCCATTCAGGCCAGGATCGGGGTTGCTACCATGGAGGACTTCAATCCTATCGGGAATGTCTCCAAGTTGGCCGTTGCCGCCTGCCGTATTGAGGTGGCTATCTCCATGTTGCAGCAGAGGAAAGATCTGCTGAACTACTGCCTGAAGAGTATGAGAAGCACCTCTTCGGAGCTGACTTCCGTGGTGGACGCCTTACGGGACATCCCCACTCTGCTGGTGGATGACGACAATGACGCCGGGTCCGGGGCTTGAACGTTTACCGCTCCGCTTTCTCTTTTGTTTTTCCTCTGTATATTTTATGTATGCGGATGTATATTCAGGCCGTTAGGCCGTAATGAAACTCCTTTCCGTTATTGGACTTGTGATCTTTCTCCCCTTTTTAGGGCATTAGCCCTAACTTCGATTAAGGGCTATGGCTAAGCCCAACTGAAAATGAGTCTGACACTGGTCAGACTTTTGCATCATTTATTCTTCTTTTTCTGCCAGGTGGCACAGTTGCTTAAGCAAACTGTTCTACTAATCACGCGCCGTCTCTTCAGCAATAACTGATTGGGCAATTTTTCGGTGCTTCTTGATCATCGAGAAATTCCAACAGGCGTGATCAAAGGATTTGTCCTCCTCTCTTTTTGTGGAAAATCTGAAGAGCCTCAGCAATTCGACTATTTATGGGGAGTTTTTCTTCTTTTCCCTATTCATCTTCTTCTTTGAATTTTCTTGCTGCTAGTGATCTTCTCTCATGGCTGATTCATATGATCAGGTCTTCGACGAGCAAGAATCTCGTCCGACTCCTCCCACTACATCGGATTCTGACAATCCCCCTTCGCTGCCATGCCGGAAGAGGCGGTTGCCACGTCGTAGGGGCCGGAAGAAATCGAAGAAGAGGGTACATTCTGAAACCACTAGCTAGTTTTCTTCTTTCTCAGCCCCTCTAGCTTGTGAGGGCAAAAGATTGTTTCCTCCCGCTGACTGGTTTGAGGAGGAGATTCTTTCAGGTGATTCCGTTACAAAGGCGACATCTTCTGCTGCGAAAGAGGAATCAAAACCATTGATGTCGGGTCCAGGGCGGAAGGCTGATAGATCCTCTCCTTTTGCTGATGAGGAGATTCGGCCCTCAGACACGGAATACTGGTACTGGCCCCCTTACTGGCCTGACGATGATTGATTCTGCCCTTGACAACCCTTTGTAGATGCCGTATGGCTTATTATTAAATGAAATGATGCTTTGCTTTTTTAGTTTTGCATGGTTTGCGTTAGCTCCTCTTTGGACTGATAGCTATCGCTAAGAGGCAAATTATAGCCTCGATGTAACCGCTGGCAACTGATTGTCAGTAACTACCCCTCTAGAAGATATAAATGTGTGGACATAAATATCCTTTTGAGGTTTTCACATGTGTCACTTTTACTTTGAGGCGTGTCCCGTTTTTACAGGCTGTTCAATTTTCGAACTCAGCCTTTAAAAGGGAGCAACTACTCTCTTTTAATACTCTTTGCTTGTGCTTCAAAATTTTCCCTTCTCTCTCTGGATTTTTGCTCCAAAAGAAGCTACAACCACCATTCACCGGCGCCAACGGTTTTTTCCACCGCCTTCTGTTCAAGGTACTTTGCTTCTTTTCCTTAAATTTTCTTCTTGCTGATTCATTATGAGTACCTCTAGGATACCCAAGGATTCTCAGTGGCCTCTGGTCACAAATAGGTCTTTAAGGAGTCTCCAGACTCTCCAGCGGCCCATAGATTTAGAAATTGAGAGAACTCCCAGTATTTTTGTTGATCAAGCAGTATTGGAGGTAGAGTTGGAGGAAAACAGTATCTTTTTCCCTCCTGGCTACTCCGTTAGAATTCCTGATGCCGGTTACCGGCTTCATGACCCTCTATCGGGGGGAGATAGGATGGTATATTTTGACATGTTCCTCTATGGCTTTCGCTTTCCCATCCATTAAGCGGTGAAAAGATTATTAGTTCGATATGGCATTAATCCGGCTCAGATTACGCCTCCCTCTTGGTGCGGGATTCATGCCTTCATTCGTATTTGCGAGTTACGGGGTATCCTTGTCCCATCAGTCAATTTATTCCGTAAGTTTTTTAGTTTTAGGTGCCGCGACTGTGTGGTAGATATCGCCCCGAGATGGAATGACGCACTGGTGCAGTCATTCTGGCAGAGATTCCAGGGCTTCGAAGAAACCGTGGCCGACTGGAAGAGCAGTTTCTTTATTGTGAATTTGCCTTTCCGCCCCTGGCCCAGAGGTTTCAATCAGTGTCTTAATGACTCCATTTGGACAAACCCATCAACCGTGTCCAAGGAAGAGCTTCGACAAACAAACGTGCTGCTGGAGCTGAAATTGTCTTTTCGCATTCGAGAGTTTGCCTTGCACAGGCTTATAGAGAAGTGTACTATAAGTAAGTTTCTTTTCTCCCGTTATCACTTCAGCTAATTTACTGTTATGATATATCTTATTGGTAGGTGACGCTGGAAACCAACCGTCAAGTGATAAAAATGTTCCTCTGAATATGAGGCCACTTCAATCACTGTCGCCTTCTCCTCCACCTGAGAGTTCCAGTCATCCTACCGCTCCTCCAAAAAGAAAAAGATTCAAGATTGTTGCCAAGCGCGGTATCTCCAACCGCACCTCCCGTTTTCTCGAGAACTGGCTACACATACGGCAAGGAGTGACTCCGAATCGTCCTAAGACTAAAGTACCTGACAGCGACAGCGAGGACATAGATACTGATTCTGGGCTTCCCCATGCTTCCGCAGCTCAGCGGAAGAAGCTGAGAATGGGAAATGGCAACCCAGTTGCTGAAGTGGCTTTGAAGAAGGTGAACGAAGCTTCGGCTAGTGGGGCTAACGTCTTTGATGGTGCAAGTACCTCTAAAACGATGGCAGCAGCTGAGGCATCAATCGACGTCCTCCCTGATACTTTCGAGGCTCCGCCAGAGGTCAACCTTCCTCCTCCGACATCCGCCCCTGACTCTCCTATCTCTTCTTTCATTCCTGATGTCACTGCCTCAAATCTTGATCCTACCGCTACTCCTGACCCTCCGCTGAATGGCCTTCCGCCATTATTCTGCACCTCTATCTCAGGAGTCGGTGGTTCCGCTGAAAGTCGCTCTCCTCCCTTTACCGCCAATCTGTCCTCTCAAGGTTCACAAGGAGCCACTTCCTATCACTTGGATCTGTCTACCTTTGGCACTAGCGGACTCCGCACACTGGGAATATCAGACCCGTTATCGCGAAGCGAGCCGGTGGGTTCTGTTGTAGGTGCGATATTTGGCTCTCCAGAAGATAGGGAGATGTCAGAGCTTCCTCTGGAGGTTCATTGCGAATGCGCTTTGAATGATGTGCTGGCTAGATTTTGCATGTTGAATTACTTTCTCGATATCCATAGTGACAAGGCTCGAGGTTCCCCCTCTAAGGTGGCAGAGCTGACGCAACTCCAAAGCGATACCCAAGCAGAGCTTAACGACTGTCATACTGAATTGGCTAGAGAGAAGTCGATAGGGAAAGCCAAGATAGAGCTTCTGGAAGCAGAACTGGTGGCTGCCAACAGAAGAAACTCTCTCCTTCGTGAAGAGATATCGGCCCGCGACGCGAAGCTAGCGAAGGTGCCCAATGAGATGTCGCGCTGGAAAGATAAGGCGATACAAACCTTTGTTGCTGGATTCCCAGATTATTACCGTAGCAAGGCTTTCGATCCTACCAAGATAGCTGATTATGCCTTCGAAAGGTTAAAGGATGTAGGTGTCGGGGGCAACAAAGGGGTTCTTCCGTGATGGGAACAAGGCAGCGCTTGAGAGAGTTTCATTTTTTCTTCCAACATTGGTTTTATTTGGCTTGTAATAACTAATAACGCTTGCATAATAACGACTGTCATTCTGCTCTGGATAACTATTAATTTACTTCTTGGCGTTATCTTGTTGATTACGTCATTATGCTTGACTTCTTTCTGATAAAGTAATTCTGCTTTTTCAGAGCATTTAATGCTCAGGATCCTCTTATTGATGTGAGCGAAGGATCATGATGGTTCAGAGACACGTGTCTGCTCATCTGGTCGCTAGGGCTAGTGTGATTTGATAGGATCAAAGCGTCTTCTCTCCTTTCTAGGGTTGTACTCATTGCTTATGCCTGTCACGCGCGTCGCGACTGTTCCAGCAGTCATTTATTTTAACCTCTTAGGGTTATAAAACCCATCACTTTATTTCTTTTTTCCACTTTCGATAATCTGTTTCTCTACATCTTCTCAGATCATCTTGCGTTTCTGATTTTCATCTCCTAGGTACTTCGATTTTCTTCTAAAAAAGGTACTTCTTCGCCTCCCTTGCTATCTTCATCTTTTTATTTTCTTTTTCCACCATGACAAAAAGAAAAACTCGTACCTCTGGATCTAAATCAATTGATGAAGAAAAAATAGAGACCATAGTCAGTACTATTACTTCTTCTGCCATTCTTGATAAACATCTGTCCGATTACGGTGCCACCCTCCCTGAGGGTTTCAAGGCTTCGGTCGCCCCTGCGTCTTTACGCCTGAATAGCGTTCTGACTGGCAAGCGCAGAATCATGTATGCCCAGATATTCCGTTATGGTTTCCGATTTCCGGTTGACCCGTTTATCCAAGAGTTGCTTACTTCTCTGGATTTGAATCCTGTTCAACTGGCCCCAAATGCCTACTATGGCATTTACGCATTTCTAGAACTCTGCAAGTACAAAGGAATTACATCTCCTTCCCTTGCATTACTGAAGTTTTTGTTCAAGATGTATAACCGTCGGGGTGTGATAGCGATATCACCCCATTATGATGATGATTCGCTCCAGAACTTCACCTGGAAACTCCTTCATTTAGAATCTTCCATCGATAAATGGAAAGAGCAATTTTTTGTGGTTGAGACTCCCGAGCTTCCGGAGCCATGGTGGCGGTCTGGTTTCAACCAGGGCGTCAAGGACGGGGCTTGGTGCCGGGAGGCTCTTGACGAGACGGAACAGGGCTGGTTTGATAAGTTGCTCAGTCTGGAGATCAGTGTTCACACCCGCCTTCTGGCTTGCGGGACCGATATTAGAGCCTATGTTAGACGTGAGTATCGCGTCAATCTTTGACTTTTAGTATTAGTACTAACGCTGACGCTGTCTTGTGCTTTTGCAGCAACTGATCCCGAGTACATTCCTGAGAGCGTTAGGAGGTGCCGAAAGAGACTTCGAGATAGATAAGCGGCCGCGGCTATCAATATTGCCACCACTTTAGCTGCTCCTTCTGCTACCGCTTCGATTCCTCCCCAAACATCTTTAGTCTCAGTTGACAAGGAAACCGACACCATTCCGGTTGGTATTCCTGTTATATCAATCGCTGCTCCTCCTCCTCGGTCAGTTGCTCGCCGGGCTTTCGCGAAAGGAAAGAAGAGAAGGAATACAAGGAGCGTTGCCACCCTCCAGCCATTAATTCCACCCTCTTCAGACACAGCCGACTCTTCGGAAGCACCTGTCGCTGAGACGGTAACGACTACTGCTCCACCATACTTCTTGCGCTGCTTTTTCAATGCCTTTCTGCCATTGCTTTTGTTTTTCATTGCTTTTCTTCATAGGTTACTTCTCGTGCCTCTACCCCTGCACTGTCGCGAGGCAATATGGACTTGAGGCGTATTCTGACTCAACCAAGGAAGAAGAAGAAGTCTGATGGAGCAGGCCCAAGCCTGTCCTCGATTCAGGTTGATGTCGGGGTGAGGCCTCAAGCCGTCCTTGTCTCTTCCGCACCTCCCTCGGGTCAGACTGGTAGCGTTTGGAGAACGTGGTCATGCCTAGGCCTTTTGAGACTTCTCCACCTTCATTTGGCTCGGAAATGCCTCAATTTTCCTCCGACGTGGTCTATACTGATGAGCTGTCGGGTTTCTCCTCCTATCAGCCCCAAGGAATATTCGTTTCCCAGGGAGGTTCTGTTTCCAACCAGCCTCATGAGATAACCGCGCCTCAGGGAGGTTCCGCTTCCAACCAACCTCCTTCTCCTACCGCCGTGGTCTTTGTTCCTTCCGATGCTTCCATGCTTAAGCGCTTCAGAGAGGGGACAGTAGTGTCCAACCTTATGGCCGACGTAAGCTCATATAACACCGCTGGGCCCATCACTTATCAGGTGGATATGACTACGCTTCGTAGTTCGGGGATTGCGGCCATGGGGGGCGATAACTCGGCCGTTACTGCTTCATTCTTGGTTGCACACATGTTAACATCTCCTGAAGAACGAAGCGCCTTCGCTGCTGTGGGAGACGAAGAGCAAGCCGACTTGCTGCGCTCTAAACTTTTCACTGGGTTCCTCCAATTTCATCACTACACTGAGCGTGTGTCATAAAAGGCGGTTGACCTTGGCACTTTCGTAGCCAAGCTTTCGCAGGAGCAAGAGGAAAAACAGCGGCTACTGGAAGAGCGGGACAGATATATGAAGGCCCTGGAGGTAGCCAAAGAGGAGGCAAAGGAGGCGAAGGAATAGCTGGCTAATTCTAACGCTGCTCTGGCGGTTGAACAGGCAAAGATTATCGCTCTCGAGGGGGAGAAAACAGCCTTAGCGGAAGAGAAAGCAGCTTTGGTAGAAGAGAAAACAGTGTTTGAGGCAGAGACAGCGATCAAGAGTCGCTGGTACATTGAAAAGACCGTTTCTATCATGGCTAACTGCTTTGTGGGGATTCACGGGGAAGAATTTTATGACAGTGAGGCTGTTTCTAATGCCTTTTTTGAGAATTCTTCCTATCTGAATGACGAGGGCTTCCGCTTGGCCAGATCGAAAGGCTAACTAGAGAAAGGGATTGTCGAAGACCAGCAGTAGGCAGGGTATTGTCAGCCCTTTCTATTTTGTGAGGATTGAGCGTTACCTTTTTTTGTTCATCTTCTTTTGTATATTTTTATAACCCTTCGTGGATATTTGAACAATGACACTTCTATGATATCATCTTTTGCTGGTGCCATTTTTCCTTTCCTGTATTTCTTTTTCTTCGAATTTTTGTAGCGTGGGCTTCACGCCCATATCGCGCTGATCATGATGACGGGCTTTGTCATGTTTGACTTAACCACTGTCAGGCCCCAGCAGGGAGCACATTCTTCTTTCTTTGATCAAAAGAGATAATGAATAGGGTCTTTAGGCCCTATTCCTTACACCGCGTCAACATCAGCGTGATTGGCTTCACGTCTACTTTTGCTGACGAGTCATACAACTTTTTTGTCACCTCGAGTGTCGCGATCTCTCGTAGTCAGAGATATCCTGCACACTCTTAATTAATGTTTATTAGTAAGAAATAAGCGACAACAGACACGAGTTTCCCGTAGGAGTCGATCCGTCGCCATTCTAGGGTACAGGTGTCGCTTGTTATCGCTTTCTCGACCAGCTCACTTCACCAGGGATTCCGCATCTGGTTACTCGCTGGGATTTCGTGATTTTTCGTATTTTCCACTATCGACCGGAAAGTGCCTCTTCCTAATGAGCCGTCTGATCAGGACAGGCTATCACAAGGTTAGGATTTTTCACTTTCAGCGTTACCCTCTCATCCTGGAATCGTGCCTTCCCTTGGCGAGCCGTCTACATCAGCCCGGCCGTAAGGATAGGATTTTCACTTCCAAGATGGAGTTATTATCTCCTTAGGGTGTGCCTCTCCCTGACGAGCCGTCTCCACAAGAATGGCTATATAAGGATGAGGCTTTTTCACCTTCAGGAATCCTGGGGAGTGCCCTCACTCAGTGAGTCGGTGGATCCGGACCGACCATCACAAGGATAGGACTTTTCACTCCCAGGGGTGTGGGGATGTGCCTCATCTTATGGCCCCACACAGGGCTATCACAAGGATAGGACTTTTCACTCCCAACGTTAAATATTAAGTGCGTCAGGGCGTGCCCTCACTTAGTGAGCCGTCGGATCAGGACAGGCCGTCACAAGGATAGGACTTTTCACTCCTGACGCTAAATATTAGGTGTGCTAGGGCGTGCCCTCACTCAGTGAGCCGTCGGATCAGGACAGGCCATCACAAGGATAGGACTTTTCACTCCTGGCAACCTCTTTTTCGTTTTTCTTCTCGCCTGCACACACACGTAGCCACAAAACACAAGAAAGCTCATTACTCGAGCGTTAGCAGGGGTTAGGGCTAGCGTTAGTGAAAAGGTGCAGAGGTAGATCAAAATCTAGCATGATATAATTTCAAACGAGCAATATTCCAGGAGTTAGGTAAGGGGGTACCGTCGAGTGTCTCCAGATGGCACGCTCCTCTCCCGACAATATGGGTAACGCGGTACGGCCCTTCCCAGTTTGGACTGAGCTTCCCCCGGCGTTGACCAGGTGCTCGTTGATCCCTGAGTACTAGGTCGCCTTCTTTTAGAAGTCGTTCTTTGACACGTCTATTATGATAACGCGCCATCTTTTGTTTATAGTGCATCATTTTCATAAGAGCTTCCTCTTGCAATTCGGGCAGCGCGTCAAGATTCGCACGCAACCTTTCCTCATTTAGCTCTTCTCTAAAGTAAGCCACTCGTAGGCTCATGGTACCAATTTCCACGGGCGTGACGGCCTCAGTGCTGAAAGCCAGTGCGAATGGTGTCTCTCCTGTGTTAGTTTTCGTGGTCATACGGTATGCCCACATCACATACTGCAGTTCATCTGCCCACTTCTTTTTAGATCCCTCTAGGTTCTTCTTAACACCGTTAAGGATGGCTCGGTTTGTCACCTCAGCCTGACCATCGGTCTGCGGATGAGCCACGGAAGAGAATCTTTGCTCGATTCTGAATTCCACACATTGGTCTCTAAAGAATTGGCTGGTGAATTGCGTTCCGTTATCGCTGACTAGCACGCGAGGAACTCCGAAGCGCATGATAACTTGGTGTTTGAAGAAACGCCAGATTTTCTCTGTTGTGATGTTGGCGACCGCCTCAGCTTCCGCCCATTTGGTGAAGTAGTCTACCGCCACGACCACAAACTTTAACTGAGACCTCGCCTTTGGAAACGGTCCAAGGATATCAATTCCCCATTTCGCGAAAGGACAGGGAGCAATAAGGTCATAAATTTTTGTGGCGGGTTGTCGAAGAATCTTGGCGAATTCCTGACACTTTTGGCAAGTTCGCACGTAATCATGGTAGTCCTTCCGGATAGTGGGCCAGTAGAACCCCGATCTAAAGACCTGTGCAGCCAAGGTTCCGCCGGATGCATGCATGCCGTAAATTCCTTCGTGGATTTCGCGGAGGGTATGAAGGCCCCTCCTGTTCCGTTATGCATCTGGCAGCCGGATGAGAGAAACACCTCTACATCAATTCTCCATTAAAGTACGTGCATCGTGCCGCTTGCTTAAGCACTTTTTTCTTTCCAGCGTTATCCGCTGGTAGCTCGTCATGTTTCAAGTATCTTATGACGGGGATTCTCTAGTCATTTTCACTTTCTTCCACGCAAAGGGTCGCTTGCTCTTCCATAAAGGAAGGTACGGGTAGCTCTTGGTAATACACCCTTTTCGGTATGGACGCTTCTGGGTTTGCCGCGAGTTTGGCGAGGTTATCCGCTTCAGCGTTATCCTCTCGAGGAATGTGCTCGAAGCTAACCTGTATGCCACATTTATTTATTTCTATCAACTCGCGTTTCACCTTAGCAAGGTATTGTACCACGATGGGCTCTCTAGCTTGAGAGTGTCCCAGCACTTGATCTATTATTAACTTGGAGTCTCCACAGACTTTTAGCCGCAGATCTCCCATCCTCCCTGAGTCATGTATTCCTTTAATGGAGGCGCTTTTTCCCATCCTGAGTCCGGCTAATAATGCTTCGTATTCTGCGGCGTTATTGGACAAAGGTTGCAAAATCCAAATGGTAAACCGCATATGGATGCCGTGAGGCCCACTCATGAAGATTCCGTCCCCGACAAGCTCTTGATTTTTAGCACCATCTACGTGGATGACCCACATGTCGGTGTAGGTTTCAGGGAAGGGGAGATCCAATTCTTCTTTTTCCTTTTCAATCAACTCCGTCATTGGATCTGGCGTAAAGGTGCATTCCGCGATAAAGTCCGCTAGGATCTGAGCCTTTATGGACGGTCAGGATCTGTAGTGCAAGCCGTATTGTTCAAGCTCGATAGCCCAAATCAGCATTCTCCCCGAGGATTCGGGCTTCCGGAATATCCTTTTTAAAGGTTGATCCGTAAGCACAATGATGGTGTGAGCTTGAAAATATCGATCCATTTTTCGCGTGGCTTGCACTAATGCGAACGCTATCTTCTCAATTTGAGCGTATCTCAGCTCGGCATCTTTCAGGATGTGACTTACAAAGTTTACAGGGCGGTGCGTGTGATTGTCATCTCGTACAAGGACCGCACTGACCACTTCGTCAGCAACCCCAAGGTATAGGTATAGGATTTCGCCAGGCTCTAGTCTTGTCAACACCAAGTCAGATGATAAATAGGCCTTCAGGCTTGCAAACGCTTCTTCGCACTTTGTCGTCCATCCGAAGACGGCTTTCTTACGTATAACTTTGAAGAAGGGAAGGCACCTCTCACCTTGCTTAGAGATAAACCATCCCAGCGCAATAACACGCCCTGTTAGCTTCTGGATCTCTTTTACAGTTCGAGGGGATATCATGTCTTGGAGGGCTTTGATTTTTGATGGGTTAGGTTGAATGCCCTTTTGGCTAATCACGTAACCCAAAAATTTGCCCGTTTGAAAGGCAAACATGCACTTTCGAGGGTTCAACTTCATCTGATATCGCTTCATCACTTCGAAGACTTCCGCCAGGTCAGACAAGTGATCTTTGAAGCTCCGGCTTTTAATTAATATGTCGTCGACATATGCCTCTACGTTTCGTCCGATCTGCTTTTCAAAGACTTGATTTGCCATCCGCTGGAAGGTGACTCCAGCATTTTTCAACCCAAAAGGCATCGCCGTGTAGCAATAAGTGGCCTTGGGAGTGATGAAAGCAGTTTTCTCTTCATCCTCCTTGGCCATGGGGATTTGATGGTACCCCGAGTTGGCATCTAACGAGCTCAAGTATGCGTACCCGGTAGCCTGATCAACTAACTGATCTATCCGAGGGAGTGGGTAACAGTCTTTGGGGCAAGCGTCATTCAAATCCGTGAAATCAATGCACATGCACCACTCTCCGGTGGGCTTGGGAACCAAGACGGGGTTAGCCAACCAGGTGGGATATTGCACTTCTCGAATAAAGCCAGCGTCGAGAAGTTTGGCAACTTCCCTCTCGACAGCCATTGCTTTTTCGGCAGAGAAAGCACGTCGTTTCTGCTGGACCGATTTTGCATCAGGGTTGACATTGAGTCGATGTTCTGCCACCTCCCGCGAGATACCAGGCATGTCAAATGGTTTCCATGCGAACTCTCCTTTGCATTTGTTCAACAGTTGGGCTAACTGAAAATTTTCCTCGGGGCTGAGGTTATCGCTAACCAAAAATACGGCTTCATCTACCCCGTTAACTGAGATGTGAGTCATTTGGTCCACGAGCTGAGTGTGTTTCTCGTCATTTTGTTCGTATGGGTCCACCATCACGCACACGTACCTATCGCAACTCTTCTGAGTCATGAGCAGGTAGCATTCAGCCGCTAACTTATGATTACCTCGGATCGAGACCACACCATCCCAAGATGGATATTTCAGCTTCAGGTGCTTTTGCGATATCACTGCTCCGAAACGGTTGAGGAATGACCGCCCCAATATGGCGTTATAAGGCAGGTTTAGATCCACCACCAGGAAGAGAAGTTCCTCCGACCGCTTGGAGGTATCCTCCTTAAAATACACAAGCAAAGTGATTACTCCAGTCACTAGGATAGGGACTCCGTCTAGCCCAATAATGGGTTTTTTACAAGGCGTAAGCTCATTATCCGGGCGCTTTAGGAGATTGTAAGCTTCCAGTGAAAACAAGTTTACGGCGCTTCCGTTATCAACCAGAGTTCTTCTAACTCCATGGCTAGCGATAATGGGTGTAACCACTAACGCATCGTTTTGAGGATATACCACGCCCTTCTCATCCTCTTCAGAAAAGGAAAGTATCATGCAATCCAGAGCGCTTATCGCTTCGCTCTTGATTGACACGCCCGTTCGCTTCCGCTTATCCCCTGGCGCGGGTGTCAGCTGTGCGGACTCATCCAGATAAGGTGTTCCTCCAGCGATGATGTTAATGATGGGGACATCCTCATCATCAATCGCGAGCATTTCCCGGCCTCCTCCCACAGGACTAGTGTCATGGCCTGGGGGGTGGGAAGGTATCACTCTGCCATTGTTGGGTTACTCTTGGCTTCTTCTCGGGCCTTTATGGTGAATTCTCCCAGATAGCCTTCCTCCACTAGGCGCTCTATTGCCGATTTGAGCTCTCGACACGCCTCGGTAGAATGTCCTTTAGCTTTGTGAAATTTCCAATAGGCGTTTTCTCTTCTTCCCAGAGTTACCCTGGGTCTTACAGGGGCAGGATAACGGATGGGCAGGTTTCGCTGCTCCACTATTGCTAGTATTTCGGCTCTGGGTAGAATGAAGGAAGGAAGATCTGAGTCATAAGCTCATCCCTTAAGAGGATCACTCTGCCATTGGGCTGAGGAGTCACCAGACTTTCCCTTTGAGGAGTTGCCTCTTCTCCGATTAGATGTTTTGGGAATGTGATCCTTTCGCTGAGCGTAATCATCAATAAACCGATCTTCAAGAGTAGTTGGAATGGGAGCGTTATGGACTAGCGACATGGCTGGCGACATGTTCCTAATCATGTCCCTATTCTCTTCCTCTTCCATCCTCGCATAGTTATGGGCTTTTAGCCTTAACGTATCTAAAGTTGCTGGCGGGTCAACCATTAAAGCATCTCTGACCTTTCCATAACAACAGTTACGCTTTAAAGCTTCGATGGCGAAATCAACCGTTACACCTGGCGTTAGCGACATCTCGTTGTTAAAATAATGGAGGAAGCTCCTCAAGGATTCCTGAGGTTTCCTGTGTAGGTTCAACAAGGCAGCAGTTGACTTCCTGATAGGGACGGCAGTACTGAATCGACTCCTGAATTTAGATTCCAACTGCGAAAAGCTGTCAATAGACCCACCCGGAAGACCTTCAAACCACAAACGCGCAACCCCTGACAGGGTCATTACAAATATCTGACGCAAAGCAGCGTCATTGTGGGTCTGAAATTGCACAAAGTCTTTCACCTTGTTAAGGTGAGAAATGGGATCTCTAGTGCCGTCATAAGATTCAAATGGGAGCTTCACATGTCAGCTGACTCTGTGACGCCTTATGCGCGGACTAAAAGGGTGGCCAGAAGTATCATCAAGGATTTCCCGCACATGCCGAGGTGGGGATACCTCCAAGTGATGCCTACAATCTCGTGAATCTCTAATATGATGTCGCCTAGGAGTCGGACTGCGGCTCCTTGGTGAGCAAGTTCGATGCCTCCTACTGCTGGATCTTTCACTCCCTCCAGGAGATATATCTCTATCATTTTCGCCCCTTCTACCGTCCCAACGACCTCTATCCTCCTCCCGCCATTGACGCTCCTCTAGGGGAGTAAGAAGTAAGGGCACTTGCAGTACATATGGCTCTACTGTCCTATGAGCAAACTGTACAAGACTGACTGGCGCACTCAACACAGGCAGCGTCAAAGGGACGTTCACATGCAATGGGGACGACAGTGGACGTTCTGTAATAATGGGAGGAGTGAAAATGAACTGAGATGGGGCGCCTGATCTGGAAGCGCTCGGCGTGAATCTAGCGGCTAGTTCCGTTAAATGGTCCAGTTGGGCACGGAGGGCTGAAATCGAGCTCGCGAAAGGGTTATTTACGCCGTCTATCACGGATCCCCTTGACTGAGGAGTAAAATGACTGGATCCCGCTATCTGGGATGAAGGAGTATATGGCTGGACATAAATTTTCCCACTGCTTGATCAAGGGACAGATCTGTCGTTCCCAGAGGAACTTCTTGCACCGAGGTGGAAGCATCAGACGTGGCGAAAGCGAAAAGTCACCTGCGGGTATCAAATGGAAGGCTAGAGGACTGAGTCAACGGTGGATCTGAATCAGAAGCCATAATCTTCCAATTCCCAGAAGAACAGAGCTTGGCTATTAAGGATGCTCACTTAATTAAAACCAAAGCTCTCAATGAAAGCACCAATTTGATAAGATTCGGACTGTTGGGGAAACGGGGTCGAGATTATGGCTGTCTAGAATCATTATAGTAGCAGTCCGTCGTACCTACAAGGCGCCGGAGGGGGGACTCCGGCGTAGACACTCCGATGCTTAAGTTAGTATGGCTGTGAATTTTGGTAGAGATTTTGGTAGAGAATCAGCTCTTACCTTTGATCTAGAAATGAGTGGTATTTATAGCCGAGAAAAGAAAGGTCGTTACCCCCAGGGGTGGGCGTTATCAAGGGTAGATAACACCCAGGATGACGTCAGCATGCGTCAACTGGACCGTCCAGGATGATGTCAGCATGCGGATATCGCTAGTGAGATATCGCCAATGAGCCGTTGTCGGGGTTTCCTGGGATGGGATGACGCCGTGTGCCCCCCCGCCCCCCCACTGATGTCGACCATCCTAGGATCCTTGGCCTAACGGGGGCGGCATCCGGGTGCCATTTGCCAGTTAAGGTCTACAGGGATCCGGCTTTGGCTTGAGGTGACAAGACGAATATACCCTTGGCGTTTCCTTAATTGTTATCATCGACTGTCATCCAGGGTAAGGTGCCAACCAAGTGCAAGGACAAAGGTATGTTCTCCATCCCATGTAAAATCGGTACTACTAACATTGGTAGAGCTATGTGTGATTCTGGTGCAGGTATTAATGCCATGCCCTTGATTATCTACAACAGTCTAGGACTCGGGCCCTTGAAGCCCACCGGGACCACAATCCAGCTAGCTGACAAATCCATCATCCACCCCGAGGGTGTTATTGAGGATGTTCTGGTGCAAGTTGGAGATTTCATATACCTAGCTGACTTCTACGTGCTTGACATGGAGGATACCCAATCTGTCAAGGCCTCGGTCATGCTCCTGGGGAGACCATTTCTTAGGACCGCAAGAGCCAAGATCGACGTCCATGAAGCCTCCATTACTCTTGAGTTCGACGGCGAGACCATCAAGTTCAATATGGTTGATGATATGAGACACCCCACCGACCTTCTAGCGTAAAATCTATTGATATTGTTGACCCTGTTGTTGGTTTCGGGGTCCCGAAGCTGAAACAGGTGTCAAGGCCTCAACTAGCAGATCCGCCTCAACATGTTTGTGAACTTGCCCCCGATGATTGTCTGCAACTTGCCCTAGATAGAAGTATTCCACCCACTACGCTGGATATCATGGCCTTAACGCTCGATGTCCCGACTCCACCTAAGTTGCAAGAAGTCGCCACTGCTCTCGAGGAGCATTCTGTTACCCCTTCTACTCCTGTTATTTCTCCTTTTTCCATTGATCAAACTATGTCCATCGTAATGGACGTCGAGGCCTCCATTCGGGACCCCGAGTTGGAGTTGAAGAACTTGCCCTCACATCTCAAATGCGCCTGTGATCATCTCTAGCAAGCTTGATCCCGCTGCAGAGTGCGAACTAATGAGCACACTCAAGGCCCCGAGCCTTCCAGCCCACACTACAGCCAGCGTCGAGCCCTCGACCAGCGAGGGAAAGATGCCCAATGCTAACCCAACTCCACGGTCTGCCCAAGACGTGACCAAGATGAATGTTTATCATGATAAGTTTCTCTCTCCTAAGACCTTTCCTACTGGACAACATGTTTTACTCTACAAATCTCGGCTTAGGCTCTTTTGCAGAAAGTTAAAGTCTCGATTCAAGACCCCGAAGGTTTATGATCATGGTGTGGTTGCAATTCAGAATATGGACATGAGCCTCATCTCCAAAGTACAAAACCACATATTGGAGCTATTCCACAAAGGTTCCTATCCACTCAAGGTCCTGAACCCACCTGACTAGGCCTAATCAGCCTAGTCAACGTCGAGGTCTCGACTATAAATAGGCCAAGTGCGGAGAAATTCCACGATGTTCCACCTTCTCTTTAATTCTGTTGTACTTTTTAATTTTATTTCCGTTTAAACTCCTTTTTATTGTGCCCTTCTCGCATTGAGGACAATGCGAAGCCTAAGTGTGGGGAGGGTTTTATCTGCCTTATTTGTTTACTTTGCTTGACTGTATGTTTCAAGGTCCCGATTATGTCGGATTTTCATCTTTATATGCTGCCCAGTTTTTGAAAACACCCCAATGATGGACACACACACCTGACTTGTGTGCATAGAATGAAAATGTTGTCTGTAGTCAAGGTCCCAAATATTTCACTCTTTGCCTGTTGTACCTTATATCCGCTTCAAGACCTAGACACCAGTAGTCAAGAAATTGCACCTTGTGAGCATTTGAGCCTTCATGCCTATATTTATTGAGTGAATGCATGACTAGGTACTGGCTGGGTTTGCATGATATCCATGGGTGTAGACACGTTTAGACATAGGAAAGCAGTAAAAAGATTAAGTCTTCGCATCAAATTGTTCTCTCTCATTTTTTCTGTTTTATTCCATTCATCTTGACCCCGATACCCCTCTTTTTCCTCCATTCTAACCATTTGAATTTTCTTTGATCTTTCTCTTGGCAGGTGAGCGGTGTTGTTGGGAGCACTATAGAAGTCTAGACTAGACAAATGAAGCAGCAAAGGCGACGTGTGGGGATCCCCCAAATTCAAGACCCCGAATGCTGACGCGAATTCAAGACCTCGAAGCTAAACAAGGGCAGAACAGAATGAAGAAAAGATCCACTTCCCATCCACAACAAAACACAAGTGTGGGGAAGTGAAATCATAATATCCAGCCCCCGAAGAACAAGGTCTCAATCTTCAAACAATCCAGATCTCTCTCTCTCAATTCAAAAAAAAAGAAAAAAAAATATAGAAAAACAGAAATATAAATAAAAGAGAGAGAAGAGAGCAAGACCGAATCATGAAAAAGAAGAAGAGGAAAACCAACAACCAGCGTCCATTCAAGGTCCCGAGCCAAGGTCCCGAGTGAAGAAAGCAAAGATCCCCCTCGAAGAAGAAGAATCTAGTCTAGCTTTCGCCCTCAACAACATTGTCTCACCATCTCGATTCTTTCCTGCCAAGGGAGCGTTCCAGGTTTGAGTTGGTTTCACCACCTCCTCATTTCACTTCCTTACTCTCCCTCTTCTCCACTTTTTCTTCTCATTATGCTTCATTCTTCCACTCCTTCCATTTCCTCTTATCATTTATTTTCCTTGCTTCCCCTTCTTGCCCCCGATGCGAAGTCTTTTGATTGCTAGATTGCCTATGCGTGTGTCTAATGTACTCGGATTGATATGCAAACATGGTTTTGTGCTGCGTTTTCTGCATACTTGAGTGTTTAAACACCTAGCCTTACGAGTGTGAGTGCAAACACTGATCCATGTGAGGACTGCTGGTGAATAGGCTGATGTGGAAAAGTCTTTTCTTAAGGGTCGTTATCCTTCTGATCTGATGCAGGTGTTCATCTAGGTAGAGTCTGTTTTCATTCAAGGTCCCGACTGTTGAAAAGCATGCTTATTCTCTATGCTATGGTTTGGTGTGTTAGTTCTGTCTTGGGGACTATTTTAAATTTTGTGAATGCTCGAGGGCGAGCATTGGGCAGTGTGGGGATTATTTGATAGTATGATTTTATGCATGATTTTCTCTCCATTATCTCGCCAATTTAAGGCATGATTCTGCTAATTCACCCTTGTTTTCATCACTATTGCAGATCTAGGCCTAAAAAGGGAGTTTTTGCGAAAAGATGCATTTTTGGAGCCTTTTTGTGCGAATTCGTGCTTCAAGACCAAAGTCGAGGTCCCGACTTCAAAGCAGCGTTCAAGGTCCCGAATCTGACTCTCCATTCGGGCCCCCGAAGGGCAAAGAACGGCATTTCCACGTGTCCTCTTGCCAAAGCTTCCACGTGACCCCTCTGACGCTTTTCTGAGAGTTCTGCACTGATCACAAAATACCTACCCTCTGACCATTCTAGACCTTGAGCCCAGTTCAGTCCTACCAAAGCTGGACAAATCATACCAAGAAACCAGCTTTGTGATTTTTCAGCTTTGTGCTTTAGGGAGCATGGATCCATTGTAATAGGCTTTCTTTAAATGCATTTTGTTCCTTAGTTGGGCAGAAGATATCTTGTGATTTTATTTTCTAGCTTAAATAGAGGATCATAGGAGTAGTTTAGGACATCCAATCTTTTAGCACATAATATAATTTTCAGAATTAGTAGTTTTCTTAGACTTCTCTCTAGTTTATCTCTCTAGTTCTTATTAGCATCCTCTCCTTTGCCACCGGGCTTCAAACGTTTAGTAATCAAGTCTTCTTCCCTTAATCTATTTCTTTACTTATTATGCTCTCTTTAATTGTTATTTATTTCTGTTCAAGCATGAGTAGCTAAATCTTTAGTTCTTAGCAAAGGTAATTCAAGGGTTGCAAGGGCAGATTCGAGGCCTAAATGTGCATAATATATTCTTGCTGCCATATTTAATTGCTTATCATTTTAATTACATTTTCACTTGTGGTAATTAGAGGCTTGATCAACTGATAATTTCTATGAGTGAATGTTATCATCCATGTGATAAATACGGAAGGAAAGTTGCATGGAACAAGTAGACACCTATCTAGTAGTAGTTGCGCTGAAGTGGTCTCGACTAGCTAGGGTATGTAGTTGATTAGAGCGAGGTCACGAACCTGACAAACTGAGGGACTTTTAGCTCTAGATTTGTCTTTTCTTATCTTCATGGGCAGTCTGAATATGGCTCTCCCGCATTTGTGCCTGGAGAGATGGCAGGCTGTTAAGACTACCTCATATGTGGAAACGGGGGGTAGTTTCTCTTAAGAGAAAAGTATGGGATATCCGAGGAATCTGGTCCCTATGTCATTTCTATGCATGCATGAGTAAAATATTTCTGAGCTGATGACGATCGGGACCCCGAATGCAACCTACGAATGCCTTTTGCTAAGATCCTTCTCTATCTGATTTATTGTGCTTATTTCACTCTCTGTTTTATTATTTTGACTTGTTCAATGATTTGTTATATTTTATCCTTCGGGACCCCGAACTGACAACTCAAGGTCCCGAATACTACTTTCTTAGTTAGAATTGTTAGCTCCAACTCTCTCTTGATTAATTTGATTAGTCAAGTAAAACCCCCCGTGTTTGTTACTTTTCGTGCTTTTGTTTTGTGCTTCCATTCAAGACCTTGAATCAGTCTCTCTCAATCCCTGTGTTCGACCCTGACTACCATTGTACACATAATCAATTGTGCACATATTTTTAGGCATTATAAATCTGTATTTGAGTGACGATCAGACACCACCGACGACACCTCCATGGATATGGAAGTCGAGGAACCATCCCCCGTTCGCCCGAAATGCAAAGCACCTGCTACACCAGCAACTTCCTCCAAACCCAGAAAATCCGCCCGCACCACTAGCAGCTCGATCAAGACGGCGATGCCCACTCCCGCCGCTCGTTCTGCCCACGCTAGAGCAGGCACAGTCGTGCCCCTTGGCCAGGTAACACTTGACCTCGCTCATCTTCATGGTTGGTTGGACTTTCCTGATAAGCCCAGCAATGATAGGTTGTTAGCTTTGCATGGCATGCTTGTCTCCCCCTGTGCTCAACTTGATCCTGAATTTTTAGACAAGATGGGTATAGCTACTTGGGTGAATGTTTTGATTGATAATATTGGCTAGCGTCCCCTGTTTAACTTTGAGCACCCCACATTCCTTGAGTTAAGCCATGAATTCTTCACGTCATTTTGGTTTGATAATGTTAGGCTTAAACAAAAGGGAAAGGGTAGCATGCATTTAGGGGCTGATAAAGTGGTCAATTTTCACTTGATGAATGTTTGGGAGCACCTCTCTATTGATAAGTTTAATGTTATGCTTGGCTTTGCCAAAGAGTTTGATTTGGGTGCCTCATGGTATCTCGGGGCATACGCTGCTTACCCCCCTGAGTTTGATGTCACCAGCACCTTCAGGGAGCTTACTGGCAATCCTAAGGCCAAGTACAGCTCCCGACGCTCAAAAGGCCATGAGCTGCGTGACCCTGCCTTTCGTATCTTACATTGTTTCCTTGGCCTCAACTTCACGGGCAAGATGCAGTCTTCGGGCACCCTCTCTGTCCAAGAATTGTTCTTTTTATGGTGTATGCATAGCGGCCATAAGGCCAACCTAGGGTACTGGATTGCTCATGAATTGCATGCTATCATTACTTGTAACCGCAATCCTATTCTTGGTTCCCTTATCACTCGCCTGGCTGTTGAACAACGTGCTCTTGATGTGTCCAGTTGTGACCTCTTTATTCCCGTTGGTTTTAAGTTACTTGATGCTCGTACCCTCGATGGTATGGGCCATTTGCACTTGACGGGTCGTGTTTTAACTTTCAGCAGAGGATGCACTGGCGGCGCGAGGCGAGTTTGGAGCGCCCAGAATGGTAGAGCATTCGAGTGGCCGGACCTCAACTCACCTTCACCCCCCTTCCCCTGTTCCCCCGCCGAGCGATGAGTGTCCCGGGCGATCTGATGCTGACACTACTACTGATGCCCCCTGCTACTGATATGGCTGAGACAAACGCCCTCCTCCGGACGGTCATTTCACTTCTCCAGAACCTCCCTAATGAGCTAGCTTCGAGGATGCGTCCTCCTGCTAGCCCTTGATATCTCCCCTAAAACTCTTCTCTCATTGCCTTCGGGCTATTTTTGTACTTTAATTACCCCGATGCATAATTTTCTTTCTCCCTTTCCCTCTCTTTCCTTTGAACTCCGTTGGTTGGTTCCCTTCTCCACACCGAGGACAGTGTTTTGCTTTAGTGTGGGGAGGGATTTCATACTTTTGTGATATATTTTTATGCATTTTTGACATGTTTGCATGACTGCATGATTATTATCGTATTCCATGACTGTTTGCCTTGCATTTGCATGTTTTGGAATTTTTCCACAAAATAGTTGTCAACTGATTGCACTACCCTTATTTTTGAAATCACTTTTGATGGAATGCACAGAGTAGGCCCACTACACACAGATACTTCACCCACTGCACCTAAATTGCTTGCACACCATACTGCCTATTAGCTCTTATGACTATGTCTTGCCCTAGCTGCTTGCAATCATTGTATTCTGCTCTGTGAGTTTTCGAGCTTTCATTGCCATATTTTCTTGATGAGTGGATGCATGATTGTGTGCTAGATGGATTTGCATGAGACCCCTGAGTATAGGCATGTTTAGACATGGGAAAGCGATGATGTGATTAGGAACTTTGCAACTTTTCTTTGTTATCTTTTTTCTTGCTTTTTATCTCCTTACCCTTGCTGCTCAACCCTTCATTTCACCACCTTTCTGACTTCTTGAACCATTCCTTTCTTTTCTTAGCAGGTGAGAGATGTCCTCTGGCAGTGGTAAGGTGGGGCAGAGAGAATCATCTTTGTGAGGGTATCGAGTTGTTGCACCGAGACGCTGAAAGCAGAAATAAATAATAAAAGCAGAAATTCATTCGTCCAACCGCTAGATCGAGATGCTGAAAGTAGTAGTATGGCAAGCAATCACAAAACGCAAAGCAGAGAAACAAAAGCTCTAGTGTGGGGATTCCAGACGACTCGGCCTAGATATTCAAATCAAATCAAAGCATTCAAATGAGCAATACGGAAATCAACTGCTAGGCCGAGCCGTTAACATCAAGCGTACACTGAAGATCAGACGCCCAAGGAAAATTTTGTTGCTCCAGTTCAAAAGTTCAAAACATCGTGTATGCTCCTTTTTGTTCTTTCTTCTTCAAAAAAAAAATAAAAAAATAAAAAAATACTAAATATATTTGAATGAAAAGGGAGTACAAATCAGAACTGGAGCAGAGCATTACAAAGATCAGAAGACCAATGGCACTTTCTGAAAGAATAGAATACCCCCACTCTCCATCAGCGCTCGCTATCTTGCCCTCGCTGCTGCCAACAGGAGGCTCTCTCACCATTTTGCCTTTTTCTAGCTAAGAAAAATCTTTATCCTTCCTTCCTTCTCTCTCTTTTGAACCCTCTTCTCCAACATATTTTCTTGATTCACCCTTGCAAAGTTTCTATGATCATAGGATTGCCCATGCATGTGTCCTCCATACTCGGGTTGCTATTGTAAATTTGGTTTTGTGCATTATCATTCGCATTGATGAGTGTAAACACCTAACTCTATTTCTGAGCATGAGTGATAAATACTTTTCCCGGGGAGGATTGCTTGCAGTAGGCTGATGTAGGAAAGCCACTCTTCTGGTTTCGTTATTCCTTAAGAGTGGTGCAGAGTTCATCTAGGCTGGAGGGTGGCGTACTGCTCGGTCAAGGCGTAAGTGGAGACGGTCAGTGTTCCGTATGTTTGGGTTGAGGTTGTGTATTCCGGGCAAGGGGATGTTGTTTTTAAGTTTAAATGCTCGGGGGCGAGCATTGGGGTAGTGTGGGGATGTTTGATAGAGCGTTTATTATGCATAATTCTTCCCTCTTTTATATGCCTTTTTAGATCATGGTGCTACTAATGGTGTTGTGTTTCTCTACTTTTCACAGATCTTGGCTATTTAAGAGGAAAATACAAAAAGAAGCGCTTTCTATCATTTTCTGGAAGGAATGGAGCAGCTAGGCCAAGCAGTTGAATGTTCGCAGAAGGCAGCGGAGTCCTAGTGAGAAAAAGAAACTGTCGCAAACAAGGAAACACGAGATCTGCTCATTAATTCCTCCGAGGATCCCAATCTCAGTAGAAGACCATTGAGGAATATAATTCCAGTCGGATTAGAAATTTTAATTGTAATGAACTATAAATACTTTTAGTAATTAGGTTTTTTCCTTCTTCCCCTTCGCTAGCTTTAGCACTACTTCTGCCTCCGACACTCTTGCTCTTTCTTTTAATAAACCGGAGCTTTGCTCCGACCAGTAATAAATAGGATTTCTTCTTCTTCTCTTCTTCTATTTTAATTATGCAATCTATTTATTTATTTGTTTTTACTTTTAATATGAGCGGCTAGTCTTCTTGTTCTTGGTAAGAATCGATTGAAGGTTGCAAGGGAAGCCGTGAGGTCAAATTGTGCTTCATATATTCTGGGCTAATATCTATCTTGTTTATTATTTAATTGTCAAATTGTCTAGGGTTAATTACAAGCTTGATCAACTAGTAATTGAAACTAGGGAATTATAATCATCCTTGCGGTTATACCTAACGCGAAGCAGCAGGGTAAAGTAGATAACCATTCTGGAACTAATCGGGATCCTGGTCTCCTCCAATTGGATTAAATGGATCGTTAGGGTAGAGCCTCGAGCGTACTGAGTGTCTCGCCCTAGACGCGTCTTACCTCCTCTTAATGGGTAGTCGAGTGTTGTCTTCATAAGCGTACCTTGGAGGACGGCGGACTGTCAAGGTTACTCCATAAGCGTACCTTGGGGTAGCTTCTATTACGAAGGTAAGCAGGGGACCTAAGCGTACCTGGTCCCCATAGCGTGTCTATCAGCTCGGGGTAGACGATACTTGCACCAATGACCGGCTGACCATAATTACAACCGGATACAGATTCTTACTGGGAACCTCTTCTCTATTAATTTATTTCCTCCTTTGTTTTCCTTTACTACTATTTTAGGTAATTGATAATCAAAACAACCATTCAAAACCTCCCCCTTTGTTACTTTCTTGTTTGGATCTCTTTGTTTTACAAATCGACTAAAGTGTTAATCCCTTAATCCCTGTGTTCGACCATGTTGCCACTATACATAATTTATTGTGCACTTGACTGCAGGTTTTATTATTATTTTTTATGGTTCGACAACCGATCAGGCGACTTTAGTTACTTTCCTGCATTTTTTATCTCCTCCTAGAGTGACTTATTTACATTTTCAGCATTTCATCTCCTCCCAGAGTAACCACAACATGTGTCTTTCTAAGTCGCGTAAGTGGTTCGTCCCCACGCGATGTCTTTTAACATGTTGTAAGCGGTTCGTCCCCACGCGATATCTTTTAACATGTTGTAAATGGTTCGTCCCCACAACATGTGTCTTTCTAAGTCCCCACGCGATGTATTTTAAATGTTGAAAGTGGTCACGTCCCCACAACATGTCTGTCTTTTAAAAGGTGTGAAAGGTCACGTCCCTCACATCTTGTCTCTCGCGTCCCTCACATCTTGTCTTTTACGTCCCCACACCATGTCCTTTTTCAAACATTTAAATTTGCATAGTTGAATCAGAACTACATCAGCATCAGACAACGCTCAAGCATCAAGGTATGGACTGCGAGTGCTACCCTCACCCTACCTGATTTACTTTTCTGCATCAAGGTATGGACTGCGAGTGCTACCCTCGCCCTACCTGATTTACCCTACCTGATTTACGTTTCTGCACAAAGGTATGGACTACGAGTGATACCCTCACCCTACCTGATTTACTTTTCCACACAAACGTATGGACTGCGAGTGCTACCCTCGCCCTACCTGATTTCCATTTCTGCACAAAGGTATGGACTGCGAGTGCTACCCTCGCCCGTACGTGAAGTCTACTTTTCTGCATCCACGTAAGGACTGCGAGTGCTACCCTCGCCCGTACGTGAAGTCTACTTTTCTGCATCCACGTAAGGACTGCGAGTGCTACCATTGCCCGTACGTGAAGTCTACTTTTCTGCATCAGCGTCAAGACTGCGAGTGCTACCCTCGCCTAGACGTGACTTTACTCTTCGCACCAAAATTTACACTCCCAGGTAAGTCTACCCTTAAATTCTGCATTTTCAACCATCGCTGGCTCGGGAGCAACCATCTTTACTTCTCATCAAAAATCTTGGTTACACCAAATTTTTGATAAGACAGTAAAGAGGGGGCAACTGTTGCTACCCGATTTTGGAATTTCCAATGGAACGTTTCGTATTTCTTGTCATCAATTTCCTAAAATCATACTTCCATTTATTTTTGTAAATCTGATGTTTATTTTCACGCCTTGTGTCATTTAAATTTTATTTCATACTTTTTTCGCATTTTTATCACTTTTTCCATTCGAACTCATATCGGTTCCGAGAAAAATTCTCGAAACCAATGGTCGAACATTTTCGCTCATTAGCTACTTATTTTATATTATTTTTCTAACTCGCGCTATCTCTTTGTGTTTCGTTAAAATTTATATTTTAGCATTTTGTTATGCTCGAGCTTTTATTGCTTATAAGTAAATATTTTTTATTGAACCATGTAGCAAACTTTTCATCGCTTACTGTGTGCTAATTAGTTTATTTTATTTTATTATACGTTTTAACATTTTTGGTTCAAGTTTATATTCATTTTCTCGCAAAATTGCTCGTACCGTCGCCTTGAACTGAATAGTTAAATAATAAATCAAGCTTTTCATCTCTACCATTGATCTAGTTGACTTTTGAAAGTCAACCAAGATCAATGGCCCTCCTATTTTCCACGTAGGCATGCATTTTCTTTATTTGGTTCATGCATGACCCCAGGAAAGCAAGCTCATCCTTGCTGCCCAACCGCCCTACTGTTCCTCCCTTGCTCCTCACGTTCAACCTCGTCATCACTCGACATCATCAAGGCAACGTCATCCTCTCCTCCACCGACTCAACTCCGGCTATAAATAGTCGGCCTCTCCAAGCTTTCGAGGGGGGACGGAAGAACACAGGGGAGTACACACACGGATGAACACACGGGAGCACACACACACCGACACACAAACAAAAATATCACTAAAGCTCTCTCATTAACTACTCAACAAAAGGATGAGGCACTCTCTCTCTCAAGTTTTTTTAAACTTTCAAAGCTTCTTTGCAAATTTTCCAAAAAAATATTTGTTTGTGTTTTGAGGAAAATAATGGTTGTTTAAGCTTTTAAATCAACTATATTTCATTTCTAGATTAATCGCACAACTTTAACTCGTCAAATTACTGGTTAATTCGGACGAATTTTGATTTTTTTGTTAATTAAGTTTAATTCATTTTTTAATTAATTAACCACTGTTTTGTTAAAATTAATTTGTTGTAATTATTCTATTAAGTTTCTGTGGTGATGCTGATAATTTTAGTATAAACGGCGTCGAAAATGGAGCTTGTTCGCCGAGTCTTGTCGTCGGCGACACATTGAAAGTGATGATGAATAGTGAGAGCCAACGACTCTCACTTTCAATTGTTTGGCCTAGGCCGCGTAGGCCCAAGCAATGAAGCAACGCGCGCTGGGCACGCCTGTGTAGAAGGAAAGGTTGGGCCCATCTTGCCTTAGCTTTTTTTATTTTTATTCCATGACTTTAGGTTCCCTAAACCTAAAAACAAATTAGGGTGGCGACTTTATTGCATTATGTGAGATGAGTCTGATTTTATCTCACATCTCGTCCTAAATTTGCGTTGCATTAGGAAAATTCCAAAAGGGGGGTGCGATAGTAGTTTTACTTAATTTTGTCCTCTTACTTGAGATTGGATTTTGTTGCCAATTTTTACCATGATTTGATGGATTCCAGCAATTAAAAGTTTAAATTTCTTGCGAGTTGAACTAAGAGTGCGGAGTCAGAAAATAGCAGTAAGTTGTTTGATTCACAGGTTATATTGTTATGAGAAAAATGCTGATTATTATTGTTATTATTTTCCGACTGATTCCCTGCTTATCATCTTGTCAAAGTATGATTCTTCAACTATTGTTTGGGTACAGTTTGATTCTCTAGCTATTGTTTGGTTGCAGTTTGATCTTGTCTTATATCTGCTTATTTGTTTATCATTAATTTTTCACTACTATAGTAATGAAGTAGTATCTCCTCGATTCTGTTTATTGTTGATCTAGGATCTAATATTTAATGACGACTCATCATCCACTACTCTGCTCAGAGAGTTGCTGCGGGTTATCTAAAAATTATCTGGTGACAATATGAAAAAATTTCCTATCCATCGAGTTCATGTTTTCTATCTGTGATATAAATATTCTAACAACAGTCAATTGCCTAGCTATTTTATTTTCTATGATTGCTTCCTATCGCACCCCCTTTTCAATTTTATGCCAACAGGTTCGGGACATATGTGAGACAATAACGGGCTGTCTCACATAATGCAATGAAGTCACCCCCTTATTTATTTTCTAGGTTTAGGGAAATCTAAAGTCATGACATAAAAGTAAAAAAACTAAAGCAAAAGGGTCTAAACCCGAGAACGATGGTTTGGGGTCGTATTATGGACTCGGGAAGGTGTTAGGCACTCGAGTCACATGCTAAAAAGGTTACCAGTTAAAAGGGAAGAGGTGTTAAAAAGCATTTAAACAAGTAATGGGCCCTCAGAGGAATTCGCTGCTTTAGCATTTTTCGTTGGGTCGGGACTGATCGGAAATGGTCGGGACTGATTTTTCTTTAACGGGATTGTTACCGTTTATCTTTGCTAAAACAGGCGTCCTTTATTATCATTGGGCCATGCATGATTAGATTTAGTTACTAAGTGATCTAATCATGCATAACTAACAAAATACCGATTTAATGAAATGTAGAGAATAGATCAAGGCATGGGATCGAAGCCACAAAACACATGCATTTAATACGAGCAAAAATAAAAATAATTAATCATGGCATTTAAAGCGAGTGTTTTAAATAAGTTATTCATGAGAGATTGATTGATTTTAATTCTAATGATTCTAAATAATCATGCATACGAGTGTGCGAGTTCTTACGCTTCTAGGTGGTCATGCATACGAAACGATTCGAATTTCTAATGTTTCTAAATAAACATGCATACGAGTGTACGAAAAATGTTTAAATAAATAAAAGGGTCTAAGGTAAGTGTACTTGATTGACGATCCTCGATCGATCCGTCTCTTCAAAATCGAGATTAGCGACAAGTGATAATAATATAGGTATACACAATCATACGCGATTTTTAACTAATTACTTAACTAATTTAGGCGATTATATTAGCTAATTATTACAAAACGGTAGTTGAACAATTAACTTAACTATTACAACAATTTAAACAAGTTATTTAACTAATTTATTACAAATTAGCAATTTATAAAGCAAGTGGAAATTGATTAACAATTGAAAGCATGTAAACATGATTATTTAACAATTAATTGCGAATGATTATTTAACAATTAAAAGCAAGCAAATTAATTGATCAAATATTACGAATGAACATCATAAATAATTATCAATTTAAGCAGAATATTAATACAAATACGCAATTTAAAATGAACAGTTTAAATAAGCATGGCACACAAATAATTAAATAATCATGGCATATGAACAATTTAAATAAATCATGGCATACGAACAATTAAATAATGCATAAAAATAATACGGTGGGTTCGATTATGAAACCTTAATGGGCCAGGGGTAGGCCCAACCCATATTCTAGTTAAAAAACCAGCTGGGCTTGGAACAAAACCAAGCCCAGAATTTTAAATTAAAATAAATGGGCTTGGACAAAGTTAAGCACATCAACTTACCACGTCACCTTCTTCTTCCTCATCTTCTTCCTTGCGTCGCCGACGCCATGCCATTGTCAGCGACCATGGCGTCGGCGACGCAAGGAAGAACCAGACCCAATAAACTCACCCAAACCGACCCAAATAAATCAACAAACACACCAGCAACTCAAGCCAACCAACACAGCAAGCAAATTAATACAAAATAGTGGGTAATTTCAACAAATTAAAAACAAGTGAATTAAACTAAAATTAAGCTATTAATTAATTAAGACAGCAGGCAATTAATTTGAAGCAAGAACAATGAAATTAACTTGAAAATGAAGCAATTGAAGCAAGTTTAAGCAATTAATTAATTAATTAAGAGCATAAACAAAATTAATTGAAAACTAGATAGAAAAAGCCAACCTTGCTTGAGTGCTGACGAGAGTGAGAAAGTGGAGAGTAAGAGTGAATTTTGGTGCCCTTAATTCATTGATAGTTGAGGGGTATTTATACGCAAGGGTTTGGCATCGGTTTGAGCTTGTGTGGCTAAGGATTAATTGAAGCTTCTTGAAGCACGATGACGAGGCTCGGTGATGATAAGCATGGCTGGAGTAGGGAGCAAGTTTGAGCTTATGTGGCCAAGGATGTATGGAAGGTTCTTGATGGGAGGTTTGTGACGATGATTCAACGTCGACGAGGGATTTGCAAGGATATTTTGGAGTCGGTTGCACCAAGAACCACGAAGGAGAAAATGTGCATGGCCATGATTTATCTAGGCCATTTATCTTAGTTGACTTTGCTTGGTCAATAGATCAACGGTGGATGATGAAAGGCTTGCACAGTTCAATTATTTAGTTAGAGCGAACTGTACGAGCGAACTTGCTCGAAATGAAAAAAAACCGAACCTAAAAATACTATAATATGCGAGATGATAAATAGTAGACAATAAATAAAGAAAAAGTTTGGTTTAAGGTCTGAGTTTACTTGCTTGGAATCAATAAAAGTTCGAACGAAAAATAAATGCTATAGCAAAGTGAATTGAACAAAATAAAATGAGATGACGCGAAACAAAATAATAGTAGATAATTTTCAATTAAAGGAAGAAAGCATTTTGATAGCGTGTTTGTCGAGGGCACGATCAAATAATTACAACTTATCACATGCAACAAAAAGATTGAAGACAATGGCAAGAGGTTCGATCCATAGAGAATGGTGAAGACACACACTTGACAAGGCCAGATATAAAGTAAAATAATAAAAGAAACAATGGGGGGTGATAACAATTGAGGAAACGCCCAGGGTATAACTGTCTTCTCACCTCAAGTCAAAGCTGGATTCCTATAGACCTTGGACGAGGGATGGCATCCGACTGTCACCCACGTTAGGCCGCTGATCCTAGGATGGTCGACATCAGCGGTGGGGGGGGGGGGGGCACACGGCGTCATCCCATCCCAGAAACCCCGATAGCGACCATAGGCGATATCCCGACTGCAACCCCGATAGCGACCATATGGCGATATCTCATTAGCGATATCCTCCAGGTGACATCATCCTGTACGATCCTGCTGATGTCATCCTAGGCGTTATCCCCCCTTGATAACGCCCATCCCCAGGGGTAACGACTTTTTTCTCTACGGCTATAAATACCCCCCATTTGTAGATCTGAGGTACGAGCTGATTCTCTACTTGGACCTCTGCCAATTTTTATCCCTACTAACTTAAGCATCGGAGTGTCTACGCCGGAGTCCCCCCTTCGGCGCCTTGTAGGGACGATGGACCGGCATAATAGTGATTTCATAACGCCGTGATCTCCTTCCTGCTTCCCCTACAGTCAAAATCTTATCAAATTGGTGCTTTTATTGAGAGCTTTGGTTTAATTAAGTGAGCATCCTTAATAGCCAAGCTCTATTCTTCTGGGAATCGGAAGATTATGGCTTCTGATTCAGATCCGTCGTTGACTCAGTCCTCTAACCTTTCATATGATACCCGCAGGCGACTCTTCGCCTTCGCCACTTCTGATGCTTCCACCTCGGTGCAAGAAATTCCCCCTGGAATGTCAGATCTGTCCCTAGAACAAGCAGCGGGAACATTAGTGCCGCAGCCGCATACTCTTGTATCCCAGGTAGCGGGGTCCAGTCATTTCGCTCCTCAGTCGGGAGGATCCGCGACAGACAGCGCGATCAACCCTTTCGCGAGCTCCATTTTAGCCCTTCGTGCCCAGTTGGACCATTTGACAGAATTGGCCGCTAGATTCACACCGAGCGCCTCTGGATCAGGCATTCCATCGCCATTCGTTTTCACTCCGCCCATTATTACGGAGTGACCACTGTCGTCTCCGCTGCATATGAACGTCCCTTTGACACTGCCTGCATTGAATACACAGGCCAGTCTTGTATAGATCGCTAACAGGACGGTGGAGCCGTATATACCACAGGTGCCCTTATTTCCTATTCCTCAAGAGGAGTGTCAAGGACGTGAGGAGGATAGAGGTCGTTGGGATGGTAGAAGGGGTGAAAATGATAGAGATGTCTCTGGGAGGGAGCGAAAGATCCAGTAGTAGGAGGCATCGAACTCGTTCACCAAGGAGCCGCAGCCCGACTCCCAGGTGACATCACGTTAGAGAACCTTGAGATCAGAGGCGTTATTTGGAGGTATCCCCACCTCGACATGCACGAGAAATTCTTGATGATACCTCTGACCATCCTTTTAGCCAGCGCATAAGGCGGCACAAAGTTAGTAGACATGTGAAGCTCCCCTCAAAATACTATGATGGCACTAGAGATCCCATCTCTCACCTTAACAAGGTGAAGGACTTTGTGCAATTCCAGACCCACAATGACGCCGCCTTATGCCAGATATTTGTAATGACCCTATCGGGGGTTGCGCGTTTGTGGTTCGAAGGTCTTCCGGGTGGGTCTATTGACAACTTTTCACAGCTGGAATCCAAGTTCAGTAGCCGATTTAGTACTGCAGTCCCTATCAGGAAATCAGCTGCTGCCTTGTTCGACCTACATAGGAAACCTCAGGAATCCTTGAGCAGTTTCCTCCACTATTTTGACACTGAGATGTCGTTAACTCCAGGAGTAACGGTTGATTTCACCATCAAAGCTTTAAAGCGAAACTGTGGCTATGGGAAGCTCAGAGATGCTTTGATGGTCGATCTGCCAACAACCTTAGATGCGTTGAGGTTGAAAGCCCATAATTATGCGAGGATGGAAGAGGAAGAGCATAGGGACATGATTCTGAACATGCCGCCAGCTATGCCTCCAGCCCCTAATGCTCCCATTCTGGCTACTCCTGAAGATCGTTTCGTAGATGATTATGCTCAGCGAAAGGATCACATTCTCGAGACGTCTAATCGGAGGAGAGGCAACTCCTCTAAGGGAAAGTCTGGCGACTCTTCAGCCTAGCGGCAAGGTGACCCTCCTAAGGGACGAGTTTATGACTCAGACCTTCCTTCCTTCGTTATACCCAGAGCAGAAATACTAGCAATAGTGGAGCAGTAAAACCTGCCTATCCGATATCCTGCCCCTGTAAGACCGGGGGTAGTCTTGGGAAGAAGGGAAAATGCCTATTGCAAATTTCATAAAGCTAAAGGACACTCAACTGAGGCGTGTCGAGATCTCAAAGCGGCAATAGAGTGTCTGGTGGAGGAAGGCTATCTGGGAGAATTTGCCGTGAAAACTAGAGAAGAAGCTAAGAGTAATCCAGCAAATAGAGTAGCCGATAGCAGGGCAACACCTTCCCGCCCCCAGAGCCATGATACTGGTCCCGCGGGAGGAGGCCTGGAAATGCTTACAGTTGACGATGAGGATGTACCCATCATTAACATCATTGCCGAGGGCAGACTTTATTTGGATGAGTCTACACCACCGATACCCGCACTAGGGGACAAGCGAAAGCGACTGGGCGCATCAATCAAAACTGAGGCAATAAGCGCCCTAGATCATATGATATTATCCTTTTCCGAAGAGGATGAGAAGGGTGTGATATACCCGCACAACGATGCGCTAGTGGTTACATCTATTATCGCTAGCCATGGAGTTAGAAGAACTCTGGTTGACAACGGAAGTGCCGTAAACTTGTTCTCATTGGAAGCTTACAACCTTTTGAAGCGTTCGGACAATGAGCTTACGCCCTGTAAAAAACTCATTATTGGGGTTGACGGAGTCCCCATCCCAGTGACTGGAGTAACCACCTTGCCCGTGTACTTCAAGGAAGATACCTCCAAGCGGTCGAAGGAGCTTCTTTTCTTGGTGGTGGATCTAAATCTGCCTTATAACGCCATATTGGGGCGTCCATTCCTCAACCGCTTTGGAGCCGCCATATCACAGAAACACCTGAAGCTAAAATACCCGTCCTGGGACGGCGTGGTCTCGATTCGAGGTAATCAGAAGTTAGCGGCTGAATGCTACCTACTAATGACTCAGAAGAGTTGCGATAGGTACGTGTGCGTGACCGTGGACCCACATGAACAAAATGATGACAAACGCACTCAGCCTGTAGATAAAATGACTTCCGTTCCAGTTAACGGGGTAAATGGAGCTGTATTTCTGGTCAGCGATAACCTCAGCTCTGAGGAAAAGTGTCAGTTAGCTCAGCTGTTAAACAAGTGCAAAGGAGAGTTTGCATGGAAACCATCTGATATGCTGGGTATCTCGCGAGAGGTGGCTGAACATCAGCTTAATATCAACCCTGACGCAAAATCGGTCCAGAAGAAACGACGTGTTTTCTCTGCCGAAAAAGCAATAGTGGTCGAAAAAGAAGTCGCGAAACTTCTTGACGCTAGCTTTATTCGAGAAGTGCAATATCCTACCTAGCTGGCTAATCTTGTCCTAGTTCCCAAACCCAGCGGAGAATGGCGTATGTGCATCGACTTTACGGATCTAAATGATGCCTGCCCCAAAGATTGTTACCCACTCCCTCGGATCGACCAGCTAGTTGATCAGACTGCCGGGTACACATATTTAAGCTCGTTAGACGCCAACTCGGGGTACCATCAAATCCCCATGGCTAAGGAGGATGAAGAGAAAACTGCTTTCATCACCCCCAAGGCCACCTATTGCTACACGGTAATGCGTTTCGGGTTGAAAAATGTTGGGGCCACCTTCCAACGGATGGCGAATCAAATCTTTGAGAAACAGATTGGGCGAAATGTAGAAGCCTACGTCGATGACATACTGGTCAAAAGCCGAAGCTTCAAAGATCACTTGTCTGATTTGGCGGAAGTCTTTGAAGTCATGAAGCGATATCAGATGAAACTAAACCCTCGGAAATGCATGTTTGCTTTTCAAACGAGCAAATTTTTGGGTTATGTGGTCAGTCAAAGGGGCATCCAGCCTAACCCATCAAAAATCAAAGCCATCCAGGACATGATATCTCCTCGAACTGTAAAAGAAATCCAGAAGCTAACCGGGCGTGTTATCGCGCTGGGACGTTTTATTTCAAAGCAAGGCGAGAGGTGCCTTCCTTTCTTCAAGGTTATACGCAAGCAGGCCATCTTCGGATGGACAGAAGAATGCGAAGAGGCTTTCGCAAGCTTGAAGGCCTATTTGTCATCTGACTTGGTATTGACAAGGCCAGAGCCCGGCGATATCTTGTACTTATACCTTGGAGTTGCCGACGAAGTGGTCAGTGCGGTCCTTGTGCGAGATGATAATCACACGCACCGCCCTGTATACTTCGTAAGTCACGTCTTAAAGAACGTTGAACTGAGATATGCCCGTATCGAGAAGATAGCATTCGCATTAATACAGGCCACGCGGAAGATGGATCGATATTTTCAAGCTCATACCATCGTTGTACTCACGGACCAACCTTTGAAAAGGATATTCCGGAAGCCTGAATCCTCTAGGAGGATGCTGATTTGGGCTATCGAGCTTGAACAATATGGATTGCATTATCGATCTCGACCATCTGTAAAGGCTCAAATTCTGGTGGACTTCATCGCGGAATGCACTTTCAGGCCTGATCCGTTAACAGAATTAACTGAAAAAGAAAAAGAAGAGTTGGATCTTCCCTTCCCCGAAACCTACACTGACTTGTGGGTCATTCATGTGGACGGTGCCAAAAACCAAGAGCTTGCCGGGGCCGGATTTTTCATGAGCGGGCCTCATAGCATCCATGTGCGATATGCCATCCGAATCCTGCAGCCGCTGTCCAATAACGCCGCAGAGTATGAAGCTCTGTTAGCCGGGCTCAGGATAGGAAAGAGCATTTCCATCAAAGGAATACATGACTCAGAAAGGTTGGGAGATTTACGGCTGAAAGTCTGCGGAGACTCTAAGTTAATAATAGATCAAGTTCTAGGGCACTCTCAGGCTAGGGAGCCCATCATGGTGCAATACCTTGCTAAGGTGAAACGCGAGTTGATAGAAATAAAGAAATGTGGCATACAGGTTAGCTTTGAGCATATTCCACGAGAAGATAACGCCGAGGCCGATAACCTTGCCAAACTCGCGGCAAACTCGGAGGCGTCCATACCAAAAGGGGTGTACTACCGAGAGTTATCAGTACCTTCCTTTATGGAAGAGCAAGCGACCCTCTGTGTGGAAGAAGGTGACAATGACTGGAGAATTTCCGTCATAAAATACTTAAAGCATGACGAGTTGCCAACTGATAACGCTGAAAAGAAAAAAAGTGCTCAAGCAAGCGGCACGGTGCACGTATTTCAATGGGGAATTGATACAAAGATGTTTCTCTTACCTGGTTGCCAGGTGCATAACAGAACAAGAGGGCCTTCATACCCTCCGTGAAATCCACGAAGGAATTTGCGGCATGCATGCTACCGGCGGCACCCTAGCTGCGCAAGTCTTTCGATCAGGATTCTACTAGCCCACTATCCGGAAAGACTGCCATGATTACGTGCGAACCTGCCAGAAGTTTCAGGAGTTCTCCAAAATTCCTCGCCAACCTGCCGCACAAATCCATGACATTATCGCTCCTTGTCCTTTCGCGAAATGGGGAATTGACATCCTTGGGCCGTTTCCGAAGGCAAGGTCTCAATTAAAATTTGTGGTGGTGGCGGTAGATTACTTTACCAAATGGGCGGAAGTGGAAGCTGTTGCCAACATCACGACGGAAAAAATCTAGCGTTTCTTCAAACACCAAATAATTATGCATTTCGGAGTTCCCCGCGTGTTAGTCAGCGATAACGGAACCCAGTTCACCAGCTAATTCTTTAGAGACCAATGCGTGGAGTTTGGAATCGAGCAGAGATTCTCTTCTGTGGCTCATCCGCAAACTAATGGTTAGGCTGAGGTGACAAACCGAGCCATTCTTAATGATGTTAAGAAGAACCTAGAGGGATCCAAAAAGAAGTGGGCAGACGAGCTGCCGTATGTGATGTGGGCATATCGCATGACCGTGAAAACCACCACAGGAGAAACACCATTCGCACTGGATTTTGGTACTGAGGCCGTCACCCCCGTGGAAATTGGTACCATGAGCCTACGAGTGGCTTACTTCAGAGAAGAGCTAAATGAGGAAAGGCTGCGTGCGAATCTTGACGCGCTACCTGAATTCCAAGAGGAAGCTCTCCTGAAAATGACACACAATAAACAAAAGATGGCGCGCTATCACAATAGGCGCGTCAAAGAACGACTTCTAAAAGAAGGTGACCTGGTACTCAGGGACCAACGAGCAACAGGTCAACGTCGGGGAAAACTGAGTCCAAATTGGGAAGGGCCATACCGCGTTACCCTTATCGTCGGGAGAGGAGCGTACCATTTGGAGACACTTGAAGGTACCCCTTTACCTAACTCTTGGAATATTGCTTGTTTGAAATTATATCATGCTAGATCTTGATTTATCTCTGCGCCTTTTACTAACGCTAGCCCTAACTCCTACTAACGCTCGAGTAATGAGCTCTTTTATTTCGTGGCTGCGTGTTGGTGCAGGTGATAAAGTGAAGGTTGCCAGGAGTGAAAAATCCTATCCTTGTGATGGCCTGTCCTGATCAGACAGCCCACTAAGTGAGGGCACGCCCCGACACACCTAATATCTAGCGTCAGGAGTGAAAAGTCTTATCCTTGTGATAGCCTGTCCTGATCCGACGGCTCACTAAGTGAGGGCACGCCCCTGACGCAATTAATATTTAACGTTGGGGGTGAATAGTCCTATCCTTGTGGTAGCCACGTGTGGGCCATAAGAAGAGGCACGACCCAACAACCCCTGGGAGTGAAAAGTCTTATCCTCGTGATAGTTGGTCTGGATCCGCCAACTGAGTGAGGGCACGCCCCAGGATTCCTGAAGGTGAAAAAGCCTCATCCTTATGACAACTATTCTCATGGAGATGGCTCGTTAGGGAGAGGCACACCGTAAGGAGATAACAACTCCATTTTGGAAGTGAAAATACTATCCTTGCTGCCGAACTGATGCAGACGGCTCGTCAAGGAAAGTCACAACTCCAAAATGAGAGGGTAACGCCGAAAGTGAAAAGTCCTCACCTTATGATTGCCTGTCCTGATTAGACGGCTCAATAAGAAAAGGCACTTTCCGGCTAATTGAGGAAAAAGTGAAAAATTGCGAAATCCCAGCGAGTAACCAAATGCGGAATCCCTGGCGAAGTGAGCTGGTTGAGAAAGCGATAACGAGCGACATCGATACCCCAGAAGGACGCCGAATCGTCTCATACGGGAAGCTCGTGTCTATCATCGCTTATTTTTTACTAATGAATATTAATTAAGAGTGTGCAGGATATCTCCGACCCTGAGAAATTGTGACACTCGAGCTGATGGAAGAAACGTATGATTCATCGGCAAAGTAGATATGAAGCCAATCGTGCTGATTTTGACATGGCTTAAAGAATGACGGCCTAAAAGACCCTGTTCGTTATCTCTCAAATAAGGGAAAGTGTTTCTTTCTCTGGAATATCCTCTCTGATGGGGCCGAGCAGCGGATAAGCCGAACACGACAAAGCCCAATAGCATGCTCAGGGCGATAAAGGCGTTAAAAAAAAAAAAAAAAGTGAAATGGCATCAACAAAAGCTAAAATCATAAGAGTACTATTGTTCAAATGCCCATAAAGGGTCACAAAATATCCAAAGGAAGAGGGACAGAAAAAAGGGAGGCTATGATATCCTGCCTACTCCTGATCTTCGTCAATCACTTCTGGATAGCCCTTCGACCTAGCCAAGCGGAAGCCCTCGTCGGTCAAGTCGGAAGAATTCTCAAAAAAGGCCTTAGAAACTGCTTCGCCGTCATAGAGTTCTTCCCCGTGAATCTCCACAAAGGCATCAGCCATTTTAGAAGCAGTCTTTTCCATGTACCAATGACACTTGATTGTTGTTTCCACCTCAAGCGCTGCTTTTCCTTCTGCCAAAGTTGCCTTCTCTTCCGCTAAGCTTATTTTCTCTCCCTCGAGAGCGATAATCCTTGCCTGTTCTAACGACAGAACAGCATTAGAATTAGCCAGCTGATCTTTGGCATCCTTTGCCTCCTTTTTGGCTGTCTCTAGAGCCTCCATGTACCTGTCCCGCTCTTCCAGTAGCCGTTGTTTTTCCTCCTGCTCTTGCGAAAGCTTGGCTGCTGAAGCGGCGAGGTCAGACGTCTTCCGCGACATGCGCTCGGTATAGTGATGAAATTCGATGAACCCAGTGAAAAGTTTAGAGCGCAGCTGATCGGCTTGCTCTTCGTCTCTCATAGCAGCAAGTGCGCTGTGTTCTTCATGAGACGTTAGCATATGAGCAGCCAAGAATGAAGCAGTAGTGGCCGAGTTATCACCCCCCATGGCCGCAATCCCCGAACTGCGAAGTGTAGTCATGTCTACTTGATGTGTGGAGGGCCCGCTGGTGCCATATGCACTTACGGCAGCCATCAGGTTGGCTATCACCGTCCCCTCCCCGAAACGCTTAAGCATGGAAGTGTCGGAAGGGACGAAAACTACGGCAGGAGGAGAAGGAGGATGGTTGGAAGCGGAACCTCCCTGAGGCCCAGTTGCCTCATGAGGCTGATAGGAGGAGAAACCCGGCAACTCGTCAGCACAGGCAGCGCTGGAGGAAAAGTGAAGCATTTCCGAGCCAAACGAAGGTGGAGAATTCTCAAAAGATGGAGGCATGGTTACATTCTCAAAAACGCTACCAGGCTGACCCGCGGGAGGAGCGGAAGAAACAGGAACAGCTTGAGGCCCCACCTCGATATTCGCCTGAATCGAGGATAGGCTCGGACTTGCCTCGTTGACCTTCTTCTTCTTTCGTGGTTGAGAAAGATCACGCAACAAGTCCATGTTACCTTGCGACGGTGCAGGAGTAGCGACACGAGAAGTAACCTGTGGAGAAAAATAATGAAAAACTAAAAGAAAGGCATAGAAAAAGCAGTACAAGAAGTATAAGGGAGCGATAACCGTTACCGTCTCAGCGGCAGCTGCTTCCGAGGAGCCGACCGCGTCTGATGGAGGTGGAATTAGTGGTTGAAGGGAGGCAACGCTCCTTGTCTTCCTTTTCTTCTTTCCTTTTGCAACTGACCGAGGAGGAGGGGCAGCGATCGATACAAGAGGAACACCAACCGGAATGGTGTCGGTCTCCTCATCAACCGAAGCGGAAGATGTTTGGGCAGGGGCTGAAGTGGTGGCGATATGGACAGCCGCGGCCGCTTCTCTATCTTGAAGTCTCTTTAGGCGCCTCCTAACGCTTTCAGGAACGTAATTCGGATCAGTCGCTGCAAAAGTACAAAACAGCGTCAGCGTTAGTCCTAACGATGAAAGTCAAAGATTGACGCGGCACTCACGTTTAATGCATACCCTTATATCGGTCCCGCAAGCCAGAAGGTGGGTGTGAACGCTAATCTCCAGACTGAGCAGTTTATCGAACCAGCCTTGTTCCTCTTCATTAAGAGCCACACGGCGCCAAGCCCTATCCTTGACGCTCTTGAAATCAGAGCGCCACCATGACTCCGGAAGCTCAGGAGTCTCAACCATAAAAAATTGCTCTTTCCATTTATCAATGGAAGATTCCAAACTAAGGAGTTTCCAGGTGAAATTTTTGAGCGAATCGTCATTATAACGGGGTGATATCGCTATCACACCCCGACGGTTATACATCTTGAACAAAGACTTCAGTAATGCAAGGGAAGGAGATGCAATTCCTTTGTACTTGCAGAGTTCTAGAAATGCATAAATGCCACAGTAGGCATTTGGGGCCAGTTGAACAGGGTTCGGATCTAGAGAAGTAAGCAACTCTTCGATGAACGGGTCAACCGGAAACCGGAAACCATAACGGAACATTTGGGCATACATGATTCTGCGATTGCCGGTTCAAACGCTGTTAAGGCGTAAAGACTTAGGGGCAACAGTAGCCTTGAAACCCTCAGGGAGGGTGGCACCATGATCAGACAGATGTTTATCAAGAATGGCAGGAGAAGTAATGGTGCTAACTATGTTTTCTATCTTTTCTTCATCAACTGATTTGGACTCAGGGGCAAGAGTTTTTCTTTTTCCCATGGTGGAAAGAGAAAATAAAAAGATGAAGAACAGAGTAAAAGGAAATAAAGAAGTACCTTTTTTAGAAGAAGATTGAAGTGCCCAGACGATGAAGACCAGAAACGCAAGATGATTTGGAAAGATGAAGAGAAATGGATTACCAAAAGTGGGAAAAAGAAATAGAGTGTTGAGTTTTATAACCCTAGGAGACTAAAAGAAATGACTGCTGGAACAGTCGCTAGGCGCGTGACAGGCGTGAGCAATGAGTACAACCCTAGAAAGGCGAGAAGGCGCTTTGATCCTATCAAATCACGCTAGCCCTAGCGTCCTGATGAGCAGACACGTGTCTCTGAACCATCATGATCTTTCGCTCATATTAATGAGGGGATCCTGAGCATTAAATGCTCCGAAAAAGCAGAACCACTTTATCAGAAAAAAAAGTCAAGCATGATGACGTGACTAACAAGACAACACTAAGAAGCGAATTAGTAGTTATCCAGAGTGGAATGACCAAGCGTTATCAGTTATTACAAGCCAAATGAAATCAATGTTTGAAGAAAAATAAACACTCCTAAATGCTGCCTTGTTTACATCACGGAAGGACTCCTTTGTCGCCTACTTCCTTCAACTTCTCGAAGGCATACTCAGCTATCTTAGCGGGATTGAAAGCCTTGCTGCGATAATAATCAGGGAATCCAGCAGCAAAGGCACGTATCGCCGTGTCCTTCCAGCGCAGTATATCGTCAGGCACCTTCGCTAACTTCGCATCGCGGGCAGATATCTCTTCATGAAGAAGAGAGATTCTTTTATTGGCAGTGACCAATTCCGCTTCCAGAAGTTCTATCTTGGCTTTCCCTATCGACTTCTCTCTGGCCAATTCAGCACGGCAATCTTCAAGCTCAACTTTGGTATCGCTTTGAAGCTGCGTCAGCTCCGCCACCTTAGAGGGGGAGCCCCGAGCCTTATTACCCTGGATATCGATAAAGTAATTCAACATGCGAAAGCTGGCTAGCACATCATTCAAAGCCCGTTCGCGATAAACCTCCAGAGGAAGCTCTGACATCTCCTCCCTACTTTCAGTGGAGCCAAATATCGCACCCACAACAGAACCTACCAGCTCACTTCGCGATAACGGGTCCAATATTCCCAGTGCGTGAAGACCGTCAGTGCCAAAGGTAGACAGATCTAAGCGATAGGAGGTGACTCCCTGAGGGCCTTGAGGAGACAGATTGGCGGTAAAGGGAGGAGAACGGCTTTCAGCGGAACTCCTAGCTCCTGAGATAGAAGTGAAGAGTAATGGCGGAAGGCCATTCGACAACGATTTAGGAGTAGTGGCAGGATCAGCATTCGGGGCAGCAACATCAGGAATAAAAGAAGAGATAGGAGAGTCCGGAGTGGCAGTCGGAGGAGGAAGGTTGACCTCTGGTGGAACCTCATGAATGTTAGGAGGAATGTCGGTTGACGTTTTGGCTACTACCGTCACCTTGGAAGTGCTCGCGCCACCAGAGGAACCAGCCTCAGTGGCAAGGGTTTCGCTAACTTTGTTCAGAGTAACTTCGGCGATCGGGTTGCCACTTCTCGTGCGTAGCTTCTTCCGCTGTGCTACGGAAGCATGACGAAGCCCAGAATCATTATCTATGTCCTCGCTGTCGCTATCGGGTACCTCAGTCTTAGGACGATTCAGGGTTACTCCTTGCCGAATGGGTAACCAGTTCTCGATAAAACGAGAGGCGCGATTGGAGATACCGCGCATAGCAACCGTTTTGAATCTTTTTCTTTTTGGTGGAACGGTAGGGTGACTGAAACTCTCAGGTGGAGGAGATGGTGGCAATGTCTGAAGTGGCCTCACGTCCAGAGGAACGTCTCTATCACTCGACGGTTGGTTTCCAGCGTCACCTACCAGTAAAACATATCAGAACAATGAATCAGCGGAAGCGACAATGAGAGAAAAGAAACTTACTTATAATGCACTTCTCTAAAAGCCTGTACAAGGCAAACTCTCGAATGCGATAAGACGATTTCAGCCCCAGCAGTACGTTCGTCTGTCGAAGCTCTTCCTTGGATATCACTGACGGGTTCGTCCAAAGGGAGTCATTGAGATACTGATTGAAACCTCTGGGCCATGGGGGGAAAGGCAAATTCACAATAAAGAAACCGCTTTTCCAATCGACCACAGTATCTTCGAAACCCTAGAATTTCTGCCAGAAAGACTGCACCAGTGTGTCATTCCATCTTGGGGGGATATCTACCACACAGTTGCGGCACCTAAAACTAAAGAATTTGCGGAACAAATTGACAGACAGGATAAGGATACCCCACAACTCGCAAATGCGAATAAAGGCCGAAATCCCACACCAAGAGGAAGGTGTAAGCTGAGTTGGGTTAATGTCATACTGAACTAATAATCTTTTCACTGCTTCGTGGAAGGGAAAGCGAAAGCCGTAAAGGAACATGTTAAAATACAACATCCTATCGGCCCCCGATAGGGGGTCGTGAAGCCGGTAATCGACATCAGGAATCCTAACAGAATAACCAGGAGGGAAAAAGATGTTATTTTCCTCCAACTCTGCCTCCAGTACCGCTTGATCAACAAAAATACTACGAGTTCTTTCAATTTCTAAATCTATGGGCCGATGGAAGGCCTGGAAACTTCTCAAAGATCTAGTTGTGGATAGAGGCCACTGAGAATCCTTGGGTATTCTAGAAGTACTCATAGTAAATCAGCAAGAAGAAAATCTGAGGAAAAGAAGCGAAGTACCTTGAACAGAAGGCGGGGGACAAAACCGTCGGCGCCGAGGAACGGTGGTTGTAGCTTCTTTGAGAGCAAAAATCTAGAGAGAGAAGAGAAAATTCTGGAGTGCAGGAAAAGAGTATCAAAAGAGAGCAGTTGCTCCCTTTTAAAGGTTGAGTTCGAAAATTGAACAGCCTGTAAAAACGAGACACGCCTCAAAGTAAAGTGACACGTGTAAAAACCTCAGAATGATATTTATGTCCGCACATTTATATCTTCTGGAGGGGGTAGTTGCTGGCAATCGATTACAAGTGGTTACAGTCAAGACAACTATAAGTTTGTCAGCGATAGCCAGGCAAAAAGGAGCTAACGCCCAAGTAGACAAAATTTAAAAAGGCAAACCATCATTTCATTAATAATGAGCCATACGGCATCTACAAAAGGGGCTACGGGCGAAATTAATCACCGTCAGACCAATAAGAGGGCCAGTACCAGTATTCTGTATCTGAGGGTGGAAGCTCCTCATCAGCGAAAGGATGGGATTTGTCAGCCTTCTGCCCTGGAGTTGGCATCAAGGGTTTTGATTCCTCTTTAGCATCCAGGGATTCGCCTCTACAATGGTATCGCCCGAAGGGACCTCCTCCTCAAACCAGTCGGCGGGAGGAAACAGTCTTCTGCCCTCACGGACGGGAGGGGCTGAAGAAGAAGGATACCAACCAGTAGTATCGACATGTGCTCTCTTCTTCGACTTCTTCCGACCTCTGCGTCACGGCAACCGCCTCTTTCGGCACGGTGGCGAAGGGGGATTGTCGGAATCCGGGGTAGTTGGAGGAGTCGGATGAGATTCTCGCTCATCGGAAACCTGATCGTAAAAGTCAGCCATGGAAGAGAATCAGTAGCAGCAAGGAAATTCAAAGAAGAAGATGAATAGGAAAAAAGAAGAAGAGCCCCCCATAAATAGTTGAAGTGGCAAGACTCTTCAAATTTTAAAAAAAAAAAAAGAGAGGAGAACAAGTTAATGCATCTCGAGAAGATCAGCCATAATGACCAAATCAAGAAGCGCAGAAAACCGCCCAATCAGTTATTGCTGAAAAGACGGCGCGTGATTAGCAAAACAGTTGCTCAAGCAACCGTTGCCACCTGGCAGCTAAAGAAGAATAATTACTGCAAAAGTCTGATCAATGTCAGACTCATTTTCAGTTGGGCTTATTTATGGCACATCCCTCATCTAAAGTAAGGGCTAACGCCCTGAGAAGAAGAAAAAGAGATCACAAGGCCAATAACGGAAAAAAGTTTCATTGTGGCCTAACGACCTAAAGATGCATCCGCATATACAAAATGTACAGAGGGAAGCAAAACAAAAGCGGAGCGGCGAGCATTCAAGCCCGGGATCCAGCGTCATTGTCGTCGTCCACCAGCAGGGTAGGGACGTCCTTCAGGGCCTCCTCCACCGAGGTCAGCTCAGAAACAGTATTCCTCATGCTCTTCAGGCAGCAGTTCAGCAGATCCTTCCTCTGCTGCAGCGTGGCGATAGTCACTTCGATGCGACAAGCGGCGACGGACAACTTGGAGACATTCCCGATGGGATTGAAGTCCTCTGTGGTAGCGGACCCGATCCTAGCCTGAATCGGGGCCATCATTCCCCGAAGCTCCAGGGTATCCTCGCCGGACTTTGTCATCATGTTTTCCAGAAAACTGATGTCACCCTCCGTCAGATTTTTGAGGGTCAAGGCCTTGGAGATCAGAAAGTTTCTAGTAAGATCTTCCATGAGAAAATGGCAAAAGAGGAATAGAGAGAATGTGAAGAATCTGCAAAAAAGGTTTGTATTTATAGACCTAAGGCAATAGCTGTGCACTAAGGCGTGCTCCTCGAAAGACGAGCCATACCGTTATCCCAAAAACTCTTAGAGGGAAGGGCTAACGCGGAACTCCTAAGGGGCTCCTGAGATGCTTGAGTAAGGATATATATCGAAAAGCCTAAGGCCTTACAACTTGTAGGCAGCCTACAGCGTGAAACCGCGCTGATATCGCCGGTAGCTCTGACATAAGACCGCACAAACTGTAAGTAGCTCATGGCGTAAGACCACGACAGTATTATGGGCAGCTTATCGCATGGCCAGACCCCACGAGTTTGGAGATGACGGCGACATCAAACTCACCCCGGCACGACTAGGGAAAACCCCCAAGGGTAACTAGTGTTTGTTGCTACATGTTATTATTGCTAACATGACAAAACCACGTTTGACTATGTAGGAACAGCACGGACATATCTCCTCCAAACGATAGCCTGAGCTTTGGAGAAGACCTATTTTGTTGCTAGCAGTCAGTCCCTCTTACCAGTCTGCTATCATATGTCCAGTGCGACGAAATTAACAAGGGAATCAGAAAAGCTCCATAATTTTTCCAAAGCTGACGCAGCGTAAAAGAAGTATTGATTCCTCCAGAGGATAAGAAAGGCAGCCCTTGGTAAACACTCGGGCTCGTTTTCAGTTGGGCTTATGATAACAATTGAGGAAACGCCCAGGGTATAACTGTCTTCTCACCTCAAGTCAAAGCTGGATTCCTATAGACCTTGGACGAGGGATGGCATCCGGCTGTCACCCACGTTAGGCCGCTGATCCTAGGATGGTCGACATCAGGAGGGACCCACACGGCGTCATCCCATCCCAGGAACCCCGATAGCGACCATAGGCGATATCCCGGCAGGAACCCCGATAGCGACCATAGGCGATATCCTGGCTGCAACCCCGATAACGACCATATGGTGATATCTCATTAGCGATATCCTCCATGTGACGTCATCCTGTACGATCCTGCTGATGTCATCCTGGGCGTTATCCCCCCTTGATAACGTCCATCCCTAGGGGTAACGACTTTTTTCTCTATGGCTATAAATACCCCTCATTTCTAGATCTGAGGTACGAGCTGATTCTCTACCAGAACCTCTGCCAATTTTTATCCCTACTAACTTAAGCATCGGAGTGTCTACGCCGGAGTCCCCCCTCCGGCGCCTTGCAGGGACGACGGACCGGCACAATAGTGATTTCAGAACGCCGTGATCTCCTTCCTGTTTCCCCTACAGTCAGAATCTTATCAGGGGGGTTGGTTGGTTAATCTAGTTAACCAAGATAGAGATGGTTGCTAACAAGACAATTAATAAAAATAGAAATCAAGGGCAAGAAAATAAAGAGTAATCGGGGGCAAGACATGCAAACAGAAATCAAATAAAGAAATAAAGTCAGAAGAGAAGAGATTAAAGAAATAAAATCAGAAGAGAAGAGATTAAAGAAATAAAATCATAGGAGAAGAGATCTTTACAAAGGACATTCTCGGGTTGCGTCGAGGGCATGATAATCATCGGCGCAAAAATATTCTCTTCATCAGTTATAACTATGAGAATGATAGTAATCATCTAGGATTAGTTACTAGTTGGCCTGACTACTAATCTTGCCCTAGACGAATTAACAAGAAACCGACAAATAATCGAATACAACAATAAGAATATATTAAACACATTTAGGCCTCTTAACTACCCATACAACCCTCAAAATACCTCTGCTAAGAAGGGAGAATCTAGCTACTCGTACCATAAAATAAATAAACAAAATAGGAAAAGAAAGATTGCATAAAAGAAGAAGAACAAGAAGAACAAAACTAATAAATGTTACCGGCCGGAGCAAAGCTCCAGTTAAATACAGTGGCTGCTGGATGAAGATGCCTCAGCCACCACCCAAAAGATGGAGGAGAGAAAAGGAGGCGGCTCTGTTATCGTGCTATCAAACATCCCAACACTGCCCAATGCTCGCCCTCGAGCATTCACAAAACTGAAAATCATCTCAAGAAACAGACAACACAATTAATCGACACACAAGCACAAACTGGCAGCAAGCTAAACTTCGCACAAACTCATTCTCACCTAGAAGACACCTGCATCAAATCAGAGGGATAATGACCCCAAAGATCAAACTTTCCCATATCAGGCCCTTAACCAGCAATCCTCACAAAGGAATCAAATAGGAAAACTAGTAGTTGATCAAGCTCCTAATAAATCCTAGATGAAATGGCACTCACACTCACAAACAGGGCTAGGTGTTTAATCGCTCAAAACTAAATGCACAAAGTACAACACAAAGTCAAACTTGCACATCAATCCGAGTACGCAGTACACATGCATGAAAAATCATCAATCAGAAAGAACAACGCATCAGCAAAAAGAAAGAAAATGGGAGGGCGAGCTAGAAAAGAAGGGAAAAGAGGTGGAAATAAAATAGAAATGAGGAGGAATGAAGAGAGAAAAGAAAAAGATAGAAAGAAGAGAAACAACCAAATAGAACCTGGACGGATTCCTTGGCTTAGGAAAAAGGCGAAGTGGCAAGGCAGCTTTCATCAAGGGCACGATGATGATTCGGGGGCTAGACGGAGGTCTTCTTCTTCGAGGGCAGGAAGTTCTTCTCTTATTGCAACGTTGGAAGTGGATATTCTTTAGTTCGTGTAATGCCCCCCTTTCTTTTATTTTGAATTTTTCTTTTTCTTTTTCTTTTTAAATAAAAGAGGGCACAAACCTTTCCATCTCTTGATTCTTCTGGGGCATAAAACTTTTGAATTTTTCTTTTTGGCTCTTGCCCTAGATCTGCTTCCAGCATCGATTGGTTGACTTCTTCAGCTTCCCCACACTTGAACTTTTCTGGGGGCTGGATTCTTTTTAAAATGGACTAGGGTTGAAGAATTTTTTACTTTTCGGGCCCTAGAACTTTGCTTTCTGCGGTGAAGTCTTACTTTCTCTGCTTTCCCCACACTTGAACTTTTCTGCACGTCTTTCGAATGTCTAGCCCTCGACGTTACCCTCAACAATCGCTACCTCACCTGCCAAGGAAAAAGATTAAGGAAAAAGTTCAAATGGTCAGGAAAGAAAATGAAAGATGGGGAAAGTCGGGGGCATGAAAATAAAAAATAGAGAAAAGAAAGAAAAAGACATTGATGCGAAGTTTTTCGTCAAATCGATGCTTTCCCAAGTCTAATGGTGCCTATACCCATGGATATCATGCAAGTTCAACCAATGCCTAGCTAAAGCATCCTAATCACACAAGAAAAGAAATAGGCATGGAAGCTCAAAGTGCTCACTGGGTGCTATTGTGACTATTGGTGTCTAGTCCTAGATATGGATATAAGGTTCAGCAGACAAGAATGAGAACGACTAGGTCTAGACAAGGTACTGGTGGTTCATACTTGTGTGAAAATGATCAAAAAATGTGTGTCCATTCATAGAGGTTTAAAAACTGGGCAGTGACAGATTTTTGGCAAAAATTTAGCAAAATCCTAAAAATTAAAAATCCAAAAAATTTTAAAATTTCGCAACAAAATAAGCAATCATGCAACAAGCAGAAAAATAAACATGCAGTCAAGCAATAATAAAATAACAAGCGTAAACATAATAGATAAATCCCTCCCCACACTTAGGTTACGCATTGTCCTCAATGCGAGAAGGGCACACACAAGAAAGTTTCTGAAAAATAAAGAGTGAAGCAGAAATAAAAAGGGGAAGGAACGTGGGTTGCCTCCCACGAAGCGCCTCTGTTATCGTCGAGGGCACGACGTTGGCTATTCAAACTTCAACCAATCCTACTAAATACTTTCCATCCTCTTAATTTGATGTGAATTATGGCATGGAGTGGATGGTCCAGTAGCAAAGCAACCTTCAGGCAACCATAATATGATTCAAGTGTTAATTTGGGTTCCCGCAAAATAAAGAGGAAAAATTTATTATGAGTGAAAGGTGATTTAAGAAAAGGATCAATATAATCAGAAAGTTTAGAAATCTCCCTATCACACATAATGACTTTAGAGCTCAAGTCCTCGATTATCTCTTCCTCAATCTCTCTTAAATCCTCATTCTCAATCTCCCCATGCTTGAATTCTACGTCAAGGGCATGACGACTGTCACAATATTTGATGTGGTGAAAAGCCTCAAAAACCTCAATCTCTCGACCCACCAAAGTGTCAAAACAGTTCTGGGGTTGACTTGGCAAATTTGGTTAAACAACGATTTCTGCCTCTAATTCTACGTCTAGGACACGACGCTCGTTGTAAAAATTTGGCAGATTTGCATCGCTCAACAATGTGACTGCACTGGCCTTGAACTCCACATTGGCTCCTGGCTCTGAAGGAAGACATCCTGGGCCCTCCAATTTTAGCTCATTCGTGGGCATGAAAAGGTTTTCTATCCCATAAGACTCATCATCTTGGTCATGACGCTCAAATGGAAACTCCCATAGAATGTCGGTTGATAAATTCTCTTCACTTAAATAGTCGCCACTATCTAAGTGTTGCAGATGTTGTTCTATGGGGATGATAGGGTGACTCATGGTGTGGATGGGCAGAAATGTTGGAGCTAAAAAAATTGGTCCAGGTGCAGGGGCAACATCGAGGGCAAGATGGGTAGGTTCAGGTGGTCCAGCGTCGGGGGCAAGATGCTCAGGTAGGCATGCAAAGTTTACTTCGATGGCCTCTTGGCGTCTCTGCTCCTTAATCTCCTCTCAGGCCTCTTTAGCTTGATTCACCAAATCAGCTAATTCATCTATTTGTCTCTGCATCTTAAGCTCCTGCAAGTCTAATTGCATCTCCTCAAGTTGGCTCTTCATGATAGCTATTGCATCCTGATTTTCTGGAAACAGCCCTTGGTCTTGTGGAGGTGGATAATATTGATAGCTAGGTTCGGCTTCCACTCCATAGTTAAAATTTTCTTGATTCCACCACGGGTGGTTAGGAGTAAAATACTGAGGAAAAGAGGGTGAGTGAGAATAAGAATTAAAATAAGACATTGAAGAAAGAAATAAATAAAAGAAATAATAAAAAAAAAAAATCTGGAACTGTCAAGGGCATGACTTAACACTATTCCCAGGCAACGACGCCAATTTGATCACGTGCTTGTCGAGGACACGATCAAATAATTACAACTTATCACATGCAACAAAAAGATTGAAGATAGTGGCAAGAGGTTCGATCCACAAAGAATGGTGAAGACACACACTAGATAAGGCCAGATATAAAGTAAAATAATAAAAGAAACAATGGGGGGTTTGGTTGGTTAATCTAGTTAACCAAGATAGAGATGGTTGCTAACAAGACAATTAATAAAAATAGAAATCAAGGGCAAGAAAATAAAGAGTAATCGGGGGCAAGACATGCAAATAGAAATCAAATAAAGAAATAAAGTCAGAAGAGGAGGGATTAAAGAAATAAAATCAGAAGAGAAGAGATTAAAGAAATAAAATCAGAGGAGGAGATCTTAGCAAAGGACATTCTCGGGTTGCGTCGAGGGCATGATAATCATCACCGCAGAAATATTCTCTTCCTATGCCATAAATATGCTATAGGGGTCATGTTTCCACGTAGACCCCCTACTTACCTTCTTAATAAAAGCCACCCCCCGTTTCCACATATGAGGCGACCTTGACATTTCGCCGTCCTCCCAGACACGAATGCGGAGAGGCATTACTCAAAATGCCCATGAAGTGGAGGCAAGACAGATCTAGGACGTGACATCTCAGTGTGTCAAGCTCGCATCACATACCCTAAACGACCATTTACCCTTAGACGAAAGACCTCTCGCGATGTCTCTACTAGGTGTCTACTCTAACTCAAGGATTCACGTCAGTTATAACCATGAGAATGACAATAATCATCTAGGATTAGTTACTAGTTGGCCTGACTACTAATCTTGCCCTAGACGAATTAACAAGAAATCGACAAACAATCGAATACAACAATAAGAATATATTAAACACATTTAGGCCTCTTAACTACCCATGCAACCCTCAAAATACCTCTGCTAAGAAGGGAGAATCTAGCTACTCATACCACAAAACAAATAAACAAAATAGGAAAAGAAAGATTGCATAAAAGAAGAAGAACAAGAAGAAGAAAACTAATAAATGTTACAGGCCGGAGCAAAGCTCCAGTTAAATACAGTGACTGCTGGATGAAGATGCGTTAGCCACCACCCAAAAGAGGGAGGAGAGAAAAGGAGGTGGCTCCCAAAAGAAGAAAGTGCAAAAATATTTACAAGATGTCTAAAATCCTAAAAACTAGAGGTTTATATAGTGTCCAGCCCACAAGAGGACAAAATTCAGCTAAGGGATTACAAAAAGATAAATTCCAGCTAAGGGGAGAGAGTGACAGCACATGGAGCGTGCTGGAATGTTCTAGAATCTTCTAGATGTGCATGGAATCTTCTCGAAATGCAAGGAATCCCGTGGGAATCTTCGGAGGTTCCTTTCTTTGGCCTTTGATTAAGAACTGATACAGAAGCGTCGTGGGTACGAGACTGCTCACTGGTCTAGTTAGCGTCGAGGGCACGACGACTAAAGAGAATATTCTTGGGGATCTGCGCGGAACCTTCTAAAAGACATCAGAGGTGACACGTGGGAGTACGGCAACGAGGACACGTGAAAATAACGCTTTTGGTTTGTCCAGGGCTCAATGAGGGAAACCACGGCAAGACCTCGATGGCAAAGTTGGTGTCTTGGCCTCGATGTCAATCTTGAAGCTTGAAATCCCAAGAATTACTTCAAAAATGCATCTTTTCGCTCTTTTTCTTCTTTTGGCGCTGATCTGCAATAAAGTTGGAAATATGAGTCAAATAGCAGAATCATGCCCTCGAAAAGGCTAGAAAAGAGGATAAAATCACGTCCAAGAAACATGCTATCACATTCGATCTATGGCCCGAGGCATCTTGCTCGGGACCGATAGAAGTTCGAGCGAAAAGATAGTAAAAAATATGAAAAAATTAAAATGACACAAAATGGAGCGTAATATTAAAATAAATATCCAAAGATCGAAAATCGTAGAGCTGTCAAAGAGACCCGGGGCCCGAAGACCCGGTGCCGGACCTGAGAAATCGGGCCAGGTCCGGGTCCAGATTTTGGTCCCGTTTTGGGTCGGGATCTGGTTTGGTCCCGACCCGATCATTTCCGGGTCTATCCGGGTCTGACCCGAGACCCCAAAAAAATGTATACATGACCTTTTTTTTTCCTCCTTCCTTCTTCGCTTCTCAGCCACACGCACACATAAATCCAACCACTGTCATATCCAAATTCAATCCTTGCCAAATCCGATTAAATCCAATTCCTGCCAAATTCGATTAAATACATTATACATCCCTGCATCAATTACAAATCTAATCGATCTCTGCATCACCCATTGAATCCAAATGCCAAAATTAAAAATTCAATTCCCCTGCAAAAAATCAAATACCCGTCTACTCTCATGATTGCCAACCACCGCCGCCGGCTCATTGTGGACGCGTTTCACTGTCGTCGCTGCTCACTATGTCGCCGCTGCCACCGCTACTCACCACGCCGCCGCTGCTACCACAACGCCGCAACCCCTCCTCCGATCCATCATCACCTCTCCCGTCACCCAGCAGCCACCACCTCCTAGCCACGACGCCACCATCGCCGGCCAACCTCACCGCCACAACACCACCATCGTCGGATCTCCCTGCTCATCATCTAAATAAAAATATAAAAAAAAAGAGAAGTGAGTGCAGAGAAGGGAATAGAAAAAGGAAAGAAAAGTGAAAGAGGGAAAAGAAAAGAGCAGAGAAGGAAGTAAAGAGAAAAGAAAAGAGGAAAGTGACCTTGTATACATGATGTCGGGTCCGGGTTTGGACCCCAGACCCAGATTTAGGCCCGTTTTTTGTCAGGACCGGGTCTGGTCCTGACCCACTTGCTTCGGGTCTAGCCGAGTTCGGACCGGGTCTGCACCCGTAGACCCGAATTGGCACCGCTAGAAATTCGATAGAAATTCGATTTAAACTGGCCAATAATGCGATAAACGAAAAAGTGCAAAAAACCGCGAAAAAAATCGGGTAGCAACACTTCTAGAAATCCAAACTCTTACAAATTAAAAACAGCAAGTGATGTTCTCCATCAACATGGTACTCACCATGATCCAACGGTACCTACTTATCTTATTCTGGGATTATTTGTGCTCTTTGTGAATAATAACACCGTGGACAAGAGCTTTATGTAGATCATAAACTTTCACACACATCAAAATTCGTCGTAATCTATTGGCAACAGATGTGAATCAAAGTAAAGAACTGCCTATGTTAGCTAACGGTATGCCTTATTGCCCAGTTCCAGTCATGCATTGACTTGCAGTCTACATGGACATACGGTGATATGGTTGAAGGGTACGCATTAATTAAAAGTAAATAGTTGCCCGTGTTAACTAACGGTATTCCTTCTTGCCCATTCCGGTCGTGCGTTGGCATACGGTGGTACGACCTAAGGGTACGCGTTCATATTCTTACAAGGACCCATTTTCCTTTGCTTCAAACGGACGTATGGCAAACTAGGCAAATTAAAAGCAAAGAGTTGCCCATGTCAGCTAACAGTATTCCTTCTTACCCATTCCGGTTGTGCGTTGGCATACAATTGTACAACCTAAGGACACGCATTCATATTCTTACAAGGACCCATCTCCGTTTCCTTCAAACGAACGTATGGCAAAAGAGGCAAATTAAAAGTAAAGAGTTGCCCGTGTCAGCTAACGGTATTCCTTCTTGCCTATTACAGTCGTGCGTTGGCATACGGTGGTACGGTCTAAGGGTACGCGTTCATATTCTTACAAGGACCCATCTCCGTTTCCTTCAAATGGAGATATGGCAGCAAAGGTAAATCAAAGTAAAGAGTCGTCTGATGTGCTGTCGAGACACCTCAAAAATAATATAAATATCCTGTAATAATTGCACAAATAAACTGTGTATAGTGATACAGGGTCGATCCATAGAGACTAAGGTAGATATTGTCTTGTGTTTTGTTGATAGGGCAAACAGTTCAAAACAGTAACAAGTAATGGGGGGTTTCAAGAGTTGGTTTGATTAATATCTAAGAAAACAGTAATAGACAGAAATAAAATGTAATAAGGGATTAATAGAGAGAGGAGTCCCTAGTAGGAATCTATCTCCGGTTGCTTTCAAAGTCGGCTAATCATTGGTGCAATGATCTTCTATCCCTCGCTGATAGACGCGCTATAGGGACCAGGTGCATTTAGATCCCCTGCTTCCTTTCGTACGAGAAACTACTCCAAGGTACATTTATGGAGTAGTCTTGACGCTTTGTCGTCCCCCAAGGTACGTTTATGAGGGCAATACTCAAAGGCACGTGAAGATGAAGGTCTGTCTTTACCCCAACGTTAAGGCTGGAACACTGTAGCCCCTATCGGGCGCCTGCCACTGAGGTTGCCGCCCCTCACCAAGCGAGGAACCCTGGGATAGTCGACATCACCCGGGGGGGGCTCACTCGTCATTTGCCCACACGCACGACGTTATCCCATCCCAGGTCAGCCATGACGTCCCCTGCCATTTAAAACAACCATACTAACTTAAGCATTGGAGTGTCTACGCCGTAGCTCCCCCTCCAGCGCTTTGCAGGTACATCAGACGACGACTACAGTAATTCCGAACGGCTATAGTCCTCACCCCCGATCCCCCAGAAGTCCGAATCTTATCAAATTGGTGCTTTCATTGAGAGCTTTGGTTTATTAAATGAGCGTCCTTAGTAGCGAAGCTCTGTTTTTCTTGGAAGATCGGAGGGATTATGGCTTCTGATTCAGAATCTACACCTCTTCAATCTCGTGGTATTCTCTCTCGTAGAGCTCTTTCCTTCCACTTCTGTCGACGTCTTTACTACAGCGCCTAGAACCCTTTCTGAGCAGACAGATTTTCTTTTCGGGCCAATAATGAGCACGTCATTTCCCTAGATAAGTATTCCACTCCTCCTCTAATAGGATCTACGATGGATAGCGCTAATAACCCTTTTATGAATTCAATATCCGCTCTTCGTGCTCAGTTGGATCACTTAACCTAGTTAGCCGTAGGGTTCACGCCTAATGTTTCCGGATCGGGTGTTCCTTCTTAGACTGTTTTCACTTCTATTGTCACTGAACAACCGTTATCTCTTCCACAGCGTAGAAATATTTCGTTGACAAAACCAGCCGGCCTTGTACAACTCACTCATGGGCAAATAGAGCCTTACGTGCCGCACGCGCGACAAATTCCTGTCTCCCAAGACGAGCGACGGCATGACGAATATAGAGATCATTGGGGCGGTCGGCAAGAGGAAACGTATAGAGATGTATCCCCCGAGCATAGTGAGAGATCGAGTAGCAGAAGATACCGAACTCGTACGCCAAGGAGTCGTAGCCGGTCTCCAAGGCGACACCATACCCCCGATCCGCAAAATCGGAGACGTCGTCTGGAAGTTTCCCCATCTCGCCATACCCGCGAAATCCTCGACGACACCTCAGTCACCTATTCAGCCACCGTATAAGGCGTCACAGGGTCAGCCGACATGTGAAACTCCCTACGGAGTCCTATGACGGCCCCAAGGATCCCATTTCCTACCTTAACAAGGTGAAAGACTTCGTGCAATTCCAAACTTATAGTGACGCAGCGCTGTGCCAAATATTCGTGATGATGTTATCAGGAGTTGCGCATCTATGGTTTTAATGTCTCCTAGCCAGGTCCATCGACATTTTTTCACAGCTGGAGTCTAAGTTTCGAAGCCGGTTCAGTATCGTTGTCCCCATCAAGAAGTCCACCGCAGCTTTATTCGATATACGCAGGAAACCTCAGGAATCTTTGGATGATTTCCTTATTCGTTTCGATATGGAGATGTCATTAACGCCGGGTGTTACCGTTGACTTCGTTATAGAAGCCTTGAAGCGGAACTGTCGTTATGGGAAACTACGAGACACGTTAATGGTGGACCCCCCAGCGACCTTGGACGCGTTGAGGTTGAAAGCCCATAATTACGCAAGAATGGAAGAGGAAGAAAACAGAGATAGAACCCAAAACATGCCACCAAACGCGCCTCAGGTTTCCAACGTTCCTACCAACACGACCTCTGACGATCGTTTTATCGACGATTACGCACAACGAAAAGATCACATCCCTAAGACCTCCAACAGACGGAAAGGTAAATTTTCAAGGGGAAGACCCGGTAACTCCCCCACTCGGCGGCAGACAGGTCCTCCCAAGGGCCGAATTTATGACCCAGACCTTCCTTCCCTCATATTGCCAAGAGCGGAAATCTTAGCGATTGTGGAGCAACGGAACCTACCTATCCATTATCCAGTCCCTGTAAAGCCAGGAGTGGTCATGGGAGGAAGAGAAAACGCTTTCTGCAAGTTTCATAAAGTCGTTGACTGATTCAAGCAGCGCCTGAATAGCCCCGGGGTACCGTCACTACCATGCAATCATCTTATCAAAATATGAAGATGGATCCTCATGAGGCTTTGATCATACCATACTACCGTCTTATCGAAAGACCAGTAGGGATGCTAGATACCGTCACTACCATACAGTCATCTTATTGAAAGATGAAGATGGATCCTCATGAGGCCTTCACGCTAAATCAGACTACCGTCTTATCAAAAGACCAGAGTCGTTTCCCGGTCCCATCACTACCATACAGTCATCTTATCGAAAGATGAAGATGGATCCTCATGAGGCCTTCATGAATCGCGACGGATCCTAGCAAATCCTTTGTGTACCGTCATTCCATTTCTTAGCAAGTCTACCACTGTGTATTTTATGATCTGCATAAAATAAATAACTCGAGCATGTTTTTTAACGTGGTTCGGCCAAGATGCCTACGTCCACGGTGCTATTATTTATTCATATGTTACAAATAACACATCCGCTCTCGGGTGATATAATTTTACATTAACAATATTCCAAGAATTAGGTAGAGGAGTACCGTCCTCTTTCTCAAGATGATATGCACCCTTACCGACAACTCGTGTTACCCGGTAAGGCTCATCCCAATTGGGACTCAGCTTTCTCATCTCTTGTCCTACGGCTTGCCTACTGCGAAAAACTAGATCTCCCACTTTCAACAGACGCTCTTTAACTCTCCAGTTATGATATTTCGCCATTTTGCGCTTATAATGCAAGTTTTTTAGAAATGCTTGGTCACGAAGTTCCGACAACAAATCAAGTTGTGTCTGCAACAACCCCTGATTTTGTTCTTTGCTAAAATGCTCAACCCGCAAACTGATACTCCCCAGCTCTACTGGCGTTACTGCCTCAGTTCCGTAAGTCATGGCAAATGGTGTTTCACCGATACTTGTCTTTTCAGTCATCCGGTAAGCCCACATGACGTTTGGTAATTCATCTACCTACTTTTTGCGAGCTCCTTCTAATTTTTTCTTGATCCCGCTCAAGTTCGTTCGGTTGGTCACCTCCGTTTGTCCATTTGTCTGCGGATGTGCTACTGACGTGAACCTCTGCTCAATTGCCAATGATCGACATTTCTCCTGGAAGTATTTGCTTTTAAATTGTGTTCCGTTGTCGCTGATCAAGATCCGGGGAATTCCAAACCGCTAAATGATCTGGGTTAAAAAGAAACGTCATGCCATCTCTGCTTAAATCTTTGCCAAAGGCTTTGCTTCAGCCCATTTAGTAAAATAGTCCACCGCTACAATCACAAACTCGAACTGAGAGCGAGACTTTGGAAATGGTCCCAAAATGTCGATTCCCCTTTGAGCAAACGGGCAAGGACTAATCATTTTTGTTATATCTGTTGCCGATTGTCGTGGAATTCTGGCAAATTCTTGGATTTTTTTGCATGTTCGCACAAATTGATCACAGTCTCGCCTTATCATAGGCCAATTAAAGCCTAATCGAAGAACCTGTGCTGCCATAGTACCACCGGACACATGCATTCCGCAAACACCTTCATGGATCTCCCGGAGTACGTACTGGCCTTCTACCTCAGAAATTCACTTAGCAGCAGGTTGAGAAAAACAACGACGAATGAGCTCTCCATCGTACACAGAGCACCTATCTGCCCACCTAAGAATTTTCATCTTCTCCTTTGGATCATCCGGCAACGTTTCGTGTTTGAAATAATTTATGACCGGTACCCTTTAGTCATCCACACCTTCTGCAACACATAGTGATAGTTGCTCTTCCATAAATGAGGGTGTTACAATTTCCTCCCCCAGAACATCCTTAGGCATAACTGCAGTTGGATCAGCCCCAACTTGGCAATCTCATCTGCCTCTGAATTCTCCACACGAGGAACCTGCTCAATGTCCACCTGTATCCCGATCCCCTTAACGGCTGCCAATTCTTTCTACACCTTCTCCAAATATCTAATCATGATGGGATTCTTGGCCTGAGACGCCCCATTAACCTGATCAGCTATCAGCTTAGAATCCCCATGAATCCTCAAACAGAGATCACTCACATCTCCGTGATCATGAATTCCCTTGGTACTCAACTCTTTCCCTATGCTAAGTCCTGTTAGCAATGCCTCATACTCAGCTGCATTGTTAGACAATGGTTTCAGGATCCACAGCGCATATCTCATATTGATTCCGTCTGGACCGGAGATGATGATACCGGCACCTGCAGATTCTTGATTCTTTGCTCCATCCACATGGATCACCCATGTATCTCCGTATGTTATGGGATGTGGCAAACAATCATTTTCACTCATACCTTCTTCAGCTACCGGTGGATCTGGGAATGTGCATTCAGCCACAAAATCAGCTAAAGGCTGCGCTTTGATAGAGGGGCGGGACTGGTATCGCAACCCATACTGCTCCATCTCGATGGCCCAAATGACCATCCTACCGGACGTCTCTGGCTTCTTGAATATTCGCTTTAACGGCTGATTCATCAATACAATGACCAGGTACGCTTGAAAGTACCGGTTCATCTCTCTTCCGCATCTTTTAAGATTCGGCTCACAAAACAAACAGCCTTATATCCTGTCAAACTTTCAGTAAACACAACTTACAAGAATAAATCATAAGAATTTCATAAATTAAATTATCAGGATGATAAAATTTCAGCTTCCACAAATTTCCAAAGAAGTATCATTTTGGCGCTGGAGTATGTGTGCGGATTTTCGTATTTCCAAAGATGGATAATGGTTATATATATACCATAATTAAAATAAATTAAACAGAAACAGACAATCTTAAGTAGGGTTGTCCACCGAATTACCGTACCGACCGAATGCGCGTTCGGTAGGTATTTTTTTACTTATTACGGTAATTCGGTATTACCGTACCGTACCGAAATAAATTTCGGTATGGTACGGTAAGTTTTTTGGTAGGTTCGGCATTACCGAACCTACCGTACCGAACTTCCTATAATACATTACACACACTGTACTGTAATTAGTAATTACAATTTACATGTGCTTGGCTTGTGGATGGCAGCATGGGCTTGGGCCCTTGGCAACCATGGGCTGGGTTGGCCAAACCCATCATTCTTCAATCTTATTTCCCTCCCTCATAGTGTATCCACGATCAGCCAACTTCTCCTCTCCCTCACAGTGTATACTATATCTTCATCTCCTTTCAGCCCTCGTATCCTCATCTCCTTTCCGCCCTCCTCTTCCCTTTCTCCTCTTCCCTCTCCACAAACCCCACCCTCCCCGTCTCGTGTTCAAAATCGGCGCCTTTTCCCGCTCCGCCTTCGCATCCGTCGGTGAAGACTTGCTCGCCGATTACGGAACCTGGTTCCCCAAACCCGATCCTCATTCTCATCGGCGAAGAGCCGACATTCTTCTCCATTCGACTTCGTTTCAAGGTCCATCTGCTGGTAGGTGTTATTCCTGCCCTAATTTCATATTATTCAATTTCAATGCATAAACCCTAATTTCAGTAAACATGTATAATTATTTGATGTATGGATTGGTGTTCAATGTTCTTGGATGTCTAATTTCGTTGGTTGTCAAAATCTGTAAATTTTGACAGCATTGTAACTTTTGTCTGAAACTGAAATTGTTGATGAAATTGAAATTGTTACTGAAACTGAAATTGTTGAAGATGTGTCTATGTTTGTTTGAGTTGATTTGAGGGTTACATAAAGGGAGATTGGTGCAGTTGATTGAAATTTGTTTGAGTTGATTTGATTTGTGTAGATTGTCTATGTTTCAGTAATTAAGAGATAGCATTTGTCTGTAATTTTGGGAGTTGATTTTGACAAATGAGTAGATTCTGTTTCAGTAATCAACTCATTTGAGGTTTCAGTAATCTACTCATTTGTTTGTAATTTTGGGAGTTGATAAAGGACCTGCACCAACTTAAAACTATTTATTAACTAGAATACTCACTAATTAACGTCGGCCTAGTAAATTGCAACAATTCAGCAATTCTTAGTTCTCATCTCACACCTATTGTGAAGCTTTTTGCATGTGTTTTTGGAATTTTTTGAGTCTCTGTCGCAGTGATCAGTTTAATTTCTGAAAAAACCTCAAACTGGCCCTCTGTTCTTTTAGTTTTAGCTTTTGTTTCTCTTTTCTGGCCATCCAGCCTTCCACGTGTCTCTATTTAATTTGTTTATTTGATGGGTACTATTTTACTAACTTATGAAAATCACATGATAACACTTATTAAGTGATGGTTATTTTTTTTTATATGAATTCCATTTATTTTTCTTCCTTGGTTAAAACTAATAGAATAACGAGTATTGAAGTGTATGAGAGCCTATGATAAACTATAATGGCCTTAACGTGTTTCTAACCTTATATTCCTTGGTAATGCAGGTCTAAGGTATAGGTGAAAGGTTGATTCCATAGAGAGAGAGCGCGAATGCCGCACGATCTTAACCCCTTTGGCTAGAGATTGGAGATCTAATCGATGAGGGCATCGATATTATCAAGTGGGGGAGAGTGTTAAGGTCTAAGCCTTGGAATTCAAGCTTAACCTTAACATGGATCCTGAGACGGATTTGACGGATAGCCCCTTTATAGGGTATGTGAAGGGAAAGTCCAATTGGGTGTGATAGCTCTCCACCATCTATGTGAGATGTGATGCTAGCTTTGGAATAATAAAGGTGAACATTTCAGTGCATATATGGCTTTACCTATTCACAGTTACGAACAACACAGAGTGAAGTATCTCGACTCCTCCATCGCTGCAGCTGCTTCATCATTAGCTCTGCAGATAACATGCGAAAATATGAACATACTGAATGCAGGTAATTGTAAGCCAAAAGCATCGCCAATTACAAAACTAAAACCAAGTTCATGAAAGGAATTCTTAATCAACAAAGCATGCTGGTTATTGTTTGAAGAAAAAAAAAAGAGCATGCACAAACAACAAAAAAGTGACCGATAAGACGATAAACAAATTAAAATCCTTACTACTGGACAGAAGTAACAGTTCAGCATGCAAGAGAGGTGTAACTGTTAGCAGGACATGCATGTAAAGTGGTCGACTCGCCCAGGGAGGGAAGATTAAATAACAAGCAGACAAATCGGTCACCTTAACCGTGAGCTTCAAAAGAAATCCAAGGCTTCCAATTCTTAGAGGATTTCCTAAAATGGCACGAGAATTCCTTCCTAACAGTTGCAGCACATGCTTTTACAAAGCAAGACAAAAACCTAAAGGAGTTCAAAAGTTATTGCACTTAATTCCACCTATCATGTTTATGGTCACTTGTTGTGTTGTCTAAAGCCAACTCTATAAGTTTACCCAAAAATATACAAACATCAGGTATAATAGGAAGTCTCAAAAGAATTGAGCAGTAACGTACAAACTTCTTACAAGACAGTTGTCTGAATAGTGGAATTCGTATATTCTCGAGATATTAACTTCTGTGACTGCATTTCTTTTATTATTATTACTACTTGTTTTTTATTTCTTTTTTACAAATCCACTGATCAGGTTGCAAACCTCTACCATGAATCCAACTACATGAAAGGCTACAAGGCAGGTAAAAAGTAACATCATCACCAAATCTATCCCCGTGCCAAAGGTGAACATGACTTTTTCCATGTTTAGACAAGAAACCATAACAATAGAAGTGCACAGGCAATTATAATCACAGCCACCATCAAAATCAAACCAGCACACCAGAAAAATATAACTATTTTCCTCACACATCTAAGAAACAGAATCATGTTTGCTCTCTTTCATGTCCATGAATTTTATGGTAAGCGAGGTCATTCTTTCTATTTATACAACAGGCCTGATATATAAAGAAAACAAATCAGTCGTCAGCTAATAAATTACGATCCAACGTGGAAATGTTTTTAATAACCATAACAATAGAAGTGCATAATTCAATTAAAACTGCAGTCACTATCAAAATCAAACCAGCATACCAGAAAAATACAACTATATTCCTCACACACGAAGAAGCAGAATCATGTTTGCTCTCTTTCATATCCATGATTTTCATGGTGTGCAAGGTCATTTCTTTGTATTTAAACAACATGCTTGATATATAAAGAGAGCAAATCAGACACATATATGTCGTCCTCAGCCTAACACCACATTTACGTGGCTCATAGGTAATAAATTATGATCTAACGTGGAAATATTTTTACTGACAAATAACAATAGAAATGCATATTTCAATTACAATTAAGTCACCATCAAAAGCAAACCAGCATACCAGAAAATATATAACCATATTCCTCACACGTCTAAGAAACAGAATGATGTTTGCTCTCTTCCGTGTCGATGATTTTTATGGTGTGCAAGATCATTTCTTTGTATTTAAACAACATGCTTGATATATAAGAAAAATTAAACAGAGACCTATACACGGTCCTCGGATTAACAACACATTCATGTGGCTCATTAGCTAATAAATTATCATCCAACGTGGAAATGTTTTTAATAACAATAACAACAGAAGTGCAAGTTCATACATCTAACAAACAAAATCACCACCAAAATCAAACCAGCATACCAGAAAAATATATGATCTTATCCTTATTGCTACTAAGTCAGCAGAAGAGGTATGTCCTGCTCCTAGAAACAATTTCATGCATATATCATGCACGTTTCGAATAACGACATCGACGTGCATGGCACATCCAGCCGTCAAATGACGACAATTACGTGCATGGTTCACTCTTTTCACAAATAAGGAAAGATAAACACGACAAACTTGTTAGTTCATCAAAGAATCAAACTTGCCTTAAATTGAGAGAAATCCAGGAAATTAACTGCTCTTCGCGCCAAAAATATGGAAATACAGAAAGGAAAACAATGTAGGCATCAAACACATAAGTCAGCGGCAACACTATATGCGAAGTGGTTGGGTTGGGAAAGATCAATAAGGCTTTTTGGCTAGCAGATAACAAATTTTCATGAAATTGCATGCACCACAAAGCAAGCACTTAGAGTTGATTTCATTTGAAACAAAAACATAAACCCTAACATTAGTAAAATTGTCTACTTATTAAACTGATAGATGCTATGCACATCTGCAACTATTCATGCCACAGACTAACATTAACCCTTCCATCACCATCGCAGAAGCTCCTTGGGAATTGAAAAAAGGAACAGAAACAACATGCATTTGTTACCCTCTCAACTTCACTGCTCATCTCAAGGTAGCTTCACTCCCCCAGCAGTATCAAACAGTTTGGATGTCTTTCACCTCCAAAGGACTCAACAACCATCACTCAACCCTTTGACCCTAAAACACAGTGGAGATACAAACAAAAAAACCAGTACAGTTGAGGCAGATTATAGTTGGAGCAACAAAAGAAAAGGAAATATGAAATGCAATGATCAAAGGTTAGTAAAGGTAAAGCAATATGATTCAACTATGTATGTTGACTCATCAGCAGTTGAGTTTGTGTACCAAGTGAGTAAGAGAGGGTGAAAACATCAGATGCGAGGCCTGGAAGGAGCCTCTGGAACTCTGTATGAATCGCGAGAGATGGAATCCAACCACATGCCTGGGAAAAGGCCCTGTAAGTAAAACAAACCGATTTTAATGTTAGCAATGGAATAGAAAAGAGAGAGAAAGGAAGGGAGGAGTGAAAGGAGAGAGAGGGCACATCAAGTTGTTTCTGGACATGCTTGGCTCTCTTCATAGGCCTCCTGGCAGGCTTTGCGCCAGTCAAGGAGTAGATGTCCTCTTCAATCTCCGCTTTAATAAGAGAGAAGGAAAACCTGGGCGGCTTCTCCTTCTCCTTCTGCTTCTGCTTCTCTTTACCTTTCTTGTCAGTCGCTTTGTTAGCGTCATTAGCAGTGCGAGGGCGAGAGGGATAGGAGGGACTGGGTGGGGCTCTGAGAGGAGTCCTTAGGCTTAGAATCCTGAGTGCGAGGAGAGGGTCCGCCAATCTTGAGTGCTCCGCCATTGCCATTGGCACTGGCATTGGGAGCAGTAGGCGGAGGAGGAGGAGGATTAGTGAGGAAGCGCCTGGGTCTGAGATTCCAGGTCTTGGTTAAGGGTTCATCATCAGCATCATTGGGTTCAGGGATGATCTCTGTCCGATCATCAGAATGGGAAGGGGGAGGAAGGACATGTTTGTCAGTAGTATCAAGCGAGGGCTTATTCTTGGTGCGGATGCGAATGAGGAGCTTAGATTTCTCGTCAGAATTGGGTTTTGGATTAGGATTGGGACTAGCCTTGGAATTGGGATTGCGAGTGGGGCAGGGTTTGGAAGTGGAACTGGAAATGTAACTGGGTTTGCTAACGGGTTTTGGTTTTGGAATGAGTTTGCAATTGCGATCGGGATTAGGATTGAGAGAGGAAGGAGGAGGATGGGACTTGGTGAGGCGGTGGTCAGGTCCAGAATCAGGCGAGCGATGGTGGCGAGAGCGATGAGAAGTGGAATGGTTGAAGTACCACTTGAAGTTCTGCAGAGGGAAGTTATGGAGGGGCTTGGGGGTGGGGAAGAATCCATTGTCAATTTGGCGGCAGCGGGAGCGGAGTGAGTTTGGTGCTGCCGCGTTTGAGTTGGAGAAGGAGAGGTGGAAGAAAGAAACTCAAACAGCATTTGATTTATTTGAGAGTGGGGCGTGTGTGTTGGGGTTTGGGGGTAGGTGTTAGGCAGTACTCCCTCCTGCATCCAATACTTGTCGTTTTGGCCCAAAAATCAGTGGCTGATATTAGTTGTCGTCTTAGATAAACGTGTCCACTTAGTTTGAGCTTTTACACTTTTGTCCCTCGAACGACCAGTCGTTCGGCCCAGAACTGCGTGTCACACATGGACTTAGAGGGAAACGAAAGTTAAAGGGGGGGGTTGATATGCGCGGGAGTTGAAAATTTCAGTCTCGCCTTGGATAACATAAAGTCAGAGCATCTGACACCCAAAACTCCCATCTTTCACCTTCTCTCACCCAAAATATTTCTGGATCCATCTCTTTCTCTCAACCAAATCGTTTTTCTTCCTTCATCTTTAGTCCATCGATTTTGTTCCTTCGTCTCCTCTCATCAATTTTTTTCCCTGGTATGGAGGGTGCCGATTCTTGGGACGATTCCGAGAGGGATAGCGCAACGGTGGTCATTGGTTCTGATGATGCCATGTCTGATGCCGCAACTGTTGTCGTTGTTTCCGATGATTCCATGGAGGATAACGACGACCCCAAAGTGATTTGCCCCAAATTGGAGGATGATGAAGTCATTTCCCCCAATGTTCGTAGGGAATCGGGCGCACGAGAGTTGGGCAATGAGATTGTTGATAACCGCTTGATTTTTATTAATTGCCTGTTGTTGTTCTGCTTACTTTGGATGATCGATTTAGTTAGATGATTTTGTGTTATTGGGGGTCGATTCCGGATTTATGTTGCCGGAAATTATGATATTGATTTTCTGGGTTGTAATCCGGATTTATGTTTCCGGATTTTTTGGTTTTGATTTTCTGGGTTGTAATCCGGATTTATGTTGCCGGATTGTTTTTGATTTTCTGGGTTGTAATCCGGATTTATGTTGCCGGATTACTTGGTTCTGATTTTCTGGGTTGCAATCCGGATTTATGTTGTCGGATTGTATGTTTGTTTTAAATTGTGTAAATCTCTTCTTTTTTTATGATCAATCCAGGTTCGATGGCTGGTGTAGGATTTATGTTGGCCATTTTTTTGGCATTACAGTGGGTTTGTCTGTTTCAATTTATCGAAATTGGCCAAGCAACGTGCTTCTCTATGAATAGAACTGTTAAGGCAGCCGGATTCCTTGCCTACTCTTTCTAGGCTGCTGCTTCCAATGCCTACTTCACATGGATTCTCTGCATAATCAACGGTTGATTATGCATAGAATCTGCCACATATTGCAAGTCCTCTGACTTTCCATTTGCAACGGTTCAGAGTTGCAACGTTTCTAGGTAAATTAGACTGTTTGAATCCCAGTCCAAGTTAAAGTTCCAAAGCAGCGGTTGAGTCTACCAATGACTCTTACACAACTTTTTCTATTTAACCAGCCTTGCCTTCTCTGTTTTTGCATCCATTCCATTCCTTCTCTACGTCTTCGTTCTCTCTAATTTCGCTTCCTCCTTCTGTTTTTATCCTCTGTTTTAGCAATAACTTCTCTCATTTCATGGATGCTAGGGAAGCACAAAGTTTTCTTGCAGGGTCAGGGGTTGTTGGTGGTCATCTGGACGAAGAGGTTGAGCAGGGAGATTTGAAGGTTGAACAGACCACCCATGATATCCACAGGCTCATGAACCAGGCAGCAAGACTTAGGACCATCAAGCGGGAAGCGGCTAAACGATACCAAGCACCAAATGCACTTATCATTGTTGAGGTTGTTGGGGCTAGCCTTCTTCACCTTGAAACCACCATTGCTCTCATGGAGGCTAAGAATGAAGTCACGGAGGCCAATGTCAACATTGCAAGACAGTGTCAAGCTGCTCTTGACAAATATGGAAACCACCTCCCTGCCATCCCTAAGGATATGTAGCTTTTGCATCTGCTTCTGTATTTCAGTTCTTTGCCCTGCGGTTGTAATGCTTGGTTTTCATATCAATAAAAGGATTTTCAATTCTAGTTTCATCTGTTCTGGTTTGAGTGCATTCAAATTACAATATTGTGTTTATTCAATTTCAATTCCCATCAGCTTTGGTTCATGGATTGAGTGCATTGGTTCATGGATTAAGCACATTTTCTTGTTTCATTTGGGCAGAAAGTGGTAAACAGAGGAAACACAAAGTTCCCAAATTCCCTTCAATCAAAACCAGGGAACATTAATTGCCAGAAATCTTTGTGCTCGAGAACAGGGCACAATATTTTCTCCCTAATTCATTTCAAACCAATTTTCCCATAATAATTTCAAACAAAAACAGGGAACAATATTTTCCATAATGCATTCAATCAATATTTCCCATAACCATTTCAAACCAAAACAGGGAACAATAGTTTCTCCCTAATGCATTTCATCAATTTTCCCATAACCATTTCAATCAATATTTTCCCATAATCATTTCAAACCAAAACAGGGCACAACATTTTCTCCCTAATGCATTTCAAACCAATTTTCCCATACCTGTTTCAAACCAAAACAGGGAACAATAGTTTCTCCCTAATGCATTTCATCAATTTTCCCATAACCATTTCAACCAAACCTATTGTGATCCATGATATCCACAATCAAAAAACATAAACAGATGAAACAGAATTGGCCACAAAGGCTAAAGTTTGCACAAAATATGTAAGTAGAGAAGAACCATTTCATTCACAATTAGGAATATACATTTGTTGGTTACAACTCCATTGAGCATATCCTATCTCCACAAAATATATGCACTATTATATGCAATTTTCTCCACAAAAAATGGCTACATCCAACAGTCAGCCATATACATATTGCAAAAGGTCAGCCATATACACATACACATTGCAAAAGGTCTTCAAATTCCAGTTACGCATACATACACAATCCATCCCTGCACAATCCATCCACAACAAGTGTCTACATTCACCCTTCTGCACACCAAAAAAGTTCCATCAATTCTTCACACTCACCACATGTCTTTCCCTACCCCTGTCTGAGCAAACACCACCAACCTCAATTCCAGTCAGCCATTAGTAAAACAGAGAAAAATGGAGAATAAAAAGTAAGAGTAGGGAGAATCACCTAATAAACATCATGGGGAGACTTCATCAACCGCATGCCCATAAATTTCTGGAGAGCACTGCAATGTTGATGGTAGACAATTTAGTCTTGCAAGTGCCACCTTCTTTATATGAGGAATCTTATAGCAATTTGAGCCAAGGCACTTCAACACTTCAATCATGCATGACTGCAATGTCAAGAAGATTCGATTGCTTTTCTCTGCTTCAAACTTCAGGTATGCATCCTCAACATGAGCCACCAAATTAGCAACTGATCTTGCACACTCCTGGCTCTGCAGGGACTGAATTGCTCTGAAGAATCCAAGGTCTAAGACGTTCAAGTCAGGAGAGTTAGGTGGCTGACTACATAAACTGACCTTCAAACCACTTGCTTCCACTGCACACAAGAATTCAACATCATCAGCATGGATATGTGAGGGCGCATTATCTTATTGAATGAAAATCTCATCCATAAGACTCTCCCTAGGCCACTTATTGGCTATAGATGGTAATACTTTTGTAATCATAAAATCCCTAATTACGTTTCGTGTGATGGCTGCAATAGGTTTAATCTCCATTGTTCCCCTAGGCCTGTTTTGACTTGATCTTACAGCTGCAACATGTTCAATTAATGGGAAAACCCCAATTTTTCCATCAAACGTACATATACCGTTGGAGTCAAACCTTGGCCTCGCAACAGCAGCTAAGAACATGACCTTAGGAATGAAATTTGAGTTCTTAGAGGTTCTTACTGGATCGGTTTCGCCAGCCAGGAGATAGTAATTCTGTGATCTCTTGCTCAAATGAAACCACTTCTCGTCGATGTGTACAACATTCTCCATCTGCTTGAATGTTGGCTGGATTGGTATTGTTGTTGGTTCGAAATGAGCTAGACAATGGTTGATTCGGCTGGTGAGGTTGGTTGGGGTCAAGATAGGCTTGATAGCATTTGAGTGACGCCTAATGGCTCCCTCCTTCAATTTACATGACAAAAAATACCTACTGACACCAAGGTTGAAAGCTAGAGAACTGATGGTTGTCCTCTTGTTGCTACCCGATTTTTGACATGAGTAATCGTTACTATATCATAACATACTTACATTTTATATTTTAGCGTCCATAATTATTGTTAATTATATTGTTAACTATTATTATTATTAATGTTATTTATTTTATTTTTTGTCCGTATTTTTATTCGAGCTTTTTTCGGTATTATCGGACCATTAGTTCGAACTAATTACCCATAATCGCCGAACCACCTCTTCCTCCTTATTTTTCAAACGAAATCAGACACACTCTGCTCACATCTCCCATTTTTCAAACAAAATCGGATACACCCTTTCATTTGTCAAAGATCTCTGACATTCAAGATCATCTCCGCTCCTACCCGTTACCTCGTGTCCAGGAATGGAATTAATGCACCAATTTCCTTACCCTCTATAAATCAAAACCCTCTGCTAAACCGAAAGGAAGGGACGAATCCTCTCCCAAACTAAATCAACCTACTCTGCTAAACCAAAAAAAACCAATCCTCTCTCAAGCTAAATCAACCAGCCTACTAAACCTACTCCGACCACCACAACCTACTAAATCAACCGCCACGACCACAACCCAAATCAGCCCACTGCCGCTCCACCCAAACCACCACCGCGTCGCCCCTACTAAATCAACCGCCACAACCACAACCCAAATCAGCCCACTGCCGCTCCACCCAAGCCACCACCGCGTCGCCCCTGCAAAAAACCAAATCCGGCCACAACCCAAGTCAGCCCCTGCAAAAAACCAAATCCGACCACAACCAAAACCAACCCCACCGCTGGCCAAACCAGCCCCCTAAATCTGTCCAGAAACTAACCCCAAATATACTCCAAATCTGTCCAGAAACCAGCTCCAAATACACCCCAAAATAGCCCAGAAAAACAGCCCAGAAACCAGCTCCAAATCAATACCAAATCTACCCCAAATCTGTCCAGAAAATAGCCCCTAAATCTGTCCAGAAACTAGCCCCAAATATACTCCTAAATCTGTCCAGAAACCAGCTCCAAATATACCCCAAAACAGCCCAGAAAAACAGCCCAGAAACCAGCTCCAAATCGATATCAAATCTGCCCTGAAACCCGCCCCAAAATAGCCCCAAATCTGCCCTGAAACTAGCCCCAAATCTAACCAAAATCAGCACCCGAACCAGCTGCTCACTGTGCCTCCGCCGCCAGCCGCGCCACTCCGTCGTTCTCTCTCGCTTTCCCGGACTAATACCTCTGTAATTTCTTGCTTCTTCTTCCCTAGTTAGCTTGTTGTTTTTGTGTGTGCCTTGCTGCTGTGTTTTTTGCTTAATTTGTAGGAGGATTTGGATTAAGAAGAACAAAGGAAGGAGATGTGGTTTAGCTTGGTGGCCGGCTTGGTTTCTAAGGAGAAGGGGAAGAGATGAGATGTATTTGTTTTAGGTTTAGAGGTGCTTGGGTTTAATCTTTTGTTGGTTTAAGATTGGGCTTGGCCAATAGGCCGGCCCATTAGAAAGAAAGGGTGAGCAGATGGGCTGATTGGTTGGTCCGTCGGGGGTCTTTTTATTTATTTCTTCGTAGCTTACTCGTATGCATGCTTGTAATATTTATTTATCTGCTTATTTGTTTATTACTCGTGCTACTAACCGATCTTGTGATGCAGGTACCCGCCTGAAGGAATTTTCGTTATTTATTCTATTTGTCATATGATCGAATGCATGATTATGTAGAGATTGTTAGAATTAAAATAAACCTTTGCATGAGAATTAATTAGAATTAATTCCCTTTAATAATTTCACTCGAATAGACCCTTGCTTGAACGAATTAGGTAGAAGTATTCAACATTTTTATTTTCTTTAAATGCATGAAATTTGAATAGGATTAATAATAAACATCACGCTTTAATTTAATTGCATGATTATTAATTACTAAAATTCTTAAAAATCTTTAATAAATCCCCGCAACTCAAAATGAATAAAATCAATCAAAGAAAAAATAAACAAAGTAGTAATCAAAACAATAGGATTTAAATCTTTTCCAATAACTCAGGTTCCCTCTAAAATTATTGGATAGTAAATCACCAAAGAAAATAATCATTTGAAAGCGGAAAGATAGTAAATGGGCCCTAAGCCCAATTCGTAGAAAATACCTCCATATTTAATCCCCCTTATCATTAGAGCTACCTTTTAAAATGAGATTTAAATCTTTAATGTTGCGTGATCGTTTAAATTTAGTAATCCTTTGATATTTACTTTATGCTCATGGATGTATTAATGTTATCTTTGACGAATGTGTTATGTGCGCGGCTTCGACCCCACTTCCCAGTTTTTCTCTTTTCAACGTGTTTTCTCGCATTCATATAAATGATACTTTGCTAGTCTATGCATGCTTAGAATCACCTAGTAAATAGGATTAATCATATGCATTTGCCCGATGATGTAGTAACTCATCTGTGATGATAGTGATTTCGATCGTCGTGATTCGTCTATGATTTACTAGGGTCGTCGCTTTAGTAAAGATTAATAATAAAATGGTAGTAATTTCACTTAATCAATCTTGCATGTAATCTGACTAATTTTTGAACTCGATTAAATATAACCGGAATAGGTATGCAAACTGACCTTTTTCTTTTTTAGAGGATAAAATGTTTATTTTCTTTTTAACAACTCGACAATAATTAGGATAAAATCAACCGAACCAACTAAAAAACTAAAGCGACGATTCCCTCCTGAGGGCCAAACTAATTGTTTTCAATGTGATTTTTAAACACCTCTTTTCTAGAACCGGTAACCTTTTTTAAGGATGAGACTTGGGTGCCTAACACCTTCCCGAGTCCATAAAACGACCCCGAACCATCGTTCTCGGGTTTAGACCCTTTTTGTGCCTTAGTTTTTATTTTGTTTTCTTCTTCTTTTTTGGACTTCTAGGTTTCCCTAAACCTTAGAAAATTAGGGTGGCGACTTCATTGTTATGTGTTTTTCATTGCGTCCCGAATTTCGCTTGCGACGGTGCGACAGTTTGGCGACTTCACTGGGGACTTAGGGTCGAAGCCGGAATTATTTGCCTGAGGTGTTTATTGTTGTTATTTTATTTGTTTACTCGCTTTGATATCAATTTTTGTCTTTTCATTCGCATCACGCATAATGCCCTATTGCCGGGCCTGTTCCAAATAGGATTAGGAGGTTAGTAGTGAGGCCCTGGGGCACGTGTCCTGGGTAGTTTTCACCAACGCCAAACTCGGATTCGAACCCCTAAATGGATGAGCGCTACGAGCTTTTGATGGTTCGGTCGGCAATCATCTATCCGTTTACTGAGGGACCACTTTTTGGTATCGTTCGGGAGCCTTTCAGCCAGCTAGAAGTAGTCGAAATTACCCCAGCACGTGCATCATGATTGCATGTATATGTTCCAATTTGATGCATCATTGCCATGATATATCACATGTATATTTTCCAAAATGATTCATTTATTTATTTGTTTTTATCGTTGTTATTAACTCATCCTTTGCTTTATATATTTTTATCTACTGATACATGAACTTTGTTTTTCCAAACAGGACCCATCCCAATTGTTCACTCAATGGCGACACCCACGATGCTTTCACTTGATACTTTTGGGAAGTTGAGCTGCAACGATCAATCCAGGCGAGGAGACATGTTGGGAAAAAGTTTTGTTCCTAATGTCACAACCAAGGTTAAGGTGGAAACAACAGAATTTGATATAACTGGAATTAAGGAGTTGAGGAATAAGTTGACTAAGGATGAAGAAGTGCAATTTAAAAGCAAATACGGGAAACTTCTGACACTGTTAGATGTGAAGATTGATTGGGGTTGTATCCGAGCGGCTTTGGTGTTTTGGGACCCTTATTATCGATGCTTTTCTTTTGACCAAAGGATAGATTTGATTCCTACTCTGGAGGAATACGCCGCCCTATTATGCTTCATCCCTCCGATATCATCCATATACCAGAATGTCCGTTTTGAGCCCACTGATGTCAAACTGAGATTAGATAAGTTGTTAGGAGTTACTACTCGTTTGAGGGAAGGAAAGTATATCTGGTGCTGGTCGGATATCGAGAAACAATTTTATTTATCTCAGGGAGAGAAGCGCTTAAGGATTCTAGCTTTCGCCGTAGTGGGGCTTGTTCTATTCCCGAAGATGAAAAATAGTATCGACTTTGAGGCGGCCAACATCTTCCATGAAATGGAGACGAATAATATCAACCCTACAACAGCTATTCTAGCAGAAACATTCCACTCCTTAGACCTTTGTAAGAGGATTGGAAGAGGGAAGTTAACTTGTTGCACTCAACTTTTAACAGTGTGGTTCATCAGCCATTTCAAACAGACACCAGATCAATCTTTGTTCTCCCAAGGCTACTTAGGCTCGAATCCGTTGGAGAAGGTTATTTTGGGAATAAGTCAAGACGTAGCGGTGAATAAGTGGAAAATGGAAGACAAGGACACATGGGTTGCTAGGTTCTTGAACCTTTCTGAAAATGACTTTAATCAACATGCCAAATGGTTGCGAGCTGCTAATCCAATTGTGAGTTGTGGGGATCTATTATGGGTCCCATTGATCGGAGCGAGAGGATGTGTGCCCTATTGCCCAGCTCTTGTCCTCGGTCAATTTTGCATCATGCAAATTATTCCCGCCACTTTCGGTATGCCAATCTCGAGTCTACCACACTCAGAAGGGACTGACACTCTAAGTCAGTATGCAAATGAATGGCGTACTCCATTTTGCCTTGAGGGACATACTATCTCTACTCGGCCAACAAAGGAATACTCAGAATGGCGGAGAAACAGGATTAATGGAAGTGTTTTGCCCCTTCCGGAAAACAGGAAGCCCATAGAAGATGAGGGTGAATGCCATGCCAATGCGGGGGTTAACTATGTGACCCACGCCCTGTTGATGGAGCAGTTGCGGATGACAAGAGAAGAGCGAGATCAGTTGTTGACAGAAAAAGATATTTGGTTGACTGAAAAGATGGATTTAGAGCTTCAGCTGCACAGATGGGAAAGGCGTCATAAGGAGCACGTGCGGGCAAACCGTGTGAACCAAAGGATAGCCCAAGAAAACTTTAGAAGGAGGTTGAAGGGAGAAGTCAATAAAAAGGAGATTTCAAGCACTTTGGTCCGAGAGAAAGATGCAATGATTGAGATTTTGACTGATCGCATCAAAGAGACAACCAGCATGGATGGAGAGAATCAAGTATTGCAAGCCCGAGTGGCCGTTTTAGAAGCTGAAGTAAAGGTGCAGAAGAAGAAGGTTGCCTTGATGGAGCAGATAGGAGAAAATTCCACCAGCAGTCAAGCCTCAAGATGTTGATTTATTTTTGTGATTCGAATGATTGTATTTTTTTAATGGGAGCAAGTACTTGGTGGTGTTTTACTTTGGGTGTACCTTTTTCAAATGATTAGTCACATTCATATGAATGATGACTATTTCTTCTTCATGTATGGTTACCATTTGCAATTGCTTGACCCTACCTTGCTTCGATGCTTCTTTTTTTTATTTCCCTTCGTATTTTCGGGAATGAGTAAAAAGTTCCCTTTGTGATTTCGAGAATGAATTGGAGCTCTTCTCTTGCAAATTAGATTTGATAGCTAGAGACAGATAAAGAAGATTATTCATGATCCAAGATTGAATTTGGATTTTGGAAAAGAAACGTAAGGGGCGGGGACCCTAGTCTTGTTAAAGGCTAGGAAAGGCTGTCACTTACGGGATTCTCCATCTTCCATCTTGATCAAGGAACCGTCAATATATGTTATCGGAAATGAATAGAAGCTTCCCTTTTGGATTTCGGGAATGAATAGAAGCTTCCCTAGTAACCTTCGTCAGTGTGATGATTTGAAGATTGTTTCATGTTCCTTTCCTTCCGAATCTCAAAAGTATCAAGTGAAAGATCGAAGAGGAGCCGGAGATTTGAATAAGCGGAGTGGAGTCCTCAAGGTAGCATTTCTGTCTGTTATTATTATTATTCCTAAGAATTTACACCTACCTTTTCTCTTTGTTTTCAGAAAAAGATAGCTCCCAAGAAAAGAACTATTCCTCAAAAGCTCCACGCTACCAGACTTCAAACACGGAAAATGACGGAACAAGTGGTGACGGATAAGGCATTTGAAACAAGGATAGCGGAATTGGAGGAACAACTTCGAACTACTAGAGAACGGGCCCTCCAAGCCGAAAAAGAGCGGGATGAGATAATGCATGCTAAGACCCGGAAAGATCCTGAAGGGCCAACTCTTGACTATCCTCTTGGTTTTTATCCCTCTTCCAGTCATGCGACGGGACCTATCTCTTCATCTGTTGCTGCGGGTTCGTCCATTTCTCAACCATTTTCCAGTCAAGGGGTCCAGTGGAAATGGCAAAGTCCTTTCCTTAGTTCCAACTCATTCACCACACCGGCCGTCACGAGTACTGTTGTTAGCACATTGGGATCATGGGGTCCACCTCCTAATCCTTCTCTTATTGATCTCACTCTCGGTTCTGGTAAAAATCAGGATCACTCTGAATTCCAGTATGTCCAACCAACTCAGAGCCACCCTACTCAATTTGCAGTTCCTGAACTTTCAAGAGTTCTATTCCCTAGTGGGAATCGGACCCAACCGCAGGGTTCTTTCGAGCATCCACAAACTATTAGTTTTGGCCCCGTTAAAGCAGAAGAGTCCAGTCGTGATAGGTTGAGCCTGCTAGAGGAAAGACTAAGGGCGGTGGAAGGTGCGGATCCCTTTGATCCTATGGGTCCCGCTGATATGTGCATGGTACCAGGGATCACGATGCCCCTGAACTTCAAGATTCCAGAATTTGAGAAGTATACTGGAATTGAATGCCCCAAGACTCATCTCAGGGTCTACTGTAACAAAATGTCTGAAGTGATACATAATGAGCCTCTATTGATTCACCTATTTAGAGAAAGTTTGGCCAGGCATGCTTTGACTTGGTACATGGGTTTGGATAGAATTAAGATTCGGACTTGGAGAGATTTATCTGATGCTTTCCTAAAGCAATACAAGTTTAATACAGAAGTGGCGCCTGACCGTTCCGATTTGCAGAACATGGAGAAGAAGGATAATGAAATGGTGAAGGCCTATGCTCAAAGATGGAGAGAACTAGCTGCAAGGATTTATCCCCCTTTGAATGACAAGGAGCTCGTGTCCATTTTTGTGAATACTTTCAAGTCCCCCTATTACACGTATCTGATTTCCAACCCATCTAGTAGCTTTTCCGACATGGTCTTAGTTGCTGAAAGAGTTGAACAAGGAATTAAATCAGGAAGGATCATTGTTCCCACGCCAGAGGTAACACCTAAGAAAACGCCCATCCCGAAGAAAGATATCAGCTTTGTTTCCCCCCAGCCAACTCATCAAAAACCTTTTCCGCCACCTCCACCTTATTCCTCGCCACCACCATACCCTTTCCCATCACCACCACCACCACCATCACTATATCAACCTACCTTCTTCCCATCAATGCATGTTGCCAACGTGGCTCCTCAATACCCAGCATCATTTCCACCTTTCCCATCACCTCCACCACAAATGCCACAGCAACCTACACAACCCAGACCATATAACCCACCAAAAAACCCAAGCAACCAAAACAATCGCTGGAACCATGAACCATTACCACCTCTTCCTGTTCCTTTGGGGGAAATCTACAAACATCTTCTAGCAGCAGGGCAGATTGCACCTACTCCGATCCAACCTCTCCAACCTCCTTACCCAAAATGGTATGACCCAAATGCTAGATGCACGTACCATGCTGGAGCCCCAGGACACACTCTAGAGAATTGTACTGCTTTTAAGGGAAAGGTTCATCATCTGATCAAGTGTGGATGGATCTCTTTCGAAGGGTTAGCCAAAGGACCTAACACGACCACCAACCCACTTCCAAACCATGCCCCAGGTGGTGGAGGAGTGAATGTTGTTTCTGTGAAAGAATTTGTTAACCATTCCCCTTCAATATTGGGAGTACCCCGAAAAGAGCTTTTTCATGCGCTAGTCCAAGGAGGGTATCTTCAACGCTCCGAAAATAGCAGTTGTTTGTTTTGCCCGGGGGCAAGAAAACATGGAGTCCAAGACTGTGCAGTGTTCTTACAGAAGGTGGAACAGTTGATGGATTTTGGGATTATTCAGATTGAGAAAAAGACCTATGTGGCGGAAGAGGTTGGTGTCATTGAGGATGGCTTTTCTTCCCCTTATTCCTTTGAGTACGTATCCCAAACTGGCACCTCCACCATGGCTCCTCCCAAGCTAGTCTTCAAGTTTGCCCAGAACCTTCCTACTAAGGATTTGCACACAGTCCCTTTCAATTATGGGTACGAAGTTGTCACTACCCCTCCTTTTGTTGCGCCAACAGGGCCAGTAATGGGTGAAACTTCTAATATTGGGGGCATGACTCGGAGCGGGCGGTGTTTTGTCTCTGAAGAAGTTGAGCAACAAAGGCAAGCCAGAGGAAAAGGTTTGATGTTACCTGAGAAGACAATTGAAAAAGTACAAGAATCGAATAAACCCGTGTCTGAGGATGATGCAACTGAATTTCTGAAGATCATGAAGCAAAGCGAATTCAGTATCCTTGAGCAGCTGAAGAAAACCCCAACCCGTATTTCTATCATGGAGTTAATCCTTACTTCCGAACCCCATCGCCGAGCCCTCTTAAAAGTGTTGAATGAAGCCTTTGTAACTAAGGATATTACTGTGAAAGGAGTAGGGAACCTAATTGGAAGAATTCAGGCTGTGAGTAGCATCACCTTTTCCGAAGAAGAGATGGACCCGGCTGGGACCGGTCATAACAAAGCTCTATACATCACGGTAGAATGCAAGGGCCATGTCGTAGCAAAGGCCTTGATTGACAATGGGTCTGCGCTGAATGTCCTACCTAAACATGTCCTTGAACAATTGCCAGTTGATATATCTCACATGAAGCCGAGTGGGATGATGGCCAGAGCATTTGATGGTACTATCCGAGAAATCATTGGAAACATTGATTTAGATGTGGTTATTGGTCCCCATACCTTCACTTTAACCTTCCAGGTAATGGAAATCCGACCTGCTTATAGCATGCTTCTGGGACGACCATGGATCCACTCAGCAGGAGCTGTTCCTTCTTCCCTACACCAATGCATCAAGTATGTGATGGATGGTGTTCTCATCACGATAAAGGCAGAGGAGGCTCTGATTTTGTCTAAGCATTCTTCTGTGCCCTACATCGAGACTACTGAAACTTTGGAGAGTTCATTCCAAGCTTTTGAGATCGTGAACGCTGATTGGATAAGAGAAGGATCCCCCATTCCTGAGCCTAAGGTCTCTAAAGCTGCCATAATGATTGCCAAGGTGATGCTGAAAGACGGTTTCCAGTTTGAAAAGGGGCGCGGAGCCAATTTACAAGGATCGAAGAGCTTTGGAGACCGTTTCGGTTTGGGTTACAAGCCAAGCAAGGCCGATTTTGATAGGGTCTCTAAGGAAAAGAAGGAGAGACGTCTCGCTAAGTTGTTTGGGCGTGTTGTGCCAAATACGAAAATGATTATTCCTCACATCAGGGTGACCTTCCCTTTTGCATCTGAAGTCATCAACCAAAGTTCTGTCATGATCAAAACAGCTTCGGACTTCCACATTTGTACTCTTGGAGAAGAAGAACCGTCTCACAGTTCATTCATTTCCGTGAAGAAGTCTGGGGAGCTAGTGTGCAACTGGACCGCTACCGTGCTTCCCGATGTCTCTATGATAAATATTAATTCGGATTGTCTTGATATACCCTATGTCTTTACTGGTGAAGAGATTATCGCCGCAACAAAGGATGAGTTTGAGATTCCGCATGAGTTAGCCCGTTTGGTAGAGAAGTCTGAGAGGAAGATAGTCCCTCACCAGGAGGAGTTGGAAGAGATAAACTTGGGGGCAAGCGATGATGATCGGAAGGCTGTCAAGATTGGAACAACCTTGAATTCTGTTCAGAAAGAGAGGTTGATTTCACTTCTCAAAGAGTACGTGGACGTGTTCGCATGGTCATATGAAGATATGCCGGGTCTTGACCCTAATATAGTGGAGCACCGTATTCCGTTGAAGTCCGAGTACAAGCCTGTAAAACAGAAACTCCGAAGGATGCACCCTGATGTTCTTTTGAAGATAAAAGAAGAAGTCACAAAACAGCTAGATGCGGGTTTCCTAAGAGTTGCTGAATACCCGGAATGGGTCGCCAATATCGTGCCAGTACCGAAGAAGGATGGGAAAGTTCGCATGTGTGTGGATTTCCGTGATCTTAATCGAGCAAGTCCCAAAGATGACTTCCCCCTTCCTCATATTGATGTCCTAGTAGACAGTGCCGCCCATAATGGCATGTTCTCCTTCATGGATGGATTTTCAGGGTACAATCAGATTAAGATGGCTCCTGAAGATAGCGAGAAAACGACCTTCATCACACCTTGGGGAACCTTTTGCTACAAAGTGATGCCCTTCGGTTTGAAGAATGCAGGTGCTACTTACCAGCGTGCCGCTGTTACTTTGTTTCATGACATGATGCATAAAGAAGTTGAGATATATGTCGATGACATGATAGCCAAGTCTTGCGAGGCACAAAATCATGTTGACGTCCTAAAGAAAGTATTTGAAAGGTTGAGGCAGTTTCAGTTACGCTTGAATCCGGCCAAATGTACTTTTGGAGTGACATCAGGGAAGTTATTAGGGTTTATCGTCAGTAACAGAGGTATAGAAGTAGATCCCGACAAGGTGAAGGCGATTCAAGAGTTACCTTCTCCCAAAACCGAGAAGGAAGTACGGAGTTTCCTAGGGCGTATTAACTATATTGCCCGCTTCATTAGTCAGTTGACACTTACCTGCGAGCCGATGTTCAGAATGCTGAGAAAGAATGGAGACGCAGAATGGGACGAGGGTTGCCAAAAAGCTTTTGAGAAGATCAAGGCGTATTTGCAGAATCCTCCGGTGTTGATCCCTCCGACGCAAGGACGCCCTTTACTTATGTATTTAACGGTCACAACTAGTGCCATGGGTTGTGTTTTGGGGCAACATGATGAATCTGGGAGGCGTGAGCAAGCCATTTACTATCTGAGTAAGAAATTCAATGAATGTGAGATGCGTTATTCCATGTTAGAACGGACTTGTTGCGCTTTAGCATGGAGTGCTCGAAGACTCAGGCATTATATGTTATATTACACAACGTGGTTGATTTCCCGCATGGATCCTTTGAAGTATATTTTTGAGAAACCATACTTGTCGAGTAGAATTTGTAGATGGCAGGTCTTGTTGGCAGAATACGAGATCGTGTATGTGACTCAAAAGGCGGTTAAAGCAAGTGCTCTCGCCGATCACTTGGCTGATCATGCTATGGATGAATACGAACCACTAAAGTTTGATTTTCCGGATGAAGATATAGTGGTGATTGACGCTGAGCTTAAGGAAAATACGGAGAAAGATGAGTGGTGGACCATGTTCTTCGATGGTGCGGTGAACCTTTCAGGAAAAGGAGTGGGCGCTGTGATCATTGCACCAGATGGCCGACAATTCCCCGTGGCTTGCAGATTGAATTTCCCATGTACAAATAACATTGCTGAGTATGAAGCATGCATCAATGGATTAATGGCGGCAATCGATTTGAAGGTGAAAAGATTGGAGATTTTTGGAGACTCCGCTCTTGTCATTTATCAAGCGCAAGATTTGTGGCAAACTAGAGATTCAAAGCTGATACCTTACCAAAAATTGCTCACCAAGCTTATAGATGAGTTCGAAGAAACTAAGTTTAATCGGATTGATCGAGAGAAGAATCGTTTTGCAGATGCATTAGCTACTCTAGCTTCTATGTTCAAACTGGAATGCGGGGTAATGCTCCAACCACTAAGAGTAGAAGTGAGAGAGACTCCAGCATGTTGTGCTGCCTTAGAAGATGAGCCTGATGGGAAGCCGTGGTTCCACGATCTGGTGCAATTCATCAAATATCGAGAATACCCACCGGGAGCAGCTCAGAGTGATAAGAAAACTCTTCAGCGTTTGGCTTTAGACTTCTACCTCGATGGTGAAGTTTTGTATAAAAGGAGAGCAGATGGTGTCTTGCTTCGTTGTGTTATCGTTCATGAAGCCAGGAAGATCATGACTGAGACTCATGAGGGGATTTGTGCTACGCATACTAGTGGACACATGATGGTGAGACAGATAATGAGACGGGGTTACTTTTGGCTCACCATGGAGCGAGATTGCATTGACTATGTCAGAAGGTGTCATAAATGCCAGGTTTACGCTGATCACATCAATGTCCCTCCCGCTCCCTTGTTCAACATGACATCTCCTTGGCCGTTTGCAATGTGGGGAATTGACATCATCGGTCAGATTCATCCGAAGGCCTCCAACGGTCACCGATTCATCCTTGTTGCGATTGATTATTTCACGAAGTGGGTTGAAGCTGCCTCCTACCCGAACATCACTCAGAAGACAACCATGCGGTTCATCGAGAAAAATATTATCTGTCGTTATGGGGTTCCTGAAACAATCATTACTGATAATGGCACTAATTTGAATGGGAAGCTAATCGACAACCTTTGTAAACAATGGAGAGTGAAGCACCGAAATTCTTCGCCTTACCGTCCAAAGATGAATGGTGCAGTCGAGGCAGCAAACAAGAACTTAAAGAAGATTATTCAGAAGATGGTGGTCACCTACAAGGATTGGCATGACATGCTTCCTTTTGCTTTACACGCTTATCGGATCGCAATTCGTACTTCTACGGGGGCAACTCCTTATTCCTTAGTCTACGGCATGGAAGCAGTGATTCCACTCGAGGTGGAAGTTCCTTCTCTTAGAATCTTGGCAGAATCAGAAGTGGAAGAGTCTGATTGGGCAAGAGTAAGGTATGAACAACTGAATCTAATATCAGAGAAACGATTGACAGCCATGTGTCATGCTCAATTATATCAAAAAAGGATGGCTAACGCTTATAACAAGAAAGTGCGACCTCATGAGTTCAAGACTGGAGATTTAGTATTGAAGAAGATTCTTCCTCATCAGGAGGACAGTCGAGGGAAATGGGCCCCCAAGTATGAAGGCCCATATGTGGTCAAGCACGCATTCTCTGGAAGTGCTCTAAGGCTTACTAATATGGATGGAGATGATTTACCGAGACCAGTGAATGCTGAATCTGTCAAGTTGTACTTCGCATAGAGATTTGTAGGCTATGCCTCTCTTCGATAAAAAGACATAGGGTTTTGTCATGACAAGACATCCAATATTCCTCCTGAATTAATGAAATGAACATTTTTCTAAAAAATTTGCATATTTAAAAAAATTCTCATCTTAACTCTTAAGGCAATAAAAGGGAAGCATGGTACCAACGGTCAAGGGGAATAGTTCGAATTAGAAAGGCTACCTTTAGCCTTATTTCACTAATCAATGTTAAGTTTTGCAGGAAGTCTAACCTTTGTTTTGCAGAGGTACCTTTTAAGCATCCGAGTGGAGCCACCAGCTTCTGAGTAGAGCTGGATTTAAGTTTATGCATCGCGGTATTCGAGGGGAGACGTCCGAGTGAATCCGCATTTTACCTTTTCTAAGACATCCGAGTGGAGTCATCAGTATCCGAGTTGGAACTGAGTTTTTTTAGGCATCCGAGTGGAGCCATCAGCGTCTGAGTAGAGCTGAATTTTTCAACGTCCGAGTGGGGTTGTCGGCTTCTGAGTAGAACCGTATTTCAAGACGTCCGAGTGGAGTCATCAGTATCCGAGTGGAGCTGAATTTGCAAGGCATCCGAGTGGAGCCACCAGCGTCTGAGCAGAGCTGGATTTACGTTTATGCATCGCAGTATTCGAGGGGAGACGTCCGAGTGAAGCTGCATTTTACATTCTTGCAAGGCATCTGAGTAGAGCCATCAGCATCCGAGGGGAGCTAAGTTTATTTTTCCACAAATTAAATTGTTGCGTCTACATCTGATCGAAAAGAGGTAAATTTACATTTAAGCAATTTATATTTCTGCGAAGTGTCCGAGTAAAGGTACGTCCACATTTTCGGGTGAGGTCATTTCCTTTGTTTTTTTTAACCCTGCATTTCAAACATTTGTGGTACTGGGGCAACCGTCTTTACTGCTCATCAAAAATTTAAAGTTACACTTTATTTTTGATAAGACAGTAAAGAGGGGGCAACTGTTGCTACCCGATTTTTGACATGAGTAATCGTTACTATATCATAACATACTTACATTTTATATTTTAGCGTCCATAATTATTGTTAATTATATTGTTAACTATTATTATTATTAATGTTATTTATTTTATTTTTTGTCCGTATTTTTATTCGAGCTTTTTTCGGTATTATCGGACCATTAGTTCGAACTAATTACCCATAATCGCCGAACCACCTCTTCCTCCTTATTTTTCAAACGAAATCAGACACACTCTGCTCACATCTCCCATTTTTCAAACAAAATCGGATACACCCTTTCATTTGTCAAAGATCTCTGACATTCAAGATCATCTCCGCTCCTACCCGTTACCTCGTGTCCAGGAATGGAATTAATGCACCAATTTCCTTACCCTCTATAAATCAAAACCCTCTGCTAAACCGAAAGGAAGGGACGAATCCTCTCCCAAACTAAATCAACCTACTCTGCTAAACCAAAAAAAACCAATCCTCTCTCAAGCTAAATCAACCAGCCTACTAAACCTACTCCGACCACCACAACCTACTAAATCAACCGCCACGACCACAACCCAAATCAGCCCACTGCCGCTCCACCCAAACCACCACCGCGTCGCCCCTACTAAATCAACCGCCACAACCACAACCCAAATCAGCCCACTGCCGCTCCACCCAAGCCACCACCGCGTCGCCCCTGCAAAAAACCAAATCCGGCCACAACCCAAGTCAGCCCCTGCAAAAAACCAAATCCGACCACAACCAAAACCAACCCCACCGCTGGCCAAACCAGCCCCCTAAATCTGTCCAGAAACTAACCCCAAATATACTCCAAATCTGTCCAGAAACCAGCTCCAAATACACCCCAAAATAGCCCAGAAAAACAGCCCAGAAACCAGCTCCAAATCAATACCAAATCTACCCCAAATCTGTCCAGAAAATAGCCCCTAAATCTGTCCAGAAACTAGCCCCAAATATACTCCTAAATCTGTCCAGAAACCAGCTCCAAATATACCCCAAAACAGCCCAGAAAAACAGCCCAGAAACCAGCTCCAAATCGATACCAAATCTGCCCTGAAACCCGCCCCAAAATAGCCCCAAATCTGCCCTGAAACTAGCCCCAAATCTAACCAAAATCAGCACCCGAACCAGCTGCTCACTGTGCCTCCGCCGCCAGCCGCGCCACTCCGTCGTTCTCTCTCGCTTTCCCGGACTAATACCTCTGTAATTTCTTGCTTCTTCTTCCCTAGTTAGCTTGTTGTTTTTGTGTGTGCCTTGCTGCTGTGTTTTTTGCTTAATTTGTAGGAGGATTTGGATTAAGAAGAACAAAGGAAGGAGATGTGGTTTAGCTTGGTGGCCGGCTTGGTTTCTAAGGAGAAGGGGAAGAGATGAGATGTATTTGTTTTAGGTTTAGAGGTGCTTGGGTTTAATCTTTTGTTGGTTTAAGATTGGGCTTGGCCAATAGGCCGGCCCATTAGAAAGAAAGGGTGAGCAGATGGGCTGATTGGTTGGTCCGTCGGGGGTCTTTTTATTTATTTCTTCGTAGCTTACTCGTATGCATGCTTGTAATATTTATTTATCTGCTTATTTGTTTATTACTCGTGCTACTAACCGATCTTGTGATGCAGGTACCCGCCTGAAGGAATTTTCGTTATTTATTCTATTTGTCATATGATCGAATGCATGATTATGTAGAGATTGTTAGAATTAAAATAAACCTTTGCATGAGAATTAATTAGAATTAATTCCCTTTAATAATTTCACTCGAATAGACCCTTGCTTGAACGAATTAGGTAGAAGTATTCAACATTTTTATTTTCTTTAAATGCATGAAATTTGAATAGGATTAATAATAAACATCACGCTTTAATTTAATTGCATGATTATTAATTACTAAAATTCTTAAAAATCTTTAATAAATCCCCGCAACTCAAAATGAATAAAATCAATCAAAGAAAAAATAAACAAAGTAGTAATCAAAACAATAGGATTTAAATCTTTTCCAATAACTCAGGTTCCCTCTAAAATTATTGGATAGTAAATCACCAAAGAAAATAATCATTTGAAAGCGGAAAGATAGTAAATGGGCCCTAAGCCCAATTCGTAGAAAATACCTCCATATTTAATCCCCCTTATCATTAGAGCTACCTTTTAAAATGAGATTTAAATCTTTAATGTTGCGTGATCGTTTAAATTTAGTAATCCTTTGATATTTACTTTATGCTCATGGATGTATTAATGTTATCTTTGACGAATGTGTTATGTGCGAGGCTTCGACCCCACTTCCCAGTTTTTCTCTTTTCAACGTGTTTTCTCGCATTCATATAAATGATACTTTGCTAGTCTATGCATGCTTAGAATCACCTAGTAAATAGGATTAATCATATGCATTTGCCCGATGATGTAGTAACTCATCTGTGATGATAGTGATTTCGATCGCCGTGATTCGTCTATGATTTACTAGGGTCGTCGCTTTAGTAAAGATTAATAATAAAATGGTAGTAATTTCACTTAATCAATCTTGCATGTAATCTGACTAATTTTTGAACTCGATTAAATATAACCGGAATAGGTATGCAAACTGACCTTTTTCTTTTTTAGAGGATAAAATGTTTATTTTCTTTTTAACAACTCGACAATAATTAGGATAAAATCAACCGAACCAACTAAAAAACTAAAGCAACGATTCCCTCCTGAGGGCCAAACTAATTGTTTTCAATGTGATTTTTAAACACCTCTTTTCTAGAACCGGTAACCTTTTTTAAGGATGAGACTTGGGTGCCTAACACCTTCCCGAGTCCATAAAACGACCCCGAACCATCGTTCTCGGGTTTAGACCCTTTTTGTGCCTTAGTTTTTATTTTGTTTTCTTCTTCTTTTTTGGACTTCTAGGTTTCCCTAAACCTTAGAAAATTAGGGTGGCGACTTCATTGTTATGTGTTTTTCATTGCGTCCCGAATTTCGCTTGCGACGGTGCGACACCTCTTGTTCAGAGGAATGTCTCGTATACTTTCCAAATCGAATTCAATTCTCTTCCTTCCACAGTTTTTCGGCCTGTTGCTGCTATGATTGTGGTTACCCGACTCCTGTCCGCGTTTCCACAGCCTCTGCATCGATCTCATTGAAACTCCGAACATTAGAGCTACCTCCCTGGTTGTTGATCTCTTCAATAATCCCACTGATTTTTGTTTGCCCAACAGACAAGTGTATGCATCGCACCGTGTACAGCTATCAAGTTCTTTATGTCGACCTAAACCAGGAAAGCATGGAGATAGTAAACAGAAAAGACATAACATTATGAAATTATGAACTTCAGATGGAAGGATGAACCTCGTAAACTGAATTACGACTCTGGTGCTGGCAAATTCAGGTCTGGAATGTTGACCTCTTGCTCAACCTCTTCTTCGTTGTCAAGTGGGTCGTTTTGGGATTCTAATCTACCAGAGAAATCCGAGGAAAATTCATCAAGGCCGGGCCAAATGCACATCGGGGACTCAGGACTGTCATGCAATGGATAGCGTTCCTGGGATGAAGAACCCATTTTTCAGGGGAAATAGTTTGAAGAGAAGAGGGGTTTCGGTGGCAAACGAGGAGGGAGACTGACATTTCAAACCCATTACCCATTTAATTCAAACTGAAATTATTAGGTAAGGAGGGAAACGAAATCAATTTGATTTTTCTGGCGAAATTTTGGGAGAAATTTGGGCGGGCTAGGTTTAGATTTGGGAAATTTTGAGAGGCAATTTGAAAGTGGATTTTGGGAAAGAATGAGTGTTCAAGCGAAGAGAATGAGTGAAGAAGAAGAACGTTCAAATTTTCATGCCCATTGGGGTTGTGCGGCCCACAAGCGAGGAGACAGAAAGGCTGGCCTGTCAGGGGGCACTGTAGCGGCCTTAATCCGCGTGATCCAGCCCACAACGACAAGTATTGGATGCAGGAGGGAGTATATTACAGAGAAGGAAACAAAAATTACCTACACTCTTCCATTATTCCCTGTATTGCCCTCACCCCACTCTCTCCTGTGGTGGACTGGATTTCGATTTCCCCTTCCTTTTCTACCTTCACTGCAATTGGTTGGTTCCTACCTCTAATTGATTGACTTATTTTAGCCTTTTGTTTTTAAAAAGTAATATTACATCCTTCCATTGTAGTTTTATGTTGGAGTTCAGCCATCCAAAAATGCCAAATTTTGCATGAAATGGATACCGACTGAGCTAGATTAATTGATTTTTAAGCAAAAGACCCACGATGTCACAGTTAAGAGCCTTACGCTCTACCAACTGAGCTAGATAGCTTCTGTGTAAACACTTTAATAAAATCTGACTATTACCTCCCATGTTTTCAACAATAACAGCAGCACAAATATTTTTACTAATAAAATTTAACTATTACCTCCTGTTTAAATATTTTAATGGAATAAATAATTTATGGGTGGACTATTAGTACTTCTAATTATTAGTTATAATCAATTTGTCCATTAAAATTTAAATATATAAAACAAATGCGAATAAATAATTACAGTACTAATAGCCCACTCATAACTAAATTTATATATAATAAATATATGAACAAAACATATATATTTTATTTGAAAACTTAAATATTAAATAATAAAATTTAAATATTTAACAACATAATAATTAATAATTTAAAACAACCTCGGGTAAAGAGATGATCATATTGTTGGTGTTATTGTTGAAAACGATGGGAGATAATAGTCAGAGTTTATTAAAATGTTAACATAGAAGTTATCCAGCTTAGTTGGTAGAGTGCATGGCTCTAAACCATGATGTTGTGGGTTCGAGCCCTCAGTTGATAGTGCACAAGAAACCATAAGGTTGTGGGTTCATGCAAAATTTGACATTTTGCGACCACGTTTGGCTTTTGCCTACGTGGCATACAGTGGAAGGATGTAATACTACTTTTTATTTAATAGTCAGATTTTATTAAAATGTTAACAATCAATTAGTCTAGCTCAGTTGATAGTGCACAAAAAACCATAAGGTCGTGGGTTCAAGTCTCATTTCATACAAAATTTGACATTTTGCGACCACGTCTGGCTTTTGCCTACGTGGCATACAGTGGTTGTTTTGAGACCTGGTGGACAGCTCATGGGTTAGTGGTTGTTACGGAGTGGCTTTCCGACAAACCAGCTAGCTTCTAGAGCGGTTGGGAAGAGGGGTTACTAGCTTTGGTGCTCTGCTTTTCTCCGTTCATCCCCGTAGGTGCAACTCTAAGAAGGAGCTGGCCGGAGATCTGGAAAGAAAAGTCCTTAGGGTGTGTGTCGCATTCCGCGGCACCGTTAGTGGCGGCATTATAATTTCAGTCTCCCTAAACTCTTCTATTAGCAGAAACCAAAAGTTTGGTTGGAGTAGAGCTGTAATTTTGGAGCAAAAGTTGGGGTTTGATCGGTGGTGATCCTTACAAGGTGCATCAGCGGCGGTGGTTTGATGGGTTTAGTCAGGATTTTTTAGGGTTTGTTGTATTCTCCATTGGTAGAGTTTGTGGGTCATGTTAATGGGCCATTACTTCAATTATACCCTAACTTCTAAGCTGGTCCTTTGTTTCTGGGCCTTGTAAGTGCTCCTACTTGTGTGTAGCTTTATTTAAGATTTGCACTTTGTGTTTGTAACTTTAATGATGAGTTATTGGACAAAAAAGAGAGGAGATGAATCAATAGTTAATCATTTGAATTAGATTTGACCAATGAGTTTTGGGACATGGTTATGGTCGGATCTCACGAGGTGGTTAGTTCTCAAGGGTGAGGGTTGTTTGAGTGATGTATCCCCAGAGTGGTTACCTCATCGAAGACGAAAGGTTAGCAAGCGGTAACTAAGAAGGGAGAAGATGACCTTGAACCGAGTAATCTCTCCGGTTTCGATCCATTGACCTTGGTCATAGAAGAATCCAACTGTAGTTCTTGGTGGAGGTTATGGAGTGTCTGTCGTGCCACTATGTACAAACCATTCCATTTACTTATTTTCCCTCACCTATCCAGATTCCACACATTGTATAGAACTTTTACAAGGTTTTTTCTTTTTCTTTTAAGAAGCTTAGTTGTAACCTTCCCAGAATGGAAGAACCAGAATATCAAAGCGAGTTCGTATTAAATTAAAGAAAGTTAATTGAACAATGTTGATTGTGCTCAGCATACAAAAGCAAAGGTTCATGAGCAGAGAAAGAAGCCTACATCCTTCATTTCTTGGTGGCAACTAACAACTCTTTCAAAAACTGAAGACAAGAAGATCTTCAGTTCTGTGGACTATATTCTTGGTTACTCTAACAAAATCCTAAGAACACCTTCAAGACAAGCTTCTTAAGAATACGTAATGAAGATATAGTACCTCTAGGTTACTTGGCGTTGCATAATGCGAATGATGTTTATTCAATTAACTCCACCGGACCATCTCATCTCTGCCTCTCTCAAATCCAATGTCCCCCTATCTTCTATATGCTTGCCAATTCACTACTACTGCCAAGTGCCGACTTCAACGCGTCAACAACTTACCATAATCAAGAGGGGATGCCTTTAGAATGGTTCTCTCTCCCCGGCCAACCCCATCAAAGCTGTCGACCATCAAGCACAGTTTAAAACTGTACGTTAGCCGTCATGCTGTGAGTAAATTTGTTTCAATTCACATAAACATCCCCACGCAAAGAAGAAATCACAAACCCATGCAGCCAACTATCATAAGGCAGAGTTTCTGTTCTGTGAACAAATCATGCATACTCTAAGGTTCTGAACAATACTTACTTAACGAGGTACACTGTCACCAAATGCTGCACAGGCACCACATTTTGTTGGTACACACTTCCAAATTCAGCTACCTGTATAGGCCTTCTAAGAACTACATCCGGAAAATATCACCCACGCGACGCGATGGTTCAGTTGCATTGAGGAAGCAAATTTACAAATAATAATGCCCCGTCCATGTAGTACAGTCAAAAGTACAAAGATCTAATACTATTTTCAATGCTCAACAACTTGCCAATGTGACTAACAAACTGCCAACAAGTTGCATCCACTGAACCACTGCAATTAGCTTCAACCATTCTGTACACGATCTTCTTGTAATGAGAATTTAAGCCAATGTTTTGGAGCATCTGGATGAATTCTGTGTAGTCGAGCCACGTAACTCTTTCCACTGGTTGCAACAATGCTTGCAATTGAGTATTCCTTTGTGCACCAACCATTTTTTACAAGCCATGTGTGGAATCTGTATCTAGGTTTAATCCGGTTCTCCAAGTTAAAAAGCAAAAATGCTGGAAAAGTATAAAGGTACTGTAGAGAGGATTTCATGTCCTTGCAGAGGTAGTCCAGTTTGTGTTGTAGCATTTCTGGCTTTTGATTTAGGATCTTTGGCACTGTCCTTATCATCCTACAAAGGCTTGAGAATTCGATCCCAGCATGAAGAAGGCACTCAAATCGTTCCTGCAATTCACTACTAGTACCATGCAAATGAACTAAGACCTTGATGGTTAAGGCATATGCTCCAAACCCAATAGCGTGCATGAAATCCAGTTTATGTGATGTATGAAAAGGGGTTCTTGTGATTGGATCTTCCCCAGGCTATCGTTAAATTTTTTATCCAAGTCTTCATCAGGGTCGCCCATAGCATAAGTAGCCAATAATTGACAATTTCCATCCTTGATCTTATCAAAAAACCATTTATGCAAGTCCATAGCTCTCATCACACTAGGTAAATTCGCCATTTTATTTCTGCCCAATACGTACGGGTACATTTCGGCAACAGATTCCAACTCTTCAGCACTCAACCCAAAATGGGGATTGCGCACCCGGAGGTCCCTCCACTTATTATTTTCATTTTAGTCAGTCTCTAACGTTTGTTTTTGTTCGATTTGGTCCCACAAGTTACCTCCGTTAGACCCGCGGAGTCCCTCCTCCCTTAACGGTGACAAACGGCCGTTAGTTTCTATTATTTTATTATTAAAACTGAAAAGATGCTGCAAGCGGGTCCCACGTGTCGGAAAATTAATTTAAAATTTAAAAATATTAGAAAAATACGGAAAAATTAGAAAAATTAAAAGAAAAATATTAGAAAAATTAAAAGAAAATTAATATTATTAATTTCAAAAATACAGAATATTTAGAATATTTAATTAAAAAATTAAAAAATACGGAAAATTTAGAAAAATTAAAAGAAAAATATTAGAAAAATACAGAAAAATTAGAAAAATAAAAATAAAAATAATATTATTAATTTCAAAAATACAGAATATTTAGAATATTTAATTTTAAAATTAAAAATTAATTCAAAATAATTCAAATTGATTTAGATTTTTAATTTCATTTTTCATTTATTTCATTTTTAATTTTGTTAATTTAAATAAATTAGGAAAGAAAGAGAAAAGAAAAATGAGAAAAACGGAGAAGAAAAGAAAAAAATGATATTTCCCTTTTCTTAAAATTCAAAAAAATAATTATTTAATTTCTTTCTTTTTTTCTCTTTCTTTCCTTTTTTTCTTAATTTCTTTCTTTCTTACTCTTTTTTCTCAAAATTAAATAAAAAGGAAAGAAAGAGAAAAAAAGAAAAAAATTAAATAATTATTTTTTTGAATTATTTTTTAATTTTAAAATTAAATATTCTAAATATTCTGTATTTTTTGAATTAATAATATTATTTTTCTTTTAATTTTTCTAATATTTTTCTTTTAATTTTTCTAATTTTTCTGTATTTTAATTTTAATTTTTCTATTTTTTTCGTATTTTTCTAATATTTTTAAATTTTAAATTAATTTTCCGACACGTGGGACCCGTTTGCAGCACCTTTTTCAGTTTTAATAATAAAATAATAGAAACTAACGGCCGTTTGTCACCGTTAAGGGAGAAGGGACTTCGCGGGTCTAACGGAGGTAACATGTGGGACCAAATCGAACAAAAACAAACGTTAGGGACTGACTAAAATGAAAATAATAAGTGGAGGGATCTCCGGGTGCGCAATCCCACCCAAAATGCTTCAACAGTCCCTCAACTTAAAAGATTGAAGAATCCAAATCAATACTCAAAATTTCTGGTCTCGAAAGTATTAATAAACCAACATCCTCCTTTCTAGCACTTAGTTTACAGAGATACTGGGCCTTTTGCATGAAAATCTCAATGGGGTAATCAAGAAAGTTGCTTTTACTCTTGCCCATCAACTCCCCTAATTGTCCTTTTTTGCAATTCAAATCGTAAAACACCTGAATTTTCTGACAAGTATCATACCAAGCATCCACATTATCGTCAATACAAGTTCCTAATTCAAAATCCAAAAAGAGAGACTTTAAATCATCAAACAAAGCACTAACGTCCCCACCCAAATCACCAGTCAACACACAAGGAAAAGCCATACAAATACCAGCAACTGAAGCACTACTGAATCCATACTCCTTGAACTCATGAAGCCTAGACGTTAATTCCTGAGAATACATATTGAGAACAGAAGTATCCTCCTTGCACAAGTTGCCTAACTTGTTCCAGGGAACCCAAATGCAGAAAGGGCACAGGCAGCCTCCAAGGAATTCCCATCCTCAGAGAAGAAGAACTTGTTGGTGGGCAAAAGCCTGGAGACCTCATTATGGTTAATGCCAATGCTTTCGTAAAAGAATTCGAATTCGTTAATGGGATGGTACCTGAGGAATTTCTGAAAGGAGTTGGAGAAAGTGGAGGGAGAGAACTGGATACCGGCAATGAGATTGGAGAGGGAGACGAGTGAGTTCTTGCTGATGTGCTCCGCGTAGGTGTAAGGGATGGAGCTTGTGGAATGGAGATAGTCAGTCAAAACCTGCTGGGCTTGCTTAATTGCTTGGGGCTTGTACTTCCATGGGATTCTCGATAGACTTGGGAGCCTTGGGAGAGTGCTCAAATGGCGGCAAAGCAGGCTGAAGAAGACAGATTTGAGGACGAACATGGCCTCAAGAAAAATAAATAAAAATATAGGAGTATGATTTTTTAGGGTTTTAGAATTAGAAATTAGAAGAGCTGAAATGAGTGTGTTTGGGTTTTGGGGGTGGGGTCTTCTTCTCTTTTCCTGGTTTGTTTTGAAGAAGAAGGGCATATGTGTAAATTACGTGAGTTGTATAAAATCTCTCGCTGTGTCCCCTGATTTTCATCGGTTCGCAAATTCGAAATATATCGTGCTCGATATGGCTCAACCAGGCGGGCCCCAGATACAACCGGACTTCTCCGCCACGTCGAAGCGTCTCCGTGAGCAGCTTGACGGAGATTCCGAAGAGTCCGCCACTAAACGGCAAAACAAAGCCCAAGACGTTGTCTTCAGGATCGTTGTCCCGTCACGGCAGATCGGAAAAGTTATTGGGAAAGAAGGGCGTCGCATCCAAAAGATTCGAGAAGAAACCAAAGCAACTATCAAAATCACCGACGCCGTCGCTGTCCGTAACCCCCACTGTGTTTACTTTTAAAGCCCGGGGTTTCATTTTCATTTTCCACTTTTGATTCACGCCCAAGTTCTTCAATGCATTGCAGCGTCACGAGGAGCGGATGATAATTATCAGTTCCAAAGACTGCGACAGCGCCGTTTCCGATGCTGAACATGCTCTCCAGCAAATTGCCGCTTTGATTATAAAGGTGCGGAATTTTTTTCTTTGGTTTTTTTGGTACTAACTAACCAGAACTGTGGTCGAAGTGCATGATTAGTTATTGCTGTTAGGGTGTGATTTGAGTTGTTATCTTGAACAAACAGGAAGATGAGAGTACTGCAGAGGCATCACAAAATGTAGTCGGGGTTGGGCCAGGCCACGTTGCAGCAAACGCAATAAGGTTGCTGATAGCAGGATCCCAAGCCGGGTCTTTGATTGGTATGTCTGGCCTGAACATTGCTAAACTGAGGAACTCGTCTGGTGCCACCATCAATGTACTTGCTCCAAATCAGTTGCCTCTATGTGCCTCTGCTCTTGAAGCTGATCGAGTTGTGCAGGTAATCACCTTGCTCTTGCAATTTTGTACTCTTTCCTTCAACTTGTTTTAACATCCAGTAGACTCTAACCTTGTGGCTCCTTCAACAAAAAGAAAGAGCTTGTTATCTTCATTTTCATTTGCAACCCAAGATGGTCACATGAAGAATTACCAAGTATTGAAATTTTCTTTCTAATATAGATCTCGGGGGATGTACCTCTGGTGCTCAAAGCTCTAGAGGAGATTGGTTGTCAACTCAGGTTTGCTTTTTCACTCACCTTTTCCCTTTGATGTCTTCAGTGATATAATGATCATCTGTGCAATTGGTTTATGTAAGCTTTAATTTGGTTATGATTAGGGAAAATCCACCCCGACAAGTAATCTCTATCAGCCCGACATACAACCATAGAATGAGTCAACCATCTCAACCATTTGTAGATCCAACTCCAGGTTATTCAATGTTCTTACATTTTACTTCAATTCCATCTTTAAGGGTGCTGCGTAATGTGGCTGTACCAAGTTTTAATATTGTCTTATAACAACATCATCTTTAGGACAACCAATCTTGCAGCTGATTATGTAAGCTTGGACTTGATGGTCCCAGAGGTGGTTGGTGGCTTGATTGGCAGATGTGGCTCCAATATATCAAGGATCAGAAATGAATCTGGAGCAATGATCAAGGTAGGGTGGAAGATCTGATATTCCTTACCTGTGTTTTTTCAATTCATTAGTTTAGATTATTACTGATCTGGGATTCTAATTGAAAAGACAATTGTTTATGCATAATGCATTTACGATCAGTTCCATGTTTTTCTTACCTGACCATCATTATGAGTTACAGCACCTTTTAGGTTATTGAATTGTGCAACGCAAATGCAAATGACATTGCCATGTGTGTGTTTCATATTACCAGTTTTGAAGGTCTTTGTCATTTTGTATTCTGCAGGTTTTTGGTGGGAAAGGTGAACAAATACACAGGCATATACAACTTACTGGTGGTTCACAACAGGTATAATGATGTTTCTGCAAGAATCCAGTTGCTGTCTTTGTGTGTCCTTGCGTGTAATTGTTGTGTATTAACCTAGAAAAAGTATCTACCAACAAATGCTTAGACCTATGAGTTAAAAAATGCTACCTAACAAACCAGAATGTGTGTGTCGAATGGCAGACTCAGATGCTATTTGCCAATCAAAGTAGACAGAATAAAATGCTATCTAATCAGAAATGCTATCCTTGAAATGTTTTGGATCAATTACAGGTTGCGTTGGCAAAGCAGATGGTAGATGACTACTTGAATTCTCAATTAATGCAACAAGCTGGTGCTCAACAGTCATAGTAGGTCTTCCCACCTCTTGAGGCACTTATCCTGTTCTGTTCTCATTCTTTTGGTTGTTTGCTACAACATTTAGCGTATAGCAAGAAGGAGTTAGTTACCATGAGATTTCTTTTTTTGTTTTGTTTAATGAGCTGGAGATTTTATTAGCTATGCGGAATGTTGGATGTGCTAACGAGGGGTATGTTTACGCCTTTGCTTTGTGTTTTTAGTTTTCAGTGATGACAAAGCTATAAAGTGAAAGAGCGTATGCTGATTCAGGTTCCGGCAAACTCCATGTATGAGGCTGGGTGGGAGCAGTAGTACTAGTCTTTTGTTTTATCGAAATGGCGGACTGCATAATTAGATGGCCATTGAGCAACAACTTGTAGCAACAGTAAGAGCGAATCTCAGAATCTGTCTATAAACTGCAGTATTCCTGAACCAGTAGTCCCAATTCTGATGTGATTATTTTACGTCAGATGACTGGAATGCCACGTAATCCAAATATTTTCTTTTGGCCCGTAGTGTACCTAATGCCGTCATTTTAGCGCATTTTATAAGCTTGATTAGTAGCATGACACTGTGATTTTTGTGTTCCAAATCCAATTGTCATTATCCAACTATTCTGTGTGTCCATTACTCCACTATAAAAGCCTGAACTTGGTAACCACAGTGACATAAAATCCCAAAAGCTATCCTATGGAAATGTAAGTTTTTCCCCCTTCATAATAAAAAGGAAATATAATAAGATGAGCCCTGAATGAAATAATAGAAAGTACAGGGACTGAAATAATATTGATAAAAAGTGGAAAGCCTTATCCTAATAATTCCACTCTTTCAGGCTACACTCACTCACGCTGTAATAGAAACAGCAAAAACAAAAACAAAAACAATCAGTTCCCGGTCAAGCCATGCTCAAGACAAGTCCTTTATCATCAGCAATAGCGTCCTCTCATCTTTTATCCAATTCTTCCGCATTCTTTTCTGGGTTTGGGTTGCGGGGAATCAATGAAGTAGGTATCATCGCTTTCCCTCTTATCTTTTCTTCCAAGAAGCCGATTGCTTTGCCTAATTTGCGGTCTGCATCGCTATAAAAAGGGCTATGAGTTTAGGGTTTTGCAGTGTTTGTATTGTCTCGCACTGACACACTGAGATTTTACTTGCACTTGATTTCTGTCTCGCAGATTCAACCCTTTGGACAAAGAAGCTACGTGTCGTGCGGTGCTTCTGCAATCTAAATCAAGATGGGTAAGAGAGACAGCATTATCCATCTTTCCCCGCTTGCATTGCAATTTGCATCCCTTGCTTACATTCATCATTCAATGAATGTGTATTTGGCAGATCAATATCATTCCGCCATGAGAAGTTGAGGCGTAGCTTCCTCCTCCTCTTCTCTTTAGGAACTTAGGAGAGTAGACATGGTCCGCATATGTAAATACCTTCTCGAACACTAACTGAATCAGTGGCTGGTTGATAGTGCCGGTTTTTTTTTTTCTTTTTAAGATAAGACTCGAACTAGAATTGACTTGAACTAGAGCCCTTACTACTGCTAACGGAGTCCACTTCAGAAGCTCAGCTCATACATCAGTAAATTGTGCTGCATTTACTTAATTACCGTACTTTTCAGTTAATTAATTGGATCTCCTCAATTATTGCCAAAAATAGGGTTGTTTGTCATAGGGCTGGGTATTTTTACACCACCTTTTATTAGCTAGATAGAAACATAATTTTTTGACCCGACTTTTACAAATCCTAAATGTGTCTTGGCATTTATTCGGTATTTTTTAGTATTCTTTTTTTTATCTCATTCTGGTATGAAACTAATTAGGTACGAGTATAGTCATTACCTTCTTCGCTATTTATTTTAAGGCGTAATTATACTCATCTTTTTAAATTTACAGTTAAACTCAAACAACTCCTCAATAAAAAAAATATGGATTTCAGTGCACAAACTTTATGAAGTTTTTAGTCCAATAGCATATACTCACATGAGATAAAAAACACCATACGTAATTTTTTAGTCCAAGCTTTCGTTTTGTTATTTTATAATGGTTTGATAAGCTATTTGCATAAATTTATTAATCACATTATATCCTTTTATTTTCTTTTATAAGAGATGCAATGAAAATGAGGAGACACTTTTATATTATTAAGTAAACGAATGTATATCGTCCATTAAAATCAAATGTGCAAAATTTGATAAAAAAAAAAAGAAAATTTGATGTGCAAAATTTTTCACAGATCCCAAAAATCAAAATGGAATACCAACATCCTGACAGTCAAATGTGATCATAAACTCAAGCAAACAACTACAAAAGCACCAAGTTAAGAAGGAATCCACTACCCATTTCGCTATTCTGCTCATTTTCTTCCACACTCGATGGTGCGAGGATAGAGACGTTATCTAAATGCCTCTTCTACAGAACTTATCCCCATAACCTGCTTATGAAACCCTTCTTGTCCTTCTTCATCCTGCTTTCTAAAGATGGGAAGTCAATACAACTATGTGCAAGGTCCAAAACAATGGGATTCCGAGGTACTGTTTGGAACGCTGGAGGGAAAGGTTCAATTCGGGGAACACTTTTGACATTCAGATCACCAATTGCAGACTCGTAGACGTCAAGTTTCTCGAGCAAGAATTTCTCAACCTGAGACAAATCAGCAAGTCAACTTAGGCGCGATTTAAGCCATACATATTTTTAGAGAATAGAAGTAAAAACCATCACATAACATATTACACGGGCTCAGTTTCAACTTAGTAAACAAACTAATTATCTCATTATATAACATTGCTTTGATCAAGTGTCAACCTGAAGAAGTGACAAGGACGTATCCACAAGCAATCAGAAGTAAGACATTTTTATCATAAAAAACAAGAACTAATGCAAGTAACTCTGGAAGCAATCCCCACCCAGTGACAGAAAAACAGAGAGATACTCCTGTTTAACCAAACCATTGATGGGCAAGAAAATGTGGAAAAAAAAGAGCATTTGTGTACATGCTAACAGCATGCTAACATCCGCAAGCACTGAACATGAGAAATCAGTTTTTTTGAAATAAGAACAATTATGTGGACCATATTAAGGACCACATAGAACATCTAAGTGCATCTCATTGAACCCACTGCCATATGAATTAGTATGAAATGCAAGGAGTGAAGTTGCAGAAAAGCTTAAGAAGATAGTTTTATCTTTCATTTCAAGTGAACTGTCATGAAAGGATCAGCTTTCATGCATTAGACTAATAGCAATGCATTTCCGCATTTCAGAATTGCTTCGATGAGGAAGACACGGACACTGCCATCTCCACTAGCAGGTATTAGATATACCATCACATAAACTTTGGAGCATTATGGTTGGTCAGGATAATTTTACAATTTCATAGGAATACAAGTTATACAGAGACTTTCTGCATAATCCAGCAGTAGTCTCTCTACCATCCTTTAGGAAATTAACCTACTCATGCATGGTGAATTGACATAGTTATCAGGAAATGATCAGCTGAAAGACAAAGCTGCGATGATACCTTCTTGTCACCGCTTAGAGATATTGCGGATATTTTGTTTGAGAGAGTCTCTGGTGCCTTCACATCCTCCATAACCCCTGTTGCATGCTCTATGCAACTGTTAGTTCTACACTCATTGTATAAGGTCTTCAACTCTTTGATTGTTACCTGTTACCGGGAAAGATCAACAGATGGTCCAAATCAAATATATTGCACATAAAAATTGAATCTTAACAAGAACTATATCAAGAAGTCTATTGACAAATATCACACAAGTAGAGAATCCCCGACAGAAAAAATTGGCAAATGACTTGGAAAAAACAGAAATGCCGAAGAAAAGCTAAAAGTTAAGTTTTGCATCTGTGGACCAAATCACCTCATCAGTCGTTTTCAGCGTTTGAAATTTTGTTAGGGCATTCTCTGCAAGGGATCTAGCACGACAATACAAAGTGTATGCTTCTGCTCTCTTCCCAGCTAAACTGTATGATTTAGCCAAGTAGAAGCACCTGGAAAGAAGTAGGGAATATAAGATCCCTAAGCACAGTCATAGAAGACAAGAAGGTTGAGATTTAATAAAACTGATATGGCAGGGAGCAGACTGTAAATGAAGTAGACAGCAAGCAAAAGAAAAATGGATGTTCTAAAAGGAACTCCAAATCAGACCTTTCAGCTCGGAAAGCAAGACTTCGAAGTTCACAATCTTCACTAAATGCTACTTCTTCAGGTTTTCTGTCTCTTCCAGAACTAACTAAATCAGATAGATCAGCTGTATTCTGTCAGATGAGACAATTTTTTAAGAGAAGTTAGCCATTTAACCTGGTTTGAATGTCTACAAACATATGCGAGCAGAACTAAATGAATGAGCAATAACAACTAACCTGCAATAAAAGATCATACAAGCGGACGAGTTCTTCAGGTTTAGTAATTTTCTCATTTTTGTCATCACGCCGCCTAGTAAGCTTACTTTTGGCGATGCTAACCAATAGTTGGTTACGCTCAATAGTCCTTTGCCCTAATACAGCACTAACAGCCTTGTCGAGGCCATTTAGATCATCTTTAACACTCTCAGCGTTGCCAGCACTGACCTAGAAAATATATTATAGAAAAATTAGCCTGGAAGATAAGATAAAACAATATCATAACTGAAAATACAAAGGTGACAAAAATAATACAAGGAGTGAAATATGGAAAGAACCTCCTTTTATGAATGAAAATATTTTAGGATTATTGTCTCAGATTCTATACCAAATCACTACGAATGCAGCTCCTGGCCTCGTGATATGCAGTAAAAATCTTGTCAAAGATGGCTAATTTTTTATCAGATGGGAGGGACTCTGCTGTAGGACCATGCAAATCCTTCTCCAATTCTTGTGCTGAAAAAACATCACATGATACACAAAATTTCAGGTTCATGTTTTATTAAAAACAATAAATTTCAGGGAAATGACAACAGCAATAAAATACAATGCCCAACCAACCAGCAAAAATATTTCCCTGATTAATTAAAGCCATATATTGATTTTATTTCAGTAATGGGAACACGAAGTTCAGCCAACTATAGCAAAGGAAGATTGTATGTGAGCTTGCATGTTGAGGATGCTATATATTGCTCCATCCCTTGCTTTGATGCCAATATTTTCCACATTTTTTGTTTTGGATAACAGAATTTTCATATTATTCTAATCACAATGATGCTAATATATTGCAGGTAATATTTGATATGCAGAGTAAAAGCTGCAGTAACTGGTATTGCAACTACTATTTGAAAACATTTAATGACCTTTTAATATAGCAACCCGAGTTTTTGCATCGGATATTGGAAATTTGTGACCAAGCCAGTGAAACTCTGTCAGGGATGCAGCTTGCTGCGATCTTGCTTCAGCCATAACAGCCTGCAAACCAAGATAATGAAAAGAAAAATTCAGAAACGGGGGGCAGTGATAAAGAGAAACATGGTAAGAGTGCTTAATCATAAGATTGAGGAAACACAAATGAAAAACTCAAAAAATTGTACAGTCATCAATGCCAAAACAATATTCAGTACAAAAATAAATGTAGTCAGTGGACCATGCTCTACTTCTGATCCATAATAAACATCTTTACCTCCAATTTAGCTCTGAAAAGATCCAATGCTGGGCCTTCCGCTTCCCCAAATTGCAAAAGTTCAGAGGTCTGAAGATTTGCATCGCCAATTTTGTGTCGGCAGTATTTAATACTTGGTTCTAGCTCCTCAACACGCTCACGGCACAGAATTTGGTTCTCGGTGTCTCCATATTTCCCAAGTTCCTCATAAACAGCCCTATACAATTTAAATTAAAGTACAACATTTACATTCTACTGATAATGAAATGAATAAACACATACTGTCATGGTGAACTTTATATTGAAGCAGTCAAAACTGCAAATTGAACATAAAACGGTTAACTATTTAAACTAAAGGGCAGGTCACAATGAAGAGTGAAACAAGAAAGGAGTGAAACACTGCTGGAAGGAGAACTATGATTCTCAAGATACTAAGCGCAATAGACTTTTTAGAGAAGTTTATTGACAGAGAATTGAATTATGTGAATACACTCCTAACATATAAAAGCAATGGTGAACATTGGCAAGGTTGCACCTGGCACTCATGAAATTCTTCAATGCAGTTTCCCAATTCCGATCTTGCTCAAACAATAAATTCCCATGCATATAGGAGGCGTAGGCCTACAAATTAAGAAGCCAGAAGATTGTCAATTTAGCCAAGAAGTCATTTTACACACATGATAATTTTACGAATGGCCTCAACAACACGTAGAGCATATTCAGGAAAAGCTTCAATGATAACAACTGTGTGGCATTATATGGTTAAGAAAATTCTTAGAATTTCAAGAAATGAAATATGACAGGTGAAAGAAGCCAGAAAGACCAAATTGAAAAACCAAAGCATAGACAAATAGTTCACCTCTGCTTCTAAGGAGGTTCTGGAATCACCCTTAGCAGCACATAATCGTGAAAACAGATCAGCCCATTTCACTGCCTTCCTCAGTCTCCCAATCAGATAGATACGTCTGCGACCATTGCCAGATAAATCCTGTCGTTTCTCCATGGCATGGCTCCATGCTCTCTCCGCAGTATAAAGCACCAAAAGCAAAAACCTATTTTCCGTCCAAACAACATAAATTACACTACCCAACCAGAAGTAACACAAACTGCTAGTGTGAATCAACAAAAACATACCTAACTTCAGTAACAGTGGATTCAGTGATGGCCTTACGATTGTATTTACCACGTCCATGAGTAAATTTCAGTGACTTGTACAACCTCCGCAAACGTGCAGTACAGTACCTCCTATACACTCCCAGTAAAATCCAATCCATTACTCAACAATACAACCAATAATCAGGAACTACAAGGAAAAAGGAGTAAAAAGGGTGCGTACCGATAACGTGTGTAATCTCCGTGGCGCAATCCATGCTGCATCTGCGCCGATTTCAGGAGTTGCAACACTGTGAATACAGAAATGAGTAAATTAATGAATAAGATTGAACTTTTCATTTAAACCATCAATAGAAGTGATAACTAACCATTGATGGAGAAACGAGGGTTAATCTGATCGGAATTGGCTGAGTTAGGGCCGTCGATTTCCATGGCTGCCATTGATTCTGCAACAGAAATAGAAACACACAGCGTGTTAATAATTAAGAAAATGAATCGATAAAACGGCACAGCCTGAGCTCATTTTAGTGCTGATGGATCTGGAAACTGGGGAGGAGAGAAGAAGGAATGTGCGCCAAGGGATTGTACATTACATACCTGGTTTCGGCGTATCCTCGCCGCAGTGAATGACGTTTTCCGGCGGGTTTTTGACCTGAGCTTCGTGGGCTGTGAATACGAGCACGGTTTTATTTTTCTTTCTTATTCATCGCTCTGTGGTTTGCGGGTTTATGGGTTTTTGTGTTGTCTGTGTTAGCTGCTGTTTCTGAGTGCTGACTCGGGTTTGGTGGTAAATTCCATCAAACCGATTTGAAAAAACATGGCAATTACACGACGGGTCGGGTCAAATATTTTTTTGTCCAAAGATGTAGAATTAAAATAACTAAATTAATTTGGATAAACTATATAGAAAAAAATTATAATTTACAAAATGTTTCATTTAATTCTTTATAATTTTGCAACCCTATAATTTTATGAAAAATGCAATTTTAACATCTGTAATAATTTTTTTAGACTATTTATTTAAAATTTTAGAATTAATTATCACATTTACCTTTGGTTGAAATTGATTATCATATTTATATAATTGGCTAAAACTAATCCAATTAATTTAATTAAATAAATTATATTTTCAAAGTTCCGAAAATATTTTTGTGATATGGCCAAAATAATAATTAAAAACCTAAGAAATCCTAGGTGGAGTATAAAAAAAAATCGTAAGTGGCCTTTAAAAAAATCCTAAGTTAAACCGAAATAATTTCAGTTTTCATAAAATTCGGTTCGATTTTGGTTTGTAAATTTAGGAATTTTGGTTAACTAAAATTCAAAATTTCGGATTTCGGTTTTGGTTAACCGATGAACAGTCCTAATTAGGATTAATGAGATATTGATACTTAGCGTGTGTGAGTGTGTGTGAGTATTATGTGTCATTATTTCTTGGGTAAATTTTTTTTTCCCTTGAATAAAAAATTTCCTCCCGGGTAAAAAGTTACTTTGTAACTATTTAATATCTATGAGATAAAATATAACGAATTTTTTTTTGTCTTAAGCTTTAAAAATATAAAAAAATAAGAAAATAAGAAAAAATAAATAAATACTGGACATAATACACCGATTTTTTTCTCCCAAGCTTTAAAAATATAAAAAATCAGAAAATAAGAAAACAAATTCAACAATACATAAAAAAATATTTTAATGCCAGAACCCTCCCACTATGACCAATGAGGCATTAACATGGCATGGGTAAGTGTCACATGTTATTATCCCTTGGGTAAAAGAGTTCCTTCCTTTGATAAAAGGTTTCTTCTAAGGAATGTTTCGTTACTGTTTAATATCTATCGGATAAAATATAATAATTTTTTTTGTTGAACTTTAAAAATATAAAAAAAATACAGAAAAAAATATAAATACTAGACAAAAATGCAACGAATTTTCCCCTCGAGCTTTAAAATATAAAACAAATCAGAAAAAAAGTTCAAAAATACAGAAAAAATAAAATAATATTTTAAGAAATAATAAAGTGTTATTTTAAGAGAATAACAAAATGTTAAAAAATTCAGAAAAAAGGAAAAAATTAATATAAAAAATCCAAAAAAATAGTATTCTCCAAATAATATAAAAATTTACGAAAAAATTCCGAAAATTCAGATAATAAGAATAAATATCAATTACTTTTTTTTGGCAGAAATTCAAAAATATTAAAATATAAATGCGGGTCAACCAACTTCAACCAGATCAGTTCTTTTTGCCATCTAATTAAGATATTTTTTTTAGATCCATGGAGGTCATCAAACTTCAAATAAATGCAGCGAATATTCTAACTAAGATTTTTTTTTTACCTTCTTATTCATTTTTTTTATTTAATAACGTTCATGCAGGCCAGTCTACTTCAATCAAGACTTCTCTTTTTACCTTCTAATTCAATTTTTTTATTTAATAAGATTTATGCGGGTTAGCAAACTTCAAATAAATGGAACGAATATGTTAACCATGTGTTTTCATTTTAATTTATAATTCAATTTATTTATTTATAAAATGAACACGGGTCATCCAACTTCAAATGGTCAATATGCATCATAAATATATATTGACAATTTTAAGTCATTTCTTTCAAGTATAATCATCATCTATATTTTAAAATTATTAGTTTTTTTCTTTTTAGCTTCTGATTCACTTCTTTTGTTTTATAACGTTCATGCAGGTCAGCCTACTTCAATCAAATCTTTTCCTTTTGACTTTTGATTCAATTATTTTATTTAATAAAATTTATATGGGTTAAGCAAACTTCAAATAAATAAAATGAATATACTAATCATGTCTTCTCTTTTTTACTTCTCTTTATTTAATAAAATTAATACAGGTAAAAAAATCAAATCCTCGATATACATTATAATATTTTATAATTGTTGTAGTTTTATTTTACTTGTAAGTTGAATTTCCTCTTCTATCGAATGTTGTAATATTTTCTCAAGCATTTATTTATGAAATTATTGCTTGTGCTCAATACTTTTTGAAAATTTAATATTACCATAAAACTATTTAAAATCTTACTATTACTAATAATAACAGTTGAAGATAAAACAAATATAAAAATATAAATATTATATATCATTAAAAAAATTCAATAGGTTAATATTAAGACCGTGTGCGCCACGACGTGGGGCGAGTGGAAGAACTAGTGCAAATTCTAAACACAAACCAAAAAACTGCCACCCGACCCGTATTCAAGAAAAACAGGATCCAATACTTTTTCTCAACCATTTCTTTCACCCATTTTATTCACAAGCGTTTGAAGAACCCATCTGTACTCCCTTTTTTTTTAAAACCTATTTCACCAGTTGTGCAAAAGGTATAAGAGATCTTTAAAGCTAAAGGAAACACCAGAAAATGAAGGATTATTCTTAGTCCTGCTATATTTAGGTATTTTTAAATAAGCAAACGAGATGTATTTTAAAAAATATTTAAAAATAAAATTTAAACTAATTTATTTTCTGTCTTAATTCCTGCTATATTTATTATATTTTTTTGACCAGATTTTATAAAAAAATTATATTTTTTACTATTTTATTTAATTTTTTAACTATTATAAATATTAAAATTATAAGAAATTATATGGTTGACATTAATAAACTGTGTTTTTGCAATAAATAAGTTTTTCATACACTACGAGAGTACAGATGACAGCAACAACCTTAAATCTTTCGTTATACCATATAAGTAAATTTCCTAAAAATTATTGAAGGTTTTAAAAAATTTACCATCCAAACTTGCTAAGAAAAATGGTGCCGGATTTGGCTCTGATAGGTCATGTTCAACTAATCTAAGCCTTTAAAATTATATAAACGGATGAGATTAAAAATAAATTAAAGTACTTAGTTTTGCATCTAACGAACTAATCTAACACTGTTAACTATTGAAACTAACGGAATGAAACAACGTTAATGTTAATTATTTTTCTTGTAGAGTAAAATTAAATTCAAGGTAAAAAAAACTAATCTTACAAAGAAATCTAATTGCAATAATAGGAAATGCATGAAGAACCCTATTTCTGAAGTGAAGAACAAAGCTCATGAAAAATTGATGCTATTGAGGCGAAGAACGAAGAAGAATTATTAAAAGAAACTATTGAAATTTGAATACATTTTTTTTGGAATTCAATTGACAGATTACTCTTCTTCTCCCGATCCAGAATCCTCTCTTTTCTTCATTTCCTTTTTCTGCGTTTCCACCAAAATCCTAGAATCTCATTAGTTTTTCCAGGTGAAATTCAGTTTCCATATCCCCATTCGGTTAGTATTCGTAACAGTTTTAGTTAATCCCAAAAAATCTTTAGTCAAATTTGTTTGTAACCATTGAAGAGCTTGAAGTCGAATTTTTCTTCCTGTGGGTGTAAAGCTGACATCTGGGTTATATTAAATACATTATTGTAGCTTGAAGCTTGAGAATACGAACCAAAATTAAATGGATTCTCGCGATTGATTGGTCCAGTACTGCTCTTGAGAAATAAGGTTCTTCACACGGTTATTCTTGCAATTAGATTTCTTGTAGGATTAGTTCTTTTTACCTTGAAAAAAGAAAACATTAACGATGTTTCATTCCGTTAATTTTAATAGTTAATAGTGTTAGATTAGTTTGTTAGATGCAAAACTACGTAATTTAATTTATTTTTAATCTCATCCGTGCATATAATTTCAAGAGATTAGATTAGCTGAACATGACATATCATTTTCAATAGGAGCCCTCAAATCTTGATTTTTTATTTGAGTTTGAAAATCAAGCGAAGTCAGAACTTGCGCAGAAGAGATAGAGAACACATGTGTTAGCCAAAGTGGAACCGAAGAAGCTTACACTACTGGTGTTCATGTGTCATGAACACCAAATGCTGGCGGTGGAAAATTGATCATCCAATATTTTCAAGAAACTAGCTGTTGTTTCATCCTCAGTTCTTACCTCTGGTAGGTTGACCATTTGAAATCAAATTCAACAAGGAACGTCCGAATTTCCATCGGAGCAAGTTCGACTACCAATGTAACTGGATCCACCGGTCCTCCTCTAACCACCCCGGCCTCTCCCTTAGAAGAGCTTTCTACTTTCCAAACTAGTCTTCTCTTCTCCATTTCTGCTCTTTCTTGGTTAGCAGATAAACTTGTCTCTACTGTCTTGCTTATCTGCACAATCATACAGGAAATGGATTTATTTAAACAAACAAAAATAAATGGTTATCAATAAGTACACCAATCACATGGTTAGTTTCCTTCTGCTTCTACCTTTTTATTTGCAAACACTTTTACTAGTTCAACTTTTGCCATGACAGAAAGCTCCTTGTCCTCTCCAATCTTCGGGGTTCAAAGCAGACAAATGAATTCAGAATTTAGAATGCAAGGCAAAGATGGAAAAGAGTCTAAAATGCAAAAGTTTTCAAATCTTAGACCTCGTATAAGTGTGCCAATCGGAGGAGTACTTTTCCATCATCAAGCTCCTGCAGAGTTCAAGATAAGTCACTCATAACATGAAATCTATGAAGCAGATCTATCGCCCTTATTATCCGTATTGTCCTCGTACTTATCTTCTTAACTAAACTAAAACAAAGGAATGAAGCACAAAAATGTTACTTAGAAAGGGTAAGAGGTGCATACTTGGAGGGTTAAAATAGCAACATTCTCAGGTAAAACATAGGAGGGATCCATCCCGGAAAATGTTGCCACATGAGAGTTTGTCCAAGTCTCTCCATCCTGTAAAATGTCGATCCATAACAAAACATCCTTGTAAAGGAAAACACACTCAGCAAAAGATTACATCAATATTTGTTATCTCACCTGCTCTGCAAATGCTAAGACAAAGGGAGAATAAATCTCCTGACCGTATGATCGTCGCCACTTAGCACCTTCTCCTAAAGGATCTATTCTGAAATAATACTTTCCAATGACCTGCGAAGGGTATCATTAATATGTAATGAAATGTGTTTTCGAACATGTTGCGAATAGGTATGTGCTTACTGTCAGTCCTGCACATGTATCGAGAACACAGACTGTTTCGTTAAGTGCCTCTACAACACCCCTGCCATCGTCATGAAGCAATCTCCTGTACGAAATGAGCAGTCCTTGATTAGTATTCCAAAGCTATGGCAAATGACTCTGGGAAAGAAATAATTAGGGTGTACTAGCTACGGGGACATCAGGAATTAACCTATGGAGCATCAATTCCAATTGTCCATCAACTATACTGGATCCTCCTACAGCTCTATCCACTAAGATTGAGAATTCTGAATTATTATCTTTCATGTAAATCCCAAGATTAATCTGTACAAAGGATAAACAAACTTTGTAATGTCCATGAGAGAGATAATTATGTAATTAAAAACTTTAAACGTGCAACCAATGATTACCAGTACAGTTGAACTCCTAAAAGGATTAGGAAATTTGTACCAAGCAACGAGCAGATTTTGATGTTTAAAAGGAGTACCATCTTCGATCATGCATTCTAGTATCTTCTTCGAAATTTCATTTCGGATAATTACAAACATTATTGAAATCTTGTAATGTATGAAAGTTTTTAAATGTAGTAACTTCAGGCATTGCCATGCAAGAATGATGTGAGAAAATGTGTGAGCTTCCAACTGTAGAATGAGTGTACCGGATAATAATTTCCGGCAACAGGTTGGTGCACTTCCAGGTCCCAGTCCTTTCTGTAGTCGCGGATCTGCAAAACAATGATGTTTTAAGGCACTATACAAGCACAAGTAAAGATGTATCTTATTTCTAGCAACATACAACTATTAAAACCATTTGTTCATAGTCTACTTGTACACGTGTTTTACGATACTAAGACAAGCAAAGAAACATACTCTTTCAATGAAATCTCGCCCGTTGGAATCTGTATAAAATCTTTTGTTGTTTTCAATGTTAGTTGTAAACTTGGTTACAATCTCTTTGCCAATTCCATCATCAACAGGTATAGGTCCCACCTGAAAGTGAGTGTATATCATTAATACATGCAAATTCAACATGAATCTATTATCACTTCAAACAATAGGAACGGAATACGTTTATCGTCAGTGATAAATGCAGTAGACTTACAGCAAACTCAACTTCAGCATGCTCTTTCCCCTTGTAGACTCTGGTGATCTGTTCAAGCATGCAAGGGATAATCATGACATAGTCAACAATCTTGTCTCTTATGAGACATATCACTGATTATCTGACCTGGTATATCCAAGAGTTGACCCTTTGATGTACTTCATCCAATAAAGGTCCCCGTAGAACAGTAAGTGGAACCTGGCATTTCAGTCCTTTTAATCACTCATCACCAACAAGTTTAGATTGATCAATTAGTAGGAACTTCAGAAGACATCGCACACCTGAGTTTTGGATTTGATGGGAAATGTACCATTTGGCCGAAAGATGTACGCTCCAGAGGCCTTCAACAATATAAAGCTGAGATAAGCGAGAAATGAACGACGTATAAAAGACATCAGAGAGGGTGTTCAATTACCTGTGGATCTACACTTCCACCATGTCCTGAATAATAGCTGTAGGACTGTTCTACAGATGCTTTGACCTGCATTAACAGAAATAGAACACTTAGATGCCCAGAAAATTACCTAAGCAGCAAAAACATTCATGGTTTAACCAAATAACATACTGAGGTTCTGCTATTGATGTAATGAGAAGGTCTTCCGTAAATTCCAGAATATGACAGTTTCAAGTTTCCTGGCCCTATTATAATCAGGCCATTTTCACCAACTCCTGGCAGGTAAACCGTTTGCTTCTTTGAAATAGCAGCTGCAATTTTGAAGTGCAACAACAAAGAGTATATAAAATCGTATGAAAATGAAATTTTTCTTAGTTGAGTGCGCATTTTACATCATGGAAATCATATAGCTAACCTGGCCTTTTGGCATTTGTTATAATATAAGTGTTAAATCCAAGAGGGGGCACAGATGCAGAAAATGCCAGCCAGTACTTAGGGGTCAGACTTGGGGAGCTACCCAAATATGCTGCAGAGTAGTAGTTTCTTATGTTGACAGAAGCACTCAGTAGAGGTAGAATCTGTGATTGAATTTCGTTGCCTTCTGAATCCTTAACAACAACTTTCTCGCTGATAACCTAAATCAATTTATGTACTTAGGCAAGCAATGAGGTAATAAAATCAAGTTTTGGTAAGCACAAATCAGTTATTGGAAAGGATAAGTAAGTCATTGATAAATACTATCTTGTGTTAACTTCTTTCAAATGCCATGCACTAACTAGAGGTCACCAAAAGGAGTCGAGAAGAGGAATGCTTACAGGAATTCTTACAACATCCTCCCTTTTCCATCCCAGAGAATTGTAGACAACTACCACCTACAGAACAGAATAAATCAATGGATAATCCGCCTTAAGCAGCATCAAAATCTATGGAGTCAAAAGTTCTCCTCACCAGGCTTTTTCCATTTGAGAGAGATACTTCTGATGGAGGGCAATAACTTATATTCATAAGGGGACACTGAAAATTTAAAAAGAAGAGAACAAGTTAAACCCAAAACATATTTCATGTTTTCTCAGTAGTTTCAATAACTTCTATTCTGACTTGCCTGCTGAAACTTGGTTGCTGAACTCTTACAACCACCAGCAATCGTTGCCTCCACCATGCAGTAAAGTGATGCCCCAACCACCACCTCCGCCTGCAAGAAATATTGATGTCGAATCATTCTGCATGGGCTCGACGAAGGTAATTACTAGGAGAAACAGGCGACAGATAAAGGCTAAACCTCCTTGTAGCCTATTGACAACCGCATTGAATAATCATCAGCGACGTGTTGCTTCTCTGTGCCACTAACTGCATCATGGTGTTGAGCAATTGCTAAAGCATCAGCCAAAGAGTCTGTGTTTGGTCCTGCATTATTCCTTCCCGCAAAAAGTTCCAATTGCCTTGCTGCCTGTTTTATATCAAAACAATGCTAAGATAAAGTTTTCTTCAAGGACCTAAAACAATCTTAATAATTGACCAATTACCTAAGCCTTACCAAATAGTAACCACTCAGCATTCTAACATACCCCTTGAAGGTTGGCCTACTTGTAAAATAACCAGTCCAGTAAGCATTTGGATGGTCTGCGTATCTGATATATGCAGGCATCAACATCATGTACATTTTACAAGACTAAACAACAACTGAACTCAATGTCAAGGTCTACACTCACGGGAAGAAGTCATCAGTCTTGATTGGCCAAAGCTCGTTTGCTGCATGTTTTGCATCAGTATAAATAGTTGGTGTTGAGTATAGCGCATTGACCCGACCATCCTACAAATGCACCAAAGTGGAAATTCCATCAAAAGAAGAACTGCATAATTACAAAGATATAACAATGAACAAATTCAGATGTGTATCATAATAGTAATAACTTCAAAAGAATATACTAACTTGATTTACATAGTGAATCAACTTATCCATCTGTAGGTACCATGAATGAGCATATTGATATTTGAAATCCTCCCCCATCGTCCACATTACATGATTCGTGCGGGTTATGTTAGCCTGCAAAAGGGAAGAGATGGGATGCTTACAGTAACTCATGACAGACTGGAAAATTTTCATACAGATGTTCTCCCTCAACTTCATATGAGAAGTTAGAACACATAAATAAAAGAGACCTTACTTGTGAAAGTGCAGCAGATACAAATTCATCGACACGGTCAGGGACATTGTAGTCAAACAAATCAATATCATCCTGTAATTCAATGGAGAAACATTGAATCAATCACCAAACAGAAGTAAATTCAGTAATCCACCAGTAAGGCCTGACCAATCTATATATACCTGAACAATGGGGGCCTTATCATTAACTTCGAAAAAAAAGTTCTTGGTGGGAGGATCATAATTCTTAGGGAACACGCCTGTAAATATCTACATATAATGAAACAACTAGGTAAGGGAACCTTCATGTAACAAATAATCAATGAGTAACCAAGACCATCCAAAAGAACAAAAATTTAGCACCAAAATTTAACCTGTGCAGATGAACCAAGGGTCCTAGATCCCTGCCAAACAACCTCAAGGCTCTTCTCGCCTTTCCTTTTCTCTCGGTCTTGGTAGTCAATTCGTGCAAAGAATAGAGAATCAAACCCAACCTAAGCCAACAAAAAGCCATCTAATCAGTGTGCAAACACACAGCAGGATGCTTATATTAGTATATTTTAATCCCTTACCTCTGCTCCTAACAGGTAAGCCTGTACTGCAGAATGTCCAAAGGGATCTATTTGCCAACCGATTCTTGGAGTAACATCAAATTCTTTCTTGATAAACCGATGCCCAAGCGTGGTCTGATCAATCATGTCAATGTAATGTGGACTTGCCTCATCATGCATGCACATACCCCCATTTCTGGCACCCAAAAAACCAAAATTTTCCAACAAATCATATGAGAATATGGCAAAAATCATACCTCGAAACAAGAACGTGTATTCGAGTAAGTACATGAACTCTAGTTGACCGGAGCTGACAAGCTGCTTGACTGTATCTTTCATTTTCTCACTCTGATCTCTCCACCAACGCTGGAAAAAGGCCTGCAATTCATAATAAAAATCAAAACCATATAATACCCAGAATTTTCACAACCAACAAGAAAATGTTACAAATTGATCAATATAGTTAAGGAAAGAACCTGTTCTACATATACGAACTTGCGATTCTGATCAACAAACAAAGCTTGAATTACAGAATCCAAAATATTTCTTACACATGCTCCCTGCATTAAAAAAATGATCAAAAACAAATTCAATCAAAAAGGGAAAAGAATCGGAGAACCCAGTTCTTGAGTAGAGATGGGGAGACCTGAATGGAGTTATTGGAGCCAACATAGTACTGGTCAACGGTTTTCAACCACCCAACATCATCATGGGTGTGAGCAACCAAATGGACGTTAAGTTTTCCGGCAACAATTGTTGATGTTGTGTTGTAGACCATGTACTTTGATTCTACTGCTACCCATGAAATGAAGAGGAGCGGAATCAAGAAGGATTGGTTTCTGGTCTTCATGGATGTTCTTGGACCTTGCTGATGAAACTGAGCTCAAACTGATGAGCGCCGGTTTATACCGGGTCTTGTCCTAAGTACGCGCAAAACAGTAAACCCTGATTAGAGCGAGTACAGTCAGCGGACATTCTTTAAACATTTTTATGGTCAGCGAAAAGATTAATGGATAAGTCCCAAACTAAAAACAAAAAGAAGTGGATAATTTTGTTTTTAAAGGAAGAAAGATTAATGAAGCCTGTCTAGATGAATGAGTTGTGGATTCTGTAGACGAGTCATCGATGTTCGGATGCGATTAATAACAAATTTTATTTTATAATTACCGTGTTTAAAGAAATTTTTAAAATATTAGGGTTCGAATTCTTCTAAAAAGAATTTTAAAAAATTAACTTATACTTTACACTCTAATCGGTGGACTTTATTGCTAATATCCCGGTAATATAGTCCAATTGGTAAGAGAGTTTAGTCTTTTTATTTTCCTTTTTTTAGAAAGGGAATAAAGAAAATGCAGCTAAATTTTATTTAATTCTAGTATAATCCTGGCATAAATTTGCCTAGTTTGAAAGCATTAGAACTCAAAAATCAAGAATTCTCCTGCCACTAAACATTTTGTTTGAAATACATGATCAAAATAATCCCTAAAACTAATTGCTTGCCATGTAAGAAACTAGTACTAGTCAATTAATCACAGCACTTTTAGATGTGGAGGCTAAAGAGTTTTGTTATTCCGATGCAGCTTGATTGATCACTTTTTATTGGAAGTTGACGAGGAATGTTCTAATTTCCATGGGAGCAAGCTCAACAACTAGCATTGCTGGATCAACAGGTCCTCCCCTGGCTATTTTGGATGAAGAAGAAGACTCTTCTACATTCCAAACTAGCCTCTTCTTCTCCATTTCTGCTCTTTCTTGGTTAGCCGATAAACTCGTCTCGCTTATTTTGCTTATCTGATAATCATGAAAGATCAAACCATTAATTATGATCACAATTCACAAAAGTACATTTAATATGGAACACCTTCAATTCTTCTACCTTCCGATATGGGAAAACCTTCTTCAGTTCTACCCTTGCCATAGCTGACAAATCCTTGTCCTCTCCAACCTTGCATTTGGAATATCAAAACAAGGAAAAAGGTTAGATTTTTAGGACTAGATTGACCAAAATTTCCAGATAGATGGATAAACAGCAAACCTCGAATAAATGAGCCAAGCGAAGCAGAACTTTTCCATCATCCAACTCCTGCAGAATGAAAGTAGAAGACTTAAAACTCTAGAAAGCTGTAATCTTTACTTCCATTTTATCTTCTTCTGGAAAAGAAAAGAAATACACACCTGGAGTGTTAATATCGCAACGTTATCCGGCAAGACATAGGAAGGATCCAAGGCAGAAAAGGTTGTTACATGAGACTTTGTCGTCCAACTATCTCCATCCTGCAATATGATGAGAATGTACTATCAGCTATAGACTGACCATACTGACAAAAGAATGTTTCAACGTCTTCATTACCTGTTCTGTGAAAGCTAAGAGTGGGGGAGAATATATCTGTTGACCATATGATCGGCGCCACTTGGCACCCTTGCTTAAGGGATCTATTCTAAGGTAGTACTTCCCAACAATCTGTAGCGCATTACCAAGTAAATTAGTGGATGTGAAAGTAATAATTTAGTGAAATGTGTGAAGCAGGTTGTATTTCGGTTAACGGGTGCTTACAGTCAATCCTTGGCAGTTATTACCAACACAGACTGTTTCATTCAGAGCTTCTCCAACACCTCTCGCGTCATCATAAAGCAATCTCCTACAGAAAAGGATACAATTCATGTAAGTAACCTCATATGCGGAAGGAGACTCGTGTGATAAAAGGGAAATTTATGTGAAAGAAACCTGTGGAGCATTAGTTCAAATTCCCCATCCACGATACTCGAACCCCCAACAGATCTGTCTACTAAGATGGAGAGCTCTGAACTATTATCTTGCATATACATTCCAAGGTTAATCTGGATGGACAGAAAAAGAAACAATGTGAGTGGATTCCATGAAGAAAATGAGTTTTGCAAGAAAGTTGAAAATGAAAGAAAGCATACAGGATAGTAGTTTCCTGCAATAGGTTGATTCACTTGAAAGTTCCAGCCCTTTCTGTAGTCTCGAATCTGTGAAAAAATAGTTTCATTTTATGGCGAATGTGATTCATCGGTAGTTTCTCCAATCTGTGAAAAGGTATGGAAAGAACATACCCTCTCTATGAAGTCGCGGCCGCTAGAATCTGTGTAGAATTTCCTGTTGTTTTTAAGAGTAGTTGTGATCTTTGTTACTACCTCTTTGCCAATTCCATCATCAATCGGTATCGGACCAACCTGAAACGAGAAGCAGAATCTAAGGGAAGGTCTATATGAAATCGAATGGCTTGAAGAAAATGCGACAACTTACCGTGAATTCTATTTCAGCATGCTCTTTTTCCTTGTACACTCTGGTTACCTGTTCATTTAGCCAAGGATCAGTTACGGTCCTACAGACACTATCAGCAACATCATCTCTGAATTGTTTTACATTTGTATGCTTCATTTTGTACTTAAAGTCATTTTTCTGTCCAAATGAGTGTTTATTTTCCCTTTACCTGCTAAATTTCACTATAGGAAATGCAGAATTTATTAGTTAATGCAGCAGATTACCTGATATATCCACGAGTTGATCCTCTGATGTACTTCATCCAATAAAGGTCCTTGTACAACAGTGAATGCAGCCTGCAAAAAAAAATTAAGTCCTCGTTTGTGCATTGACTGTAATATAGGGCCATTCATTTTGCAGATTAGAAAATCTTAAGTACCTTTCCTGCAGAATCGATAGGATATGTGCCATTCGGACGAAAGATGTATGCTCCAGAAGCCTTCATCAGATAAAGTTATACCACCAATAACTTCAACATTAATTCATACATGTAATAACACAAAACCATGTTAGCCATAAGAAGACATGGTTAATATTGGAGCCTATACCTGCAAATCCTTATGGGTTCCATCATCTCCAGCGTAATAGCTGTATGACTGCTCTACCGATGCCTCAACCTTGAATTTCGTATGAAAAAGAAAATTCCACTTAGAGGTAATAAAAAATCCATGTTACTTGAAAAAATTGAGAAAATGTGCAGATTAGGTGAAAGTATTTGGTAAGTGTAGGAACATTTCAATGAATACAGAATTGCATTGAAGTTTCGACTAATTTCACATACCATGGTTCGTTTGTTGACGTACTGAATAAGCTTTCCTTCTTTTCCAGAGTAGATTAATTTTAAGTTTCCTGGTCCTACTTGAATTACACCATTTTGGTTCACTTCTGCACTGTACATTACTTTGCTCTCTGCAGTAGCAGCTGCAACCATATGAGTCCAACACATTTTATCTCAACTCAATGGAAAAGTGGACTAGATTGAAATCGAGCAGAATACTTACCTGTCATTCTGGTAGTTGAGGCAGCACCAGAGATGATATAAGTTTTGTAACCGAGAGGTGGTAGAGATGCTGCAAATGCAAGCCAGTATTTTGGGGTTACACTAGTAGGGTACACACCCAAATATGCCTTAGAGTAGTAGTTTCTTAAGACCGCAGAGGCATTCATCAGAGGTAAAAGCTGAGATTGAATTTCTTTTCCGTCAGAATCCTTAACAGTGACATTCCTAGTAACTACCTGCATGAAGTTATGTAAGGATGGATCATGCTCGATACTTTCAGGTTACAAAAGGAACATAAATTGTGGTGGTTGGTAGGAAAGAAACACTTACAGGAATTCTTATGACATCTTCTCTTTTCCATCCCAAAGAATTATAGATAACCACCACCTATCGAAGAAAAGGCATCAGGCATCTGTTCGATAAGAAAGGCGAAACAGATAAATCTCCATAGAATGTCATCTTACCAGGCTTTTTCCCTTCGACAGATCAACTTCTGATGAAGGACAGTAACTGATGTTAAGTAGAGGACACTGTTGGAACTTGTTCTTTGGACTAGTGCAACCATTTTTCGATTTCGTATCTACCAAGCAGGAAAGTGCTGTTCCAACTACATCTTCAGACTACAAGAAACATTACTCACTTGTAACAGCCAAGGTCAAGAATGACTACAAAAGGATGCTTATGATGAGAATAGTCGAAATCAAAACCAAACCTCTGTGAATCCAACTGCAAGCCTTTTTGCATAATCATTAGCCACATGCTGCTTTGATGTGCCACTAACAGCATCATGATGCTGAGCAAGGGCTAAAGCATCTGCTAAGGAATCTGTGCTGGGTCCTCCTTTATTCCTCCCCTTGAAAAGCTCGAGTTGTCGAGCTGCCTGCATGTATATTTGTCCCCAGTCAGCATCTTGTATTCAAAATTTAGCAAAGTCAGTCACATCAGTCTTACCATATAATAGGCGCTCATTGTTCTGACATAGCCTTTCAAGGCAGGCCTACTTGTGAAATATCCTGTCCAGTAAGCATTTACGTCATCCGCGTACCTGATAGATTGAACCATCTATGTTTTAGCCGGTTAAATGATAAATAAGGACTAATTGCAAGTTAACAAATTTGATCCCAGATTTTGAACTGACGGAAAATAGTCATCGGTCTTAAGTGGCCATGACTCCTTTGCTGCATGTTTTGCATCAGTATATATTGATGGAGTTGAGTAAAAGGCATTGACGCGCCCATCCTGCAAGCATCCGAGTCCAGTAAGCATTATTCCACACAATAACACAAAGTAGCTTTAGAACATTAAAAATCAACCAAGATGCAACAAAAAACAATGCATATTATCACTAACCTGGTTCACATAATGAATGAACTTATCCATTTGCTTGAACCATGAGTTAGCATATTGGTACTTAAAATCTGTACCCATAGTCCACATGACATGATTTGTCCGAGTTATATTAGCCTGAAAATCAAGGCAGTTTATGCAATACCCAAAAAATGTTAATTAGGATGTATTATAAGTTTTGGGTTGCAGCAGTATATTGAGCAGAATTTAATGATTTAGATGAAGAAATTCCCATGGATGGCATGAATCTTACTTGAGTCACCGCAGCAAGTACAAATTCATTCACACGCTCGGGGACATTGTAGTCGAACAAGTTGATGTTATCCTGCAAGAAAACAGAAAAGACACCTTCACAAATGAAATTCACCAAGCAATGTTTACAATACATCAGCAGCTCTTGACTAGCTAGTAATTCACCTGAAGAATAGGGGAATCATCATTGACTTCATAATAGAAGTTACTTGGAGGCTCGTAATTCTGGGGGAATGCACCCGCAAATATCTACACGACGGAGTGAAACAGGTAACTTGCTGACAGAAGTCAAATAATCAAGAGACTTATCATGCAGATACACAGAAAAATGCTTACCTGTGCAGATGAACCAAGACTTTTAGAGCCCCTCCAAACAACTTCGAGAGACTTCTCATCTTTTCTTTTAGCTCTGTCTTGATAGTCTATTCTTGCAAAATATAAAGCATCGAATCCAACCTGAGTCGATGACATTTTGTAACATAATATTAGAGGACAATGCTTATGATATCTAGTGATATTTTAGAAAAGTAAGTTCCTGTATCAGCTGCAGATTATACCATACCTCAGCACCCAACAAGTAAGCCTGCACCGCCGAATGTCCAAACGGATCAATTTGCCAACCAATCCTTGGAGTCAGATTAAATTCTTGCTTGATAAATCGATGGCCTAATGTCGTTTGGTCAATCATATCAATATAATGTACGGCTGCCTCATCATGCATACACATACCTCCATTTCTGCAAACCAACAAGAACAGAGTTACTAATCACGAGATACAAACAATAACAAGAACTGGACAACTACTTGTATTTCTTTTCAGTACATCAACTCAAGTTGGCCTGATCTAATAAGCTCCTTGACTACATTTTGCACTTCCTCGCTCTGGTCTCTCCACCACCGCTGGAAAAATGCCTGCATTAAGAACAGAAATTCTTACAAATATTTTGCAACAAGATAAAGAATTTTGAAGCATTTAAGCATGAACGAATGCGTTAGTAAATTTGATAAGAGAAGCAACCAAAAAACCTGTTCGACATAGATGAACTTGCGATTCTTATCAGCGAGCAATGCAGGTACGATAGAATCCAGCACATTCTGAACACAAGCTCCCTGAATAACATTTGTTTTTTATATCAAAAGAACCAAGAACAAAACACACCAAGATTATCAACAAAAACTGCATCAAAAACCAAGAAAAACAGACCTGAATGGAATTATTAGACCCAACATAGTACTGGTCAACAGTCTTTAGCCAGCCAACATCATCATGGGTGTGAGCCACCAAGTGAACATTGATCTTCCCAGGAACAATACTTGATGTTGTGTTATAAGCAATGTACTTACACTCCACAGAGAAAAGGGTCATTGCTATAACCAACAACCACCATGCTTGAAAAGAAGCCATTCTCATCTCTCTTACTGATTAGATGGATCAGTACTGATCATCCAGCTAAAGATGCAAACTTTCTTCAAATAGGATGCAAAAGCAAACAATTCACAGTCAAAGTCTCCTTCTTCTTTTTAGTGGATATGATCAAGCAAGATTACCAACAAAGATTGACATAATTCCTTTGTCATGTGTTTGTTGTGTCTGATGTAATGAAAGGGGGGAGTTTACTAGGTAAATAAGAAACAAATGTTAAAATTATTGGAGAGAAGATGTCTCATAGGAACAAGAGCTCACAATATTTACATATAAAATGATAAAGTTTGATAAAAGTAAGGATCTTTATGGGATTATGAGATCAAAAGGTATGTCATTTTCAGGATTCGTTGTTTGGCGTGTTCTTGGGGGTGAGTGTGGGTACTAGACTACCGATAATGAGTGATCGTAGGCTTGACTCATTGACTCAAGTTCCAAGTGTTGATTTACTCTCATCAGTTGAGCTAATTAATCTTCTCAATTATTTTTCTTTCATGTAACTGGTAATTAGGTAGATCTGCACATGCCATTTTTACCTTTCGTTTCAGTTTTGTAGATAAGGTTGCGGTATGCGCGCCATACTGTTAAAACGGCGTTGGACTTTCTGTCGTTGTCCTTGTTTGGCACCCTGCAAATTGCATGTGAACAAACTTCACATGAAACACATTTGAACAATTAAAAATCACTAGTATAAAACTCGCGTTTTTTCGCGAATTACATTATAAACAATCATTCATATGATACATATTAAATAATATTCATTAATTCTATATAACATGTACAACAATATTTTACATAATACATAATTATTCTGACAATTAAACACTAATGAATTGAAATTAAAATAAATAAAAATGCAATCAAATTTGACTTAAATAAATATCAATATCAACACTTATAGACATTTCCTATTATTTTTGTAAATAAAATGAACGATTTGCAAGCACTTATATAGAGAATTATGTAACCTTTCAATTTTTGTAACATTATCTCTTTCAAATGCCATAATAAATTATATTAAATTAAATAGTTTAATTATACATATTAAATTAATTTAATGGTGCAAGAAAAGTTCTAAAATTATATATCATAAATTTTATTAAAATTAATTAATAAAATATATAATTTAATTGAGCACATCAAAAGATTTTATATTATCTAATACATTAATTGAGTGAAAAATAGTAGCATAAAAATATTAAATAAATAGAATTAAAAATTATTATACGTCACATGTCCATATATAAAATTTACATTAATTCAGTGGCGTGTGATAATTATTTGTTCAATACTTCTCTCAAATGATCAAACAGCTAGAAAAACAGCCAAACACGGCCTTAGCATGTAAGGCGGGACCCATGAGAATCACATCCCAATCGCTCCGCGCCTTATCCACAAGATAACAAAAACTCTACAGAGAAAAACACTTACCAGTGACCAGCCATCATCCAGTCTCCACGTAACCGCCTCCTCTCCTCGCCGTCCGGAGAGTTAAAAGAAAACAACTGAAATGGCATTTTCATCTTCGCTATTCTCTCCTCTTCCGTGCAACAGATTCTCTACATTCTCTCTCCAATCAAAGCGACGACCCTCCCGAAATGTAACCGTCGCCGCACTCCCCTCACTCTCCGCCGCCGACATTAATGGCGGCTTGGCTATCGCCGTCGTTGGCAGTGGCGGCGTGGCCGCCCTAGCTGCCGCGGTCTCCCTCGCTGACCCCGAGCGCCGGCGCCGCCTCCAGGCGGAGGAGGTCGGCGGCGGCGACAAGGAAGTGGTGAGGGAGTATTTCAACAACTCGGGATTCCAGCGATGGAGGAAGATATACGGAGAGACAGATGACGTCAACCGTGTTCAGCGTGACATTAGGCTTGGCCACTCCAAGACCGTTGAGAATGTCATGAAAATGTTGAAAGACGACGGGTCGTTGCAAGGAGTCACTGTTTGTGATGCCGGATGCGGAACTGGATGTCTCGCCATTCCGTTAGCTAAAGAAGGCGCGGTTGTTTCGGCTAGCGACATTTCGGCTGCGATGGTATCGGAAGCGCAGAAACAGGTAAAATCAATCTAGTTTGTTAAGTCAATAAGCTCATAATTCGGTGGTATTCTTTCTTGAGGGATTAGGTCCCTAATTTTCAATTTCAGTATTTGTGAAAATTGTTTCTTACACTGGTTTTAATCTAATTTAATGTGATTTTGGAAAATAATCTTGAAGGCGAAAGAGCAGCTTGAGGGAGGTGGAAGTGAAGGAATAGTACCTGTGATGCCCAAATTTGAAGTGAAGGACTTGGAGAGTATAGAAGGGAAGTACAATACGGTGGTGTGTCTTGACGTTTTGATACATTACCCACAGAGCAAAGCCGACGGGATGATCGCCCATTTGGCATCTTTGGCGGATAAGCGATTAATTTTGAGTTTTGCACCAAAGACATTTTACTATGATTTCTTGAAAAGAGTAGGAGAGTTGTTCCCGGGCCCTTCAAAGGCAACGAGAGCGTATTTACACTCAGAGGCAGATGTGGAGAGAGCATTGAAGAAGGTTGGATGGAGGATAAACAAGAGAGGATTGACCGCTACTCAGTTTTACTTTGCTCGCCTAGTTGAAGCAGTTCCAGCTTAAGTCGAACGAGAGGTTAGTTCCGATTCTTTTCTGTTCTGTTGTTGTTTCAAGTTGAATAGGATGTTCATTAACTAGTTTGTAAAGTCTGGAATCGAGTGTATTTTATAGATGTATATTAGATGACCATGTATCTAACAATATTTGATACATAATAAACAATTTTGTGGTGGATTTCATTCATGGTTCAATCAGAACATAATTCAAGTAAAATGTGCAATGCTTGGAGATAGTTTGATATTGCAATTCATATAGAGCATAAATAAATAATTCAATAATGCAATGGCAATGGCAATGGCAATATGATAATGTGTGTTGAGTTCTTGTATAAAATGCGAGCTCTAATATGAGAACGCATGTTTTAACCTCATACGGATAGGTTATATAATCCATCTGAGGTTACAACATGCGTTCTCACTGAAGATGTACTTCCCAGAGCCTTATATCTTGTCGGCGATTCTGACTAGAGAGTCTGCGATCTTATTGAGAGCAATAATTAAGCCATCATTCTGCTCCTTCCTTTGGTTTCTATCCAATTCACTGTTTATGTTCTGAGCTTCCACTTGAGCACTTAGCATGTCGCTGTTCCTCTTCAAGACTTTCATCCATTGGTCCTTGAGATCTGTTTCCTCAGTTCCATCAGACGATAACTTCCTCCTCTTCTGTCCCTCTTGATAGGTAGATCTAGTCCATGTATTAGAGCCTGGAATCCGTAGTTTGATTGAACCTGCAGGATATGATTCAGCCAGTAGATCGATTCCTTAACTAACTTATGAAAATACCATAAGATCGAAACTGTATTAGTTTAATATGGACCCGACCACAAATAGGGGTGGCACTATCAATCAAAAAGTTACATAGTCTGTGCTGGAGCTTAATCTCTCCTGGTAACCAAACGAAAAGAAATGTAGGGTTTAGGTTTCTGGGATCTAGCGGTAATATATTCACTGAACCTAATGGAACCAGCAGTTTTAGCTCGTACAGTAACGATTTTGGGTTGTGTGGCTGTGATGCTATAAAAAAAACTTAGATTAGCGATTAGTGTGGTATCTTAAGACAATTTTCGGGGTTAGATTGAGAAGGTGGTCATCAATCATTTTGAAGTTGTTGAATAAGTTGTCATTCTTAGTTACTACAAACATTTTACAGTTCAGTATTGGTAATAGCTCTAGCCTCTAGGTTGAAAAAGGTTACCAATGATTTGATTTGGTATAGAAAAGACACTAAGCAAGGGAGAAACTGTCCTGTTAATGTTGGAATTTCTATATGATAGTTAATAAGGTTAATATAGCCTTTGATACCTGAAACGGGCAGTGGTTTTGCCTCGTTGCTTTTAGGATTCTCGGTTGCAGTGGTTTCCTTACTAGAAATAGAGCCGTTTTGATCCTGCCCGGAATGTTCACAAGTTCTAAAATGGAGCATTATTTGCTGTAGCGAGTTGACTATTGTCAAAAACTGCCTCAGACTCTTCATGTTCGCCCTCCTCCTCTTCATCGGAGGCTACCGCCTCATCCCCATCAGCATTATATGTTTCTGTCTTGACAGTAACCATTGACAAGGGAATTGCGTCAGTGACGAATGCCCTCCCATCCAACACATCATAAACCTCCTTGTCAAAGAAACTCGGCAGCTTCTTTTCTTTCCTCAACTCATTTCTCATCGCCCAGAACGATTCATCCTCACCCTCCTGAGATTCCCATGCTTTAATCTTCCTAAAATCAACCAGCATGTTGTTCCATCGTTTCCGACACTGAACTGGTTCTCTGTTCACTCCATGCTGCTTACAGTGTGCTGAGATTGAATCCCACTTGGGTTGGGTCTGTCCTGACCCATTAGCTGAGGTGGATCTGCGATCCCTCTGAATTTGATTCTCCACAGCCCGCTTACCCTCGATGAGGACATAGGTTTCTTGCCGCGTCCATCGAGGGTGTCTCGTCTTAGCTTTATCGTTCCACATCTGCAGTTTGCTGCCCACTTCACAAGCTTGACAGGACAAATGGTTAGGGTCATTTGAATATGGTGCCATGACTGAAGGCTAGAAGTGTTTGAGTGGAATCCTAAGAAGAAGACCTTTGTGTCAGGAAAGGAGAGATGGGTTGGTGACTTGTTTTGTAGGGCCGGTGGGGAAATATATTCTGGTTTTGTCATTAATGTTCTGGCTTGGAGGGCATTCAAGGTAATCTTTAAATTTGATTTTCTACCAAAGATGGAAAAACTTATGCCAGAAATGATTGAATTTCTAAAACGAGGCATCCGTTTCTTGTTTGGTGTTGGAATTTAAGAAAATTCGTTCCACCCACTCTTAGAGCAGTATCTCCTAAGTCCTAACTTTGGTATGGTTCATGCAGTGTGATTCTTGTCGCATCTTTTCTTTTTTTCTTTTTTCAATCAGATGTCGACAAGACAAACTGGCAGCAAGGGTTTTTAAAAATTACTAACATTCAAGGAGAGGTTTTTTTCGTGGAAAATTGGGGTATTGGTTTTGGTTTTTAAGTTATTGCCTACTTAAAGTCCGTCCTTCAAATTAACATTGGTAACATTTTTCGTAAACAAACAAGAATGTTAAAAAAATCCTTCAATATTCATCTTTAATTAATATCTCAAGTTTAAGTCTTAATTGTCCACTCTTAATTAAAGTTTTGAATTCAAATCTTAAATTTAGAGAAAAGTAAAAATATGTTAAGTGATCCACCTCTTTACAGGCCCAACGATACTTAAACAAAATTAGTCTCGAGAGGATACTATGTGACCCGGTGGGAATAAATTATTTTTAGCCCGGTTTATTTATCTAGGATACACAACATTCATTGTCCTTCTACTTGCGATGAATTTCACATCACTTGCTACGTTCTAGAAAATCAATTTTAATTTTTGTCTAATTCTTAGAGGGGGTAAGTTAACCAATCAATGAATGTTATAAAATTAAATTATAAATCATAAAATCTATATGAATTGTCCGAATTGAGCCATATCATATAAGTGTTCGGCTTCAGCCATATTATAAAATCTATAGATTTTTACAGTTGGTTTCTGCATAGGGTTGAATAAGCAGTGCGAAGGACCGAGTTCTTCTCTTAACCGAAAATTGACTCAGTCCATGTAAACATTAGCAGTTTGTTTAACTGGTATTCATTCACAAGATATGATTGATTGTGGAAGATTCTTACAATTGATACGGATTAATGCCTCAGATTAATGATACAATTGATAGAAGCAGTACACCGTTAAAATTGAAGTAAGAAAATCTCAACTCTATACTGAACTGTGACTCAAACCTTCTCTGTTTCCGGGGTGTGGATACCTTCTATTTTATTTTTTGAACTGATGCATGACTTGGGTACTTGCTAGTCCGATCTGCGACTGGTAAACAGGATGTCTTTCCGATTTACACTAAGTCCACATCTCTGTGGCCCGTGTGTAGCTTCAAATTATTGACCGGTAATTAGAAACAGCACTATATCCGCACGTTGACAAAGTTGATCAGCCTGCACAAACCAAACCGACTCATGAATACATTAACTGAATGTGGCTGAATGATGGTGGTGGAGCATAGTAAGGCTAAACAGATGCAAATGAAAGTTCTAATAGCTTATAGCTTAAACGATATTTACCTGCACACAAACACCAGTTTTTTGGAAGTCAAATGTTGTGAGGTTGTTCTTCGTCAGTAATATGAACAACACTGGTGGTAGCTTTGTCATCCTTTTTAGCTATTTTCTTCCGCTTTCTATCAGATTGAGGCTCTTTCGCTTTCAGATCATTGCTGAAGGATCTTAACAACTTAGTTAGATGTTCATTTCTGTGAGCTGGAAAACAAAGGAGCTTTACTATAGCACATCACAAGGCACAAATACTGGTATAAACATTTTAAAGGGAAAAGACTTCAGACAATCGTCAGTTCGGAAGGTGGTGTCTCTTTTGATAGGATAGTAGGGGAGAGTGCAAAAGGCTAATCATATTGTCACCAATGTATAGTTGCAGTAAACGAAAAGAGCACAGAAAATGCACACCAAGAGGAAAGAGTAATAATAAAATTTACAAAGGTCAATGGTATTTTCCAACCTGGTTGACAAAACTTACTAGAAAGTATGACATCTTCCATGTTGACAGATTTACGACCAGCATGCTGGGCAAAAAGCTCAAGATGCTTTGCCAATTGTTCTGTAAACAAAAGAAATGTCACCTTTATCACTTCAACAAAGGTTTGTGAAACAACAACCATACATGCTGGTTAACAAAGTCATCACTGAAAAAAAGTGTATTTGCAAAGAATCCATGGAACTCAGAAAGTTTGTTTACCCAACTGTGTTAATGTCACCTGTAACAATTAGCACAGGTTTGAATTGCTATTGCTGAAATCATGCTGTCGATACGAGGCAAAATTAGAAGAACTACATAACTCGTTTACCTACCCGCAAACAAATCGGTAGCTTAATACTAATACCCCATATGCCTACAACCATAAACCATCAAATATGTTCCTAAAGACAGGATTCTGACCAAGGAACTATTTAGACCAAACAACTAACTTTCACCTAAACTAAGAACAAAATGAGATGCATACATAACGCTACAAATTTTTCTTTATGTAACAAGGATTACCAACCCTAGACATACAATAACTCAAGAATCATGTCAACAGTATTTAAGGCACGCAGATTTTACCCAGATTGCAGACCAAAGATCAACACGCCACATCATTTTCTCAACAAATGCTGAATGACAAGAAAAAAATACTAAAATAACATTGGAAAATGTCAATTAATTCTGATTACTAGTACCAACCCAAAAACACACAATAACAATACCCACAGTTAAACACATACAAAACAAATCATTCAATCGGAAGTTGCAAAAATGAGACAAAAAAGTTAAACGAAGCTTTCTTACCCGTGTAATTAAGGGTCAAATCACCAACGCAAGCAACTACAGATTCGGCTATGTCCATGCTATTCTTCTTAGCTGATAGAAAACCAACCAGATCACATCAATCTCCAAAATTTTAAAAATTGGAATGTAGAAGAAATGCGCGCAAACGGCGGTATCGGTTAAGAAATCGGACCTTCTGCTTCAGCGATGGCGATGACGGAGAGTCTAAATCGATCCCGTAGAAGTTCGCCAAACGAATCCTCTTCGTCTCTCTCCGCGTCGCTTCCATCATGTCCTCCTTCCATTCTAGATTTCTAATCTTAGGGTTTGATTCTTGTTCCTAATCGAATTTTCGATCTCGCGTAAATGAAAGAACGCGCGCGGGAAGAGTGCGATGCGGCTTTTTTTTGTTTTTTTTTATCGCGAAGTGCAATCTTTGTTGGGTATTAAGTTGAAGCTACCTATATTTTCAATTAACTGTCACTTTCCTATAAATTTTTACTATTTATAATATTTGTTATTTTATCTTTTTCGAAGTATATATTTTGTGCAAATGATAATTTTTTTTATGCATCAACCCAATTTGATGATGATGTGGTAATTTGGGTGGAAATTAGAAGTAAAAATGAAACAATGTGGAATAAAATAAGATCAAAGATCATTGTCCTACGAATTTTTACTATTTCAAAACGTCGTTTAATTGGAAACGGAGGGAGTAGTTCTTAGGAGTTGATGTATTCAAGTCTGTTAGGATTTATTTTCCCTTATTTTCTATATTTTGGTTACATTAGACTTGTAAGGCTCTATAAAAGCCACGGTATTCTTTTGAATTCAATAACAAGAATCCTAGCTTTCACAAAATACATTGAGAGTAAAGTTTTTGTTCTATTTCTTTCATTTAGTAGCGGAGCCCGAAAGGGCCTGATACGAGTGACATACATATTGAGTGTTTGAGAGAAAAAACACAGAAGGAAAAATGGCAGCAGAAAGTTTCACAACACCTTGCGTTCCAAAGTTCGATGGAGACTACGATCACTGGAGCTTAATTATGGAAAATCTTCTCCGCTCCAAGGAGTACTAGAGTGTCATTGAACCTGGTCTTGATGAGTTGAAGGGGACCGAAACCAGAAGCGCGACAGAGCAGAAGGCACTCGACGAAGCAAAACTCAAAGATCTCAAAGCAAAGAACTATCTGTTTCAGTCCATAGACAAGAGCATCTTGAAAACCATCATCCAAAAGGAGACAGCCAAACAATTGTGGGATTCAATGAAAGTCAAGTATCAGGGAAGTGCTAGAGTGAAGCGCGCACAGCTACAGCGGCTTCGCAGAATATTCGAAACTCTAGAAATGAAACTGGGAGAAGGTGTGTCTGAGTACGTTGCAAGGGTCATGTCTACTGCCAACGACATGAGAAACTGTGGAGAAAACATGAACGATGTCAAAATTGTTGAAAAAATACTTCGAAGTCTCACAGACAACTTCAACTTTGTGGTATGCTCCATCGAAGAGTCCAAGGACATTGATCATCTCACAGTAGATGAATTGCAAGCATCCTTGCTTGTACATGAACAAAAGGTGATTGAGAAACGGAGTGAAGAGTAAGTTCTACAGGTGGAGAACGAGCAAAGGAATGTACAGAGAAGAGGTAGAGGCACATCTCAGAGAGGAAGCAACAACTTTAGAGGCAGCAACTTTAAAGGAAGGGGAAGAGATAGATCTTTCGTCAACAGGTCAGCCATCAACTGCTTTCGATGTGAAAAATAAGGACATTATCAATTTGAATGTTCAAGTCTAGAAAAAAGAGTCAACTATGCTGAGTTCGACGAAGAAGAAGAACTCCTTCTAATGGCGCACACAGAAGTCAGTAAAGCTGAAGGAAAAGGTATTTGGTTTCTCGACTCGGGGTGTTCAAACCATATGACAGGAGACAAAACTTGGTTTGTTGAGCTCGACGAAAGCTTCAAGCACTCTATCAGATTGGGTAATAGCTAAAGGATGGCGGTTCAAGGAAAAGGCAGTGTCAGGTTTGAAGTAGAAGGAATCGCGCAAAAGGTGTCTGACGTCTACTATGTCCCAAATCTCACCAACAATTTATTGAGCATAGGACAACTACAGGGGAAAATTTTGGTGATCTTAATTAAAGAAGGTACTTGCAGAATCTATCATCATCAAAGGGGTTTGATAGTAGACACTCAAATGACTATAAATCGCATGTTCCTGGTCTATGCAAAGAGGAAGCCACTGCCTGGTAGTTGCTTGAAGATGGAAGAAGAAGACTTGGAGAATCTCTGGCACAGGAGATATGGACATTTAAATAACAAGTCCATCCAAATTATGCAACAAAGATAAATGGTAAAAGGGTTGCCAAATCTGAAAGAAGCAGCCAAGGTTTGCGAGGTATGCAACGTGGGAAAACAACAACGGGGAAAATTTCCAAAGAAAAGTGACTAGAGGGCATCAGAGAAATTGGAGTTAATTCATGGAGATCTGTGTGGACCAATTACTCCAACCTCTCACAATGGTAAGAGGTACTTGTTGGTATTCGTAGACGATTTCTCTAGAAAAACTTGGGTCTATTTTCTTGCAGACAAATCAGAATCCTTTGAGACGTTCAAAACCTTCAAAAGTTTTGTTGAAAAGGAAGTAAAAATAGCCATATGCGAATTAAGAACTGACAGGGGAGGAGAATTTACATCAGATAAATTCAACCAGTTCTGCAAGGATCATGGCATAAGGTGACAATTAACAGCAGCGTACACTCCACAGCAAAACGAAGTGGTAGAAAGAAGGAACCGGACCATCATGAACATGGTGCGTTGTTTGTTGTCTGAGAATGAGATGCCGAGATCACTATGGCCAGATGCAGCGAGATGGACGGCTCACGTCTTGAATCGAAGTTTTACAAAGGTGGTAAAAGACATGGTACCTGAAGAAAGGTGGACAGGAACAAAACCAAAGGTTGACTGCTTTAAAGTATTCGACTCCATTGCACATGTACACGTCCCTAAACATAAGAGAGTTAAGCTCGATGATCGAAGTCGTAGATGCATCTTGCTTGGAGTCAGTGACGAATCCAAAGCTTATCAGTTGTATGATCCGGTAACAAAAAAAATAATCATAAGCAGGGATGTCATATTTGAAGAAGGTGGTAAATGGGATTGGAACTTGAGCGCAGCAGAGCTGGAGTATAATATTCTTGCTTTGGGAGATGATGAAGCTGTTACAGAAGAATCTGAAGTAGAAGAGACTGATGGAGGTATTGGAGAAGTTGAATATAGTAGTTCAGAGGTGTTTCTAGAAACTGGGGAGTCAGCACCTAAAGAACGAACTAGAAGGGAGAGAAGGGAGCCCAGTTGGATGCGAAATTATGAAAGCGGTGAAGATTTGTCTGAAGAAGAGACATCAGAACAAAATTTAGCCTTGTATATCTCCCATGATGATCCAGTAAGCTTTGATGAAGCTGTGAAGGAAGAAAAGTGGCAGGAGGCCATGAAGATTGAAATTCAAGCTATAGAGAGAAACCGGACGTGGGAGCTTGTGTCACTGCCAAAACAAGCAAAAAAAATTGGTGTTAAATGGGTATATAAAACAAAATTAAATGAAGAAGGCAAGGTGGATAAATACAAAGCTAGACTCATTGCCAAAGGGTATTCACAAACAGCGGGAGTAGACTACAATGAAGTGTATGCACATGTGGCTCGTTGGGACACTATCAGAATTTTATTGGCAATAGCAGCTCAGCGTGGTTGGTGCGTCTACCAACTTGACGTTAAAAGTGCTTTTCTGTATGGCGAATTGAAAGAGGAGGTATACATCGATCAACCAGAAGGTTTTATCAAAAGGGGAGAGGAAGATAAGGTGTATCAACTGAAAAAGGCTCTCTACGGCCTAAAACAAGCTCCAAGAGCCTGGTTTAGCAGAATTGAAGGTCATTTTAAGAAGGAAGGGTTTCAGAAAAGCAATTATGATCACACCTTGTTCTTGAAGAAAAATGGAGACAAACTATTGGTGGTAAGTCTTTACGTTGATGATTTAATATATACAGGAAATGATGAACATATGTGCATAGAGTTCAAGTTGTCAATGCAAAAGGAGTTCGAGATGACAGACTTGGGCAAAATGAAATTTTTCCTTGGAGTTGAAGTCCATCAGAGTAAAGATGGAATTCATTTGTGTCAAAAGAAGTATGCTAAGGAAGTCTTGGAAAGGTTCAATATGTGGAGTTGCAATGTTGTCAAGAATCCAATAGTTCCTGGTACTGTTCTGATAAAGGAAGGTAGCAAAGGTGTTGATGCAACGTTGTACAAACAACTAATAGGGTGTTTAATGTATCTTACGGTAACTCGTCCTGATTTGATGTTTGTGGTATGCTTAATCTCTCATTACATGGTTGAACCTAAAGAAGAACACATGATGATTGCTAAAAGGGTACTGAGGTACTTGAAAGGAACACTAGAAATGGGAGTTTTTTACAAGAAAAGTACGGATGCGAATCTGCTGGGATACACAGTCAGTGACTATGCGCGAGATGTGGACGATAGGAAAAGTACTTCGGGCTATGTCTTTCTTCTAAATGGAGCAGCAATCTGTTGGAGTTCAAGAAAGCAAGGGATTGTTACTCTCTCATCTACAGAGGCTGAATATGTAGCTGTCACTGCCTGTGCATGTCACTGCGTCTGGCTGAAAGGAATTTTGAAAGAGTTAGGCGTCAAAGACTGCAATTGCATTGACATAATGTGTGATAACAGTTCAGCAATTAAGCTATCCAGGAATCCAGTTATGCATCGAAGGACAAAACACATTGATGTTAGATATCATTATCTACGCAATTTATCAAGTGAAGGAGTTGTGAAGTTAGCATTTTGTGGAACCAATGATCAAGTGGCAGACATAATGACTAAACCTATTAAGTTGGATCGGTTTGTGAATCTTAGAGGTTTGCTTGGAGTTCAATGACCTGAGGAGTAAACTGATGCTGGTTTAGCATATGTTAGTTTAAGGGGAGGAATTTGTTGGGTATTCAGTTGAAGCTAAAGAATAGGTCCAAATAAGCTAGTTCTTAGGAGTTGATGTATTCAAGTCTGTTAGGATTTGTTTTTCCTTATTTTCTCTATTTTGGTTACATTAGACTAGGGGTGAACAAAACCCGGACCGGACCGGAATTTTCCGGTCCGGGCCTCCAATTGCTCAAACCCGGGAACCGGCCCGGCGGCCCGGAGGACCGGAAAATATATAAATATATAAATATAAATATATATATGCATTATAATATCAAAAGTTCTATTTGGTTTGATGGTTAACTCCTCATTAATCATCTTAAAGAGGAGAGGTTCGAATCCTCTTGGCTCCTACTTTCTATTTTCTTTCTTTTTCCTTCTAAACATGTAAAAAAAATAAAATAAAAAAATAAAAAAGAGAAGCCGGGTCTGGCCCGAAACCGGCCCGGCTCGACCCGGCAAAACTTGAACCGGCCCGGCTTGGCCCGTTAATATCCGGGCCGGTCCGGGCCGAGGCCAAAACCCGGCCAAAACCGGCCCGTGTACACCCCTACATTAGACTTGTAAGGCTCTATAAAAGCCACGGTACTCTTTTGAATTCAATAACAAGAATCCTAAGTTTCACAAAATACATTGAGAGTAAAGTTTCTGTTCTATTTCCTTTAATCGTAACTAAAATTAAATTCGTTCTGAGTTTTTATTCTCATGATTTGAATTCAAGAACTTTAGTTAAGGACAAATCATTCATCGTCAATTTTGATGTGATTGGCCTTTTCAGTTTATCACTTCCTATCAAACGCAGAATGCTACGCCGTTTTATGTAATACATAGTAAATACTTTTAAAACTAATTTCATACTTCTCAAATTAATTACGTTATAATTTATAAATTATTAACCCTTCTACGCCAAAAACCCGGGGAACAGTGACAATTTTGTCTTGTTCCCCAACAGTATTCTTTTTTTAAATGTTCACTTTAGTAGGGTTGTAAAAAACCAGTTGGAACCGGAATCGCCAGTTAGGTCCGGTTCGGTCCAGGTTTTTTTCTTTTTTTTAAAAGTAAACCGAACCGGATCAAATCGTACTATTCCGGTTCGGTCCGGTTCTCCAAATCTAAAAAACTCAAACCGGGAGAACCGGTTAATATATATACACATTAATATCAAAGTATAAATTTGGTTTAATGGTTAACATTTTACCTATTACCTTAAAAGGAAGAGGTTCAAATCCCCAAGCTTGCATTTTATTTTTTTCTTTCTTTTTTCTTTCTAAATTTAACTTCTTATCTTTACTTTTTCCTTCTAAACTTAATTAAAACTCCTCATTTTTTTCCTTTTATTTGTTATTTTAAATATAAAATTTTACTACGGATGTTTTCTAAACTTAACTCCACATCTTTCTTTTTTTTCTTCTAAACTTAATTAAAATTCATCATTTTTTTCTTTTAAACTTAATTAAAAGTCCTCATTTTTTCCCTTTTATTTTATTTTTTAAATAGAAAAAATTATTAAGGAAGTTATATAAAAATTACTATGAGTAAAAGACATTGTCTCCCTAGTAACTAGTAAGGACCAAAAAATAGAAAAATTTAATGATTTTTCCTTTTAAACTTTTAAACTTAACTAAAAGTCTAAAAATTCTCATTTTTTTATTTGTTATTTTAAATATAAAATTTTACTTTCTCTATTCTGAAATTAAGAAACGTGTAATTTTTAGAAAAAGATATTGCAGTAAATTGGTTTCTGCATCGGTGTTCCAAATTATCATCAACTCCTCCTTGTATGGTATATGGGAAAATTTGCTAGCAATGTTCTTGATTTTAAAGCAGTGATAAAGTTGTTAATTACTTTAAGTTTGAAGAGCTAATTGATCATTACTTTAATATATAGTTATTAAGGTATGTTGTGAATATATGTTTATTATTCAATATTTTACTTAATAAAAAATAATTATATTGTTGTAAGAGAGAATCATGTCAATTTTCATAAAATTAAAAAATATAATTACTAATTGTTTAGAGTTTTATGCTTTTAATTTAAATTGTATTAATGTATTACGCATTACATGAGTATAAGTAATTAACTATAGTATTGTTCAATGATAATTTTGAAGCTCTAAATGTAAGTGATCTATTCTTATCATCCTATGGAGCACGATTATACTTGAAAATTCTTCGTGTGTATATGACAATATGTTAGGCTCTTAAGTCGTATTTGATATTTTAATATTTATACTTACTCGATACTTCTTGACGTGTACTAGATATTTGTTCAACGTATTCATTACATTTCAATATATTAATACTTATTATTTATTAATATTTAATCACTTTAAATTTTTATACTAAAATAGTAAAATGTAAAGATTTATCATGCTAAAATATTGTGATAATATTAGACTATTATTTATAAATTTGCAAATAAAAGCTTTACTTAAAAATAAAAAGCACCAAAACAGCGTCGTTTAAGAACTAAACGACGTCGTTTTGACATTAGGGCAAATCAATGAAATTGAAAATTGAAATCAAATAATCAGATAATCAGCGGCCAATAGCAGTACCAACCCATTTCTTCCTTTTCCACTTCCTATTTTCTCTAACCCTAGCCGCACAAACAACAAACACACAAGCAACTTCGCTATCAACGACAAGAAGCGTGCGGCCTAGGCTGGCACCACAACCACAACTCACCGCCATTTTTGTTACTTTTCATTCCTCGCCGTTCTCCTCTTCGTTCGCCTCGCAGAAGAGCAGATTCAACACTGCCTCGCTGCCTAACCTCTCCGGGTTGCAGGCTATGTATTCACACAAATTTGCAGGCAAATGCGCCACCGCCATCACCAGATTGCTATTCAACACCATCTCTTCTTCTTCTTCTTCTTCTTTTGACTCGTCTTCTCTAATTCAGTCTATTTCTCATTTGATGGATTTGATTTGATTATTTGTCAGGTTTTGTTTTGTGTGTTCTGGCATGCCATTGAAATCTCTATGATTCATAGTTGTATGCTTAGTTGGTTTGCAAATTCCAATCATGGTGCTCTTCAAAAACCTTCTTTCTGTTTGTTATTAAGAAATTCTTGCGATTTTTGTGTTTTATTGTCATAATTAAATAGATTGTGTGTGAAAGTTGCGACAAATTTTAGATTATTTTGGTCTTAATTATTCAAATCCCTCCGGAGGGATTTTAGTGATCTTAGTTGCCATAAATTTCATTTTGAAATCTTAATATTTATATTTTGGATTATTTTGTGTTTTATTGTCATAATTAAATAGTTATTTTTATTGCTGAAAAAAATTTAAAAAAATTGGTCAGAACCGGAACCGACCCTGTCCGACCCGAAAAAGTTAGAACCGATCTGAACCGAATCGTTAATGTCCGGTTCGATCCGGTTTTGTCCCAACCAAAATAGGTAATTTCTGGTTCTAGCCCAAAAATCGGACCGAACCGGCCCGTGTACACACCTACAGTTTAGTTTCTTTTGTTCGTAAAGTTTTTTTTAGGTATACCCCTAATTGATTAATTAAGTGTCCGTGTTCATAACAAAAATTCGATCAAACTCGTAAATAATTAATTTAGTATTCGTGCTTGTAAAAAGATTCAATCAAGCCCGTATATTTATGGGATTTCATTTTTTTCATAACATCCATAATTACTCATTCTAATAATTTTTGTTAGTTTAGTCTGCGCATTCGTAAAAAAAATTCAATTAAACTCGGACCCATAGTGTAATGAAACCTCTAAATAATAAATTTAGTCTCGTCTTTATAATATATTAATTAACATAATAATTATGTTATTGTATAAACATAATAACTATATTATTGTAAATCGTGATTACGTTAACTTATTTAAAATTAATATACGACATAAGATTTTCAATTAAACTTAGATCCACAACGTAAGAGATTTATAATAAAACCTCTAAATATTTAATTTAGTCTCGTGTTTATAATTACATTTGCAATCAACATAATAATTATGTTATTGTATTATAGTAATAACTATATTATTGTAAATCGAAACTACGTTACCTTATTTAAAATTGATATATGAGATGTATTAAAGCCCGCATTTTTTTTCTTTCTAACTTTAATATTTTCTATTTATTTTAATCTGGTCGTACTATTCCAATGGATTCATTACTTTTTATTAAATTACATGATCGAGTAATTCATTTAGTACCATAAATGATAATGTCCACTATAAATAATTACTCATAATTTAGTAATATTGTATTTATTTATTTTTGGTATTAAAACCCGCAAAGCGGGTCTAATGTGCTAGTACTGTAAAAAAGAAAAGAGCTAACTCCTCCTCCAAGTTGTAAATGCTTGTTAAACTATTGATTGTATGTGTTTGTTCAACGCCTACACTATCTTCAATTTCTCTAAAAGAAAAAAATAATTCATTAAATTAGTTAATTCAACGATGAGACTATATCACACGTGAGCTCAAGCGAGAATTTTTTTTTTATTGTCACAAATTTAATGCTTCTATCGCAAACTGTTTTGAATTTTGATCCTTAGATCAGGTTTTGAAGAAGAAGAAAAATCAGTTAGGAAGTTATCATAAACAGTTTATCTCACTAGGCGTTGAATTAATGAAATTAAATTAAATTCAGTAAAATTGATAATAGGCCTGAAACAATGAATAGTTCACTGACTAGAAAGCAGACTGCCTGCAAGCCCATCTTTAAGGCCCATGAACCAGCGAACGTTGCGCTTGCCAGTGTCAGGCCTACTCATTTATTTCACTCCCTCTTAGATGGCCCGATGGAAGCCCAAATTTTATCAATTTTTTTTAGGTTATTTTCACACCCTTAATTGTTACTCTTATTCTTATACTTTTATATCAAATATAAATTTTAATATATAAGTTGAAAAGACTAAAATACCCATTGATAAAAACTACCACTAGACTTGCAATTAAACCGAAATCTCCTCATGAACAAGCGGATGGGTAGGAATGAGGCACCTCCATCTCCTTTTGATACGCTTTACAATGTCTTTTGTAGTGCTTCGTATGAAAACAAATCTCTTTGTAATGCTAAAAAAATTGCATGAAAAACGTTTTGCCAAGTTCAACGGAGATGGAGAATTGGAGATTTCGATTTAATTATGTTCTTTTTTCACGCGTTTTATAAAGCAAGTTTGTCTGACGGTTGTTCTTATCAATTGTTAGTTTTGTTGTGTGTGTAAACTCAGTGGTTAGTTGAGCACCACAGTGACATAGTCCTTTCTGCTTATATATTACTCCAACAGATAAAAGATAAAAGATAAGAATAGTTATTACAGTAAAATTCTAAAGAGTTTAAGAGTAATAATTTTGGAATAACACCACCCTTCTTTCCAAGTGTCCTCTCAATTGAGAGTCATCTCATTCGATTTTTGTCGGATCTTTCAACAATGGTGATCGGTAATTCTCTCAATATAATTTTGTTCATTTTCAATACTTAAATTCGAAACATTAGTTAAGAGTAGGGATGTCAATTGGACGGGTATGGGTAAATACCCAACTCATACCCGCAATTAAATATCCATTATTATCCATACCCAATATGCTCAATACCCAATTGGGTATGTAATAGATATTTAATTACACTTACTTATTTATTATTTAACTTAATAAAATTATTTCACCATTTTTTTTATTTTTTTATAATTAAGTGAAAATTTACTATTATTTTATTTTATTTATTTTATTTTATTATAGCATCATATTCCATAAAATCCATTTATAAAAAATTTTAAAAAAAATATATGAAAAGTGGAGGTGTAATTACTCATTTTGAGATAAAGATTATATTTTTATAATTTTTAATTTATTTTGTTTAAAGTATTAAAGAAAAAGATTGAATTTTTATTACCGAAAGAAAAATAAAAAAGATGAGAGAGAGGAGAAAGGAGAGAGACAAAACTAAAGAAAAAAATTTCCTCGAAAGTTGAAAAAAATGCGGGTATTATATGAGTACCATATCCAATTATACCCGTAATTATAAATGCGGGTATTATCCATACCCAAACTATACCCGCTTGAGCAACTTGAGTGGGTAATTACCTGCTCAAGTGGGTATGGTTATGGACGGGTATGGGTACCCATTGACATCCCTAATTAACAGTAGATAAGTTTTTTATCACTTAATCACAACTAATATTAATTATCATATTTTTTTTCCCTCTAGAATTATTTTTGAGTGTTTCTTACTCTTGAATTGTTTAGAAATTTACTACATCAATTCTTCGTATAGTTTACGGTATCATTTATAATACTTTAAAAAAATAATAAATTTTAGTTAATTTATGCTGAATTTTTTAAAATAATAAATAAATTATAACGAATACTAATAAATACTCCCTTCGTTCTCAAATAAATGAAACTCAAATCACTTACACTGGAATTAAAAAAAATGATTAATTGATGTTTTTAATGTATGTTTGACTAATTACTCTTAATATCTCTACTAACCAATTATCTTTAATTTTTATTTTTTAATATATTAAAAATAATAAAAATTACAATTATTTAAATAAAAAAATAATTTATTCCAATTTGGACAAAAGAATTGAGTAGGGTAGACCGTAGAGACTAGGGAGTAGGGATTGCCCAAATTGTCAGTGTTATGGGTAAATGTGGAAGAGAAAAGAAAAGGAAGGGGTAATTTATTAAAGTTGTTTCTTGAGCCTTACTTTTCACTGAATCCAATGTCAAAGGCGGGAAATCCATTTTTTTCAACACACTTGTACTTAAGCCTTTGGATTGGATAAATTTTTTATAAAAAAAAAAATCTTGAATTGAATGTCTAAAACGGTTTGCAATAGATAATATTTGATCGTAAATGAGAAAATTAATTTTTATTTTAAAAGTTAATTAATAGAAATCGGAGAGAAAAAAGTACTTCATGTACGTTGGAAAAAAAATTCGAAATTTTTCGATATCATATAGTTACTATTCCGGCCGTCTTGAAATGCGTGCCGAAATAGTAAACGACAAACAATAAAAACCGGAGGGAGTAAATAATAAGGGGATAAAGGGGAGAGTGATGAAAGATGAGAGGTTATCGTATTGATATCTGCTGCTTTTGGCAGGGTTTAAGAAGCAGAACTGGAGTTGCAGAAGAGAGATAGAGAGAGAGTGAGAAAAAAGTGATTTTCAGTTCTTTCTTCTTCTTCTTCAGTACAAAAACGATGCTTTCACATTTCTCACCTGCCACTTCCTTTTCTTTTCGCCCACGCGCCTCAAAATAATGCAGGCAGACAACAAGCATCCATTTTTATTTTGGTTTCTAACTTTCTAACTTTAATTATAACTTACAGTACTGATAGTGATGTTAGCTAGTCTTTGGAATTTTATGATAAAAAAAACTTACTCCTTTCTAATTTTATTAACTATCATTTTAATTTTAAGCACGCATATTAAAAAAGTCGGATGATTCACTGTTTGAGATAATTTTGCCTCTTATTTTTTCTCGAATGTACAAGCATCCTTAACGTACGTTCGAATGCTCGTACGTTCGAGAAAAAGTAAGGGGTAAAATTGTCTCAAACAGTGAATCATCCGACTTTTTTAATATACGTGTCTAAAGTTAAAACGACGTTTAATTAAAATGGAAAGGAGTATATTATAAGTAAGTACTAGTAATTTTTTTGAAATTATTACAATAAAAAACAAATAATGACTAAAACAATTTTAGAGAATTGAACATTATATATAGTAATTTTTTATTTTCACCACTTTTTTTATTTTCTGTTTTTTTTCTTGGGACAGTAATTTACTAGATACTCTAACTCAAAAGGAGCAGAGCAGTGAAGTGATGATCGATATATTTATTGTCTCGTTCGCGTCGTGGGTCCCACACTCGGCCAGGCCAAGTCGTACCATCACATGGCCATGGTACTTCAACTTAACACGTAACAGTGCCGTGATTTCAATGTCCCGACTTCGGAGAGTACGTTTGTTTTGGCCCCTAGCTAACCTTTGTCCCGTTCCCTTCCGTCCTCTCTTTCCTTTCAAATATTTCTAATTTAATTTTATTTGATTATTGTCCGATTTCAAAAAAAAGTACTAGTACCTAACATAGTTTTTTTTCTATTTCGCATACTCCACCACCTAATAAAAAATCCCGCCCGGCACCTTTATATTTATAATAGCTGACTACTATTAGAAATGGCTATAAATTAAGACAAGAGCATGCATGTTTTGTAAGGACATGACAATAGAAAGGTACACAAATTTAAACAAAGTGCACGAGTGGGGGGCGGATCTACTCACTAGCTAGCTTTTAGTAACTTCTAGTACTATTGTTTGGTTAATTTGAATTTGGTTTGAATGTAAGGTTTGTAATTCTTCTAAAAAAAAGGAAGAAAGAGAATAGAAATAGTGTTACAACTCTCTCTCAAAACCACAAACTAAGCATTGTGGTTGGACAAGGAAGAAGATTGTTTCTTCTTAAAAAAAGAATTGAGATTTAATTTAAGCCAATTGACACCGATCCAAACTATAATAAAAATAATAGGAAAAATACGAGCTAAAGAAGCAAGGTGATTAATATTCAATGATATTGTTTACAAGATGAGTTTATCTATTGTAAGAAACATTTGTATAAATTAATCAGGGTTTTAACTAAGATGTTAATCTCGTACTAATGAGTATCTTAATTTTATTATTGGTGCGAGATATATCAGTATCAATCAAAATACCAGTACCGTTTAGTATCTCGAATTCTATATTTTATATTCTATATATATTATATACTCCCTCCGGTCGCGATACAATGTCGTTTAAGACATTTATTCACGGTCTGCAATTAAACGTCGTTCTCACTTTCCAACCATTCTTTCTCTAATTTTTGATTGTTTTACCCTCACTCTCTCTCGTCTCTCCCTCGCGCGGATGCAAGGCAAAGTGAAGGAAAATTGTTGGTGCGGTAGTTGGCAATGGTGGTTGTTGCTGGCGGTTGGTGCGGCGATGATGGGTTTTAATTTGGGGATTGATTTTAATTTTGATTTGGGTGGAATTAATTGGGTTTTGAAAAAATTTAATGATTTGGAATTTTAATTAGGTTGTTTTCTCACTCTCTAATTCTATTTTCTCCGACTGTAGATAAGATTTCAGTGGACAGACTTCATTTTCATATAATTCTTAATCCTTATATACATAACCGAGTTTTGGTTTTTAGTACATCTTTAAAAGTCTCTTTTAATTTGTTAATTAATTAAGAAAGTTAATTTTTGAATTTTTTCATAATAGGTAAAAATGAAGGGAAAAAACCCCGTAGTAGGTCTTTTGGTGGTCAACCGATCATTTTTTTGACCAAAACGGCAACTTACTTGGAAATTATAATTGAGGAGGGGTAATATGACATAAATGAAGATCATAGTAGGTGTTTATTTTTTTGAAATAGTTCGGGAGAACTAAATACTATTACCCTATACAAAAATGTGGGTTTTTTTCCTTTTTCTTTTTTAACAAATACAAAACGAGACCGGTATGAGCGAGATAAACCGTCTAATATTTTTAACCAGTATAACTGGTATGCACCAAAATAAAAACAGAGACGATATAACATATTTTGTATCTCGTTTTTGGTATCGAGATGGAATTGACAATATTGATTTGAACTATTAGATGATGTTTTAATCACTTTGAAAGTTTATCTTTTTATAGTTATGACAACATCAAAACTCTATCTAATGAATAAAACATTAATTGTTATGTACAACTTCTATTTTTTTTAGACCAGCCTAGATTAAAAAGTCAATATTACAATTCTTATGTGCTTTGTAGAGCACATTGAGTTTCAAGCTAATTGGTATTTTCGTATGTTTTATAAGGTAGTTGAGTGATAAAAAAATTACTTACTATTAGTTCAAAATTTAGACTCTAAGGGGTGGCTAGCGTACTCCTAGATTTTTCAAAAACTCTATTATGACCCCCCACCAATAATTTTGGAAATTTCTAATATAATCCATAATTTTTTTAACTTTTAATCATACTTTTGATTAATCTAAAAAATCTATATTTGACCTCAAAATTTAATTGTACTTAGTAATGATTTAAAATTTAAGAAACATAATGCAATCAAAACAATAAACAAACAAATGATAAAAAATTCTCAGTAAAGACATACCCGAGGTCATAATTCACATGTATTCATCATTAGTATAAAAATGTTTAAAATCGAGTTTCACAGGGAGGCTATAGAATCATATTCACTTTGATTTCCTACTTTACTCCTAATCAAGTTTCTTAAAGAGACCCTCTATTAAGAACCCCAACCTTCTTAGTAATCTTAAGGTTCACTTATAAGATTTTAACTAGTTGGTTGATGAAAATAGAGAGAGACCTTTTCTAGGCCTAGGGATTGGTTCATTTGCCCCCATAACCTAATTCTTCTTATTTTCTAACTGAGTCCAACTCGTTCGTTCACTAAGAGTTCCGGCTGGCCACAAGCTAGTTGCTTACGGATTCCTTCTAACAATGTAGACCCAAAATTATTAGAAAAAGCTGTAATTATTCAAGTTTAAAACTTAAGTTGATCACTCTTAAATCAAAATAAGAATAAATTGATAAGAAATCAGAAGAAAAGAAATATGAAATTCGGAATTGATTAAATTCGTTTAGACCTCACAATACTGGAATCATGAACCTTGGGATTTATACCAGAAACAATTTACTTAGCTAGAGAAAGACATAATAAAATAAGATAAAATTCAATCGCATAAAACCGAAAATCTCCTCATTTCAAGGAAGAAGACGAATAGAGCAAAACAATAGAGTTCGAGTCTGGTTGCAGAGAGAATGAAAAAGAAGAGAGCCCACTCCCCTCTCTCTAATAAACTAGGAAAGATTAATATCGTGTTTATCTTTCTCATTGTTTTCCTAGAATTTAAGATAAATACAGAAACAAATTGTTGTCATCCCTTAGGATATTTTACAGCTCTGAAACTCTTTCTAGAGGTATTTTTTCGAGTGCAGGAGTGTTGGGGCATTTTGCCTTGGTTTGCGGCCCAAGCCCACTTTGCTAGTTCCTTGGTTCCTTCGACATCATCCTAAGTCTAGTGCAAATGTGTTCTCCCCTAGTGCAGATGCGGTCTCCCTTGGGCTTAGGAAAGAGACCTATTCCTTTTGCTCTCTGATTCAACTCTTCTATCACCAGTGTCATCTTTTTGCTCTCTTTTCTAGCCAGTTCTGTTCCTTTCTTTCTTCTTTGGTTTTTTTTCTGATTTCTGCAAAAATGAAGAGAATACGCCTAAATTAGGAGTATCATCATCTAAAAATAGGTAGAATAAATGATGAAAATGTACAAAATAAGCATCCAATCAATATGGTTCATAAATATTCTATATATGTCATTTTTTTCATACTAGAGAATAAGAAAAAGTAAAAAATATATAATATAGAATACTATATGGTTTCCTTAAAAAGTAGTTTAATTCCGCCATAAACTTCACCTCTTAAAAAAAAAAATCTAACTTCGTTCTGCGCTTGTGAGTTCTTTTTTAAAAAAAAAAAACATATCACAACTGTTGATATAGTCAAATAAAAAAACTCGAAAATATTACTCTTTTCGTTCTTAAATAAATTACGCCTAAACTACTTTTACGGGAATTAAGAAAATAATTGATTCATATTTTTGATATATGTTTAGCCAACTACTTTTAATAACTTTAGTAAATATAGTCAATTAATACTAATTAATATATTAAAAATAATGAAAATGATAATTATTTAAGGATAATTAGGAGTATTTTAGTAATTATTTATTTGAGTACGGGGAGAATATATTTTACGTATTCTCATACCATCTAATAAAAGCCAGATGGGCACTGTGTCAACAAACTTTAAATAGGAAAACGAGCCAGCCTTTTTCATGCTTCCTAAATTATCGAATGGAACAAAAAATCCTTTAAATGTGCTAATGTGTCTAGTCTTACTCTGCAATTCGGTGCATTAGGAGAACTGCAAATTAATGAGTCGAACAGTTTTCTTCCAGGTTACCGACAAGTAATTAACGTTAGGGAGTTAATAAATTCATTAACCTTTAATCAATGACAGTTGATTTGACTCTTATATATTCAGTAATTGTCTATAGTAAGCTCTTCAAAAAAAAATTTAGCTAACTTAACGTGAAATACTCCCTCCAATATTTTTTTTAGTGTCTAAATTTTTTAAAAAAAATTACTAAATAATTATTTTAGTTAGATTTTTTAAGTGGTCAGTTAGTCTTTTTACGTTTTTTATATTTTCAACAATTATTTTAAAACTTACACTCAATAAGTTATATACATTTTTTATATTTGAAAAAATTGCAATCATTATTTCTATCTATTCCATTATTTCCAAACTAAAATAATCATCATTTAGGTGTGGGATTATAATTAAAAAGAGAACTAAAAAAATTCTGAGGCAGTAAAAAATACTAATGAGTTAGACTCTAAAATAAGTTTTATTTCACTTTTTTTAAGGGTAAAAGTCAGTTTGACACCCGATTTTATATGGTAATATCAAATTTGTCCCTAAATTTTACATAATTCCAAAATAGTATCTAACTTTTTGTGTCGCTACCCCGTTTGCTCCTAACTTTTCTCTCGTTAGCCCAAATGGCTCCTAAGCACTCAACTTTTCAGTTAAGTTTGGTTAATGGTGTTATATAACCTTTGTTAGTTATTTTTTTGTCTCTAAACTTTTTAATTTGACACTGAAGAATTTTAAAAATTGAAAAGTTTAGGAATAAAAAAAAACTAACAGAGATCAAATAACTGCTAATCAAACTTAATAGAAAAGTTAAATTGAGTATCTGAGTATCATTTAAGCTAACGATCGGATATATTGAGTGCTTTTTTGGGATTAGACAAAAATTGGGTGCAAAATGGTATTAGTAACAAAAGTTGTGCCAACTAACTTTTTCCCTTTTTTCAACGTTAAACCTCATGACTCAAGAGTGTTGTTGGGATTTAAGCTCTTTCTTTATTTTTCTGAAATTGAGTTAAAAACAGTTTTATTTCATAATAGTGCTGAAATTTGAGTGATTATGTTTTATTGATTTCTTTTTCCATCATAATAGTCTTTTGTCTTATTTATAGAAGTAGACATTTAGCCTAATAAGTAAAATTTTACCTTTGGTCTTCAAATTTGAGTTTCTAAATTTACGAAATAAACTATATTTTATAAAATGATCTATTTTAATTTATGTAATTTAAAAATTTATAATATAAAATTTATAATTTCTGTTAAAATTTAAAAAAAAAGTAAAAAATTATTTAAATAATAATAGTTAAACATTTTTTTACCTAAACAATTTCTTAATTTTAGTAACTTATAAAAGGAAAGTTATACTATTACACATCTTGATCATTCATTTTTTTTAAAGGCTAAAATTCATTTAACGTATCTTTTATATATATATACTCCCTCTGTTATAAATTACTTGACGTTTCACTGTTCACGCACGCTTTTCGAGAAGATCGAATGACGCACTATTTGACCCCAAAAAATTCCGTCATTTTTTGTGAACGTACGTTAATCCTTAACGTACGTCCTAGAAAAAATTCGAAATTTTTTGGGGTCAAATAATGCGTCATCCGAGCCACCTAGGGAGGCGTGCATGAACAGTAAACGACAAGTAATTTATAACGGAGGGAGTATATGTTAAGAGTAACTCCAGATTAACATGATCTATTAAAATGACAGTTGGAAAAAATAACATGAAAGGTAAGATTTAAAATTGAGTTCGAATTGTTACGAGATAAAAATTAATTGAGAATTTTTGTCAAACTTAAACCGGAAAAAATCATTAAAAATCATTAGCCCAAAGGATATGATATAAAAAGAAAAGTAACAGAAAAAAAGAAGAGAGAAGAAGAGTACGGCTTAGCCTGTGTTGAGTTGTGGTCCATCCATATCCATTATAAACCAAAACCGTTTGACCACACAGCCCATGACTCTGAAAGATAAAAAGATGCCACCGCAGTCCAACACGTGGCGAAACGTTTTTCTTTTCTCCCTCCTTTTTAGTTTTTATCACGAGCCCAAAATAAGAAAAGACCGATCACGCCCCATTCTCCAACAAACACATCCCTCCATTCGCCTGTCACTTTCGGACATGCGATACAACAGCCTGTAGTAGATCTAATCTAACGGTCCACAACCTCACCTCCATTCCCTCGTGATTCTTCTCTTCTTTGACCGTTTCTCCTTCTCTCTTTTAACCACAACCGTCGGATGGGTCGATTGATTGGAAATCAGTAAGGAGGGTAGCATTGTCTCCCTCGCGTTGCCACCTAAAGACATAGATAACCGGTAACCACGTAAACACATAGCTAGCAATGAAAAAAAAACATTTTTTATTTATTAAAAATGATGCATCACGAGGACTTATCATTAGTATTGATGTTAAGACCAAGAAGGAATTTAAATATAGCCAAAATATAAGTAGATTACAATATATGTCTTACCTTTAATGTTACGTACATATTTTTATTTATAGAATACAATAGCGCAACATGTGTTGGAATCCAGTTCATATTGGCTGAAGGAGATTGTTGTGAGGCTAGCTCAATTGGGATTGTTTATTTTAGTTTGATTAGAAGTCTGATTAGAAAAAGAAAAAGAAAAGATTGGAGTATGACTTGGAGGAGGATTGTGTAACCCAATTAATTAGGTTGCCCACTAATATATATATATGGTGGCTCAGGTTGTGAGAAGAAGCACAGAGAGAGAGAAAATGTGAGGAAGAGATTTTTCTAGCGTGGTCTCCTCAATCTAGATGTGAGATTGAGTTGAGAAATATTGTAAAATCAGTTGCAACGAATAGCAAGTGAGAGAGATTGTGAAAGGGTTGCTGTTGAGCATCCTAAGAGATTGTGAGAGGGTTGCTGTTGAGCATCCTAAGAGATTGCAAGAGGGTTGCTGTTGAGCATCCTGTGAGAGGAGAGAAAACAGATTTCGCCAAACTCTATGCAGCTGTGGGAGAATCGTCGTAGCGACTTCGTTCACCGTTGGATCTGGGTGAAATTTGGAAAGCAGGTGTGCGACTTCTGGTTCTTCAATCTGAACGGTTGGATCGGTGAGAAGTTGTCTGGTATGGTAGAAATCCTGTCTCGATTGAAGCAGTGAAAATCTGGTTTTGGTTCTCTATTCTCATATCTCTTGTTTTTCTCGGATTGATTGATTAGATTGTTTGATTGGTACTATTGGTGATAGTGGTGTATGTCAGATTATTCATATAGTTGAGATAGGGATTTTGCTTGATTGTACACATTGATCATCATATAGTGGATTGACTGGCTTGGTCCCGTGGTTTACCTGTTGAGGTTTTCCACGTTAAAAAATCTTTGTGTTCTTTTCTTGATTACTCTTGATTGGTAGGGGTTATTGATTCTTGGGATAAGATTGTTTGCTGCGCAAATTGATTGTCGATTGGAAATAACCCCAACAACATACAATTAGCAGAAATGAGGGAGTGGTTTTCTTGAAATGGGATTTCCACAGATGTTGATAGAAAAAGGAGACCAAGGTATGAAAGACCAACATACAAAGATGTTGGTAGACCGGCGTACTAGTAGATCAGCATACATAGATGTCGGTAGACTAGATCCACATACAAAAATGTTAGTAGAGTGGCGTATAGTAGATAAGATACGAAAATGTTGATAGACTAGCATACAGAACCATTGGTAGATCACCATGCGGACAATTAAATGACTACACGGTTATGAGAACGACTTGTAGCTTAACGGCGCGAATTTGTGGGTTGGGCTTGTGCCACGTACATAACAAATAGAATATCAACTTTTCACTTCTCTCGTTCAAACAAATTTAACTTCGGAATTTATGAGATTTTTTTTTAGTAAAGATCCTTGTGATGCATCATTTTTAATACTAAGAAGTCCTTATGATGTATCATTTTTAATACTGAAAATAGAGAAGTCCTTGTGATATGCTTCAAAATGCGATTTTGTATTAAAAAAAGAATCCTACTACTCACGTATGAATTGATAAAATCTGATGTATGATTGCACCTTTTTTTGTCACATCCCATTTTGGGATATGAAATCTTTGTCTTAGTAAAAATATCAAATTCTAATTAACCACGAGAAGCAAAATACACAGGGTTACTTTTCAACAAAACTGAAAGAGGGTGAGGGGGTGGCAAACCCAATCTTGAGGACAAAAAGAGGACCTGATAGCTCGAGCTAACCAATTCGTAGCCGAATTGGCATTCCTATCTGTTTTAAGTTAACAACCAAAAATCTATCCAAGTGCTTTATACATTCTCGTATATCAGCAACAATAGCCTGAATTTCCCAAGGGGTTGAGTGACTCGGATAAAGAAACTTGAAATCCGTCTCTACGATAATGTTGTTGAATTTCCTAGAGGAGGTCAGGACGGCAACTTCCTTATACGTAAATGATTCAGCTTGTAGAACTGTAGAACAATGGTGAGTAGAGCAAACACCATCCAAGAGGTTTTAGAATCTTGTATCCATAATTTTTTTCCTTCTCTTGATAGGTGAATAAAACCTAAAACCTAACAATTTTCTAATTATACTTACCATCAAGCATCACTCAAATTTTAAACTCATTGATAATTATTTTTATATTATATTTCATCATACATTTTCTTCTTCGGAAAAAGAGAAAACGATTATAATTAATTTGAGTTAGCAATAAGAAAAAGCGCAATCAGCTCGGAACATTTTTTTACCCATATATTTTCTAAACCGAAAATTAAAATAAGTTGGCCTAATTCATGTGCAGGCACATTCAATAACCTCTTGACATGGTAAAAAGAACAACTTGCAAATGACGACGCCATACGAGTCATATCTTCTGAAATCACCTCAGCATAAGATAAAGGAAATTTCTTTGAATTCAAAGCCATCACATTTGATAAACAGTCTGTCTCAATAATAATTCTTTCCACTTCATTGTCCACCATGAGTCAAAATGTATTAGTATTAGATTATCTATTGACATCTTTTATTAAAGCTTTTTTTTATAAAAAATCTCCCAAAGAAAAAGGAAAAAGTTAGTATTAAAAAGGATTTATTTATTTTTAAGCTGTCATTGTTTTCTTTTAATTACATTAGATTTATTCGTATATGGTGCATGGTTGATACACCAAAGACCCTTGAATTATTAGGATGTAGGCATATTCTCAACGCGTAGGACCACGACCGTTCGAGCCCCATCTATTTTTGGTTCATAAAAGAAGAATTAGTATGTGTCCCCTCGAAAATAAATAAACAAACAACTAAATAAATAAATAAAAGATTAAATTGTGGCCATGTGGCATGTAAGGTCACCTGTCAGACACATAATCAAATTTTCGTTCAATGATCAATCAATTGATGAATTTGTTAACATATCCTCCTCATAACTCATAAGTGTGTCGAATTAAGTGTGGTGGGTGAGTTGTTTTATTTGTTCTTTTCTTCTTCTATATAAACCAAAAATTAATAATACATAATATTTTTTTATTGATTTATTTGATATATTAATATTTATCGGTTTATTTTAACTAATTAATGTATTTTTTAACTTTTACAAAATATACTAAAGAATTATTTTACGCGAAAAGGATGAATCACTTTTGTCGCCAGAATCGAAAATGCTAATAACAAGGGTAGAAATGAGGATCCGGATCCGGATCCGGCTCCTCTAATTTTTTCTGAAACATTCAATAAAATTGGACGGATAAGATTAAAAATTTAAATTATTAATGAGTTGATCAGTCAATAAAATTTAACAAGTGGTCAACTCATTAATGATTTGAATTTTTAATTTCATCCGTCCAATTTTATTGAATGATTCAAATTCTCCGAATATTACTAGAAAAAAATTTGAAAGTCAAATCTTAGAATATTGTAAAGGAAAAGAAAAAAATGAAAAAAACATTTGATAGGACAACTTTGACAAAATGAAAAAGAGACAAATGTCCTATTTCTCCTGGCTACAAGTACCCTCTTTTTTTTATAAAAATATTTATTAATTAATTTAATTTTTATATTCGTAACGTTTTTTTAGATATATCCATAGTTGATTAATTTAGTGTTTGTATTCGGTAATAAAATCCGATCAAACTAGTAAATAGTTAATTTAGTGTCCATGTTTGTAAAAAGATTTCAATCAATTCATATATTTATGAAATTTCATATTTTTTTATAGCATACATAATTACTTATTTTAATAATTTTTATTAGTTTAGTCTCTGTATTTGTAAAATATTTTTATTTAAACCCGGACCAATAACGTGGAGGTCTAAATTTTCGTAAATTTTTTGCAATGAAAACTCTAAATATTTAATTTAGTTCCATCTTTATACTCCCTCGGGGTTAATTAAATGTCGTTTGATTTTTTGGCACGCATATTAAAAAAACCGGATGACTCACTATTTGACTCAAAAAATAAATCATCCGACTTTTTTAATATACGTACTAAAAAGTCAAACGATATTTAATTTGACCCGGATGGAGTAATATATTTGCAATCAAAAATTATTTTACTTAATTTATCCTTTTATGTTGGGAGTATTATTCAACTGGGAAAGTAAAAAAGTGAATTTGCTTTTTCCCCCCTCTCAAATCAAACAAATAAGCTGAAATTGAATAAAAAAGGAAAAAGGAAATGCAGTGTAGGACATGTACCATCATCATATAATGTCATAGGTCTCTGTTGAGAACTGTGAAAGTTTCTTAAGCAGCTAGGTTCTGATAAGTTGACAACTCACGACAAGACACGTGTAAACACGGACGATCCAAATGATCCTTTACGCAGCGAAGCAAAACTTCAAATTCTTGCGCCAGAGGTCCGGTCCCAGCCGATTACGACTTCTCTCTCTCTTGCCTCGGCTTTGACGGCTTCCCTTCTTTCTGTTCTAGTCTCACACTAACACAGCGGCGTGCAATTACCACCTTGAGAAAAATCATCACAAAAAATATAATTAATGATGTAACAATATTTTATTTTTTATAAAGTAAGTTTTGAAAACCATCATTTTTCATCCTTGCATCCTCTAACATTATTTTCATTGCACATACAATTTGACACCGTAACTTTCCTTGTCTAGCTTGTCATTACTTCATGCGACGTGTCAAATATTATCGTATTAAATTTTTGATACTTCGTTACTTAATATTTTGGTTTAAATTTGTGTCTCCTCTTAGCTTTACGCTTAGCAAATTCATTTGTTTGCAAATTCTTTATTTGAGTCAATCATCCTCAAAAAGTAAAGTACTCTTAATAAGTATTTTTTTACAAAAAAAATTAAACAAACGACTCAAATCAATTATGTATTGATAATTTTTTTTCTTTCTACCTTTGACGGTACACTAAACATCTCGGTTACTCGTTCTTACAGGAGCAAACAACATAGGAAAGTGACGATTTCCTAAAATAATTGGACAACGACCTAACTATTTTTATTTTCTTCTCAAGTAATGACTTTTTTCTGTAATTTATAAATCTTACACGTTCAAATAAGACAAAATAAGGGAAATGAACCAACGAGGGATCGTTTTAAATGTATACGAAAAGAATAAAAAGGTAATTTGTATTTAAAACGTAGCCGCATATATAAGTACTTAGTACAATATACAATACACTTATTTGAGCAAGAGCATTAAATGATGTAAAAAATTAAAAAAAATTCTATCAAATTACATTAAAATAAATAAATAAATTTTATTTATTTATTATTATTACTATTTTTTTTAAAGGGAAGTCACAAGTCAACGAGATAGAAATAATACGTAAGAATAGGGCAGGGATGGGCATCTAGATTGGTATGTATGTCAAGAAAGGTGTCAACGTCTTAAATGGTTTTGTATCCACATAAAATCTAGAAAATAAGAAGGACGAAACGTATCATTCTTGCAGTGGACAAGAGTGGGGATATGAATGCTCTTATCCTGGACTATTATATTAATTAGGACAGTCTAAAACCTAAGAACATTTCGTATACGATAACGATACCTGTCGTTTATGAGAAATAACTAAAATAAAACAATTAATTATTGCTATAAAATCCACCCAATTTCCCTTGATGCCAAGAAAAGAAAATTCCCTTAATGGTACTATCCTCCTACTCCACGCAAGGATATGCCCTTCAAATGTGGGATCGTTAATGACCTACAATCTACCACTTTGGATATACTTCTCCATGTTTGGTTATCAAATACCACTAAAAAATTGTCATTGAATTATAGTGTGATAAAAAGAATTCCAAACAAAAGTCTATAATAAGAGAGGAGTATTAAAATATTTGTAGTCCAAAATAAAAGTTAGAAGAATAGAAATAAATAAATAAATCACTTTCAAGGTGGCTAATCATTGAAACGATCATGGAGGAGATGAGTTGCCTTTCCAGCCAAAGGTGGTGAAACACGCGCAAAACGACCAACAACCCTTCCGTTTTACCATTTTTTTTCTTACTTTAACCGACCCGTCTTTTACTGTTGACCGCGTCTTTTTAACAAACCTAAGCCGTCACGACTCACGATAACAAACACCCACCGACTCAGCCACTAGGCAGCCCATCCATCCAACTGCCGTAACGGCGTTAAATCCTAACCCATCCAATTCCAACCAGATCATAAATAAAAAAATTAAAAAGAAAATGAACGGTGTGATGTGATTTGATTAGTTAGGTAATTTTAATTTTAACTTTTGATTTTTTTTCTCTCCATTTTTAATTTATCCACAATATCCACAAACCCAGCAAGCAAGCCCCACCCCATCCGCGCCTATTTCCTTTCTGTTTTGTCCTTTTTTTCAAACCCAACTACTATTCTAACAATAACATCCTTTCCTCCTCCTCCTTCTGTCCCATTCCTTTCTCCTCTCTCTCTAACCGTCCCCTTCTTTCTCTCTCCAAACAGAATTCCGGCGAGTTGCCGGCGGGGGAATATCTCGCCGGGAATTCGCTTAATTTTGTTCGCCTGATTTCTAGTTTCTAATTTCATTGCCTTGTTTTAATTTATTGTTTTCAAAAAAGTAACAGTAATCATTTGGTAGAAGAAAACAAAAAGGCGGAAATATTCCCTGTCTCTCTTTTCTTTCTTTTTCTGCATTTCTCTGTTTCTTTGCGTGTGGTGTGTGCGAAATAGCTGAAAAATGCAGTGAAGGAAACACACGCAAAGATTCATTTTTATTTTTAAAAACCTTTATCTTTCTCTCTCTCTCTCTCTCTATTCTGTACCCCCACGGTTCTCTCAACTTTTCTAGAGGGAGATAGCCTGGAATTGGAGGAGAAGAAGAAGAAGATGGGCATCCAATTTTGCTAACACGGTGCGTTTTCTGTTCTTTGTACAAGTTTAAGCTCAAAATTAGGTATTTCATTTCTGTGATCAGCTTGTAAAATTAGGAAAATTTAGCTGTCTTGTTGTGTCTGCCTCAATTGTTTGATCTGTTGTTTTTTCTTCAATTTGTATTATTATTTCTTTCTTCTCCTGGAAATGGGAATTTCAGTTTAGCTGAAGGCTTTCATTTTTCTTCCTTCTTTCTTCTTTTTAATTTTTTAGTTTGAAAAATAACATTAGGTAAATTGTTAAATTGTGTATTTTTGTTTTTGTTTTTGTTTTCTCTGGACACAAAAGGTGTGTATTCATGTTTTTGGTCGTTGGTAGGCCAGCAAGTGGCTTTCGTTTTCATGACAGAATACTCATCTTACGGTCTTGCTTTCAAGTAATAAAACTTTGAAAAATATATTTTTAATTATAATAAAAGTGGTCATTTTCATGCTTGTGTTCTCATTATATTCTTTCAGAGGTTGCTAATTGTACAAGAAAGTTTCTAAATCTCTGTGTTCTTTCTTAAATTGATTCGTACTCTCTTGTATGGTTTGCTTGCCATATGAAGAAATTGACTTTTGGGTTCTATATACAGGAGAAAGAGAGATGGACACTGAGCCAACTTGTCAGTAAAGTACTTTGTGTGAGAATATTGAGGTTTCTGTCAGGGTTTTGGCTTGTTATCTGAACCATGCCGTTTGAAATTATGGATCAAAGGGGTGGTGCTGCATCTTCCCGTTTCTTTGAGGACATCTGTTTCCCTCCTGAGGTACATGGAACGCATCTAAATTTGTTTGTGCAGTGGTAATATATATATTAGCATTTGTGTTATGGATTACTCAAGCCTTATTATTTGTGTTATGGATTACTCAAGCCTTATGTTTGCTATTTTGTGTTGGGCAGAGACAAATTGGCTTTTGGAAGCAACATACACATTCTGATTACCCTGGTGAGGGTCACTCCTCTTTTATATACTTCCTTCAAAGTTGGTTGTTGCTTACTAAACAGTTGCCAAATGCTGATGATGTAGAAGTAATGACCTGTAATTCATTCACATGTATCATTGACATCTTTGTGGCCAATTAGTTTTCATGGCAGTCGCTTTTTATGCATGAGTGATGCATGTGAACTTTTCTTTTTTGTCGCTTTGTCGTCCTGTTTCTATGTTTTTGATATCACAACTTTTAATTGTACATCCATTTTCCTCATATAGGAGTAGATGGGAGAGCACCTAGTTCTGGCTGTAAGTTTGTTGATGCACCCTTGGAAAGGTTTTCACCCGCTTGGGCATTGCCAGTGGATTATATAAACTTGCCACAATCACTTCCAACCAGAGATCAAAAAGAAATGCGACCAATTGGTACTGGGGGTGAAAATATGCCCAAGACTTCCTGGAACTCTATTGATCAACCAAAGTCCTTGTCAAATGTCTCTTTGCAATCTTCATCTTATAGTTTGGGCAGTAATACAATTGGCATCAGTGGGACCCAGTGGGAAAGCAGTCTGTTCTCAAGCTCAGTGTCTGATATATTTAGTAGAAAATGTAAGCTATTTTTTTTCGTGGTGCCTGCTGTTAATATTCGTACTCCTCTGATGGCGTTCTTTGAGTTGCTTTAATGTTTCAATTTCATACCGCATAGTTTTCGCTGTTATTGATTAGTTGTCAGGTCTTTCTGAGCATAGATGAAGAAGACCAACTTTACTTTAACTATTAAAATTTATATCATGTGAACTAGTGTGTCTAAGTTTCTTCCCTCCATTTTTTCAGAAATACTTTCTTTCGTGTTTATTTCTATTTGCTCCCTTTGTCCTGCTTCTCTCTCAAATTTGAGATCTCAATTGTTGCCATATGCTTCCTATGGGTGTATCTATGCATTCATTCCTTTTTGCTTATTGCCTATCTTGATAAAATGTACTGCCACATTCTGCAGTGAGATTATCAGGAGATGAAGTTCATTCACATCAGCGTGTTAAACCCATTATTTCTTCCCATGAGGAATACGAGGCTTTTGATTCTATTGAAGAAATTGAGGCACAGACTATTGGGAATCTCCTTCCTGCTGAAGATGATCTATTTTCTGGAGTGACTGGTGAGATTGGACACAAAACTCATGCCAATAGAGGAGATGACTTGGAAGATTTTGATCTGTTTAGCAGTGGTGGAGGTCTGGAGTTGGAAGGTGAAGATCGCATGAGTGTAGGGAAACGGGACTCTATTTTGTGTGGAGGGGGTTCTAATGGATCAGTTGTTGGTGAACATCCTTACGGTGAACATCCTTCTAGAACACTTTTTGTCAGAAATATCAATAGCAATGTTGAAGATTCTGAATTAGAGGCCATTTTTAAGGTACAAGGCTACATGATTTTTTGGTATTTTGCATATAATCTCTCTACCTTCCATTTCTTTAGTTAGTTGACTCGACCCCCTTAATTAATTCTTTTTGTTATATAAAAGGAAATATAACTTTTATGGTCAGGATATTTGACACTTGTGTTTTGTTCTATCAGCAATTTGGAGATATCAGAAATCTCTACACTGCTTGCAAGCATCGTGGCTTTGTTATGATATCTTATTATGATATAAGAGCTGCCCGGAATGCTATGAGAACACTTCAGAATAAGCCACTTAAGCGTAGAAAACTTGACATTCACTATTCGATTCCCAAAGTGAGTGGTTTGCCATTATTCTTGTCTATGAAATGTGTAGATATCTTTGTAATTCTTACAGTGTTTATTGGAGTTCTACTTGATCACTGGAGACTTATTCAGTCAACTTTGGTTTGCTCCTATACCAGGATAATCCATCAGACAAAGATATTTACCAGGGCACTCTGTTGGTTTTGAACCTTGACCCTTCTGTGTCAAAGGAGGAGCTTCACCAAATATTCGGCTTCTATGGGGAAATTAAACAGGTAATTATTTCCTGGATTTCCTTTTTTGCCTATTCATTTATGCAATTGAAAATTATAATTTATGAAATAATTGCTTGTGGCTTGCAGATCCATGAAACTACACAGAAGCATAATCAAAAGTTCATAGAGTACTATGATATTAGAGCTGCGGAAGCCGCCCTCTCTGCATTGAATCAGAGTGAGATTGCTGGGAAGCAGATCAAGCTTGAACCAATGGGTGCTATCTTGTCACCTGTTGGTGCATTTAGTGAATCTCATCAGAGTTCTAGTGTTCCAGCCAACTCACTGTCTCCAGCAGCTATGGCATCTGTTGGCAAACAGTTTGGCCATCATGAAACTAACTGCTCTGTGGATGAAATGAAGTTTGCTAACCAACGGATTTCAAGTTTCCACCCTCATTCACTGCCAGAGTATCATGATAATTTAGTTGATGGCATCCCGTACCATTCTTCAAGCACTCTTGGAGACAGGTCTGGTAGTTTTGGTTCCAAAGTGACAGAAGGAATTGGCAGTAGACACATTCAAGGAGTAGGTTCGAATGGGCACCTGATGGACATTAATGGAGGGGGTAAGTTTGGGTTGTCACGATGTTCTATGCTTCATTTTTTTTCTTTCTTAAGGATTACTTTGACATGGATGTAGGAGATATGTTAAAGTTTTTGGCATAAGAAGAATTTAGGTTCCCGAGGTTGAGGATAGTAGTTGTAGCTAATTCAAAAGGTTTTGGTTAACAAATGATGGATTATTTGAATGGTTAGCTCACTTGTGCCCCATGCTTGGACACAAGTCCAACTCGCGGAGTCACTTCCATTCTGAGGGCTTTAAGTCTCTCCTTGCCCAACAAGATATTAGTAGTCTGTGTAGACCAGAAAATGGATTGGGGGATACCCTGGGTTCTATTGAGAGAAAAAGAGAGTTCTGGTTATAGTCTTGCTGAGTGGTCAAAAGATGAGTTTCATGAATAAGGGAGTAAGAGAAGTGAGAGACAGTTATGCTACAAACACACACCAACTGAACCACCTCGTTCCTCAGTTTTTATGTAACTGCTTTCATTGACAACCTTTGGAATGTTAAAGCTGCTGTGGTTATTGCTATATGTAGTTGCAATTTTTCTGACTGAACCAACTAGTTCTTTTTAATGGAAATTTCATGTAATTTACCACTGTTATTGAAGTTTAGCTGGTGGCCTCATTTCTAAAGTTACTGATTTTGTCATTTTTTGATCTGATGGAATTGCTCTACAGTTTTTGGATCTCCGGGTAATGGAAACTGCTCTGTTCCTGGACACCATTACATATGGAACCACAACAGCTCAGGTCAACAACATCCTTCAAATCGCATGATTTGGCCAAATTCCCCATCATTTGTCAACGGTGTTCAGGCGCATCACCTTCCACACATGACGGGATTCCCTGGGGCACGTCCTGTGATGCTGAACGCTGCTCCAGCACAACACCACATTGGATCTGCACCAGCTGTTAATCCATCCTTGTGGGACAGGCGCCAGGCTTATCTGGGGGAGTCTCCCGAAGCTTCTAGCTTCCACTTGGGCTCCCTTGGGAGTGTGGGTTTTCCAGTGAGCTCTCCACCCCATCCCATGGAGATCACTTCCCGTAGCATGTTCTCTCATGTTGCTGGAAATTGTATGGACATTGCTAAAATTGCAGGGCAACGGTCTTCTACACAGATGTGCCATGTATTCCCTGGAAGAAACCCAATGATTTCAATGCCATCCTCTTTTGATTCTCCCATGGATCGTGTGAGAAATCTGTCACACCGTAGAATTGAATCAAATTCCAGTCATTCGGATAAGAAACAATATGAACTTGATCTTGATCGCATATTGCACGGTGATGACAGCCGGACCACACTGATGATAAAAAATATTCCAAACAAGTATGTAAAAAATGTTCTTGGCTTCCTTTGCACTTCTATAATGTTTGCATAATTTTCCTGGTAGTTTTATGAAAATCAAGCTGTGGTTAAAGTGCACATCTTGAGTTTCATGATACATGTGCTGGTGTTGCTGCACCCTTTGTTCCCTCATAATCAATTCATAATAGCCTGAAATTGACTCGCAAGCCAATACGGCCAATGTTTCAAAAGTATAATTTTTTCTAGAATTACATTACATATGGTGATTATGTTTTATGCTGAATTTTGCTAGTATGAATTCTTGTTTTTGTGGATGTTTCCGCATTTTAAATTACTCATCCTCTAATATGCCATTTTTCTTGCTTATGTTTTTTTTTTTGATTTTAATGTTTGTTTTTGCAGATACACTTCAAAGATGCTTCTGGCTGCCATTGATGAGTTCTGTCGAGGAACTTATGATTTTATTTATTTGCCTATAGACTTCAAGGTAAATGTTCTAGTGGATGAGAGACTTTCCTTTCTCCTCTCCTGAACAAACAAACACATATACTGCATTATTTTATAGTTTTACTATTTCTTGAACTAATTCAACTTGAAAATTGTGATCTACAGAACAAATGCAATGTGGGCTATGCATTCATTAACATGACTGATCCTCAACAAATAATCCAGTTCTATAAGGTTTGTTGTTGGATTTAGTAAATTGATGATATTGTTTTCTGCTTGAAAGGAAATTAAAGTAACGGGATACCAAAAAAATTGTTTTTTTGCAGGCTTTCAATGGTAAAAAGTGGGAGAAGTTCAACAGTGAAAAAGTTGCAACACTTGCATATGCTCGGATTCAAGGAAAAGCTGCTCTTATTGCTCATTTTCAGAATTCAAGCTTGATGAATGAGGATAAACGCTGTCGCCCTATTCTCTTCCATACTGATGGCCCAAATGCTGGTGATCCGGTAGGATACTCGACTTGCTGTTAGCTTTTCATAAATCTAATGATTATCCTTGCATATATTGCCTGATCAATACTTGAGTAGTTATTACCTGTGAAGTCTTAGTATACTACTTTGGGTTTCCTTAGGGGAAGGTGTTGGTTGAAGTCCACTGAATCATATCATCAGCCTATGGTTCAGTTGTCTCCTCCAGCTAACATTAATTTAGTCTCAAAAACTTGCCAAAAGGTGCTAACTTTATGCTTAGATTCCTTACGGTACCTCTTTTCCATACGCTGGATATGATAAAAAGAATGGATCTCTGTCCCTGAAATCATGTCGAAGCATTTTTTATGATATCAGCTAGCGTTGTCCAGTTCCTGTCAGAAACCTCTCCTTTTTGACGTTTTTTATGATATCAGCGAGCGTTGTCTCATTGTTTGCCTTGTCCAGTTCCTGTCAGAAACCTCTCCTTTTTGACGTTCATCCCATATGAAGATGAGATAAATAACATGTAGTGAGAAATATTTGAACCATCTGCAGTATCTTATTTTGAATGAACTTTCCAGTCGTTTACCATCCTTGGATTTAAAGAAATAACATCTAGTGGATGAACTTTGCATGTTCTTGATTCTTGTCAGTTAAGTTTATGGAGTGCTAAAACTAACCCATTTCTTTGTCCATTCAGGAGCCGTTCCCCATGGGCTCTAATATTCGATCAAGATTGGGCAAGCCTAGAAGTAGCAGCAATGGCGAGCACCATCACCATGGGAGCCCTTCAACTTTCCCGAATGGAGAGGATTCTTCCAGTGGTTCACGTTCACCGTCAGGTTCAGAATGAGCTGCCTGGTTCATACTAACTCGGAAACCCTGCTTGAATACAAAAACTATGTCCACCCCAATTCTGTATATTAGGGGCGGCCTGACGACTATCTTTTTTGGCTATAGAGAAGCCCGGAACTAAGTGGGCTACCTGAAAATTCTGCTGTCTACCAGAAATTCTGCTCAAGTGTAGAAAAAAAGAAGGCTCAACAGAGGCTCAAAATTTTGGTTAGTCATGACTAAGAAATATCATGATGTACAAAAGTTCTGTGCTCTTTATGTATTTTGCACAAAGATCTTTCTGTTTTTGTTCTCAGTTTTGTATCTCCAATCCATCTCTTGTAATTTACGGTTTAAAAAGGTTATCTAATTTCATTTTCCCTCTATTTTCATAACTTTAATGTTGTTCTCCAACAGAAAATCATAATAATCTATAAAACTCAAATAACTGCCGTGATGAATTAAAACTTTCAATTTTCTTTCGACTGATGCTCGAATGAGATCAGTGTACTCGAATGAGAAGCTTACAATTGTACTAGAGATTAGTCTAATGTTCGGATTTCGGAGCTGCTGAGAATACTTGCAAGTTGCGACAAGATTAATGTACTTGGATGGTGATGAATTGAAATTAATGTACTTACAATGAAATTATCATGTGTTAGGGTTTGTGTATTTGGGCTGGGTTGGGCTAAGTTTTCACGGGCTTTCTTCATTTAGGCCGAAACCTTATTCGGTTGAAGGCTGGTTTTTGGTAATGAAAATTATCAGTATATATAAACATGAATAATTTTTGAACGCCATTGCCGTTCAAATAAAAACTTGGTTGTTTAGAACAGGAAAAATGCAGAGAACATTTGCATCAAAACTTGTTTACACCATCAAACGCCATTACCGTTTCAATCAATGCTTGTTTTTCTCCTTCGACACGCTTATACCCATTCCTTATGGAGGGGAGACGCAGGATCCTCTCTACACTGACATCCCAAAACCTCCTAAGGACAAGTCGGAGAGAAAACCGTACCCAACTCCCATGGAAGTTTTGATTCAGAGAGCAAAACAAGAGAAGGAAGCCAGAAAAGCCCAGCCTTGTCGGATGCTCGAGCACCCACCCGATAACGGATTACTAGTTCCCGAGCTCGTCCCTGTCGCTCACCGAGTTTACCGAGCTCGCGAATCGCTCCTCTCCGGTCTCGATAAACTTGTCAGAGCCATCCCAGTTCAACGCTGCAGGTAATTGTAGTTAATTATTGCCAAGTTAGCAATTTTTGGAGTTTGATGACTTGGGTTTGTGTGGAAATTTGAAGCTTGTTACGGGAGCTAGTTACTTTGATATGGTTTTCCTAGGTTTTGTCATGAGGTTCATATTGGTAGAGTGGGTCATGAGATTCGGACTTGTACTGCGCCAGGGAGCGGTATGCGGAGTGCTAAGCATGTTTGGAGGAAGGGAAGGGTGCATGATGTGATCTTTTTTTCAAAATGTTTTCATTTGGAAGACCGTGCTGTGAAGCCGAGGGTTGTCCATGACGATAGGCTCAGCGTCCCGCGGATTCCCGCCATTGTGGAGTTGTGTATACAGGCTGGCGTGGACCTCGAGAAGTGGCCTACGAAGAGGAGGACGAAGGCTGTGTATTCTATCGAAGGAAGGATTGTAGACTTTGAGGAAGTCGGAGGAAGTGACGAAATGAGGATCAGAGAATATATGAAGGATCATGACCCTCCTGTAGATTTGGATTCCGATACCACATTTGATGAATCTTCGTTGAGTAAGTTCGAGTCAGGGAAAGAAACTAATGCTTTTGATGATTGCGGTGGTGAAGTGTGTGACGTTAGAGAACTAAGCACTCGGACACTGGAGTCGTGGTTTGAAATGGTATCAGGAGCGAAGAAGATCATTGAGAAGTATAGTGTGCTGACTTGTGGGTACTGTCCTGAGGTTCAGGTGGGTCCAAAGGGACACAAGGTGAGGGACTGCAAGGGAACAAAGCACCAGGCTCGTGATGGTCAGCATGCGTGGCAGGAAGCAACCTTAAGTGATCTAGTTGGTCCCAATTATGTGTGGCATGTTCGTGAGTTGAATGGTTCTCCTCTAGACAACAAGTTGAAGAGGTATTATGGCAAGGCTCCAGCTGTGGTAGAGTTGTGTGTGCAAGCTGGTGCTCCTATTCCAGATCAATATCGGAGTATGATGAGATTAGATGTCGTTCCTCCTGACCGTGATGAAGTTGATCTAGTTGCTTGAAATGAATTGTCATATTATTGGGTGAAACTCTTTCAAGAGAGCAGCTGAAACAATCGAAGGAGATCAACATAGAGGTAGCCATGACAGAATTGTCTCTGGCTACACTGAGGAAGCTGTGGATTAGGAAGATTAGACCAGCAACCTGTCAGTTCCTATACCTGATCTTGGTCCTCGCACCTACTTCTACGGTGCCATCCCTTCTTAAGGGGACCGGAGATTGCTATGAGTCGAGGGGAAGGGATGCGGTAAATGCAGGTATAACAATCACAGCATTGAAACAACCCTTGTTGGCTGTTTTTCAAAAGACAGAAGTATTCTGACATGCACTTGGATTCCTCCGTCTGCTTTAACTATGTCAGGGATCAACAACTGCAGGAGTATTATCGACTGTAGGGAGGACAGCGAGTATAGGTGCAACACCATCAGAAGCAAAACTGGTTCCTTCTGATAGGACAGCGAGTATTTCAAGATGAGCAAAAACATCTGGAATCTTTATTTTGAAATGGTCCTTAAATGTAGGATTTATTATTACTATCTTCTTCACAATTTAATGCAACAATCTGCCGTGCCGAGCTGCAGTATCTTCTGTAAAGCCTTTTGATTTTCTTGGTCATCGGTGCTAAAGTTGTGTTCTTAAAACTGTTGTTCTTATGCTCGAACCAGTATCTTACCGAAAAGATGATCCAATGAGACAAAAACCTATGTTCTAACGCTTCTTGAGCCGCAGAAATTAACTACACTACCCTATACTCCATATTTGAGAATTGGTTTTATCGGGATGGATGATTACTGGACTAATAAGTGGCAGCCATCCTCTTGGTATAATAAGATTGACATTAAGAGCAGAGACTATGACCGATATTAATTGGTAGGATTCGGCTTCGGATTCGAACCACTAATGATGTTCGATATGACAATGTTTGGTGGTAGATACACTCACGGCAAAAAAAACCTCCTGGACTTTCAATTTCTTGATTTCAACCCCTGAACTATTGTTTGGGGGCCTCAACACCAAAGTTACATACTCCCTTTCCTGGTCATCTTCAGAAGCAGCCACCAAAGTGATGAAGTAGAAGTGAAGTGACGACACCCCGCGACGAACATATGTGCTCTTTTAACTCGGACCAACTCTAGTTTGTTCCCATGTTAATCCCAAACAAAAAAGTCCACGAGAAAACAATACCTCTGTGGCATTGTGGTTGCAAACAGCTCGTCGAGCACAAGTACGAATTAAACGAGCCTCCATGTCCATTTTCAATTCGATGCCATCCCGTATTGGAAGAAGACGAAAGATCCCAAATGTTAAGAGGTCTCCAGGACGAATAAAAGCAACTTCAACTACATGTATATATAACTATAATATACAGAGCAGGCACAGAGGAGAAAACCAAACGATTTTGTGCATGCACCAAGAGTGACAGATTTGACAATTTTAATGTAGAAATTAATTACCTGGGTCTTGCGAACGAGCCTCAAATAACGCTCAAGTTTTCTCACAGTTAGCACTCTCTATTCACAAAATACACACTCAATGTCTCTCTACTTATCCTAAATTGACACCCATCATTATTATTCATAAAACTCACAAATTATGTAACTCCATCATTATTATTCATAAAACCCCAAAAATCATACCTCTTACCTATGTAACATAAACAGGACCATAGGGGCTATCTATTTCTATCAACACAATACTTTTCTGTCTCTGTCTACTCTTATGCTCCATCAGCTCATACTACGAAGATCAACAGAATAGTTCGAACATTACTTACGTTCCCTCCGCCACAAATCATGTCACCCCATCATTATTATTCATAAAACCCATAAATCATAACTCCTACCTCTGCTTGGTCATCAAAGCTGTTATAGCTTAGTACTTTTATGTTTGGTCGTCGGAGCTGCTATAACTTAGTACTTTCATGTCAAGCCAGCTGTAGCTTTAGCTTTCTAAGATGGGCTTGCCATACAACACACTCCTCCTTCTGCTGCAACAATTTCAGTCTGCTGATACAGTAATTGATAATACATAATCGGACTACGGGGGCATTATGGACTGGGGGACTACCACCAACGTATCAGTTAAGATACGGTCCAGCGCGTCTCTTGGGGCTAACGGCCAACACACGGCCTAACGGACCCGATACGCGCCCATGGGAGACACGTGTCCCGCCAACGGACTCAGCGTCTTGGCGACACCTGTCCCACCGACTCATGTGGAAAAGGCCTATAAATACCCCCCCATCCCCCACTAACGGGAGGTAAGCTCAAAACTGCACTACTCACTAAAATCCTTCACTACTCACACATCTCTCGTACTAACTTGACCGTCGGAGCCTCTACGCCGGAAGCCTCCTCCGGTGCTTTTCAGGTACCACGCGGCAAGCCGGACCCCACGAAGGGACCCATTCATCAACCACAGATCCACCCTACCCAACGCAATTACCATTTAATCCACACCCCATATCCTAGATTATCATATTGGTGCTCTCGTTGAGAGTCTGAGATCATTAAGTGAGTCTACCTTGAGATCCAGGCTCACCTACCCCAACACCGAACAAAATACTCTACAAAATGACATCCGACCGGAACCCCCAACCATTTACGCCCCTCGGGGAAACAGAGGCATCCCTCCATAACTTTTATACAGATCCACCCAGTGCACCACGGTCAGAAATCCACCAGGCACCTCCAAGGGCCCCAACGACACCCTTAGGCCGCCGACTTGATTTCTCTGCTAATCAAGGAGCTGGTCAACCGACAACCACGACAGATAGGGCCGAAGCCAACAACTCACCCCCACCAGCAACTTATCAATGGAATAACCCCTTTACCGGCGCAGGGACTAGCGCCCCCGTCACGGAGGTACCCAGAGCTAGCGCCTTTAACACCATCCTCCCCCGCACTGAGACAACCCTCCTTCACCAAAGGATAGACCAGATCCTAGCCGTACTAACCGCGGGAATCCCTCAGCAGGTAAACCAGGCGAATGCTCCCTCGGGACCTCCTATTCCCCCTTTTCCGCAGACCTTCCCAACGGGTCCACACCCCTTTGCTGATCATCAGCCAACGACTCCCGTGCCCTACCCTCCAGGGCTAACGGAAGAATACGTGCCACTAACGATTCCTCCGCTTGCGCCGGGATGTTATCCCGATAGCCTATTCGGCGAATATGACCCATATTCCCGACGACACGTGGCCTGTCAGCCTTCTTGGGAGTCCAACCTAGGAGGGTAGGAAGGGCGGAGGAGCCGAGAGCGATCTCCTGCCTAACTACAGCTCAGTCCAGAGTACCATCAGGACAATCAGGAACGATACCTCGCTGGCAGGGAGGAAGAACGCCCCCGATCAGTGTCATCTCGCGACTGGAAAGAGCGGGACGGAAACCCGAAAAGTCCTTCCGTAGGCACAAGGTTGACTGACGAACCAAGATCCCAGCGGACGTTTACGCTGGCCTAACCAACCCCGTTATCCACCTAACGCGGGTGAAGAACCAAGTCGTCTTCCAGACTTCAAGGGATGAGGCGCTCTGCCAGATTTTCGTGCTCTCCCTAGCCGGGATAACAAGCACATGGTATGAGGCGCTACCACCCGGCTCGATCGACAGTTTTGCAAAATTGGAAAAGAAATTCTTGAGCAGATTCAGCACGGAGATTCCTCTGAAGAAAACATCTGCGGCACTCTTTGATGTCTTTCGGGGACAGGATGAGTCCCTTAAGGCATACCTAGTGCAGTTCAACGTGAAACTTGGTCAAACGGCCGATGCCACCATCAACTTCGCGACAGAAGCATTAAGGAGGAACTATGGATACAACAAGCTGGGAGACATGCTCACCACCGACCCCCCGCCGACCCTAGACCTTTTGCGAGCTAAGGTGAGCAAATACATTAAGATGGAGGAAGAAGATTTCCTGAGAGGACGCGGCAGGGAGATCTCCCCTCAGCCAACGGCGCAAGAAATAGCTACCCCAGTCGGAGACACAAGGGAATACCCGGCTACAGGATATAGGGCCCGAAGAGCCGATCCCCGACAGAGAAGACACACGGATAATCGAACGGGGAGAGAGAGAAATCTCCAACCCGGCAGACGGACGTATACAACACCCCCCATCAACCCACCGTCTACAACGGCCTGACAATACTCGTTAATACATGGAAAAATTGCACCCTCTAAACGGAAAGAAATTGTATTCATAAAGGAGGGCCATACGACATCTACAAAGATAAAAAAAGGCAACTACCACCTATTCATCATCACTAGGGAGAAGAGGAATATCCATCAGAGTGCGAGAAACATCCCCAATCTCGCCAGGAATGGGCGATAGAACACGCAGAAAGCTTTCAAGAAAGATCTTCTTGTTCCGAAGCATACTGAGGGAGACCTCCACATGGAGAAGGGCGCTGCCTACGGTGTGTATCACCTTGAAATCCTACGGCAGAGCCAGCCCCTTCTTGGCAAGCAGCGGATCCGCAATCCCTTCCAAACCACGGATCTCCTCCTCAGTGGTTTGGATCATCTCATGGATAGCAAGAGAATCTCGAAGGGAATTCTTCTTCACCTTGGAAAGGAAAAACAAGAACTGCCCTAAGGTCTGCTCGTCCATAACGGCAAGAAACAAGCAAAGACTAGGAGAAAGAGGAGAGCAAAGGTTAGTTCTGGCCAAACAAGTCACAACCTATTTATAGAAGGCCTGACAATTAATGATGCGGTTACAAAGGCACCTAAAAAGACGCGAACATCAATAAAGGCACCAAGGGAACACGCGACACTCCCCAGAAAAGACGCAACCAGCGTGAAAAGCAACCAACATTTATTGAAAGGCTGCTAAAATTCAGAAACCGCCGCAGGCTAAGCAAAAACACTAGGGGAAACTATTCACTATCGACAAAATTGGCTATCAGGCAAAGGAAGTCATCGGAACAACGATATGGCTAAGGACAAGAAGAGAAACAATACAAGCATAACGAATTGGTCAAACGGTTTTTCTCAGTCAAACGAATTTCAGACCAACGAATTTCAGCACGACGGAAAGTCCAAACGGAAACAGCACAAACACTCCTCTTTATTACAAGGCCATACGGCATCTACAAACAGAAAAGCAAAGGCACTTAATCAGTAAAACCATCTTCACCCTCGTCATCATGAGGAGGCGAATGAGGGATCTCCCTGATGGTAGCGGCAGCTGAGGTCAAGTCGGAAGAGGCTCCTCTCATCCCCTCTAGACAACACTGCAACATAGCCTTTTGGTTCTTCAGAGCGGCCATGGTAGCTTGAACATAAGAATCCGACACCACCGCCCTCGAAACCACCGTGAGGGCATCAGGATCTGTTTCCCTCACATTATCCCGAAGACACACCAAGGGATGGAGCGTGCTTTCCAGCTCATCAATGTCTTCAGAAATACGTACCAGCATACGCCTCACAACAGAGATGTCCCCCACGACGTGGCCCTTCACACAGCAGGCTTTAGCGGCCAGATAACTTCTGATCAAGTCATCCATGATCACCAAAGAAAAGAAGGGAAAGTAGAGAGAAACAAGGAGCAAAAAGGGAGGCAACTGAGAAAGAAGAGAAGAAAAAACCCATTTATAAACACACAAGCACTACCTCGAAAAACCAACCCAACGGTAATATTTAAACGGTCAAAAGATTAGCCATCGGGAGTGACTGATAACTACTCAAAAAGTCGCTAAGCATTCGGGCATAGCAAGCCAAAGCACGAAGGGCTCAGATCAACGAAACAATCAGCACAAACATAGCAAAAATCCCACAACATTTCCACATCAAGGCAGGAAAGCAAGTAAAGAAAGATAGAAAGTCATTATTACAAAACGATGGAAATTCAAACGATGTCTAGTCAAAACAGGAAAATACAAAGATCATAGAGGAAAACTAAGAGCTGGTAGGCGGTGGAGGCTGAAAGGGAGGCCTTCCTTCGGGCAAGGGAGGCTGATCAGACCCACCAGCGGCACCAGACTGTCCAACGTCTATCGCTGCAATAAGATTGTCAGCATGGTCAGACACCTTGGTCAGCTCGAAGTCAAGACCATCGTAACAATCGGAGAAGGCCGTCAACGTGGCATCGACAACTTCATTCCAAAGCGCAACCATCTTCCGAGGAACAACATTCAGCTCCGACTGAAGCCTTTTAGCCCGCTCTCTTTTTGAAGCCAACTTCCGTTGAAGCCTCTCATTCTCTCGGACAAGGTCCTCACAACGCCCCTTTTCGGCATCTCTCTCTCTCTTCACACCAACCATCTCCTCATAAACGCTCGAGAGCTCGGCAGCCTTCGCTTTGGCACCATTCACCTCCGCATGAAGAATTCCAAGGTCCGCTTCAATACGCTCACTAGCGGCCCGAGTATTTGCATGCTCTGCTCGCTCTTTCCCAAGATCGCCCATCAAGGACCGAATCCTATCAGACGAATTCTCCTACAAATAACGGAGCTGGCAGAAAGTAGAAAATACGCTACCCTGAGCTTCGGTATGTTGACGCCCTAGGGACATTTCACGAAACTGCCTCCTCATAATCCAGGCCGACCATCTCCCCAAAAAAGACCGATAGAGGAAGATCTCTGGCACAAGGGTCACCCACTCACAACACCGGTAGACCTTGCTGCGCCAGATCCCTCACGTCCAAAGTATGAGTGATAGGCCCGCCGGGCCCCAAAGACGAAAGATGAACGTCCGTATTCAACGGTTGTGCGCCCTGCAGATACCCATCCGGGAGGACAATTTCGAGGAGAGGTGGCGCAGGCGTGAAATGAACGTGCAAGGGTGCCGATGCAAAGGCACTAAGGGAGCAAGTACCGTCACCACCACCCAGCAAAGAAGCATTCGGAGAAGGCCAGCGGGAGCCAGACCCACTGCCAGGAAAACGTTGAGGGGACGAAGCATAAAAAGGAGTGCCTCCCAGATCCGGCCCCACATCTGTATTTGCGAGAATGTTTGAGACTTGGCCATCGTTCGCACCAACAACGATGGGATTAAGTTCCCCTCCCCCTTCAGCAGACGTCCCAAAAACCTCCGCGATAGTAGGCGACAGACTCCTTTCCTTCTTCTTTCGTTTCTTTTCAAGCAAACGGGCAACCCTGTCGGCCACAACAGAGGAGGACTTCTGAGCAGAAGGCTTCGGAGGCGACGGAGTCGCCGATGGCTCAGAAGGACAGAATCTAAGGGGAGTAGCATAAATTACGGTAAAATCGGACAGAGGCGGCCCAGTATCCTCTGTCACCGGCACCCTCTCACTGGTAAACTCCACCGACAGATCAAAAACGTCGTGGCCAACATCCTCGACCAATCTCAACGAAGGAGGAGTGACCGAAAGTTGGGCAACGGCAGCAACTACCCCCTTTCGGAGGGACCTGGGTTTCTTGTTAGCAAGAGACTCCCCCGTTTGATGCGAAGAAGCCCCCACGACAAACCTTTTTCGCCTCCAAAGAGAAACTTCAGGGCTCTCTTCCCGCTCCACCGAAGGCGAAGGCCCCCCCTCGCTTTTGGGTGCCGAGGACTCCCTATCGTCCTTCCTATCTGCAGAAACAATCATGGCCATCCTGTTACAACAAACGACACCAACGGGCAGAGAAGCTAAAGAAATCACAAAGAGGAAAAACTTACCAATACCACACTGCTCTATCGGTTCCCAAATGGCATATAACCGCGTATTGAACGACTTCTTCACAGGGCCGAGGAGCTTCTCGACAGTAGCCACATCCTCAAGCGTTAGCTCATTCTGCTAAGGCTTGTTCCATCGGGCATCAGTAATGTGCCGATTGAAACCATACCTCTAGGCACGGGCAGGCATCTCAAGAACGAAGAAGTGATTCACCCAGTTCTTGATTGATGAGTCAAACTTCTGGAGATGTATAGTAAGAGACTTAACCGAAGGATCAGACTTCCGAGGGAAAATAGAAACCCAACCTTTTCGGATGCTCAATTGGAAGAAATGCCTTAAGAGCCGAAGGCTAGCTGCACAATACCGTTGGTAACACACACCCGGATAAAGGCATAGATACCGGCCCAAGAATTTGGAGGAATCTGCACCGGGTTCAGATCAAACTCAACCAACATTTCGCGAACCAGCGAATGTAGCGGAAGACGGAACCCATACTTGAAAATCTTCGTATAGAGCACCCGGTCATTCCCAGTGAAATCGGTATTCAACCTAACCTCCGGCCCAGCAACCATGACCGTGTATTTGTCTTCCAGAATCCCGCCGCAGGAAATCAACTCGGCATCCAAATCGACCCGAGAGGTTAACACCGAAACTGTGGCGGTAATTTTACCCTCAACTGCGGACATAGGCCTGTCCGCAACGGCAGAAGGAGCAACGGGCTCAGCCATGAGATAAAAAGGAGAAAGAAGGGAACAAAAATCTGGAATGGGTAAGGAAGAACAAGAAGAAAGTCTCTCTATTTTTTGCGAAATTTGCTGACTTCGTGATTTTCTGAAAAGGGAGGAGAGCGGCGCGCTGTATAGGGCGTCACACAACTGATAAGAAATCGACGCGTGGCAAAAGAAACCCTTGGAAATACCTTTCCTTACGAAAGGATAGACCGCTTCGACCAACTCAAACGTCCCTCTTCGATTTTCAAACTTGGATCTGACCGCGAAGAGATGATCGGGCGCCACGCAAGCGCGCACGCGCATCCAACCATCATTACCTCTGCTCCGCATTTAATGAGACAGGACGCTATCAACAGTCGGCCCAAAAGGAAAAAGGCAAGGACTGCAAAAACAGAGATCCAGGCCCATGCCCCCTTTTTAAGCAACCTATTCCCTCCAAACGCCTTCATAAGCGGATGGCCAAGCAGGCTATCGGCCCCGCAAGCAAACAGGAGACAACTCCCTAGCAGAGCATAGTCCATCGACCGCCCCTAACGGCCAGCAGTCCTAAAATGGCCAACATATTACCCATATGCCCTGATAAAATCGCAAGCGGGCGAACTGAGAAAGGGGCTGACGCCGCCTCCTAATATCAACAAAACTCGCCTAAAGGAACAAACAGACCCGCAATCGGGCAGGTATCACACTAAGCCCTTGGTAAACACTCGGGCTCGTCGTCGTTCAGGCATGATAATACATAATCGGACTAGGGGGCATTATGGACTTCCCCCCCACCTCGGGGGGACTACCGCCAACATATCAGTCAAGATACGGTCCAACGCGTCTCTTAGGGCTAACGGCCAACACACGGCCTAACGGACCCGATACGTGCCCATGGGAGACACGTGTCCCGCCAACGGACTCAGCGTCCTGGCGACACCTGTCCCACCAACTCATGTGGAAAAGGCCTATAAATACACCCCCCCCCCCCCCCCCCCCCCCCCCCCCCATCCCCCACTAATGGGAGGTAAGCTCAAAACTGCACTACTCACTAAAATCCTTCACTACTCACACATCTCTCGTACTAACTTGACCGTCGGAGCCTCTACGTCGGAGGCCTCCTCCGGTGCTTTTCAGGTACCACGCGGCAAACCGGACCCCACGAAGGGAACCATTCATCAACCACAGATCCACCCCACCCAACGCAATTACCATTTAATCCACACTCCATATCCTAGATTATCAAGTAACAACAAATTTTTTTCTTCCTAAAACACAATATTGCGTACTACTCTACTAAGGATTGCCATGTCCTGGCATAACTTGATTTCCAAGCTGGTGTTGCTTTTTGCTTGAAAGTTAATTAATTCATAATTAATTCCAAGCTCCAAATGTATGGTGTGATCTTGGTTGTAATATTAATCTCATATGGACGTTTGACCTTAAAGCTTTGTTCCGCCACCTGACACGAGCCGCAATTCTAATCATGCTTCAATCGCTTTATCATCTTCTTCGGTTAAGAAACTTGATGTCGCTACTTTGTAGTTTTGAAGTCAGAGCTGACTCAGTTGTCGAAGTTGAGCCTGCTGGTGTCAGAATCAAATCTAAGAGTCAAAGTTGAGGTGGTTCGTTTAGAAATCAGAGCCGAGATTGACAATATGTATCCCTAATACTACTCCTTCTTCTGTTGGCGGGTCTCAAGTCGACAAAGAGACTCCATAAGTTACACGCGTTGGGGTAGATGTTGCATCGAGCTCGCATCAAGAACAATATCAAGAAGATCCCATTCGGGTTCATGCTGAAATCCCTGCAAAAAATATAATGCAATACACTTTGCAAAGATGTAGATTTCATCTTCTAACTCTTGATAACACGAGTTCTAAAATTGCATCCTAAACAAAGCTTAGGAAGCCCTGCACAACACTTATTAAAGATGGTATATAAAATTGTTCAAAATCCAAAAATTACGCCGCTAGATCCATAAGAAACTACACTCAAGATCTCTCTCATGGTATATAATTTAGCGCTCATATCTTAACAATGAATGTGTAAAAATATGATAAGTTGTTGTTACGCAAAGTATTATATTGCACACATATGCTCCACTAAAACTGACGTTAAAATGTAGAGATGTTAAAAAATTATGAAAATTGATTCACATAAAAGTAGACTCGTGTACCTTTCAAGTGGTATAAAGTTTAGATTTTTTAAAATTGTGATCAACTGCCAGAAACCGTTTGAAGTCAGGCGTTGGGCTAGATGACCTTCTGTCTGGCATTTCTCAATGAATGTATTACTAGGCATTGCATATGATAACAATCAAAACAGCCCTAACGGTGCTACCACACTTGCGGCTCCCGCCGGGACGATTTCCCATAAGACCCGTAAGATATCTTCATATCGCCCGAGAATCAGCGAAGAATTCCTAGGATGGTCGACATCAGCGGGGGGGGGGGGGGGGGGGGGGCTCACGCGACTCTATACGCACGGCACCATCCCATCCTGGAGACCCACGAGGTTATCGCTCCCGGCAGCCCCGTCAGATATCGCTCATGACGTCATCCATCGGTATCGCTTGTGACGTCACCATGAGACATCGCCTGGATTGTTATCGCTAGGTATCACCGAATAGGCCTATAAATACCCCTACTTTTCCAATCAGAAGGTAAGATTGAGATCACCTAGACGAACCTCTGTTATTTTTGAAACCTGAACTGACTTAAGCATCAGAGTGTCTACGCCGGAGCCCCCCCTCCGGCGCTTTGCAGGTACACTCGAGATTGACCGCCACCGTTCCGATTAGGCACGACTCCGAATCTTACAAAATCGACATTGAATCTTATCAAATGGTGCTTTCATTGAGAGCTTTGGTATATTAAGTGAGTGTCCTTAATAGCCAAACTCCGTCTAGTCGGAAGATTGGAACGGTCATGACCGCAGGATCAGAGCCGATCCGATCATCATCCTCTAATATCCCTTTCTCAATCCGCAGAAGGTTATTCCCTTTTGCTACTGCTGATCTCTCTATGACGACACAACCAATTATTTCGGGATCTCTGGACCTCTCGGCCGGAATCGCTGGGGGACTGGCCTCCTCGCAGACGGACATCTTGTCATCTCAGATAGCGGGATCTGACTTCTCCACTCCTCTTTCGGGGGGATCTGTGCTCAACCGTGAACATCCCTTTGCAATGGAAATAGCGGCCCTTCGTTCTCGGCTGGAATATTTGACTGAAATGGCCGCAAGAATCACGCCTGGTGCTTCTGGATCTAGTCTCCCTCCCCGCGTCATGTTCACACCATCTATTGTTGCTGATCGACCTTTATCACCGTTGTTTCCAGAAAACCTCCAGATGCCTTTATCCGCGGGAAATCCTCCGATTAGTGTTGAGCAGTTTACTCAAGGAAGAGTAGAGGCCTACATACCACAAATTCCGCAAGGTCTCCTCCTGCAAGGAGACAGGCAGCTTGAGGGGGTTAGGAACCGGTGGAACGGACGGAGGGAAGGAGCCAACAGAAGCGTGTCTCCCGAGTACAGTGAAAGATCCAGTAGTCAAAGGTATCGAAGTCGTTCGCCCAGGAGCCGCAGTCGATCTTCTAGACGACATCTTACGCCAGAACCACGAAATAGGGGGCGTCAGGCCGAAATGTCTCCTCCGCGTCAGGCGCGTGAAATTCTTGATGATACATCGGGCCACCCATTTAGCCGTCGTATAAGGCGTCACAGGGTCAGTCGGCGCGTGAAGCTTCCCACTGATATTCATGATGGCACCAAGGATCCCATCTCGCACATTAATAAAGTGAAGGATTTTGTTCAGTTTCAGACCCACAGTGATGCGGCGTTATGCCAAATATTTGTTATGACATTATCGGGCGTTGCGCGTCTCTGGTTTGAGGGTCTCTCTGGTGGATCCATTAATAATTTCTCACAATTAGAATCTAAATTCTGGAGCAGATGTAGCACGACAATTCCTATCAGGAAATCTGCCGCCGCGTTATTTGACATACAACGAAGGCCTCAAGAAACCTTAAAGGAATTTCTTAGTCGCTTCGATTTGGAAATGTCCTTAACGCCGGGCGTTACTATTGATTTTGCTATAGAAGCTCTGAAAAGGAACTGCCGCTATGGAAAGCTAAAAGACGCGCTTATGGTGGACCCTCCAGTGACTTTAGATGCGTTGAGACTTAAAGCCCATAATTATGCGAAAATGGAAGAAGAAGAAACAGAGATAAGACGTATAATGTGCCGCAGGGGACATCTCAAATTGCCGCTGCTCCCACGAAGCCCCTTCCCGACGACCATTTTATCGATGATTACGCCAGGCGGAAGGACCATATCCCCAAGGCCTCCAACAAACAGAAGGGTCATTTTTCGAAGGGAAAAACCGGTGGTTCCCCCTCTCGACGTCACGGGGATTCTTATAAGAATCGGACGTACGACCCAGATTTTCCTTCTCTTAATGTACCAAGGGCAGAGATTTTAGCGATAGCGAAACAGCGAAATCTTCTCATCCGCTACCCCGCGCCTACGAAACCAGGAGTGCTTCTAGGGAGAAGGGAGAATGCTTATTGTAAATTCCACAAAGCCAGGGGCCATTGCACAGAAGCGTGCAGGGAGTTAAGATCGGCGATAGAACGTTTGGTGGAAGAAGGATATTTAGGAGAATTTGCCACCCAGATAAGAGAGGATGCCAGAAATAATCTCATGAAAAGGACAGCAGACGAACCACCAGTTCCTCCTCGCGTTTCGCAGAAGAATGATACTCCCAGAGGAAAAGATAGGGAAACTCTTACGGTTGATGACGAATATATCCCTATGATTAACATTATCGTGGGAGGAACCCCTTATATGGAAGAATCAGAGCATCTGACAGCCGTGAAAGGAGACAAACACACACGTGATGACATGACAAAAAAAGGAGATGCGATAGGCATATTGGATCGAATGATATTATCCTTTTTCGAAGAGGATGATAAAGGCGTCGTCTATCCACACAATGATGCATTGGTGGTTACGCCCGTCATCGTCAGTCATGGAATCAAAAGAACTCTTATCGATAATGGGAGCGCGGTGAACCTCTTTTCGCTGGAAGCATACAATCTCATGAAACGACCTGATAATGAGCTAACTCCTAGCAAATGGCCTATAGTCGGCATTGATGGGGTTCCAATCCCTATCACGGGGGTGATTACTTTGCCCATATATTTCCAAGAAGACACCTACAAGCGATCAAAGAACTTGTTGTTCCTTGTCGTGGATCTGAATTTGCCTTACAATGTCGTACTCGGACGACCTTTCCTCAACTGCTTTGGAGCGGTGATATCTCAGAAGCATCTAAAGATAAAGTACCCCTCCTGGGATGGGGTAGTATCCATAAAGGGCGATCAAAAGCTAGCGGCGGAATGCTATTCGCTCATGACTCAAAGAAGCTGCGATAGGAACGTATGTATAGCAGCGGACCCCTATGAGCAGAGTGACGAGAAGCGCACTCAACCTCTAGACAAAATGGTACCCATTCCGGCAATCGGTATAGAGGAAGCAAGTTTCCTGATCAGTGAAAAACTCAGCCCAGCAGAAAACCTTCAACTGGCCCGGCTGCTGAACAAATGCCAAGGAGATTTCGCGTGGAAACCCTCCGACATGCCAGGTATATCGCGGGAAATAGCCGAACATCGGCTCAATGTGGACCCAGATGCCAGGCCGGTACAGCAAAAGCGACGCGCGTTCTCTAATGAAAAGGCGTTAGCTGTAGATAAGGAGGTAGCAAAACTTCTTGACGCAGGGTTTATCCGCGAAGTTCAATATCCCACCTGGCTAGCGAACCCTGTCCTTGTTCCTAAGCCCAATGGGGATTGGCGCATGTGCATCGACTTCACAGATTTAAATGATGCCTGCCCTAAGGATTGCTACCCGCTTCCTCGCATAGATCAGTTAGTTGATCAGACCGCTGGATACGCTTATCTAAGCTCACTGGACACCAACTCTGGATACCATCAGATCCCCATGGCTCGAGAAGATGAAGAAAAGACTGCGTTTCTCACTCCAAATGCCACCTACTGTTATACGGCGATGCCGTTTGGGTTGAAGAATGCCGGGGCTACGTTCCAACGTATGGCCAATAAGATATTTGAAGAGCAAATAGGGAGGAATGTGGAAGCGTACGTTGATGATATATTGGTGAAGAGCGCAAGCTTTCAAGATCACCTACGAGACTTAAAAGAAGTCTTTGACGTAATGAAAAGGTATTGCATGAAGTTAAATCCCCGAAAATGCATGTTTGCATTTCAAACAGGAAAATTTCTGGGCTACGTGGTCAGCCAAAAAGGTATCCAGCCTAACCCTTTAAAGGTTAAAGCCATACAAGACATGATATCGCCAAGAACCATCAAAGAAGTGCAAAGGCTAACTGGGTGAGTCATCGCCTTTGGGCGATTCATTTCCAATCAAGGAGAGAAGTGTCTCGCTTTTTTCAAAGTCATACGCAAGAAAGCCTTGTTTGGGTGGACCCCGGAATGTGAGGAGGCATTTATCGGGCTAAAGGATTACCTATCGTCTGACCTACTATTGACGAGACCCGAAGTAGGCGATACCTTATATTTGTATCTTGGCGCCGCGGATGAAGTGGTTAGTGCCGTCCTCGTTCGCGACGATAACCACTCTCATCGCCCGGTCTATTTTGTGAGCCACGTCCTAAAGGACGCGGAGTTGCGATACGCCCGAATCGAAAAGATAGCTTTCGCTCTTATACAAGCCACCCGCAAAATGGATCGATATTTTCAGTCTTATTCCGTTATCGTACTCACAGACCAGCCTCTGAAAAGAATATTTCGAAAGCCTGAATCTTCCGGAAGAATGTTGATCTGGGCGCTTGAACTAGAACAATATGGATTGAGGTATCAGTCTCGACCGTCCGTAAAGGCTCAAATCCTGGCTGATTTCATAGCGGAATGTACCTTTACAGAAGATCCTTTGAACGACGTACCTGAAGCGGAATGGGGCGATATAGATCTCCCGTTTCCGGAAACCTACACGGACCTCTGGATCGTCCATGTGGATGGAGCCAAAAACCAAGAGTTGGCTGGAGCTGGAATCTTTATAAATGGGCCGCACGATATGCAAATACGATACGTCATTCGAATCCTACAGCCGTTATCTAATAACGCGGCAGAGTATGAGGCGTTGCTAGCCGGACTCAGAATAGGGAAAGGATTTTCTTCTAAAGGGAGGCACGATACCGGAAGAACAGGAGACCTGCGTCTAAAAATCTGTGGTGATTCCAAGTTGATAATTGACCAGGTCTTGGGGCACTCTCAGGCCCGGGAACCCATCATGATTCAATATCTCGCCAAAGTAAAGCGAGAATTGTTGGAAATAAAGAAAGAGGGCATGCAAATCAGCTTCGAGCATATCCCTAGGGAGGAAAACGCTGAAGCTGACAATCTAGCCAAAATGGCCGCGAATCCGGAAGCATCCATACCCAAAGGCGTATATTATCGTGAGCTATCGGTACCATCCTTCATGGAAGAGCAAGCGTCTTTATGTGTGGAGGAGCGTGAGAGCGACTGGCTGAGGATACCGCTGAAAAGAAGAAGGTACTGAGACAGGCAGCTCGCTGTACGTACTATGACGGGGATCTAATTCGAAGATATTTTTCTCACCCTGCCGCCAAATGTATAACTGAGCAAGAGGGCCTTCACACCTTGCGCAAAATCCATGAGGGGGTATGTGGTATGCACGTGTCAGGCGGTACCCTGGTGGCACAGGTCTTTCGATCCGGATTCTACTGGCCCACCATCCGAAGAGATTGCCACAACTATGTGCAAACCTGCCCTAAGTGCTAGGAGTTTGCCAAGATTCCTCGGCGGCCTGCCACTGAAATATCTGAAATTATCGCCCCTTGTCCTTTTGCTAAATGGGGGATCGATATCCTAGGCCCATTCCCAAAGGCAAGGTCTCAACTGAAGTTTGTGATAGTGGCGGTAGACTATTTCACTAAGTGGGCGGAAGCTGAAGCGGTCGCCACAATCACGGCAGAAAAAACTTGGCGTTTCCTCAAATATCAAGTTATCATGAGGTTTGGAGTACCTCGTGTCCTTGTCAGCGATAATGGGACGCAGTTCACCAGCCAGTTCTTCAAAGACCAGTGCTCAGAATTTGAAATCGAGCAACGCTTTTCCTCAGTGGCTCATCCGCAAACTAATGGACAGGCGGAAGTAACCAATCGGAGCATCCTTAGCGGCATCAAGAAAAACCTAGAAGGGTCTAAAAAGAAATGGGCTGATGAGCTACCATACGTGATGTGGGCGTACCGCATGACCGTTAAGACTACCACCGGAGAAACACCTTTCGCGTTGGCCTTTGGGACCGAAGCCGTTACACCGGTGGAAATTGGAACCATGAGCCTACGGGTGGCTCACTTTCGGGAGGAACTTAATGAGGAAAGGTTACGAGCTAACCTGGACGCGTTACCAGAAGTCCGAGAGGAAATCCTTCTGAAAACGCAGCATTACAAACGAAAGATGACCCGTTATCATAACAGGCGCGTCAAAGAACGGTTGCTGAAAGCCGGTGATCTGGTGCTCAGAGACAAGCGAGCGGCAGGGCAACGCATGGGAAAACTCAGTCCAAACTGGGATGGACCATATCGCGTCACCCACGTTGTCGGGAAAGGAGCCTATCATCTGGAGACTCTCGATGGTACACCCTTATCCAACTCTTGGAATATCGCTCGCTTGAAGTTATATTACTCTAGAATTTGATTTTATCTGCACCTTTGATTTATGTCAACCCTAACCATGACTAACGCTCGATGAGAGAGCTTTCGTGGAAGTTTGTGGTTTCCTTTGTGCAGATAAAAAAAGGGGTATTTTGGGGAAGTGAAAAGTCTTATCCTTGTGATGGCCGGTCTTGATCAGATGACCCATTAAGTGAGGGCACTACCCACCATACCTTGAATTAGCGTCGGATTGAAAGATCCTGGACGCCCCCGGGGGTGAAAAGTCCTATCCTTGTGATGACCGATCTTGATCAGATGGCTCATTAAGTGAGGGCACCACCCGGTATCTTTGGGAGTGAAAAGTCCTTTTCTTGTACTGACTGTTCTCGTGGAGACGGCCCAGTAAGACGAGGCACGCCCCAAAGAAATAGAAACTCCGTTCTAGAAACAAGAATCCTATCTTAACGACTGGGCTGCTTCAGCTAGGTCATTAAGTAAGGACACGGTTCTAGACGCGAGGGCAACGCCCAAAAGTGAAAATTCCCTAGCCTTGTGATAGCCGTCCCGATCCGACAGCTCACTAAGACGAGGCACTTTAAGGGCCGATCGTGAAAACAGGGAAACACGGAGAATCGCGAAATCCCGGCTAGTAACCAGATGTGTAATCCCTGGTGAAGTATAGAGCTGATAGCGAAAGCGATTCCCTCGGGTTCCAGGGTAACGCCCTATGATGGCAGCGAAAAGGCTCCTACGGGTAATTACTATCCCTCGTAATGTGTTTTTGTTACTGATGATTTGCAATTAAGAATGCGCAGAATACTTTTCGGGCAGCGGAAGGAGCGAGGATGTCGTAAGCAGAGATATCGCCAGGCTTACCGAGAAAGTTAATCCAATACCAAATTCTGTAATTTTGGTGGGAACGCTAAGGATCTGTTCGGAAAAGTAAGCGCATTGGGAAAACATGGCGAAGATAACGCCAAAGGAGTTTGCAAAGAGGCAACTAAATAAAGGAAAGTCAGCAATAAAAGTTGCTTGAACACATCGAAATGTTTAAAGGGGGCTACAAACTTTGGTGGTCAAAATAATAACAAAATTTAGTGATGCCTGATCACTAAGGAAAGAGTGGTAAAGCCTCGAAGCACGTCAACCTTCGGGGTGCCTCCGTTTCCAGCCTGCCGCTTTAGCTCGGCGAAAGCCCTCCTCATTAAGGTGGCCAGATCTTCGTTTGAAAGCGACAGTGACCTCATCGGGTTTGTACGCGTCGACCCCGTGGACTTCCTTAAAGCAAGCGACCAAAATAGCGGCAGTCTGCTCGACATGCCACAGGCTCCTATCGGCCGACTCTTCCTCCAGGGCAGCTTTCTCCTTGGCTAGGGATGATTTCTCATTCTCCAAGGCAGTAACTTTGGCCCTCTCCGCTGCCAAGGCGACAGACTGTTCTTCTTTCTGCTCCTGATGAGCCAGCAATAAGTTCGTACGCTCCTCCAGCAACTTTTTCTTCTCATTCCGCTCTCGTGCTAATTCTTCTAAGGAGGAGGAAAGAGAAGCAGCCTGACGCTGCGCTTCCTCCGCCCAGTAATGGAACTGCATCATATTTGTAAAAAGGTTGGAGCGTAATGAGTTCACCCTGTCAACCCCGGGCCTGGAAAGGAAGGCTTCCCGTTCTGTCGCAGACGCCAATACTTGAGAAGCCAGCAAAGCCGTGACTTCATCCGAGCCGTCACCCCCCAGTGCCGCCAGACCAGTGTTACGCAGATCGTACAGTCCAACTTGATGGGTCACAGTAACGACCCCACTTATCGGACTAAGATCCGCCACAAAATTGAAGGTGGCACCTCCTTCGCCGTAACGGGCCGATAGGGGGATGCTCGAAGGAACAAAGGCCAGAGGAAAAGGAGGGCGAGCCTGTGTGGACGAACCCCCTGGAGCAAAATAAACGCCATGAGGCTGATAGCCTGAAAAATCTGGCAAAACCTCCTGATATCCCATGTTGGAGGAATATGCGTGAACAGGACCGCTGAAAGAATTGGGCGAAACCCTGAAAGTCTCGCCTGTGCCCAAGTTCTCCAGAAATCCTGACGGATTCCCTCCCTGGGGAACAGCCGTAGAGTCAAACCCGTCCGCAGATCTGTTCTCCATCTCGGCGGTAGAGGAAGATGGATTTCTGCCCTCCTCTTCCAACCGCTGTCTCTTCTTTGAGCCAGTCAGCGCATAGCCTAAATTCATATCGCCTGAGGGAAGAGCGGAGGTAGCGACAACAATAGTGTCCTGCCAAAAACGCGATATGAAATAAAGAAAAGAAAGAAATCAAACAACGACAGACATAGAAATGTAGTATATCGTGGCTAAAAGGCACCCTCACCGTATCAACATTGGGAGGAGGTGCTTCTGAAGAGCCTGCCGCGTCCAGAGAAGGTGTAAGAGCGGCGACACTTCTCATTTTTCTCTTCTTTTTTCCTTTGGCAATGGCCTTAGGAGCCTTGGAAGAAGAAGAAGGCTGGGCAGGAGGAGCAGCGATGGTCACAAGGGGAACGCCTGAAGGAATGTCAGGATCCCCCACACCGGCCGAAGAAGAGGAAACTTGAACAAGAGTAGCGGAAGTAGTTGGAAGATCGGGGGGGGGGGGGGGGTTATCAGTTGCTTCCGTGGAAGTAGTTCTCTCTTTTTCTTCTCTCTCTTGAGCCCTTTTCAAGCGTCTCCTTACGCTCTCAGGTTTATAGTTGGGATCCGTCGCTGCGAAAGCACAAAATAACGTCAGCATTAGTATCAGCGATAACAAAGAAAGGAGCAACGCGACACTCACGTTTAACACAAGATTGAATGTCCATTCTACAAGCCACTTGACGAATGTGAACGCTGATTTCCAGTTTGAGCAATGTGTTTAACCAGTCTTGTTCACGTTTCGGAAGGGTCCCTGGTCGGCTCCAGACGTTGTCATCCACATTTTGGTTAAACCCAGATCGCCACCAGGAACCAAGATCTCCAGGAAGATCTATCACAAAAAACTCCTTTTTCCAGGCATCAACGGAAGACTCGATATGGAGGAGTTTCCAAGTAAAAGACTTCAGAGAGTCATCGTCAAAACGGGGCGATATCGTTATCACCCCCCGACATTTCATCAGCTTAAAAAGAGATTTAAGCAGTAGAAGGGAAGGGGAAGTAATCCCTTTGTATTTGCAAAGTTCCAGAAAAGCATAAACACAACAATATGCATTTGGGGATAGTTGGGCCGGAGTCAGATCGCCGGCAACAAGCAATTCTTTGACAAAAGAGTCAATGGGAAGCCGGAAGCCATAACGGAACATTTGCGCATACATGACCCTACGATTGCCTGTCAAAACGCTGTTCAAACATAGTGACTCAGGGGCAACAGTGGTTTTATAATCATCAGGAATATCAGCATTATGGGCGGCCAAATGCTCATGGAGAGCGGCCTCAGATGTGATAATACTAGCCGTAACATCCATCCTTTTCTCATCGGCAGATTTCGACTCAGTACGACGAGTCTTAGCCATGGCAGAATTAAAGAATTAAAAAATGAAGAAGACGATGGAGGAGAAAGGAAATACCTTCAGAGAAAAGCACTTCAAAGAGCCTTGAATAGTGGGGAGAAAATAAGACGGCCAAAAGAAAATATGAGAAAGTGGGATGATAAAAGAAAAGGGAAAAGAATAAATATTGGGTTTTATAACCCTAACGATCGAACGAAACGACGAATGCCACAGTCGTTGCGTGGAAGCGGCATAAGGAACAGACTTAGGCAATGAGTACAATCCTAGAAAAGCGCTACAACACCCCGGTTTAGGTAAAGTACTCGAGCACGTTAGCCTGTAGCGCTGGAAGAAATGGACACGTGTGCCTGCACAATCACGACTTTTCTAAGGAAAGGATAGCAAGCTTTAAATGCTCTGAAAAGCAGGTACCATCTCTTGGGAAAAACAAGAGCGATATCGCAAGAAAGGAGATAACGCAAGATGGCGTTGATTAAAAGAATAGCGTTGGGTTAACGCGAAAAGGCGAAATGAAAATCAAATAGCAATAAAATACAAGTATTGTCGCACAACAAGGCGTTATTACAAGACAAAGAAGCAAATAAGCGGAAAATCTTCTAAATAGAGCAACCTCGATTAATCATGGGCCCTCGCGAGCATCGCGATCACCATTCCTCCGCTTTTCTCCAGAAGAAGGAAGATCTCTCTCACCTTCGCCCAAATCCTTCACTCTCTTGGAAGCTTAATCGGCCAGCACTGACGAGTCAACAGTTCCCTGGCGATAGAGACTCATAAATTCAGCGATACAAACATCCATGGTCTTGTTCTTCCACCAGGCTATCTTTGAAGGCACTTTGGCCAAATCCGCATCACGAGATGCTATCTCTTTGCGAAGGAAGATATTCTTTCTATCAGCCACCACCAATTTCGCCTCCAGTAGGTCTGTCTTAGCCTTCCCTTTTGATTTTTCTCGAGCAAGCTTAGCGCGACAGTCGTCCAACTCCGCCCGGGTCCGCTCCTGAAGCTGCGACAACTCTGTTACCTTCCCTAAAGCAGCATCTAGTTCTCCCTTTAAATCAAGAGAAGGCTGAACCTTGTCACGCTGATCCTCGAAAAAGTAGTTTAGCTCGCGGAAGCAGGCCAGCATGTCAGTCAGAAGACGTGAATGTCGTATGTCGGGAGGACGCCGCAAGAACTCTTCTTTATCCTTCAAAGAAGTAAACATTTGCCCCATTATCGGGCCCACTGGCTCCTCTCGTGATGAAGGGTCTGATACCCCTAAAGCACGGAGACCGTCGGAGCCAAGGGAAGACAAGTCCAGCTGATAAGTGATGGGGCCTTGAAGACCTTGAGGGGAAAGATTGGCGATATAAGGAGGAGAGCAATTTTTTGCAGAATCACCAATGCCCGAAATCGAAGAAAGAAACAAAGGCTGAGGCTTCCGAGGGGGAGGAGCGATTGGATCTGGAGTTGGTAAGTCCACATCTGGAATAAAGGAGCGAATAGAGGAGCTAGGACCGCCAGACACCGAGGGAGAGCCCACCGCTGCCGAAGCCTCGTTAACCTTGGGAGGAACGGCAGAGGGCACCTTGGTAACTTCCGTCACTGGCAAGGGACCCGTAACGTGCGAGGCGTCAACTTCCTCGGAAGGAAACCCATTGATTTCCTCCACGGAAGGAACTGGTGGGTCAGACTTCTCTTTGCGAACTCTCTTTACGAGACGCTCCGTTTCAGCAGCGATCTCTTCGCTATCGTCCTCGGTTGACTCCGCTGCGGGATCACTTTTTCTAGATCTAAGTTTCATCCGTTGGGCAAGGGTGGCATGACGCAGCTCGGAACCAGTATCCATGCTTCCGCTATCACTATCAACCTCTTCAATCGCAGGATTATTCGGGGCCACTCCCTTACCGCGAGGCGGCAACCAATTCTCAAGGAAACGGGAAGGTCGGGCAGATGTATTACGTGTCGCGACGGTTTTGTTTCTCCTTCCTCGCGGCGGAATAGGCGGACGACTAGAGCCTTCGGGTGGAGGAGAAGGAGGTAATGTCTGAAGCGGCACCACGTTTAGAGGAGTGTCACTTTCCTCGGAGGATCGACCCTCAGCGTTACCTGCCGATAAAATATTTTAATATGACAAGAAAGTCGAAGCGATAAGGCGATAAAAGAAAAGACTTACCAACGACACACTCTGACAAAGGCCTGAATCGAGCAAATTTCCGAATGCGGAAAGGCCCTTCTATTTCTAATAAGGCATTAACATTGGATACATCCATACTAGACAGCACATCTGGTTCTCGCCAAGCGGCACTGGTAATCTCTCGGTTGAAACCACCGCGCCAATACCGAGAGGACAAGCGAAGGGTGAAGAAGCCATTTTTCCAGTTGTCCACATTCTCTTCGAAACCTTAAAAATTCCGCCAGAAGAACCGAACAAGAGCACCATTCCATCTTGGGGTAATATCCACTAAGCAGTTGTGACACCTCAAGGTGAAAAACGTGCCGAACAGATCGAGCGATGGAGCGAAAATGCGCTTCATCTCACAAGAACGAAGAAAGGCCTAAAGCCCACACCAGGAAGGTGGAGTTATTTGAACGGGATTGAGATCGTAATGGTTTAGTAGTTTCATTAGAGAAGTATGAAGCGGGAGACGAAATCCGTAGGTAAACATCTTGAAATAAACCAACCGGAATGTCCCCCACATGGCATCAGTGAGCCGAGTATCCTTCAATGGGACAAAGAGGAGATATCCCGTGGGAAAAGTGATACCGTTCTCCTCTAACTCAGCCCTCAAAACCTCATTACAATCAAAAACACTACGAGCTCTCCTGACTTCGGGATCTTGAGGATTTTCGATAATTGCAGAGGGCCTAACGCGAGACATAATGGAATGGAAAGTAAAGCTATGGCAATAGAGAAGCAAAATACCTGGAGCAGAGAACCAGTGAATCGGTCGTCGGCACCGGCGAGCAATTGCAGTAAAATCCCTCGAGAAGAAAGAAGCACAGAAGAAAGGAAATACGAAGAATTTTGAAATATTAGCAAAAAATACTAAAAGAGGAGCAAATTCCTTATAAAGGTTAAACCTAAAAAAGGAACGGCCTGTGAAAATAAAACACGTGCAGAGTGGAAAAGGACGCATGGGCAGTCATCAATATCTTTTGGGAGAAGACAGTTACTGACCGAAAACCGATAGGCGGTTGCACTCAGCGAAAGGCCTACTCCCGCGATAATCCTGGAAACATAAAGGAAGAAAAGCGGCAGAAGAGCGAAAAGAAATAAAAGCGTCATTTTATTATTTGGAAAAGCCATACGACATCTACAAAGAGGCATGGTATGCCCAACTATTCGCCGTCAGACCAGGAGATGTCGTAGCAGTAGACCACGTCATCATCATCCTCACCTAAAAGCGATCGATCCTCGCCAGCGAAAGGGAAAGGTTCCTCAACCCTCTCCCCCACGCGAGTGGATGATCGATCCGACTCCTCCTTGACAGATGGCGACACCGCTTTAACAGCTGAACAGGCAGAGGGAGCCCCTTGCGCTGACTGGTTGGGAAGGAAAGACGTTTCTTTCCCCTTGGAAGTGAAAGAAGCAAGAGAATCAAAGAACGATCTAGATGCCTTCGCAGCATCTTTCCTCCACCTCTTACGGCACCATCGGCGAACAGGCGGCCTCCAGGGAGGCGACGGAGGAGGATTATCCAAATCAAGAGAAGTCGGAGGAGTTGGTGGAGAATCTCGGGCGAACGTATCTAAAAAATGAGAATCAGCCATGAGATCACAGAATATTAATAAAAAGAAAAAACAGCAAGGAGACGAAGAATAACGAGGGGAAGAAGATCCCTTAAATAACCAGAAAATTGGGAAAAAAGGATCTTCGATCTTCCAACCCGACTCTTGAGAAAAGACACGTGTACAGCCTGAAGTGCAGATATGGATTTACAGTCACGCCTGTTGAGATTTTCCCCCGATCAAAGAAAACCGCAAAATCGCCCAATCAGTTGCCAGGACAGCAGCGACGTAGATTTAATATTGAACAACCAATCAGAAAACCACCCAGTGGCTGAACCGTTTTCAGTTGGGCTAAGAATATCTCCAAGGAAAAAAAGACAAAGGGCGCATTAAAGAAGAAGAACAGTTGCAAAACGGCGTACTAAAATCAGTTTATTTATTATGGCCTAGGGGCCGGAAAGTACATTTACATGACAGGAGGAAAAGAGAAAAGGCCCAAAGGGAGCCATCGCTATCAGTCATCAGAGCCAGCATCCTCAGGCACTTCGGGAAGGTCTCTCAGAGAATCCATGACCAGAATCAGATCATGGGAGGTGGCTCTCATCCCCTTCAAGCAGCACCCCAGCATATCCTTGCGCTGCTGCAGCATGGCAATCACCACTTGAATCCGAGCGATGGAGGCAGCCAGCTTTGACAAACTCTCCAAAGGACTGAAATCCTCCAGAGACGTAGCTCCCAGCCTGGAATGAAGAGGGGTCAGCATTCCTTACAGCTCCAGGATGTCCTCAGAGGTCTTGACCAGCATGTTCTCCAGGAACCCAACGTCGCCATCATTGAGGTTCTTGAGAGAATGGCCCTTGGAAAGGAGGAAATTCTTAGTCAAATGATCCATGATGTGAATTGCTAGAGACGAGGAGAACGTGGGTGGAGAAAGCTCCCCAATTTATAGGCCCCAAAAGAGAGGCCTTGGAAAGAACAATGAGGTCCTCAAAAGGCGAGCCGTCCCGTGACCCTTAAAGACTGATAAGCCTGAAGCAGAAGCAAAGGTTGATGCTCGTATGCTATCCGCGACATGGATGTTCAAAGGGATGCGAGATAAAGTATGGAAAAACGCCAAAAGGCACGATATCACGGGTAGCCATGACGTAAAAGCCATACGGTTACCGGTATCCACAGTGTAAGGCCGCGTTGATGTCGCAGGTAGCCCTAGATGCGTAAAACCTCGTCGACATCACAAGCATTTGGTGGTATAAAGCCGCGCTAATCGTAGGCAGCTGATGGCGTAAAGTCGCGATGATATCGTTGCTTCCTTAAGCGAAAGAGGAGAACGGGGCCCGCGTGACCTTAAACCCCTGTAAGTACAAAGTTTACTAACTTCTCTATAAATACCTATCTCCTCCGTGTGTTTGCAGTACACTTGAAAGGATGATGGACCCGGAACGAATGCAAATCCACGACATGACCTGGTTGCAGTCCTTGGCGGTATCACAAGTGACCCATCAGTAGCCCTTCTATGACATGAATATAGTTGAGACTCCGTAAGCCCTGCCAAGAGGCCAAACGGACTAACATCGCTGGGCGAAAGCAATGCCCTCATGATCACGAGCGTAATAGCAGCGTCTCTCGTGGACCTCTTAACGCCTCAGAAAAACAGGTCTCTAGATAAGAATGAAGGACGGAATCCGCTTGTTCGCTGGAAAGCTTCAGAACTAAGTTCCAGCTCATCACTTAACACGGTTAACGTCGAGCAGTCAGAGAAACTCGGAGATCCTGCAGACATACCGCCCCACGAAAGAACAAGTTTTCATCTAAGATTTCAGACATGGACAACCCTTGGTAAACACTCGGGCTCGTTTTCAGTTGGGCTTATGATAACAATCAAGACAACCCTAACGGTGCTACCACACTTGCGGCTCCCTCCGGGACGATTTCCCATAAGACCCGTAAGATATCTTCATATCGCCCGAGAATTAGCGAAGAATTCCTAGGATGGTCGACATCAGCAGGGGGGGGGACTCACGCGACTTTATACGCACGGCACCATCCCATCCTGGGGACCCACGAGGTTATCGCTCCCGGCAGCCCCGTCAGATAACGCTCATGACGTCATCCATCGGTATCGCTTGTGACGTCACCATCAGACATCGCCTGGATTGTTATCGCTAGGTATCGCCGAATAGGCCTATAAATACCCCTACTTTTCCAATCAGAAGGTAAGATCGAGATCACCCAGACGAACCTCTGTTGTTTTTGAAACCTGAACTGATTTAAGCATCGGAGTGTCAACGCCGGAGCCCCCCCTCCGGCGCTTTGCAGGTACACTCGAGATTGACCGTCACCGTTCCGATCAGGCACGACTCCGAATCTTACAAAATCGACATTGAATCTTATCAGCATATAAGTTGATTATTTTTTAACTTTTAACCTATAAAAGGAGATTTACATATATTTTCATCGGCATATGGCTCGCTCTGTTCTTCCTTGTGGTGAGTGTTTGGCAATTTTTTAAAGTAAGGTATGTGATGATTGTCCTCGTTTGCTTTTGGCCAGGATTGTGAAACCAACTTGTGAATAATTTTTGATGTATAGTCATACCAGCAATAATATCAAGACAACAAGGATGATTAGTAGACGATGGTGATGTATGATCACGTTCTTCTCCTATAAACCTATTGATACATTCAAGCTCTTTTGGAGGAGCTGAAACGTTTGAGCTTTGGAGCAAGGATCTAGCTCGAGTTGTCTCTCAAATATACAACGAAATCACACAACAATTTGATGAAAAAATGTAGAGTTATGCAGTGGAAAAGAGAGTACAATGAAAGACAATTAATTAGGAAAACAAACACAAGAAGGATGGATAGATACTTGAGATGGAATAGATTTAAACAATAATAAATACTTGAATTAAACTTGCAAATAACTTACTCAAAGTTGGAGTCTTGAATCTTACACAAATCACAGTTACACAAACACTCACACAAGAAGTAGCAACAAACTACCAATTGAAAGCTTAGCAATTTTACCTGCAAAGATTGAAGGAGCTTTCAAGTCTAAAATCATACAAGTTAAGTCTATGGTGTTTAGAGGGGGGAGTATTCTTTGACTCAGCAATAAACACTTGACATAAATTGAGGAAGAAAAAAAAGAAATGAACTATTTATACTAGGTGCAAAATGGTCATTGGAAAGCCCTTTTCGGAAGAAACAAGTCAGGGACTGGCGGCATGCCGCTAAGGGCCATGCCGTTAGCTTCGACGCGAGATTTTTTTAAAATAAAGAGTTGTCCAAAAGTTATTGATGGTCGAGGCAGTGGCTAGCGGCATGCCGCTATGCCGCGAGCTTCGACATGAATTTCCAGAAATAATTATTTTTTCCAAGAATCAATCTTCCAAGGCTGCTGAAGTTAGCGGTATGTCGTTAGAGGCTTAACGGCATACCGTTAGTGCTAGAGTTGGAAAGATTGTCTCTTCGCTGCTCCGCGCATGCTTCTCGACCTCCGATGTGATGTGTGGCCATGATTAAGGCCCGACTTTCTTCTTTAAGCACATCCTTGCTCATTTTGGCTTGAATCCATAAGATGGTCTTCTTGGCCATGCTCCTTGTGATAGGTCCTTGAGGTACCGTGTCTTTGAGGCTTAGGGTAGGCATGGGTGTGATCGTATCACCTGTAGATAGAAAAATAATTCGAGCTTTCGAAGGATGTGAATAAGTGCAATTGTCGATTTATATATAAATTTGACAAAAATTTCCAAGTCAAACGTTGTACACTCATTTGGACAAAAAAACATTGAGCTGCTAGTGAAAAGTGATAAAAAGAAAAGTGAAAATATGTGATGCTTATTTAATTGCACAGTATAAACATGAATGTGAATGCTAAAGCAAGTAGTGTGCGATTAATGTAACTTGAGCTTTTCAAGCTATGTAATGCCAGTTATTCAAGCGATAAACATTAAGCTATTGAAGTGATGTAATTTGAGCTACTCAAGCAATATAAGTCCAGCTATTCAAGCAATGAAAGTTGAGCTATTGAGGTGATGTAATTGGAGCTTTGACAAGCTATACAATTTGGTTTTTTCCAAGCGAAGTAAAAGCGAGCGTGCAACTCGAAATAACATAGAGTTAGTTAATACCTTCATATATTGCGGAGATGGGAGAACTTGTCAAATATACGCCAATGTAACCCAAATAATGCCTAGTGCAAATATATTTATCCGTTTGTAGAGCATATTTCGTGATCACATGAGGAGAGTACACAAGTGGTGATGCAAAATATGATTTATAAGCACATCGTATTAAACACAACCCTGAGTAGCCGCTAGACTACCCATTCCGTGTAATCCCATGATTTTCGTCATAGAACAAAATGCTAGCCATAATAGGATATATAATGAGATGAAGCACGTTTATTCCCCCCAAACACTGGTATCCTTTTACGGAACAAAATAGTAAGAAGAAAATATTTCGTTTGAAATCCTTTACTGTTGTTGCTAGGTTGTGCGTGAAAAAAATATTGTAGCATCTCTAATGATATAATGTAAGGTTGTGTGCTATCTTTTGCATCACATCAATCATACGTCCCATGTGTGGCATCTTGAAACATAACTCTTGATTTGCCCTAATTGTCTATGCGCTCATATTTCCTGTTTCCTGGATCGTCAGATGTGCTTTCTCCGCACACTCTATCCTCTATGAGCGTGCGAGAGTCTCCTTTGTGCGTGTCATTGTTGTCTTTTTGGCATTTTTGTTCGTCAGTGTTTGTTGATCTCTTCGCGTGGCGTGTCCACCATCTATGCTAGGTGTCGATTCTTATCTGTGAGACTCATGTACCTTTCAACTGGTATAAAATTCTGATTTTTTAAAATTGTGATCAGTTGCCAGAAACCATTTGAAGTCAGGTGTCGGGAGAGATGAGCTTTTGTATAGCATTGCTCAATGAATGTATTATTGGGTATTGCATATAAGTTGATTATTTTTGAACTTTTAACCTATAAAAGTAGATTTACATATATTTTCATTAGTATATGGCTTGCTCCGTTCTTCCTTGTGGTGAGTGTTTGGCGATTTTTTTAAAGTAAGGTATGTAATGATTGTCCTCGTTTGCTTTTGGCCAGGATTGTGAAACCGACTTGTGGAATTTTTTGATGTATAGTCATATTGACAACAATATCAAGACAACAAGGATGATCAAAAGATGAAGGTGATGAATGATCGCGTTCTTCTCCTATAAACTTGTAGATAGAAAAATACTTCGAGCTTTTGAAGGATGTGAATAAGTGCAATTGTTGATTTATAAATAAATTTGACAAAAATTTCCAAGTCAAATGTTGTTACACTCATTTGGAAAAAAAAATCATTGAGTTGCTAGTGAAAAGTGATAAGAAAAGTGAAAATATGTGACGTTTATTTAATTGCATTGTATAAACATGAATGTGAATGCAAAAACAAATAGTGTGCGATCGATGCAACTTGAGCTTTTTAAGCGATAAATGTTAAGTTATTGAAGCAATGTAATTCAAGCTACTCAAACGATATAAGTCCAGCTATTCAAGCGATGTAAGTTGAGCTACTGAGGCGATGTAATTAGAGCTTTGACAAGCTATACAATTTAGGTTTTTCTAAGCGAAGTAAAAGTGAGCGTGTAACTCGGAATAACAGAGAGTTAGTTGATACCGTCATATATTGCGGAGATGGGAGAAATTATCAAATATACGCCAATGTAATCCAAATAATGCATTGTGAATATATTTATTCTTTTGTAGAGCATATTTTGTGGTCACATGGAGAGAGTACATTGGTGATGCAAAATATGATTTACTAGCACATCGTATTAAGCACAATCATGAGTAGTGGCTAGACTACTCATTCCGTGTAATCATGCGATTTTTGTCAAAGAACAAAATGCTAGCCATAGTAGGATATATATTCCTGCTAAGATGTAGCATAATGATCGAGCACAGCCATTCCCCCCAAACACCGGTATCCTTTGACGAAACAAAACAAGAAGAAAAAACTCTCGTTTGAAATCCTTTAGTGTTGTTGCTTGGTTGTGCGTGAAAAAACAGTAAGGTTGTGTGCAATCTTTTGCATCAGATCTGTCATACGCTCCATGTATAGCATCTTGAAACATAACTCTTGATTGGAGGAAAAAAGGATGTGACACTAGTGAGATCTTGTTTGTTTGACATCTTTGAAATCAAAAGAAAATTCACACACCAACATGAAAAATTATTTAGACTTAAGAAATCAAAAAGATTTTTGTCCAAGAATTCCCACAAACGGCGCCAAATGTTGATGCTTGGAAATCTAAAGAAGACAAAAATGAGAGAAAAATATTGTGTTGATAGAAATAGATAGCTCCCCATGAAGGATTTACATGGTCCTATTTATGTTACAGAGGTAAAAGGTATGATTTATGGGGTTTTATGAATAATAATGATGGGGTTACATGATTTGTGGTGGAGGGAACATTAGTAATGTTAGGCCTATTAATAGTTGACGTCTGATTTTTGATCTTCTTAGTTTGAGTAGATGGAGCATAGGAGTCTTCATATCAAACCTCTTATAGTTTTTCTGTGTCAAACCTATTATAGCTTGGGCTTAAGTGCTTAGCTTAGATTTCATTGTTTGTATGTCAAACCAACTGTAGCTTGGACCTTTTAAGATGGGCAAACTAAGTCTTCTTAGTTTGACATATAATCCTAACAAACGCCATGTCAAAAAATTGAAGATTCTATATCCAATGAAAACAAGACGCACCTTGAGAAAAATATCAATAAGGTCATGAGAAGGCTAATCATCCCTTCACCACGATTTTGATGCAAGATGTCTGGTCAAGCTTCTTTTTTTGTTTTTTGTTTTTATCTAAAAAGCTTCCAACTCCTTCTCATCCTTCATCTCCTCCTCGCTTAAGTCGTCCACTGTTATATCCTTCTCCCTCTCGTTTGTATTACGATCAAGCTACAATCTTTTCCATTTATCTATACCTTCTTACTAAATAAGTCTTAAGTATCATTTTATAATACATCTTTTGACACTTCTTTCATTAGTTGTATAATTTTTTAAGGTGGTCAGTTTCTATTAAATGAAATTATAGAAAGTTAGTAAATAAATATTAAAGAAAATGACATTCTAACATTAGGTGGTGGATGGTTGCCATCAAGTAAACTAGATATAAAGAAAAAAATGAGCTCCAATAAAAAAAGAGTAGCATGCAAAAGGACTGATGTGGAAATAAATGAATACATAATGTTAGGGCTCCCTCATGTAACCCCTAATTTATTTCTCATTAAGTTTATTTATTTCTCATTAAGATAGACCCTTTATATTCTAAACATTACATGTATCAACTCCTATAAAAGAAACACCTGTAAACCCTAAAAATATCTGATTCTAAAAAATACAAGATGCTCTCTCATCTCTGTTAGCTCAAGTTTTCCATACATCAACATTTGGAGCAGTCTGTGGGAAATTTTTGGACAAAAATCTCTTTGATTCCTCACGTTTAAATAAAATTTTATGCTTGTGTATGAAGTTTAAGGATGATGCAAGATCAGATATTGCAGGTTTTGTACCTCCTCTCGTTGCTCCTCAAGTAATTCGTCCTTGTTCTTCTACAATGAAAGGTGTTGCTTTGCAACCAGAGAAAGCTCAAGATCTAGACAAATCAACCATGATTTTCGAAGATCAAAGACGACGAAAGCTCTAAGACAGTTTAAAATTGAAAGAAGACACACACACTATCCCTCTAGATGTTTATCCCTTAAATCCACTTCCTGAGGTACTCGTTATCCTATAGCACATTATGTCAGTTGTGATAAATTCTCTTTGCAACACTAGTCTTTCTTGACAAGTATGACCGCAGGACATAACCTAATACATATGCAAAGGAAGTTAAAAACAAATGTTAGAGGGAGGCAATGCGAAAGGAGATACAAGTATTGGAGGACAACGACACATGGACAATAGAAGGCTTGCCACTTGAGAAGAAAGAAATTGGCAACAAATAGGTGTAAAAAATCAAATATAACTTCGATGACAACTTTGAACGATGTAAGGCACGATTGGTGATACTTGAAAATAATCAAATTAAAGAAATTGATTATCATGAGACATTTGCTCCTACAACGAAGATGGTTACTATACACACTTTTCTTGTTGTAGCAGCGACAAAGAAATGAGAATTGCATCAAATGGACGTGCAAAATACGTTCTTTCATGGTGACTTGAATGGAGAACTTTACATTAAGATGCCACTTGGTTTTGTTTTACAAACTTCAAGAAAGTTATGTCGACTTAGAAAATCTTTATATGGTTTACGACAAGCCCCTAGATGTTGGTTTGCCAATGATTGTGTGCTTATTTTTTATATATTTGTCATCTATTTTTCTTACATTTGAGATGGTGATACTGCTAATTTGGGCATATTTCTCTCCTTTTTGCAAAAACAAGGCTAAGAAGATGATTTGTGAAGAAAATGAGCAAAAGAACCCAAAAAAGAGAGCAAAAAAGATCAAGTGATGGTCAAGACCAAATCTGAAGAAATCAGGCCTCTTCCCTAGACTTAGGGAAGAATCATCGTAGCCTTAACCATAGGCTAAAGTGGAAAATCTGAACCAATGTGGAAAATCTGAACCAATGTGCCGCGAGTGGGCTTGAGACGCGAATTGAAAGAGGAGTGCATCAAAGAGCTTTTTAAAACCTTGATAAACTCTATCTCCTATCAGCTGAAAATTTTCCAAGAGGATAAGATACAATTCCTTATTTTATTATTTAGGATTTTATCTTTTAGAGACAATCAAGGAAAAGTTTTACTACTTAAGCTTTCCTTATTCCATCTTCCAAATTCATCTTTTATTCTATTATTATTCTTTTAATCTCTTAGACTTTTGAATTTCGAATAAGAGTAGTTTTTAATTTTAAAACTTTATTTTCTCTCCTCTTTTCATCTTCCTCCTTGGGAAGACAAGGGAGGAGGAGCTCATCTTCATTGATTTTAATTATGTATTTTGTTTCTAGCTAAACTTCTTTATTCCTAGTGAAGGCCACTGAATGTTATGATTTATTTTATTTGTGAGATCTAAATGTTCTTTATATTTTCTGCACTTGTATTTCTTCTTTCTCTGATTTCTTGTCAATATTGTTCATGTTAAATTTAGGTTTGATCAACTTATATTTTTAACATGAATGAATGCAGTTATTCCTAATAATTTTGAGTTTCCATTGTTAGAAGTAAATAGTAAACAACTAGTTCAGAGCCAACAAGATTCAGCTGGAGAAAGAGAAGAATTAGGTTTATAGGGACGAGTGGACCAATATCTAGGTCTAGGGTTAAGTCTCTCTCTGTTTTTATCAATCAACTAGTTAAATCCTATAAGTGAACCTTAGAATTGCTAGACAATTAGGGTTCTTAATAGAGAGATTTATTTAATAAACTTGATATAGGAGGAGAGTATGAAGTTAAAGTGAACCTGATTTCTATAGCTTCCCTATAAGTTAGAAATGAAAACCATTGAATCAATGATCAAAGTTTATAAATCATAACTGAAAGTTGACCTTTGCTAGAAATTTGTTTCTTTTCGTTCATCTCATTCTTTTATGTTTTCTTTTCATTAGTTTAATTAGTTTTAAATCTCTTACCAAAACCTCCTTTGTTCGTTTAATTATTTATTTTCATCTGGTTTTCGTCTTGTTTTAAGTCTACTTATTCTCTGTGGATCGAACCTCTTACTATTATTTGCAAACTTTGTAATTAATGATAAGTTGAATATATTTTTGTCGATTTTGATACCCATCGGCCAAATTGACAGCCTCTTTAAAGACCTATGGCTTTAAGAAATCTTGTTCAAATTATTTTGTGTTTACTTTTCAAGAGGGAGATGTTCGGTTAAACATTCTCGTTTTTGTCAATGATCTCATTATTTATGACAATGATGTACCAGTTGTCCAAAGGTTCAAAGAATATTTGAGTCGATGTTTCCATATGAAAGACTTAGGCAAGTTGAAGTATTTTTTGGGAATTGAAGTAACACGAACTTCTGATGACATTTTTTTTTGTCAACGCAAATATGCATTGGATATCATTTCTGAAGTTGGTTTGTTGGGGGCTAAGCCGGCTACGACTCATCATGAACAAAAATCCCAAGCTAGCTATTGCAGAAGGAGGTGATATGGATGATCCTACGCAATACAAACACCTTATTGTGTTAATATCTTAGCACAATTTACGCGGCAACCGAAAAAAAAACTTAGGTTTCGACTTTGAGAGTTGTGCATTATTTGAAAAGACCTCTACTTAATTAATTTAGTCAAGCATTAAAAATAGTAGGAATAATGCAGCAATGTTCTTTTAGGTTCCAACACCTCTAATAATAATTGATTTATACAATTAATCCTGTATTTATAAAAAAATCCAATAAAATTCGTTAATAATTAATTTAGTTTCTATATTCGTAAAAAAGTTATAATTAAAACCTTAATGATTAATTTAGTTCCATATTCGTAAAAAAACTTTCAATTAAATTCCTACATGATTAATTTAATTCCGCATTTATAAAAAAAAAAAATCAAGTACCCCTCTTAATAATTAGTTTAGTTCCCGTCTACTTAAAAGATTCCCAATAAGACTTTCATAATTTTTTTCCAATTAAACCTTTTAATAATTAATTTAATTTTCATATTCGTAAAAAATATACAATCAAACTCCTACATTATTAATTTAGTCCCCATATTAGTAAAAAAAATTCAAATAAACTTTTAACTGATTAATTTAGTGCTCATATAGTGCTCATATATTATATATAGAAATAGTTTATTCTATATATTGGTTCGGTTTTCAATTTTTAAATAAAGATAACTGAACCAAACCGTATGTTTCTAGTTTGATTATAGTTATGATTTTTTAGAAAAATAAAACCGGGATCGAATTAAACTTTACGGACAGTTTCATTCCGATTCAATGCGGTTTTCATACACAAACATAGGTACCCTAAGGTAAATCGTAAACCATCGAGTTTCCTCTGGCCTCCGTGGTATAAATACAAGTTGCGGCACAACCACCATTTCCTCTCCGGGCTCACCCAACAGAACACGACAAAATAAACCCCCACGTCCTCCACTTCGTTTGCGCCCTCCCGCGCGACTGAGCAGCCAGAAAAAAAATTGATTCCGAGCAAATGACTTCCGCTTCTCCTCCGATTCTTAAGAAACCGAAACTAGAACGGATTGAAGATCACGACGGAGTAGTAGCAAAACCAAACTCCATGGCCAACCAATCCAACGGACACCGCCAAGACGACGACGACGACGACGACGAAGAAGATACTATCAGCAGAGAAGAGCAGGAACTTGCTCTCGTCGCCTTAATCGAACACCGCGCGCGTGAAGTTCAGCATCTCCATCAACGCATGTCTTATTATAAATCTCAGGTCACACTTCCTTTTCTCCTTTTTAATGAGTTTTTTCTTTTAATATTATTACTGTATGCTAAATGTGGAGGTGATTGTCTGATTTTAATCATTTCTCGATTAAATTCTGATTCGAAAGTTATGATTTTTACATATTAAACGAATGGAATTCATATTATTGTTTGTAGTAAATAAGCAAGTTTAGATTTTTTTTCCGTTATTCTATTATTGAAGTAAGATAGCTGTTACTGTTAGGTTAGAGTATACAGGCCACATTTTCTTGAAGAATGTGATGCCGGTAAGATTCTAGTGATATGAAATTGTGAAAATAGTCAAAATACCATGTCTTTTTGGGGAATGTTTGGCTGAATACTATTATGGGAATTGTGCAGCTCAATCAAGCGGAGAAGATGTTGGAGGATTCAAAAGTGCAATTGGCTCGGTTGCGCGCGCAAACTTATGCAGTGGGTAAACCATCGAAAGAGAATGAAACTAAGAGTGTGAAGGTGGAGAGCAGAGCTGCTAGTCCTGTGGTCTTGAAAGAAAGCCCTCTGGGAAACCGGTCTCAGTCTAGGACTGAACTTTTGATTCCAGCAGTAATTCCAAAAGTTTCACAACCTGTAAAAACAATAGGGTCTAGTGCGAAAGCTTCTGTTGGTTCTGTTTCTAAGTCAAATTCCTTTGGCTTCTCTAATACTGCTACCAAAGTGAAAGTGGAGAAGTCTTACAGGAGTACTCCAGCTGCTGAAGTTGTTGAAATACAGGATAAAGGAACGAAAAGGAAATCTGGTAATACTTTTGCTTTATGAAATGGAAATTCAATTTGCAATCGTCTGTGACTCCCTGTGCAGTTCTTCCTGTTTGCGTCTTCTCCATTTAGTATTTTGCATGTATGGATGTGCACTGTTCGACGCTGCCCTATTTTTTACTCACGTTATGGTCTTACTTAGTTCTATTTATGACTTACCTATAGTGTTTTTTTGGGTATACTTCAGAGCAGAAAGAACACAAGGAGTTGATTCCCCTGGTATGCTGTAGTTCTTCCCCACACACAGTCAACTGCTGTGCAAGTAATCACATATCCAGTCAGCACAAGAGGAAGTTGAGATGTCTTGCTCTATGTCCAGTGAATGACCAGCTTTTTGTGACCAGGTGATGATATTCTTCTACACGTATGTTGTTACAGAAAGATTAATTAGTGAAAAATAAGTTGTGCTCTTTGTAGCTGGATAAGAGCATGTTCACTTGATTTGAGATATGATCTTGAATTTTTGTTTCACTTAAGAAGAAATGCGAATTCTGGTGGCTGGTGGAGATAAATTTCACACTTGTTTATTTGGTATATTTTTGGTAGTTAGATGTTTTTTGTTGTTCATATAGTCTTTTTGCTTCAGCAAATAACTCGTGTATGTTTGTATACAGTGCTTTGGATGGAATGGTAAACTTATGGCAAATTCAATCACGTGGGTGAGTTTTATCTTCAGTATCTTTTGGGGCAAAAAAACTTGTTTTTCCAGCATCAGAGAATAGGACCAAAGAATTATTTCACATACTTAAGAGTGAGAACCCGTAAACCTTTGAAGTAACAACCACTCTTTTATCTGGTCTTCTTTATGAGGGACAATCTTCTAAAAGTTAACATATCAGTCCACATCCTAAGGCCTTCTTAAGCCAGTGGGATTTTGTTCAAAGGTTCCCATTGGAGAGGGAATGAAGGTTAGAAAGAGTGTAGTTGCCTATTAGCCCTTTGCATTTTCCAGGGATCACCCTTGGTTAGATAGGCTGCACAACTCAACACTGGTTGAGAATTGTTCTTTTTCATTCCCAGAGGCTTGAAGCCTGGAGTTGTTTCTTCATTTTTATCAATAACAAGCACTGTCATGTTAGATAGGTTGCACAACCCAACACTGGTTGAGAATTGTTCATTTTCATTCCCAGAGGCTTGAAGCATGGAGTCGTTTCTTCATTTTTATCAATAACAAGCACTGTCATGTTTTGTTTTATATTCTGTGAAATTGATATTGAATTTTTATTTCTCCCCTTACATTTACAGGTCAAATGCTTCTTTGCTTAGTACTACTAACGCTGTTTCTCCAAAGAAGCGGCGATGGCCAGAAGATGTAGCATGGCACCCATCAGGAAACAGCTTATTCTCTACTTATAGTGCCGATGATGGGGATTCACAGATATCTGTCCTAGACTTCAATAAAGCAAAGGGGGTAGGGACTAGAATTACTTGTGTTGTGGTATATTTTGTCTAATACTGCATGAGTTGTATCTGGTTGAGATTGCATTTTTTTCTCTTCTTTTTGGGGGGATAAATAAACTCTTATTATCTTTCTTTTTTTTTATTCTTTTGACTTTGGCAGGGAGCCCGCCTTACCCATTTGGAGGATAAACCTCACGTCAAAGGCCTTATTAACAGCATAGAATTCATGCCCTGGGAGGATGCATGCTTCGTCACTGGTGGCACTGACCATGGTGTTATAATCTGGAATCAGAAAGATGAGAATTCATGGAAACCTAAGGCATTGCACCGTAGTCTGCATTCTAGTTGTGTCATGGGAGTTGCTGGGATGCAGCAAAAGCAGATCGTATTATCTGCCGGTGGAGACAAAAGAATTATTGGTTTTGATGTCCAAGTAGGGAGAGCAGACTTCAGGCATCAATTAGATAGTAAATGCATGAGTGTCCTACCAAACCCATGTGACTTCAATCTATTCATGGTTCAAACAGGGTAAGTAAGACTCTGGTTGAATTGACTCGTTCTTTAATTGGTTTCTACATGTCGTGGACCCTGCAAGTCTAAAATTGCTACATTGCTGAGATCAGTTGAATTTACTTTTGAGGCATGATTCTATGTTCAACTTTCCGGAAGAGATTTCCTTTGGTATTTTCTAATTTTGTATGCTCCTTGAAAACCTAACAATAAGATGTCTCACATGCAGGGCTCCTGAAAAGCAGCTCAGATTATTTGACATTAGGTTGAGGCAGACAGAAATCCATACTTTTGGGTTTAGGCAAGAAAGCAGCGACACTCAATCAGCTCTGATCAACCAAACTTGGTCCCCTGATGGTTTGTACATATCGTCTGGTTCTGTAGACCCTATTATCCACATCTTTGATATCAGGTACAATTCTCACAAGCCCTCCCAGTCTGTAAGAGCTCATCAGAAACGAGTCTTCAAAGCAGTATGGCATTATTCCCTCCCTCTACTTATTTCCATATCTTCTGATCTGCAAATTGGATTGCACAAGATGACATAAATTTTGGTCGAGTAAGACATGTCCCCAAAGGTAGTTCCTTCCATTTGCTCATTTTTGCTTTGGTGCTCATCATGTTGATTTTAGTTGGAAGCTTCTGTTAGAGATGGGGTGGGTTATAAGAGCATTGTTTGGTTGTTCATTGAAAATTTTACATTGGTATGTCGAAAGAGGCAATTTGTGGGCTGAGCTAATGGTTGCAAATTGGTTAGACGTTAGCGGTAGGGTTGAGACACTCTCTAGCCTGTGCATTATATAGCATCAAAGATACTATTGAAATTCATGCTGTACTTGTCAAAATCTTGTGCCTTTTGGTAGAAAATCTAGCCCCTCCATTCTTTTGTTTCTACTTCTGATGGCGCGCTAATTGGTACCGCTTAGAAGTCTGTATGTCGGATTAATCAATTTAGACTTTACTTTTGGAGAAAATGTAGTCTCCATGATCCGCGAGTCCCAGCTGGCTTTTATTATTGCATTTGTTTTGCTGTCGACAAAGGCAGAGGGTATGGCACACTGATCTTTAAGGGGAGATTAAAGTTTGAATCTTGGATTTGGGGATAGGTAGAGGGCACTGCAGTTTATGTTTGGATGTATTGTGAATTTGTGAGGACTAGGAGAAGTAGGATTCAACCCCCAAGAAACTCTGGTTTTGGTAGCAGCAACCGAGTCGACTTGGTTGTTGAGCAAAGCTGGTTATATTTTCCTGATTGTGTCACTATGCGGAACAAAGCTGCTCATCTGGACTCCGGTGTCTGATCAGTTTGTGATGAGGAGAATCAGAAGCTTGCGTAAAGTTTCACCTACACGATATTGTTTATTCCCCATGTTATATCATGTTAAGCTGACAAAGTATCAAAGATTGGCTTACGGTCCTGATTCCTAAGTCAGCAGAGGTGGAACTCCATCCTGAGTTTTTACCGATACAGATGTTCAAAATTGTTATGGATATGATAACATGTTGGGCAGACTGCATTGCGTCTAGTACACTATGGAGTACTCCACTTCCATTTAGCGCGTCAAGATTTTCTAATTCTTATGCGTAGAAAAAACCTGAAATAGAGGTTGTCGCGCTATAATCGTGTTGTGAGTGTCAAACACCGAACTCCTAATGACTCTAAATTCTAAAATGAAGACATTTGTATTAAAAACATGACTTGTAAATTACGACTAAGAGGATAAAATATATTTCTTTCTAAATATGAACAATGTGTATCTGAATTATGACTCGTCATATTTGTATTAGGTTGACTCATTAAAAGTATTTTTTTCATATATAAAGATTGAATTACTTGCAACTTTTTGCTTAGGGGATGAAAGTGTTAAATTATCGCATCAACTATATATTGGCTTATATATTTCTTTAATCCAGCTTATGGATAAGCTAATTTATTCTAGATAAATTATCTAAGATTATGGATATCAACCCATCGAAATTACTATCCTAATTGATAAATACCTTAAATTTGGGAGATTGTAATAAAGATTGTAATCCTCTCAACAAGAAAAGATAGATCAAATCTCCATAAATAAAAAGGACATAGACCAGTGTCATAAATACCTAGATCTCACCATCAAGGTATAAATATGAGATTCTCACTCCAAGAAAAAAGTTATGTTCTCTTTGTTCCTATTTATATTATACTTGTATTTCAACATTGGCCAAAATAGCTTATTTAAGTATTAGAGTGGACCATTTGAGACAACTTTGGACCTCAGTAATGGTGATTTCTTATGTATGTGCAAGTTTCAGTCATGCAGCTCGACTAGAATCAGGCAGACGCAACTCAATCGTACCGTCGACTAAACAGTCCTAATGAATCGGCCAAACTAACATAGATCGATGAGATAACACCACGTGTCCAATACTATGTAAAAAATTGTGGAGTTACTTACCGGCGAAGCGCTCTATTCAGGATCAACTTTTAGACCGGATCATCCAATAGGTGCTACTCGTGTCCCATTTACTTTATGTTCAAACACTTAGTAGGTGGGTTGTAACTTTTGTGCATTTGATTAGTTGTTCTTGCTAATACAAGATTTAAATTTTTTTTAGAGAAAAAGAAGATGAGTATAAAAACAATTATCATAATTATTTAGGGCAGTTGTAATCGCAAGTCTTCACTGCCTCAAAAAACTCCGACCCAACCGCTTTCATATCTCTTGATTTGATGAAGTGGTATAACGGGTTAGTTCATCAACGCAACAAAATAAATATAACTACCAAAAGAGCAAAATAAAATACTACTATAAGCAGCACATGACTAGTTGTAAACTAATTGCAGTGATTGATGATTAATATGTTATTATCTAAGTGGGCCAAACTCCGCCGTGGCCCGTGGGCGATGCTTCTGATTGAATGTTGCCTCTTTTTTCCTCTTTCTTTTTCAACATTAGGGTGACAAGATTCAACACTTGTATTGTTATTAAATTTTTGATTGGGGTCTGTTCTGTTGTCGCTCGCCTTTTTGAATTTGGTAAGCAAAAGCTTCTTCTTTATTGTCTGGCCTTGTAGTTTGGGTCCCAATTCCTAGCTCCTCTGGCTATAGATATTAGATAGTGCTGCGCTATATCCAAACATCAACTTAATTAATTACTCCGTACGCTCCATGAAAGTTTGACCTTTTTTTGACATGCAAACAAATTAAATGAATTGTCGTTCATCCATGTCACAACTCATTGATTGCGGCCAAAACCAAGATTCCAGTCTCAACGATAGATGATGGCATGTTGGAAGAAGAAAGAAGTCCACACAAAGGAATATTAGCAGAAAGAAACGAACGAACGAAGCGCGTTTTTGGTCGGGATTCTTTTACACTGCACGAAAGAAGCAAGGAAAATAACGGATAGCAACTAGAACAACATCCAACCAAACCAACTAGGGAAGGAAAGGAGGGAGACAAGCTGACGAAGACGACTCAGACCAAATAACAGAGTGGGCCCCATCATTCTCTTTTTTTTTTCTTTTCAATCCGATCCATCTCTCATCTACAATCGCTCTCTCCCGGCCCCGTTTTCTTTTCATTTCTCAGTTACCTACTGAGCCGTTTTCTCTGAAACTCCTGCTGTCGTGGTGCGGCAATGGGGAATTGCTGCTCCGACGTGGTCGGCGGAAGGGCCGCCGTTGGTGGAACTTCTGCCGCTGCCTCCGCCGCTGCTGCCAACGACGCTGTCGATTTGTTTCTCAGGTCTCGCGGCTTCAACGGCCTGTTCTCTCAGATCGAGGTCACCTCTTTTAACTCTCTTCATTTTTCTTTTCCGCAAGAGAAAAACAAAGCTGCACTTGGCATTACCATGTATACTTTCTTTTTGCTTACTGGCATTTTTGTGAGTTTGCAGTTGTCATTTTCGGCTACAAATTTGCTCAACCGAGATGTGCTGTCAAAGGTTAGTTAATTTCCCTCGTTTGCGCATTGACTTCTTGGATGGATATGGAGGAATTTATATTGACGGGTCAGACTAAGTAATTGCGTAATGAAATGATTTTTAGATCCAAATACAACTGTGGAATCTTTTACGTTAGAGTTTCTGGTGTTGAGGTGTTTAAAAAGTGAATCGAACAAGTCATGTTCTTCTTCACGGTGAATTTGATGCTTGATGGGGTGCATTCGATGGCAGTGGGTCTTTGATTATTTTGATTGTATAGATGACAAGAAGTTCAATTTACAAGGGTTGTGAAAAAGCTTAAGTTTTAAACTCTGCATGTTTCATGAGAAAATTGTTTAGTGGAAAGCATTTTGAAAGCATCCAGTCAAGATCTGTTAATCCACAATTTAGTCATAAGGATTTCCTTTTGGCTTGCCTTGTGTTTATTTGGATTGAGGAAAGGGGAAGATGTAAGAATTTAGTGAGAGATTCCAGTGGCATTGGCATTTCCTGGTTTAGTGTAACCGTAGGTGGAAAGGGTGAGATGCAAGGCGTTACCTTTGCTTACTTGCCATATTTACTTCTGCTAAAGTATCATTTAGCTTTTGGGTAGCACATGACCCTTTTTCTTATGACCCTATGTTGATTTTAGATTAAACGCATTGATGTGATACAGTGCCATCCATTAGGAATGGAGACTACATTTCTTTGAGAATTTCAGGTCTATATTTTTCTGTTTATGATTTGCTTATCAGTGTGAAAAATGCCCCATTATTATTTTTTCTTTTTACTATTTTAAAGCTTTTGTGTGTTTCCTCATCAATTTTCTTTTTCCACTTTAGAGTGATCCCATGCTGGTTGTTTATACAAAAGCAAGCGATGGAACACTTAATGAAGTATTCCGCACTGAAGTAGTACTTAACTCATTGAATCCCACGTGGATTACAAAGTGCATTATTACGTTCCAGTTTGAAGTTGTTCAAACTTTGCTGTAAGTTTATTACATCTTGCTTTTTATTTTCTTTTATTTCATGGAAATCTGCACTTTAGAAGTTCACTATAAGGTGACGTTCTGATTCATGGCAGGTTTCGGGTATTTGATGTTGACACTCAATTTCACCATGTAGATACAAAGGTATATTTTCTACAGTTGTACTTGGTCTTTCTTTAGTTGTTCTTATTGTTTGGGATGAAATTGCTCCAATTAAAAGCTTATTGCAGAATATATGTTTATATTTACTCTACCTTCAGAAGTGGAGTCCATTTGTAAGACATAATTGGTGTTCAATTTCATTGCCAGATAAGGCGCTAGGAATATATGACAGGCTGTAATGTGATGAAAGTCAACAGTTTCCAAGCATCATATGAAATTCAGAAGTGCTAAATATAATTATAATATTTAATAGAAGAAAGAGAGTTATCATTACATGAATGCAAAATGCCAGCTAACTAATTGTCCTGAGCTTGAGTTTGCAGCAGTATTTAATATAAGCTCATGGTCTGTCGGTGATTATGTTGTGAGAATGATGGAAGATATCTATGTATCTGGGACGTCCTACTTAAACCTTCCTTGTTAAAGGGATAGCAAGATATTGCAATGGTACATCGAAAGAAAAATGTAGAGCGAATTTTCTTGAGTCCATGGAAGCATTCTTGGCTAAGTGTTAAAACAGCGTGTCTACTCATTACATTCTATTAAATGCTTTTGTTTGCGCTTGCTATTTAGATGTTTTGAATGTGATTTCTGTTTACAAAATTGTCAAATACTATTCCGTTGGGATCGACAGGGTTCTAAGGCATTAATAACAATTGACTCTACGCATGTAGATGCTTAAACTAGATGAGCAACAATTTCTTGGCGAAGCAACTTCTGTCTTATCTCAGGTATGACATGAAAACCACTTAGTTTACATCTTTCCTTACAATATGTTATTAAAGAATGAGAACTTCAACGTTACTCAACCAGAATATGAGATCATATGCTAATCTATTTCAATGAAAGACGCTATGTTTGTATGATGATGAAATTTGGATATATGATGTGGATTTCACTCTTTCATTCTAAGTAGTCAAGATTCATTTTTTTTGGGAAAAAATTTACAGTTTTTTTTCCTTGATAAGCAAAAGAGCGACATAGTTAAAGGGGCCCTCCTGAAGCAATGGGGTCCAAAACCCAATCTATGCATTGAAATTCTTATTTTAATCACTTCCTTAACTACTTTCATGATTCTCTCCCTGCAGATTGTGACGAAGCCAAGTAGGTCTTTGACCCTAGATCTCGTATATAGAGAAGATTCCAACCTGCAAAGTCATCCCCGACACTGTGGACAGCTGGTTGTGCATGCTGAGGAATGCATTAGCTCCAAAACTACAATGGAAATGACATTAAGGTGTTCCGATTTGGAACATAAGGAGCTGTTCTCTAGAAGTGTATGGATCACTGGTCTCTGTTTTCTCTTATGTCAAATATTTTATAAGATATATTAAGTAATTGTCTTCACTTTCCACATGCAGGATTCCTTCTTATTGATCTCAAAAATTGTGGAGACTGGAAAACCGATACCTGTCTGTAAAACAGAAGTTCTCAAGAACAGTCAGAACCCAACATGGAAGCCAATCTTTCTGAATATTCAACAAGTTGGAAGCAAGGTAAAAGAAATTATCATTTGTGTACAAACCTGCTTTAACTAGTAAAAGTCTAGGATCCTAGAAAACAGGGGAATTTGTTCTTTCAACCGAAATAGGAAAACCTGTGCATGGTTTATTTTAATTTCAATCTGTTTGGGCTGTTCAATTGTGGTTGCTTATTTGTGTTCAATTAGTATTCTGCTTACCCCCTCTAAATGTGACATGCAGGACAGTCCATTAGTTATTCAGTGCTTCAACTTCAATAACAGTGGCAAGCATGATTTGCTTGGGTAATAATGATCTCTCTTTTCTCTTTTCCCGTTGCCTATTCGTAGTTACGTGTTTGAGAGATATTCACTTTTGTTCTTTATCAGTGAAGTTAAAAAATCAATAGCTGACTTGGAAAGGCTTCATTCTCTTCGGGAAGGAGAAAGATTAGCTTTGCCCCCTACTGCTGGGAATAATCCTAGCAAGGTCTGATTATCTATATCAAATGATTTGGTTCCTACCTTTTCTTTCTTCTCCTTTGATTCTAAATTTTCTTGATGCAGGTCTTAAATGGCCAGCTATTTGTGGATGGGTTCTCCGAAAGTACCCAATACACTTTCATGGATTACTTGAAAGGAGGGTGCGAACTGAACTTCATGGTGGCCATTGATTTCACTGGTAACTTTTTAAGTCTTTTTGTAGAGTAATCTACCTCACTTTTTTTATTGAACAAAGAGTAATCTACCTCCCTCATTTTAGGCTAGAAATGCAAATTGTAACTTTTTATGCCATGATGAATCAGTTTGTCAGTTATGCATCCGCTGTGTTACAGTTGTGCACATATCTTCGCATTTTCTCTTGAATTTCCACACGAAACTACAAAACAAGGGTGTACTTTTTTCTGGACAAAATACAAACATAAACTTCACTATTATCTAATTGAATACATGCCTGTTTTCTCCATACTATTGTTTTTACGTTTTGGAACAAATGCCTCTATTAGACTGACACTTGTATCTGACTAAAATATGCACCAATTTAGGGAGAAAACTACGGTTAGTTCTATGAAAAGAAAATATCTGCTTATGTTATGACAAAGACTGGGGCAAGCCTATATCTTTCTTGGTCTTAGGCCTAAACCCAAAATTGTAAGCAAAAATGTGTTTTTCATGATTACTTATCACTTTCGCGAAGTTCTTACAAATTTATGTTTCTGGCATCTATGTCAGCATTGTTTTCTTCCTTATTGTCAGTCCCATCTGCCTTTCCCTCCTTAAGCCCTTCATGTAATAGTTAGTCATAATGAATCATTAGATAAAGTTGGATATCGAATTGATTTCAGTGATCCAATATATGTTGTCCTTTTGTTTCATCTTTCAGCTTCAAATGGAAACCCCCGCCTCCCTGATTCATTGCATTATATTGACAACACAGGTCGTCCAAATGCATATCAGAGAGTAAGATATGATCCATCTCTTCTATCACTGCTGCTTTTTAATAACTTATTCATGATCTCTTCTCTCTACAACTGCCAATTTTTTACCAGGCAATCATGGATGTCGGAGAGGTGTTGCAGTTTTATGATTCAGATAAGCGCTTTCCTGCCTGGGGATTTGGGGCACGGCCAATTGATGGCCCAGTCTCTCATTGCTTTAACTTAAATGGCAGCAGCCACCAGTGTGAGGTGAAAATGCTTAAATGTTTTTGATGTTAACTATATCAGTATATTGCTCTTACTTAAACATCCCTAATGATTAAGCATAACTCTTTCTCAGGTTGATGGAATCCAAGGAATTATGTTGGCATATAACAGTGCACTATTTAACGTTTCTCTTGCTGGACCTACACTTTTTGGACCTGTAATCAGCAATGCTGCACTAATTGCTAGCCAGTCTCTTGCAAATGGAGGGAAAAAATACTTTGTTTTATTAATAATTACGGTAAAAACAAGAACTCTGGACGACTTTTCTTGGATGGATTTTGTTCATGTCCTTTGAAGAACAAAACTTCCTCTTGATTGAGTTCCTGCATTCTCTCTTTTTAAGTCTAAACTTGTTCTGTTCTAGGATGGAGTTGTCACTGACCTCCAAGAAACCAGAGATGCCATAGTAAAAGCATCTGACCTACCCCTGTCAATCCTCATTGTTGGAGTTGGAGGAGCTGACTTTAAGGAAATGGAGGTACCTTTTTTCACACATTTAACCATCCCGTCTGGGGATAGTTTATTGAATGAGTAGTTATATTTCCTTTTGGAGGTACCAACCTGAAACCTGGATTCTTTTATTTACTCCAATTTTCTGAATTTTGAATGCTTCCTAAATAGGTGTTGGATGCTGATAAAGGAGAGAGACTTGAAAGTTCAACTGGGCGTGTTGCCACTCGCGATATAGTCCAATTTGTACCATTCCAGGATGTACAGAGTAAGTCTATTGTATGCGGTCCTTCTTTTGGTGGAAGCTTCAATGCTTAGTTCCAGTTTGGTAGTAACTTTCCTAACAATTTCAGGTGGAGAGATTTCTGTAGTTCAAGAACTTCTGGCAGAATTACCAACCCAATTTTTATCCTACATGCGATCCAGAAACATTCTACCTGATCTTTGATCGCGTAAAGAAGCGTGTACATGGGAATCGTTTTTTGTTGGTGGATTTCATGAGATGAGTTTTCCTTTGTTTAGGCCATGGTGCCGAAATGCCATTGTTTGTAGGTAATGAGGCCTTCATACACCTTTGATAGAAGAGTTGAGGTGAATTCTCAAATCCGAAGCAAACGATTTAAAAGTCAAAACAGCTCCATGCCAAATGAGTGGGGTTGGCTGTGCATCTTTGGCTGGATGAGTTTTACATCAATTGCCAGCTTGAGAAGTTTTTGCTCAACTTGAAAACGGGTTTGATGATGATCGGTACTGGTGCGTGTATCGAATCAACTGTGCCAGGTTAGTAAAGCTGATATCTTGGAATCATCTAGATCAGTGTCAGTGAACAATCCTTGTACTTTGTATACGAAGAATGCAGAATTGTAACAGCTGTAATGGCCAATATTATATATATCTCGATTGATTTGTGTACCAGCTTTGTATTCATGACTTTTTGCAATTCATATTTTTGGACCCAAACATGAAGTCAATTTTTCTTGCGAAATTTATTTGATCCACCACAAACTCTTATTTTTATTATTAGTTTTCTTTTTCCTTCTGTTTTTTAATGTTCCATAATTATTTTTAGGAAAAACAGATATTGTCCATTTTAATACTCCCTTCCACTTTAATTAAACGTCGTTTTGACTTTGAGTACTTGTATTAAGGAGGCCGAATAATTTATTATTTGAGACAATTTTTTTCTTACTTTTTCTCGAACTGCATGATCATATATTACAAAATCCAATATCTGGTCAAACTTTAGAATGTCAAGTCAGAAACTATGGACAGCGGACGGGCGGTGCCATCTTTCATATACTTCATTGCAAAAAGCTTTGTAGGATTTAAATAAGAGTAAATCAAACCAAAACAAAAAAGAATAAAAAGGAGACTTCTTCAATTATTTATTTAGTATTTACTTTTCATGTTGCACCAACAAAGTCAGCTTCAACAGTTGACGACAATAAACTAGTTTTCTCTCTTTTTTTTGTTTAAGCATATGTACCTTTTATCGCTCTTTTCTTACCAAAAAAAAAATGTTTATTAATCATCGCTTTATTATTCTCAAGTTTACTCGTTAATTTTTACTGCTCGAGCATAACAAATGTTGTAAGCATGTATTTACTTTGAGAATGGCAACAATATTGAATACCACGACCATCGGTCCTTGGCCAACGTCGAAGAAAAATGCATGTTCCATTGACATATTTATATATCGCCCATGCTTTTTTGGCGTGATATATATATGGAATGAAACAGAATGTGTAAAAGGATAAACCAGTAGGCGAAGAACATGATATGTTTGACTTTACCCTAAAATATATGATATAATTTATTCTCTCCGTCCCTTAAAAGATGTCGTTTACTATTCCGGCCGCCTTGAAATACGCGCCAGAATAGTAAACGATATCTTTAAGGGATGGAGAGAGTAGTAAATATGTAAAAAAAATGTATGAACCGTAAATAATAACATCCTGATTTGTCAATGAACATGTAATTTATTATTTATTTAATTTGCTGATGACAATCGTACTATCCAAAACTCAAACTCAAATTCAAATCTCATCCCATTTTTAAACAAACACCCTGGTCATGGATTGGTGGATTACTACTATATTGTCCATTCTATTTCTAGTAAGCAAGGCATATTAAATTGGTAATAAGCGCGTGGAGGGAAAAGTAATTAAAGTCAATTATAAGATTTGAAAGGCTGCCATACTTAAAGTTTCAAGAGAAAGACTTGTACGTTACTTCTCTGTTTTCAATTAATTGACTTTCTGAAACAGTAACATTCAGTAAAATAAATATTAAAAAATCAAATAAAATGTTTTCAAATGACAGTTAATTGAAAATGGAGAGAGTATTATATAAATGGAATGAACAATTATTTAAATCTATATTATATACTCCGTAGCTAGCTAACAGCTATCTTGTGCCGCTGGTATTGTTTTTGCTATGAATAGGGTTTGCCGTAATCGGTGACCAAATTGATTCTCTAGCTTGGTTTGGGGTTTGGGGTTTGGATAAAGAAAATTTTAATTTATTTTTCAGAGAGAAAAAACAATAAACTAGCAAGGCAACCATCACAAATAGTAATCAGGAATCTCAACCGATCATTTGCGCCGGTCGCCGGAGCTATAAAACTAAGTGTACGTGTGTGTGGTTTAATTGTTAGGTCAGAGTAGTCGTGGCCGTGCACGCTGTTTGTCAAAACAATATCAATTAGCTTCCCAACAAGGAGAGTATTTTTTGATACTATGAAAGTATGAATGATACCGTGAACAACCGTAGTTGTTTGATTCACGTATCTACACAATGACCTTTCTGATCATTCAAACAAGTAACAGGTACTATTTGTGTTTATTATTTTGTATGTGGCTAATTGATTGATTTAGTCCTTAATTAACTCTAAAAAATGCTTCATGTCATCAGATAAACACCTTTTCCCCCTCTCTGACGAGAAATTGTCCATATCAATGAGTGCACAATAATCGTCTAACTAATAAAATCATGATATGTCATTAGTAATAGTGAATGATTACATGTAATTATGGGTCCATTAAGGGTTCACCCATCAATCCATTACCTAAGTTTTTAGTATTTTCAAATTTTAATTTTGTCAATCTTATGTAATCACTCACTATCGATATGTAACAACTTCATTGGTCGAATGATCTTTGTGTACACGCTAATATAAAAATTCGAGAATAGTATATAACTTCTCTTCTAACACTTGCACGTCATGTGATCAATATAATACAAAAGTAAGAAATGTACAAGGAGGAAGAAACACATTTAATCATCTCGTGTCACGTCAGTTAATAAAAATATATTAGTAATTTAATATTGCAAATTAGAATCTCTTTACCGCCTTCGAAATCCTGTCCAACTTAAATCCAATACCCAATATGTAGACTGAATTATCGGATCATTTTGACAAACAAAAAATAAAATCTTTTTGAATATATATGGCTTTAACCAAAAAAGAGTATAAGTGACTAGCTATAAGTTAGCAAAAAAGAAACAATTTGAATATACATGGTCAATATAATATTGTTAGAAACGACAAAAGGAACAAATAATTGTATATTATTGAATGAATATAATTGTACAACTATTGAAGTATTTATACTACAAGTGTATGTACACATAAGAAAGAGTATAAGTGACTAGCTATAAGTTAGCAACGGCTAGCATAATTAAAGGGATTCTAATTGGAGTAAATCACGTGTAATAATATGTAAATATATCAACACTCACCCTTAAACTCAAGGTGGCAAATTGGATGACAACTTGAGTTTAGAAAGTAAGTCTTGAAATCAGCGGGCAGAATGACTCTTGGTGAAGATGTCAGCAGTTTGATCAATGGAGGAAGTGGAGTGCAAATGAAGAGTCCGTTTCTGAAGATGATGACGAACAAAGTGACAATCAATCTCGATATGTTTTGTCCGTTCATGAAAAATATCGTTGTGAGCGATTTGGATTGCACTTTGACTATCAGAGTAAAAATGAGTAGTTTGAGATCGAGGAACTCTCATATTAGCTAAGAGTCATCAAAGCCAAATCAATTGAGATGTGGTGTCTACAAGTACTCGATATTCGACTTCAGTACTAGAGCGAGCAACAACTATTTGTTTCTTAATACGCCATGATATGAGTGAGTCACCAAGAAAGAAATAATATCTAGTAGTGGATCGTCGATTAGTTGGATCACTTGCCTAATCAGCATCAGAGTAGGTTTGCAACTACAAGGTAGAGTGAGATGAAAAATAAAGGCCATGAAAGATGGTGCCTTTGACATAGTGTAGGATGCGAAGCACAACAACAAAGTGACCAGATCGAGGAGTGACCATAAACTGGCTGAGAAGTGCACGGCATAAGAAATATCGGGACAAGTGATTATGAGGTAGATGAGACTTCCAACAAGTTGGCGATAAAAGGGTGACATCAGAAAGAAGTTCCCATCATTTGGACAAAATTTGATGTTCGATTCAAGAGGAGTATCTGCAATTTTGCTATCGGAAATGCCAGCTCGAGACAACAGGTTAGATGCATATTTTTCTTGAGATAAAAAATAACCAACAAAATATTTTGTTACCTCGATGCCGAGAAAATATCCGAGATTTCCCAAATCTTTTATATCAAATTGTTGACTCTGAGAGGATTTGAGCTCACAAATATGAGAGATATCATCTCTAGTGATGATCATGTCATCTACGTAAAGAAGTAGAATGATGGTGCCCTTATTTGATTTTTGCATAAATAAGGTAGAATCATGAGAGTTGGATGAGAAGCCAAGACGGTGAATGACATTGCTGAATTTTAAAAACCAAGCTCGTGGAGCTTGTTTAAAGCCATACAATGCCTTACAAAGTTTGCAAACTTTGTTGGAAGAGAAATTCAATCTAGGCAGAGGTTGCATGTAGACTTCTTGTTCAAGATCCTCATTCAAGATGGAATTTTTGACATCCATTTATGAGAGAGACCATTTGAGTGAAGCAGCAACAACAATAAGGGTTCGAACGGTAGTGATGCGAGTAACGAGAACGAAAGTCTCCTCATAGTCGATGCCATATTCTTGTGTATATCCTTTGGCTACTATTCATGCTTTGTATCATTCAATGTTTCCATCAGACTTAGTTTTAATTGTGTAGATCCATTTGAATCCCACCTTTGTTTTTCCTGCAGGAAGATCAACAATATCCCATGTGTTATTTTTCTATAGTGCATTTAGTTCTTCTTGCATTGCTTCCTACCAAAGAGGGTCAGAAGAGGCCTCGCGAAAAGAGCAAGGTTCATGCAATGTAGCCAAGGCAGAATAAAGATGAAAATCTTGAAGTCTAGTAGAGGAAACACGAGTTCTAGTTGGATAACTAGAGCTCGTAGAACATTCAGTACCTGAATTTTATACCTCATTGTCATGTGGAAGTTGTAGGTCACAAGATGGACTTGGGGAATTTGTAGGCACATTTGAATTATCACTATTAGCCATGCTGGAAGACTCAGGAAATAGTTCGACAAAATAATTTGTAAAAAAATGATTGACATGATCCACAAGAACATGAAAGGAAGAGATTTTTGAAAAATATGTATTCTCCAAAAAAATCACATGTCGAGATATGTGAAGTCGTCGACTGACTGAATGATAACAACGATAACCTTTATGATTAATCCCATAGCCAAGAAAATAACATAATCATGATCGAGGTTCAAGTTTGTTGTGTTCGTGTGATTGGAGCAAGACAATATGCACATCAAAAAGTCTGAAGGTTAAAGTAAGAGGGAAGTTTACCAAATAATTTCTCATATGGTGTATGATTGTGAAGGACGAAGGAACTCTGTTGACTGTATAAACAATTATTAGAGCAACTTCTCCCCAAAATTGATCAGGAATCGATGTGACAGTGAGTAATGTTCGAACGGTGTCAAGTACATGTCTATGTTTACGTTCTGCTTGACCATTCTATTGAGAGGTGCATGGACAAGAGTATTAAGGAATTGTGTCATCATACTTCAATAAACTAAGAAAAAGCACGTTGTGTGTACTCAAGGGCATTGTTAGAGCGAAAAAGTTTAATTTGACATGAAAATTGAGTTTTAACCATAATAGAGAAATCACAATAAATATAAAGCAATTTAGACTAATGTTTCATCAAGTATATCCAAGTATATAGAGAAAAATAATCAATAAAAAGAACAAAATAGCGAGTTCCTCCCATGGTAGAAATAAGAGAATGTCCCCAAACATCAGAATGCACCAAATCAAAAGCAGGATTAGAAATATAATCATTGTTATTAAAAGATAAAGTCGGTTGTTTACCAAGTTGACAAGCAATACCAAACAAAATCAATGGGATTAACTTGTCCTAATGAACCAACAATAGATAAATGTTTAAGTTTATTCTTGGAGACATGGCCTAGGCGAGAATGTCAAACATGAAAAGTAACAGATGCACTAGATGAAGTGGCGGCAACAGTAGAGGAACCATGAGGAAGATGTAAAGATGATAGCTCAAATAACTGTCCTATCGTATGGCCTGTCCCAAAGATCTTGTTGGTCACAGAGTCTTGCACAGCCACACCCTTTCGTGAGAATAAAACATCAAGTCTCATATCACATAATTGACCAACAGATAAAAGATTCACAGAGAGTTTTGGAACATGATATGCATCAGTAATATCAAGGTGTGGTGTGTGAACAGAACCCATGAGTGATATGCATAAGTGAGCCATTAGTAATGTGAATAAGTGGTATATTAGATGTTAATGATTTATAGAAGAAATATGAGATGTCAGAAGTCATATGATTGCAACAAGCAGAATCAAATAACCAAAAAGTATTATCTGCAGTGGTGGAGAGAGCAGAGTTTTGAATGTTGGCACAAGAGAGAACCTGGTTGACAATAACTTCTATTTCGACTCCATTCAGGGTTGGAGTAGGTTCTTCAATAAGTGTTGGAATGGTTGAATTAGTGTTATCAGTCACAATTGCATATTGGCGAGAGAAACGAGAAGATGGATTGCAAGATTGATTGTGATTTCCTTGTTCACGTTTCCTCTTGCTTTCGAGTTTCCAACACTTTTTGATTGTGTAGTCTTTTTCTTTGCAATACCTGCAAGAGTTCTCAGAGGTGGTGTCAACGGAACCTGAATTTAGAGGTGTTGTGGTTGTGGCCAAGATAGAGTGTATGGGAACACGAGTAGAGTTGTGACGACTCTCTTTAGCAATGAGCTCACTAACGACTTTATCAACACTTGGTAAAGGATCACGATGAAGTAAATTGGTTTTGATGTGTTCAAAATCACTATGAATAGCCATAACAAACTGATACAGTCGCAACTCATCACGATAATCATAAAATAGTTTGGCATCCCCAGAGCATTGCCATTACGGCTGTTCAACGGTTAGCAATAACCGAAAAACCGAAATCTGAAACTGAAATTTTCGCTTGTTCGGTTACGTTATTTCGGTTTCGGTTAGTTAAAAACCGAAATTTATTACGGTTCGGTTTCAGAATTTAATCTCGAAAGTTCGGTTAACCGAACTAACCGAAATTTTGGAGTTGGTATATAAGCCATATTTTTTTCCTAAATTGCTTCCCTAACATCCCTCCCAAATATTCCTAAATCCCTTGAATCCCAACTCTCTCTTTCACTCTCCCATGATCTCTCATCTCATCTCCCACTCTCCTCGCCCCTCAGCCTGACTTGCCTCGCCACCACCCACCACCCACCGGCCACTGCCTCCTCCACCAGCACTCCTTCGTTCTCCTCTCTCTCGAACCCTCACTCACTTTCCCAGTCCCAAATCTCGATCTTCCTCTCCTCTCTCGACTCTCGCAGCACCCACCCACCACCGCTTCTCCTCCACGGTCGTCATCCAAGAAGCCAGACTTGAATCTCAGGAAGCCGGCATCGGGTTCGTCGCCGTCTTCATCGGGCACGTCGCCGTCTTCATCCTGGTTGGCATCGGGTTTGTCGTCGTCTCCATTCAGATCTCCAGATCCGGTGATTAATTTGTCAAAATGTAAGAAATAATTTCGGTTTCTAAAATTAATTTTAAAAAAAAGGTTTTGACATTACCGAAATAATTTCGGTTTCTAAAAAATTCTGTTTATTTTTAATTTTCCTTCTACTGCTGATTGAATACAATCACTGAATTGTGATTTTTGATTTGGAGTTTTGTTTAAATTATGGAGTTTGGAATTTGGATTGCTTAATTATGTATTTGGAATCTTGGATTGTGTAATTATTTGGAGTGTGCACTATGTATAATTATGTGTGCAGGAAAAACTTCGGAAGTTCGGTTTTTCGAAAACCGAACCGTTCTAAATTTCAGTTTTTGGTTTTCGGTTACTAAAACTTCGGTCCGGGTTGGGTTTTTGATTTTATGATGTTCGGTTAACCGAAACTAAAACTTTGGTTATCGGTTTCGGTTTCGGTTAACCGATGAACAACCCTAATTGCCATAATGGTTCAGAAAGAGCTAACTGATCCCATATATAAGACATTTTAGAATAAAAATCAGAGATCGATTGTCTAGGTTCGTAACGCATATCATGCAAATAGTTCAGATATTGCAAACGGGAGGCAATATTAATAGCAGAGTAACCCTTGGCCAAAAAATCTTATACCTCTTTGGCAGTGTCAAAAAAGACCAAACTGTTGTCGAATGGAGCGAACAGAAGTGTTGCCAAACCATGAAATGATTTTATGATTATTGTTGTCCCATTATTCAAGCTTGGGTCGAAAGGAGTCATCACCCTCATTATGTCTCTTCTCGGGTTCTTTCATATCACCGGTGACATAACGCTAAAGTTTGCGCCCTTTGAGAAAATTGCCCATATCTTGAACCCACAAAGTGTGATTGGAACCATCAAGGACAGTGGAGATAGGCTGAGTCACATTATCTGAGCCATAGTGAGAAAAATGAACCAAATTGGATATATAGAGGCAAATTTTGGACAAATGGACCTCAAAATAAGAAAGATCACATCTGAAAACGTGGGGAATCGGTCTGAATCGCTCAAGAAGTGGACAAAAATGGGACGAACCGGACGGTCAAATGGTTGAACTGAAGAGTCAAAGTTAACGGTTCAGCTAGTCAAGGTCAACAGAGAGGGCCAACCAGAAAACAACACGTCAGCAACAAGGATCCAATGAAGGATGAACACGTAGATGAATCAGAAATAGACACGTGGTGTGTCAACAGGGAGAGCCAACCAGAAAATGACACGTCAACAGAAACGGAACCAATGGGGGATGAACACGTGTCATCACCGGTGTAGAAGACACTATGGCGCGTGGAGAGACCTGGCGGCGCGTGGGAACGACTTCTGGAACAAAAATTTCCAGATCAAATATGTGTCGAGACAGGATTCTAGTGGTGTGGAGCGTGTGAAATTTTAACAATAGGAAGTGTATGAACAGAGGGTTGCAGCGGATGAGTTGAGCTTAGATCCTATCTCGTCGGAGATGGTGACCGGAAAAATAAATAAATAATATATATATATATATATAATATATATATATATATATTGGTTTTAGGAGCCTAGCTCCGCTACCATGTTAGAAATGACAAAAGGAACGAATAATTGTATATTATTAAATGAATATAATTGTACAACTATTGAGGTATTTATACTACAAGAGTATGTACACATAAGAAAGAGTATTAGTGACTAGCTATAAGTTAGCAACGGCTAGCATAATTAGATAGATTCTAATTGGAGGAAATCATGCGTTATAATATGTAAATATATCAACAAATACAAACCAACATATATAATTTTTTTTATAATTTTTTTTTAACCTTAAAAAAAAGTTAATTAAACTTGTTCCCATGGAATTTAAACATTAAAGTTAAAAGATGAAAAGAGGAAAACCTTAAAACTATATATATGTAATTAAAGAGCAGAAAGTGAAATATGCTAAACTTGAATTGCAAACTTATTCCACGATTTTGAACTCGTATTCACACACACAAAGCTTTGTATGTCTTCTTCATCTCCTAACTATAAATTACTAGTATAAAATAAGAAAAAAGGAAAATATATATATTAAAAAAATCCGTAGCTTAGAGCTTTAGCTTCTGGAATACCCTATATATCTTTCTTCTTGCGACCCTTTCTTGCTCCCTCTTAATTAGTTTCTCTCTAGCTAGCGACCTACTAGTCTTCTCTTCTTTTGCTCTATACATCTTCTTGATATCTATTTATTGCCCTAATTATGCAACAAAAATTATAACAATACTTTGTACCAAGAAATTGTAATTTTTCAACATCATTTTCTTGTGTTGGTGTTTGAAATTTCTTGCTTTAACTGAAAAATATAATAGATATCCAAACTAGGGTCATAAAAGTGGCCGATCGACGACATGGGAAGAGGGCCCTTCCACCCGATGAGGCGGCCGCGGCGGAGGAGGAGAATGATGATCAGGAAGATACTAATTACCCAATCTTCCCAATCTACTCAGAAAGATCCCAACAGGACATGAATGCTATGGTCTCAGCCCTAGCTCAAGTCATCGGATCAAACAGACAACCAAGACCACCGCAAAACGACGTCGCCCAGCTTCATAATCAACCAGGACACATCACCACATCACAAGCTCAAGATCACCAACCAACTCCTCCACCTGTTGTTGTTCAAGACCAAGGTAATTAATTAAATATAACTAAGATTTGTTGTTATATATATAATTTCCTCATTAATTTATTTATTTATTTTCGCTTAGAAAGACTAGATATTTATTCAAAAGATTTGAACACGGTTTTATTCTAAATAAATAAATAAAATGAAAAGATTGATTTGAACATGTTTTGAATGCAAGTGTGTTCCCACCTTCATTTCCCACTACCGATTCTCATTTCCCTTTTCCAAATGCATTTCTAGTATGATGACGCCATACTTTTTAGTTCTCATTGTTTTTAGTGCATGCATATACACATGAAGTCTAGTTCTTTCGATCACTCTTATGCTAATTAAAATTTAAAATACTATAGATTGGCATATATGTTGATGCTACCGTATTTCTATAACTTCTTTTTCATTTTTAATTAATGTATAAAAATTATAAATTAGGAGATTCAGACTCTGATCATTTCTAATTTTTCTCTTTTCAATTTGTTCCATCAAAAGTTAATTATTGTTATTACCAAGCAGATGTAGTGCAAGTTTAAGTATGCATATTAATGCTTATTCTCCATGCATTAGGTATCTCCAAATATTAGGACTCTTAATCATGTCCTCAATTATATTTAGCTAACATTTTATTTTTTCATAACAACTTATGTATATATATTGAATACAACATGGTTGAGTGTTATGGGATTCCTTACTTACCCGTATACAAATATCATGGGTTATATTTGAGAAGGGAATGTGAGGAGAAGACACTATCGAGGGGTTAGGCAGCGGCCGTGGGGTAAATGGGCGGCGGAGATTCGCGACCCTAAGAAGGCGGCGAGGGTGTGGCTCGGTACTTTCGACACGGCGGAGGCCGCGGCACTAGCATACGATGAGGCAGCCCTAAGGTTCAAAGGAAGCAAAGCTAAACTTAACTTCCCGGAAAGAGTTCAAGGCAGGTCCGATCTCGGTTTCTTGACTAACCGGCAAGATTCGCTCTTGATGGGTCAACAACAACAACAAGTCCCCAATATCAACCCGGGTGTTCTTAACATTGCTCCTCCAGTCCAGCAAACAACAGCATTTGGTGGAGCATATCCAAACCCGTTCCACTATCCGCAATTCGTTTTACGTGGAGCGCATCCTGGCGGGTCGAATAATTATGGGATGCCAGTACTACCGGATCATCACCATCACCATCACCCTTATGGTAACAGACAAGTATCTTATCTTTCACGTTCTTGGTCCACAACTACAACTTCTTCGTCCTCGTCCTCTTCGGCGTCGTTCAATCAAGAACAGCAGCAACAAGAACAAGAAGTTGTAAGATTTTCAATGCAATTTGGAAACTCTTATAATAATTCTCCTTCTAATTCTAATATTAATCCTCCTTCAGATTTGAATAAGAGGAGGGATTCTGATTCTAGCGATCAATGAACAAATTAGAAATGTGTGGTTTGTGTTCCTTTGATTTTTTTTTTCCTTCCCTTTTTGAAGCTATAATATAATAATTAAGTAGTAATTTCTTGATGAAACCTTGCTACTTTGATCAACCTTTTCCCCCCTTTTTTCTTCCTTTTATAGATTAAGATAAGATCCTTACGCCCAAGTTTTAGGGGGGAAATGACAATATAAAATGTCATTTGAGTTTTACAATCTATGGCAAAATAAAATATACTCTTTTTATATATTGAGCCTGTAATTTAACACTTATTTCTAAAAATTAGAAAGAGCTCAATCCCTTTGTGATTTTTTTTTGTATGTTATTGCAATGTACAAGTTTTGGGTATAATTATATATTATAAAATTGTAACTACACAACTTATTACCCAGAATTAAATAATAATAATAATATTAATAATAAATAAATAAAAATCAGGAAAATTTCCCCTTGAAGCAAGAGAATTAAATAAAATTGCTGACCCAATTTCAGAAATTGTGGCACCTTTGTCTCTCTGCGTTGTTGCTACAATTAATAAATTTAAAAATTTGGTTGTTTGCTATTTCTGATCAGATATTTAAAATAATTTAATTATTATAATCACTTTTTGAGACACGACAAAACTCGAATATAATTAATCTGTGGAAAGTTGTATGAAAATAAAATAAGAGCCTTGGACCTTTCTTTCATACATGGATTTGAAAATCTAGATGTTTCAAGAAAAAAAGATGTTTGAAATATATACAATTATGATTTTAAAAATTTAGAAAAAATGTCACGGAATTCGGCTTTGAAAAGGAAAAAGAAAAAGAAAGAAGCAAAAGGACAAGTGGGCTTGCTCTCTCTTCGTAATTGGGTTGTTTTTACTTTTTATTGGCGGCATGACACGTCGGTTGTATGGTCTGGCCCGCTTTCGTTTCGTGCCATCGTATGACTATGATCAGAGATTGCGTCCAATCCATCACTTCTTTCTACATTTGGGCTTTTGACTACATATGTAAACATAAATAAATTTTTTTTTTTAGATTCAACTCTTCTAACTATTTTTTCGTTTTTCTTAGACCTAACCTACTTACTTTGACTATATTTTTTTAATTTTTTAATCCGCATAAAAATTACACTCCAAAATAAAATTAAAAAATTATTTATAACTTACTAATTGTTAAATACGTATGAATATAACTAGAAAAGAACAAAAATAAATAAATAAAAATAAAAATGAAATATTTATATAATTTTCTAAACAATCATAAAAGATGATTAAAATTATAAAAAGTAGCAACTTTTGTTGAAAAATAGAAAAAAATGAGAAAAATAAAATCACACTGTTAATTTCATATTTTATGAATATTTTTTATTTTTAAAAATTTTAAAAAATATTTATCACTTTTAAATTTTAATTCTGATTTTTTAATTTAAAATACTTATTTTCCTATTTTTTTCATTTTTTAAAAATAAAATAGAATAAACAAATATAGTATCCATTGAGATTTTGAATGAAAAAATTAATAAAGGAGCCTTTTTATAGCGAAAAAAATAGTTAAAGGAGCTGAATCTAAATAAAAATTATTGAAAGACTCATTTGTCAGCCGATAATAATTCAGGGGTGGTGGTGATAATGACATTATAATTAAGCAAGTTGTTATAGAATTTCTCATATTTATTTGGCAAGTATATGATCATATGTAATTAACGGTGTTAACTAGCCATGTCAGACACCTAGTGGTAAATTTGTCTAATATATACAACGTCGGGGCAAAATTATATATCCGTAGTGGCAAGTTTAGTGAGAAAATAAATTGGGTGGCAAAAACGTTTTTTCCCTTCTAAATTTTTTTTTTTATAATATCGACATGATATATTTATATATAGGGTAAAAACTATAAATCAATTCTGAACTTTAAAGTTTTAATTAATCATAACCATCATTTTTATTTTATTTAATTACAACCATGGTCGTCGCCAGTACTATTCAATCATTCATCTACCGTAACAGATATCTGACGTGACACTGTTGATCAATCATTAAGATAAAAATCGTAATTGTATAGTGATCATTAATATAAATCGTGAGCACGAACGATTAAAGAAATTAGCCTCTACGTTTTGCAACATGCGTGAAGTGGGGACGACCGAAGTGACATTATTTTCAAGTTTGATCATTACTACTTCTAATCTTTTCTCACTTTTTCAATATATAAACATAGCAGTGTAGTAGTGTTTGGTTATTGAATTTTTTTTAATAAGTTACTGAATTATTATCAGAAAGAATCACACAAAGCATCAAATCCAATGTGATATGTGAAAAAAATTGATATCCGAAAAATCAACGGTTCTTATTATTTCATTTGTTTTAATCTTTTTGTAAACAGTAAACACTCAATGATCATCATTGTGATATGTGAAAACTAAAAAACCAATCCAGACATTCCAATTTGAATGGCACACACTCCAAGTTTAGTTCCCATGTTTACGCGTTACACTAACTATGAAGCAAAAGAAAGTGGCAGTAGGAGGAGGCAGGAGATAGAGTTTAAATGTGGAGTCAATTTTCAATTTTCAATTATGACTTTGGCGCCGACTCCGACTCCGACAGTAACGTTGTCGGCATCGCCTGGTGTCAACCTTTACGGCTAAGTCGTCCGGTTCCCTATCTTTCGCCGACTCATGGACCCCCATTTTCTTTGTTTTGCCGTCCGATTCAGTTTAGAAGGCCACGTGTGATAGCATGGGCGGAGCCGGGTGGAAGATTTTTTTTATTTTCTCTCTTATATATACATACACGTGTGTAATCCGAAATCATGTTATTACATCCTTGTATAGTGTATAGTGTTGTAAAGTGGGATTAGTGACAACATATACTTCCCCTTCTTTTTCCTTTTTTTTTTCCTTTTATCTTTTCTAAAATTATAGAATTAGAAATTTAGAATTAATACACCCTGATTTTTAATTCTCACTATCACGGCCAACATCAATTTGATATGGTTTTAGTTTTACTTTTATTTAAAAAATTGTGGCCCGGCCCTCATAATTTTTTTTAAAAAAATCTGAATTTAATTAGCTCTCAAAATGTTTAGAAGTTCCTAATATAGTTCTTTATTTTTTAAATTTATTAATTAATTTCATTTTTACTTACCAAAAAATTCTATATTTGGCCTTTAAAATTTAATCGGACTTTAGAAATGATATAAAATTAAAATATATTTTTTTAATATTAATGACAAATAAATCAAAACTTCTCTAATATATTTTATTAATTTTTTTTTCTAAAATGGTTTCTAAATATTCTATATATTATTAAAGAAATAAAAAGTAAAAAATGTTTAACATAATTTTTCTATACAGTAGTACCATATGCCCCTAAGCACTAAACTTCGCCCCCTAATTTTTTTTCCCTGGCTCCGTCCTGAGTAGTATGTAATTTATCCATTTTTAACTCATGTTTTAAGTTTGAAACAGAAAAATGAAGAAAATAATATTGAAAAAAAACTCAATTTCTACTCATTTGTTCTTGTTACTTGTTAGTTGAAATTGGAAGTTTTGGTGGACTTGTGGTTCAAAACAAAAGTCAGTCAACAAGAGCCCAAATCAAAACAGTATTCTGACAGAAAAAACAAACGAAGAAACAAAAGAAAAAGTAGATAAAAATCCCAGGAAACTAGGACCCAATTTTTTCCCTCCAGGCATGTTTATAGATTCTTGGGTCTGTTTGTTTTGTTTTTGACCTGTTTATAGACTACAGGCAAGAACAGAACCGTACCCACTAGTTTACTTTGCATTGACCTAATTCACTCCATTTGTTTACGGTACTTGGACCAAGCCCATGTGCTCACAATCTTGATAAAACTCATGCTCGATCGAAATTAATCTCTTACAAAAAGAGGAAAACTCGAAGAGACCGGGAAAAAAAAGTTATGTTTAAATCTCTTCTTCACATCAACAATAATGAGTTGCGACGGACACCACGCCCTATACCAGTGTTGAAAAATTCGTTCGTTAAGAATACATTTGATGTGATGAAAGTGAAACACAAGACATTAGCCTCTATATGGTAATTTACAGAGGCCCTATAGAAAGTTGATCAATGATATACAACCCTTTCGAGATTAAGGAAAACTGGAACAACGCATCAGGCAGTAATGAATAGCGGATACAAAGAGTATCCGAATCAAAGACTAGTCAACCTCTCAGCTTCCTTTTTGAATGTTGCCTCCAAGCATTCTTTAGCTCTGTGAACTTTTGACTGGAGGTAAAAGCTTCCACTCTTCGCATTCTGCTCGAACAACTTGTCATATTTCTACATGCAAGGAGCCATTAACATTGTTAGGAAGTCGATGAGTTTGTTCCGACGTTAACATAATTAACAGAGCATACCTTAAGAATCTCCTCCCAAGTTGAGTGCTCAGTGATGCCTAAAACCTGCCTGGCTTCTTGCACAGCCATGCTTTTGTTTACTCTCCTAATGTTCTGCACCGTTTCTTGGGCAACACCAGATTTTGAGGCATCTGCAAGTGATTTTGGAAACCAAACATTTCAAACAGATTGTAAGCAATGCCAATACATTAAAATTGAGAACACGAATAATTGTTTCCCAGCTTATGGTTTGTGATAATTCGAAACCCAGAAGTTAAACATAAGTGAGTACTGAGTTTTTGAAGAAAATCATACTTCTAAGTGCCTGATGGTATGATTGAGTGAATGCCCTCACAACGATTCCAGAGCCCATCACAAGCAGGTTTGCAAGAAGCCGTGCAGCCTGCAAAAACAAATAAGAAAAGAACGAAAACTCAGCACGTATTACTTTCTCTCCTGTCTTCCCTGTTTAGTGTTTACTATTTGAAGTCCAATGCACTAGGTGTACACATCAGTGAAAATCAGAAGTTTTAAACCGATCAAATAGAAATCTCTGTAACTCATCTTCTGCTTCAACGGCAAGCAACATATACCAAGCACAAAAAGCAAAATAATCCATTTCAACCAAGAAGATAAATTCATGCATGTAAGATTGTCAACCAATCAATACTTATTCTACATCTAACATTACCCTATTACACGCAGTGCCTGCTAAACTGATTCATCAGTAACATTCAAACATTTGGGCAGCATGAAGTAAAATCAAAAGTTCATCCTAGATGATTTTATGAGGGACTTGTACCCACCCCATGTAAATCCCAAATATTTTCCTATAAGAATTCATAAAAGAAAAAATGAGTAGTTTTTTCCTAAAATTGAAAGAGAAAACTAAGTTCCTATACATACTAAATAGTGAATGCTTGGTTTTCGGAGCAGCTTCCATCTAGAAACTCTATACCATGTTCATGATGCTAAGAATCTGACTTTCCACTCAAAGAAGCAGAGCTACCAAGGAGCACAAACAAGATATTTGGAAAACAGGCACCTTGGTTGCTCATCAATTGGCCAACACGAATAATAACAAAAAAGGGACAGGATATATAAAAAACCAATTTATAAACAATGTATAACCATAAAAACTCGCAACCAATCTCAGGAAATAGCAACAAAAAAAGAATAAAAATCTGAGAATAGAGTTATATAGCTCATACCATTAATGGATGCAAATGTAATCCCAACACTAGAAGGTGCAATTCCAATTACTGAAGAATTCAAGAGCCCTGTACCACAAACAGAAAACACCTACTGCGCGATAAGTACTGATAATTAGCTAAAGACCATCCATAAATTACATCTGAACCATCTCCACAAGTACTAATAATTAGCTAAAAACACCATCCACAGTACATCACAATCTCTCAGAAATACATGACTGAACATAGTAAAATCACAATAATTTAAATGCAATGAGATGACAGAAATCAAACCCTGCAGCCAACAATTCCCCGGAATTGAAATCCACAAATTAGTTACGGGCCCAGCAAATTAAGCCATTCTCGCAACGGAAACCACGCACACAAATTCTTTTACTTGATGAACAATTGAGTGAAAAAGGCGGCACTAAGCCTAGTATACTGTAGATTTTTCATCCTAAAAATACTCTTCGGACTTGAAATAATCATGATGAAGTTTGAATCCTGAAACCGACAGGAGTAGTCAGCAGGGAAAGAAACAGAAGAAGAGATTACTTACAGAATTAGACGTTCGGGCGATGAAAGCAGAAACTCCGTCGTGTCGTGGGTGTTTCTGTGAAATTAATGTTTTTGTAGCTCGACGATGGCGGTGGCGGGCACTCACACGATGCACGAATCCAATAACAGGTAAAGAACATATTGCGGGCTTTACTTGGAGGAGAATCCAGATTGGGCCTATGTTTTTACGTGGCCGAAAAGAAAAAGGCCTTTCTAGACGACAGGTCGGTTTAAGGATTAATTGAATGATTATCTTAACGACAAGTCGTTTTAAGGCTTTACATTTACAGAAATTCTTGATTAGCCCAAGTTTCTTCATGGAATTGTCTGCATGACAACAGGCAGGCAAACCTCATACAGTCCAGTGGAGTAAATGAAGTAGTAGTATTTTAAATCAATATCTGCAACGCAGTGCAGAGAAGCAGAAAAAAACTATTAAGGCCTATTGCACTATCCCCACAGAAACACTTAGCAAGTTCCTAAACTACCATAGGAGAAGCAGCTATAATCCCACCAATTTGCAGTGGCAAACAACAAATCCTACAATTCTTGGCATAATCACGAAGTGATCCGCTTGTATGACGCAACCGAACGAGTTGGGACTGAAGGTGATGGACCCAAAGGGATCCGAGCAGTATTGGAGCATGGTGTTTGTGGACCAAGACTTCTCACAGCAGTCATAGCAGATCTGGTAGCGGGCCTGATACTGATCCTACGATTAGGCACCCTTAAGGATTTATGATCAGGCTTGGAAGCAGAGTACAGAAGCTCTTTGGGTCCCATGGGGCTGTCCAGTGCATGATGTTTCCTTTTCTTCTTCAGCATCTCCCACAGTAGCTTGTCATCCGTACCTTGCTCTTCCTCCATGCCTAAGAGCTTCACAGACTAGGAAACAAGAGCAAAATGAGCATAGATTCTTAGTGTCTCATTGAACATAAGGCACCACTAGCATGGAATTTCCTGCAAGCTACTCAAGACAGGAATGCAGATGCTCAATGTCTCATTGAACATAGGGTACCATTAGCATGAAATTTCTTACTTATACTACTATCACTTATCCGGCATTGATAATCTACTGCACCCAAATAATTGGAACTGAATCAATTCAGGAACATTATAACACCACATGCAAGAACTATGTTTAATATCTGTCATTGGTTGAGGAAGAGGTTTACGCAAAAACTACTGTTGAAGCTTCACATTCTGCATCATTTCCACAGCACAGAGGAGAAATTAAGTCCTGATTACTGGAAATGGAAAGCTGACAAGACCATAGTCATCAATCAGATTTCTTCATTCTTAATTTTTTTTTGAAAAAATAAATTAAATGGAGTTAGTTAATGTTTCAAAATACCAAATAAATGAACTGATGATTCAGCTTCTGCCAAGCAGGCATTAAGCTTTTCAGGTGCTTGATTTTTCTACACAATTAATAGTAAAGTTACTCAATTCTTGCACAAGAGCTAGCAAAAGCTATCTGTTCTCTACTCGCCAAACAGAGTAGTTATCATACCAGAAAACAATTCACCCATTTTGTGTAGAGCTAGCCCCTTCCCATTACTTGAAACAGTGCAAACAGTAGAACTTTTACAAATTAAATCATGATTGCTTAGATGTTCCTTAGGTGATGGTTAGCACATAGTTCATGCACTACTAGTTTCTGCATGATTTTATTGCTCACCTTGGCTTCCAGGAGAGGCTTAAGGTGTTCCTTCATTTTCCTAGCTCTATCATTTGCAGCCTCCAACTTGCGCAATGCTTCAAACCTCTTTTCTTCTGCTACTCTAACTTTCTTCCTTGCATCCTCCAACTCACACCTTCCGTCCCTCATGACCCTTTCCATCTCCTCAACCACTGCCAACAATCTTAGAGGTGTTCCATTCTTAATCTCATCCTTGAGCCTCTTTACATACTCCACCATTGGGTTACACATTTGTTCTGATAAGTCCTGCATTAAGTCTTCTACACCATCCTTTACGGAATCAAGGGCTGCACTTACATTCTTAAATATCACTTGAAGAAGGCGCAGAGTAGCCCACAAAGTATCATGATTTTGACCATGTAGCGCAGATATATAACAAATGGCTTTCTGGAACAACTTGTAGAGGGAGGCATTGTGGTTATCAAGAGTCTGGAGGATATCATCTTTGCTCGAATTGACTTCCGTTTCAATCTTTCTAAGAAGCTGGACAAGATGAAATAGTTGTATTCTCTGTTTATCTACAAGTTCTTTACCAACCATGGTAACTTTAGCAGCACAACATTCTCCCTGCATAATGGAGAGTCTCTGATTACAATGACCAACAACATAATAACAGTAAGGAAATCATGCTAAACTAAGTCATCTTAGCCATGAGAGAAGTACCATTAACATTTCCTTCATTCATTTATCAGAAAAGGAACGAAAAAGAAAAAAAAACGCTTCGGATTAACCCTTCAGAAATCCCCGTGCTTGTCTAACCACAATGGACCTTTTGGGGAGAAAAGATCAATAGTTCTCCAGGTTTCATCAATTACAAAAATCCATTAACACGCTGTATGGGCTTTTGTTTTCCTTTATGCGTTATGAATTTGATAATGTTGTGGCATGACTCAAACATATTTGGAACAAAAAGGAACATGACACTTAATGACACTTTGTGGCTGCAAATATATATTTGAAATTGATTTATTTATCAAACTAAATAAATCGATAAATGTCCTCAATTGAATTAGATTTCACATCACAGACACGCATAAATTATAGTTGAATCTAACCAATTATACGAGTCACTTTTCTAGTTTTGCAGATCATTTTTAGAATATTTATAACTGTTACCTCAACTGCGCCAATCTGATCGTTTCTATCTCCAGCAACAACAGGCGATTCCACCCCAATTCCACACTCCTGGCTTTTCTGCCAGGAAAAAATAACATTTGATGAAACGAAATTTCCAAATTAATTCTGTAACTTAAACAAAATGAAGTAAATAAGCAAACAGAAAAGAAATTAGGATTAGATTACATGAGCGGAACCAGTATCAACGATGATGGTAGTGAACCGTCCTTCTTCCGCCATTTGCACCGTTTTTAACCCAACCAGCTTCATCAACGGAATCGCCAAAGACGTGAACACTTCCTCCGCCTTAAACAAATAACACACACTATAAACTTCTGAAGACAAAAAGGAAACCAGAGAGAAGCCATGGGTGAAAGCGCAAGAGAGAGAGAGAGAGAGAGAGAGAGAGTGAGCACGTACTTGAAGTAAGCCGTCATCGATCTGATCCTTCAGCCGGTGATACGCGATCTTCATCTCCTCGTGCCTCTTCACCAGTCTTGTCAGCTTCAATTGAACTTCCGCCGGTGACGAGATCGGATATTTCCCGACATAGATCGCCATTTTTGGCGCGAATGAGCTCATTGTAGAGCGCAGTGACACTGAGATTTTAGGGAACTTGAGAAGGTTTGAATTTTTTTGAACGCAGTTGTTTCTAGCGTAGACTGTTGTTTCTTTCCTTTTTTAAATAAAAGAGGAGTATACTTTTTTTGTATTAGCAGTATTTAATTATTATCTTTTCTCTAAAAGAAGAAACACAACCGCTTCATAATGGGCCGGCCTTTGAGTCTAGGCCCAGCAAAGTCTTGAATAGACCAAGTCCAACAAACGAGTACACGTGGCAGCAGCAAAACAAAACTTTCACCATTTCGTTATTTTTCCGCCACTTAATTCTGGAAAATGTACGCTGACGAAGCCGCGCTCAGAAGCGAGCTCCGAGAAACCGAGACGGCGACAGCAGCCCAATCCGGCGCAATCAGGGAGCTAGAAGCCGACGGAGCAGCTAATGAGCTGATATACGCCACTACGGAAGCTTTAAACTCGTTGATACCGGAGAAGGATGCTATCGACCGGCGGCTCGAAATCGTTGAGCTGAATAGTGGAAGCCGTTCCGATGAGAAGGGTAACGCTTTTCCCAACCGGGATACTTTCCGGCAAGCTGTGGTTAACACTCTGGAATGGCGTTTGTTTTATATCCCGGCGTTCAAGTTTTACGGCGGCGTTACCGGGCTTTATGATTATGGCCCGCCTGGCTGCTCCGTCAAGGCTAACGTGCTCGCTTTTTGGCGTCAAGTTAGTCTCTTGTTTCTTAATTGGTCGTGTTTAAGCATCAATTATAATATGTGCTGGAGTATAGTATTTGTGTTGTTGGAGATAATTACTTGGGTTGTTGGAGATAATTAGTTGTAGGGGCACTGTGCAATTTGTCATAAATTAATGGGTGTGTAGTTTATGCTGCTAATAATAGTATGGAGGTGTTTGTTTTTTGCAGCATTTTGTTCTGGAGGAGAACATGTTAGAGATGGATTGCCCATGTGTGACGCCGGAAGTTATCAAGGCATGTGGACAAGTTCACTGACCTTATGGTCAAGGATGAAATACGGGGACTTGTTACTGCGCCGATCATTTGCTGCAAGATTTCTGCAAAGATAAGGTTGAGAATTACCATAATTTAAGTGCTGAGAGGGCAGCAAAATTCTGACATGTTTTAGCTATACTGGATGATTTCTCTGCTGACGAATTGGGTGTGAAGATTAAAGAGTATGGCATTACTGCTCCAGATACTGGAAACCCACTCTCTGACCCTTATCCATTCAATCTGATGTTCCAAGCTTCCTCAGGCACTTCTGGTTTGAGTCGTATGCATTGATGGATATGTTTTCCAACTTCTTGCTTCTTGCGTATCTGGTGTTTCATTGGATGATATTGATGTGATGGATCTTTGCTGGTATTCGCGCCCTGAGACGGCACAAGGTATTTTTGTTAACCTCAAAGACTTGTACTACTACAACGGGAGCAAGCTCCCTTTTACCACGGCTCAAATTGGTCAGGCGTTTAGAAATGAGGTAACAATTATCTGGATGCATGTCAACTTTTTTCATGATGCTACAAAAATTGTTCTTGTTGGAAGTAATCATTATTCCCGGTCCATTAACCATTGCTGAATTTATTAGACTTCTAGTTTCTAGTTGTTTGGTACTATAGTTCAGTAACTGAGTATTTTAGTTTTATCTTTTCTCTCCGCACAATGAAACCCAAAGTTTACAATGAGCTCCAATATGTTTCTTCTTATAGAAGTACTTACTAAGCATGCTCTTACTTACTAAGCATGCTCTTTCAGCCCAAGTATCAAGGAACCTAACTTTCAATGACCCACAACATATGACAGCTCTGCTTAGCTTCTATTGGTAGAAACTGTCCAAGTGGTAGTGATGGTGGAATAATGGTCTTAAGACTAGTAGTGTGTCAGTGGGAGTATTGACTTTTTTCCTCATTTTGTTTCACTACATTGTTTCAGATTATTATGCAGCTTTTTGCACTACCGCAGCGGCATGCTCTTCCTAAAAGTTTTGATAGGATTGCAAATCTGACATTTAACCCTGTCAAGTACAGATATCTCCAAGACAAGGTCTCCTCAGAGTGCGTCAATTTACACTTGCCGAGATCGAGTGCTTTGTAGATCCTGATAACAACTCACATGCAAAGTTCCATGAGGTAGCAAATTTGGAAATTTTCATGTCTTGGCATCGAAAAGGAACGTTTGTGCTTCCGGCAACACCTTGCAAATGAGATGGCCCACTATGCAGCTGACTGCTGGGATGCTGAGATTGAATGCTCCTATGGCTGGATTGGATGTGTTGGCATTGCAGATAGATCTGCGTCACTGTTTAATGTTTAATATGTACTTCTTAGGCAGTGAGTAATTCTTTTTTTTCCGGTAATAGGCAGTGAGTAATTAATATAAAGACTACTGACAATTTGGAAAACTTATGGATATGTTACTAGCAGTTTTGCTGCTTAAATTTCCTTATTTGTATACTGGTTCTCTTTTCTTTATTTGTGTTAGATGTAGATTATGAATGGAAGAGCTATCAGCCTACCACTCTTTTGGGATTTGTGCCGTTTCTCGTCGTAAACAATATGCTCTGTCTAAAACATAAAAAGATAAGAGATGATAACAAACTATGAGTGATTCTTCTGGCAATTAATGTTTTTCTTTTTCTGCTTGGTTTACAGGAAATGAGTGGTACTCCCCTCATCGCACATGAAAAAAATTGCAGAACCTTTTTTTCCCCTTTTTTTCCAGGGAGTTGTTATTGCCTCAGTGAAAAAGGAGTTGGGCCTTGCATTCAAGGGTAATCAAAGGATGGTGGCGGAAGCACTGGAGGTAAATAAAAAGGATAGTAACTTTTGGAGTAATGCTGCATACGTACCATACATTAAAAATCAATGCAATAAAAAAATTGTTTGACTTGTTTGTATGTTTAGCAATTTTCTGATTCTGTGACCAGGATAAATGATGCATGGAATATGTGGTCCTTGGTCTCGGAATAATCATGTAGCTTATTTCCTGTGAAGCAGCTCTGATCACCCCACTTTCTTCCCCTACCATTCCCTTGTGGGATGCATACATGGGCTAAACATCATTCTATAAGCGAACGAAGAGTTCTTGTAATCTCTCTGTTGGTTTAGCTGCCCAAACCTCTAGCTAAATAATAACTCAATCATCCATTTCACTTTTGTCCTCAGGCTATGGATGAAAATTTCGCTATGGAAATGAAAGCGGTATTGGAGTCCGAAGGAGCGGTACAGTTCTGTGTTTGTACTCTTGGGATAGACGTGACACTAAAGCAGAATATGGTATCCATCTCTAGAGAGATAAGGAGGGAACATCATAGGGTTTTCACACCATCAGTAATAGAGCCATCGTTTGGTATTGGGAGGATCATTTACTGTCTGTATGAGCATTCATTTTACACAAGGCCTAGTAGGACTGCTGGGCAGTTGAATGTTTTTCGTTTCCCTCCATTGGTGGCACCTATCAAATGCACTGTATTCCCACTGGTCCACAGTATGAGGAAGTTTCCATACACATCGCCCAGTCATTAGCTGCAGCTAGAATCTCCTATAAGATCGATGTGACAGGTATTGCTTACGACCCTTAAGCACGTACTTTGCTCAAGTTGCCTTCGCTGGATGCTTGAGTGTCTTTGACGAAGTTGCTAGCTAGTTGTTTCAGTGATTGTAGAGCAATTGTTCATTTCATTTTCCCTATGTACTTTCTCAGGTACATCAATAGGGAAGTGATACGCGAGAACAGATGAACTCGGGGTACCCTTTGCAATAACAGTGGATTCAGCTTCCTCAGTCACGATAAGGGAGGGACAACAAAGTACAGGTTCGTGTTAGTGTGAATGAAATAGCAACTGTCGGTAAAGAACTGACTAATGGTCAAAGCACTTGGTTCGACGTGCTGTCTAAATATCATGTTCCTGCCTCTGTAGCTGAGGCTGAATGAATTTCTGAGTTTCTGCCCTTGCTATCTTCATGGCAGTAAATCTTTGTTCCACTTATACTTGTACATTGTGTATTGTTAACAATCTAAAAGCCAAGAAACTTATGCCATTTTGTGACAAATTTGATGTGGCATTGCTGGATTCACTTGTACAAAAAAAGAAACAGCAATTAATACTGAAAAATCTTGAAATATAATGTCAATCTTGAAATATAATGTCTTGTTTGTTCATTTTCGTTGTCATTAGTGAAAACTTTGACTTTAATTTGTTACTGCAAGAGAAATTAAACTAGCAAAATATATAACGCGATCGATCGCATAAAAAAGGTGAGAGAGATGATAGTAGCTTCATCTGGCAAGCAGAAGACTATAATCAACCACCACCGTTCATATACTACTTCTCCTCCCAAGTGCCTACAACCATTATGACACAACTACAGTTATGAAGATCTAGAACGGCAGGTGATCACCCCCACCGGAGATGGAGCTGGACGCGGTGGCGCTGTTGCGTTCCGCGTGACAAAGCTGGCGGAGCTTGGTAGGGACATACCAAATGGCTAAACGCGGATGTGCATTGAAGATGGCATCAATGTCCCATCCTTGTCGAGCCGCTAAGGCTACAAGGGGCTTGTAACATGCCTGCCTCCAAGCTCCAACATTCTCTCCCCTCTCCTTGAAACCTCTCCTCAGTGCATTCGAAGCCGCCTCGTCGAGGCAATGTAGGGCATAGCAGTGTACATAGTGTCGCATTTTGGGCTTGTTGATGTAGCTCGCCCCTGCCTTCTTTGCATACCTAAACACCTGATTCGTCACCTACATCCAATATTAATTAAAACCTTAATCACCAACTTAAACCAAATCAAAATCCTACGTTTATGAAGGGGAAAAAAGTACAATTAATGCCTATTTTTTATGAAGAAATTATTATAATCTTAACAAATTCGACGGTAACAAACAAACAAACATACAGTAATATCTAACGTACATGATGAAATTAAAATAAGAAAACCAAAGGAAGATGACAAAATAATCAATCAATTCGAGTAGACTAAAGATAAAGAAGGCCCACAGCAAAAATTTAAACTAAAATCGGGGCCCAGTTCTCGTACGTACGTGTCAGTCTGATTGGGCCAGCTGTTAAGAGCCGTACCTTTTAGTTTTACAGATGTGGGGCACAGTACCCTACGATAAGACCCTATGATAAGACTCATCTAAACTGAACCAAAAGACAGGCAGGGTAAGGGGAACAGGGAAATTAACGGCCAAGATACGTTTTTACCTTAGTGGGGCATTTTTCTCCACGCTCCTTGGCCATGTTTTGGACTTGGATCAAGAAATCACGGCACAGTTCGTACAGATGGAACAAGTAATCCAGGCCGTTCTTTTTGCCACGTGCCACTTCCCCAGGTTCTGTCACAATAAATGGATGCTCGCGCTGTCTCTCGCATCCGACGCCGTTTTCGTCATCTTCATTCTCATCGTCACAGTCAATATCCACCACCTGCCTTTGACTCCTCTTCCTCTGCTGTTGATTCTGCCTCTTCGCCACCACGTCCCACCCCACACCGCCACCACCTCCTCCTCCGCTACCCGCCGCCTCCTTCTCCTGCTGTACCGGCTCCTCCGACAGTCCTTACCACACCCAAAAAAAAAATTAATCTAATGGAATTAGTTTTCTACCCAAGAAAAAAACAGGAAATTCAAAAAAATCGAAAAAGTACATTATCTTAGACTAGCATAACTTTTGTAAAATGTAATGATTGAAAGATATAACAAGTTCCTACCTTTGACTTGATAGTAGTCACCTTACTACTAATAATAATTATGAGTATATAACAAAAAAATAAATTAATTTAACTCTATTATATCACAATTAGTGATTTAAAACGACAATTGATTAAATTTTGAGTTCAACTTTGCTGACGCGAGATGGGTAAAGTAAAAGTGAAAAATTAGTTACTAATAAATATATGTACCTTCTTGGGAGAGAGCATCAACAGCGTGGGTGGTGTCGACGGAGATGACGTGGCGTCGACGAGAATCTTCCTCATCAAGCCTTCTCCGCTCAGCTCTGACAGCAGCTTTGATCCCATACCTCTCTCCGACAAGAAGCTCCCACCTAAAAATCTGAGACAAGCTGTTCATCATCTCGTCAAGCTCCTCGTCCTTCATGTCCAGAAGCGTGTTCACCGTAAAACCTAATTCCGCCATCTTCGCCGCCGTGAAGTACCTTATCCCATACGCCTGAAAAAGCTCCTCCAGCCCAAACAACTCCCTCGGCGCCCTCACCCCGTACGCCGCTGCCACCCCCGCCTGCTGATGCTGGTGCTGCTGCCCCGCCACAACAGCCGCCACGGAGACAACCGGCTCCATAATCAACGGCCTCGGCTGCGGCACCATCGCTCGAGAATCCCACTTGAACAAACTCGCCGTAAACGCCTCCGGATCCATTTTTCTGATTTTCCTCCACGTGAGAAGAACAGTGCATATGCCACTCTATATATATACCACGAAAAAGTCGGAGTTGTTTTTCCTTTCGGTGTGTAAATACCGAAAATGCCCCTTGTATGGATTTTTGTTTGTTAGTTTGTTAGTATTGGGCCTAACAGGATTGGTAACTTCAATGTTTCGTCGAGACGCGACAGTTGGGATCTAACCAGTAAGGACTGGTTGTTTTTTTCATTCAGTTCAGTTCTGTTCTGGTGGAGTCAGAATTATCTGAGTGTGGATATCAGTGACCAGTCAGATCTTGACACGTAGTCTACCCTGTTGTTAATTAGTAGCTAGCTGGGCTCCTCGTCGTACTGGGGGTCCTATAATTCTCATGTGTTGTTTAGTCGATAGGTGTACAGATGTTCTGCATTCTGATGAGTTTTTGTGTGTGTGTGATGAATCTTAGCTAGCCGTCTGATGCCGTCTGATTTTTTGGGTGATATTGACGAATCTTTCTTTCTATAGGGGTAATGCTGAGTTACGGTCCATGGGAGGTATGGTGTACCTGAGAGTGCCAGATAATGTCCTCTTTGTACTTTCTCGTAACTAAATACCTGGTGGGACTAAAACTAATTCGTTGGAGTTGTCTGAACCCTGCTCTAGTTCCTATTTAACCAAATCCGACACTCACTACTCAAGAGTACAAAAATACCCTTGTTCTTTCAATTTCTTTTTTTGGGTCTAAATTATAGAAATACATTTCTGAAATGACTTTTAGAAAATACCGTGACCAGAAGCCATAGTTTAAACTTCAAAGTTTTTGCCAAATTTGCTGCTGATTAGTGATTGGCTTGCTAATCACAGTCTTAGTGTTTGATGGTCCGGCAAGAAGTATCTAGAATTGGATTTTCAAAGATTGGGAAGGTAACAGATAACCCCTGTAATTAGTTCGGGCAATGGCCTGATTGCACACAAAAAATTAAAGTTTTTGATGTTCTATAATTGATTAATGACAAAAATATATATTAGTTCTTTCATGATGTGTTTTCTTATACCAAGAGTGTCTTCTAATATGCTCTCTCTCCAGGAGAATATTGAACATTTTGGGCTTTGAATTTTTGAACACTATTAATAGACGGTTTGAGTTTTTTCCAAATTAAAAGTTGATGTTTTACTTTCGTCCCCCACGTACACAATTTGTCAGACGATTTCTTTAAATATTGAGCCCAAGCCCAAAACGTTTAATATTTTTATTCAAAGAGAGTATAACATAATTTTTATAATCGAACCAATTTGCAAACCATTTGCGACATATTTGGTATTATCAAGAAATGCAACCGCATTCTCATTTTTATTGACATGTGAATAAAAAGAGTGAAGGACTTCCGAATACACGGTTAAGGTTTTGAATTAACGATTCATTAATTAACTAAACTATATTCAATCATATTCGAATTCATTAAATATATAAGCGTATAATAATATATAGTAAGAGTTGGAAATTGGCAAGAAATATACTGCACTTCTATATACCTCGAACAATCTTCTGTCTTTGTACATCATGGGTTGGTTGTTTGGACACAATCTTCGTCTAACCCTAAGCTACAATCTCAGTTTTTGTTTTTGTTGTTTCCTTTTTTTCAAAAGAAAAAGAAAATTATCGTCTCCTGAAATTGTAGCAAGTAGTAGCAACAGTAGTCTGGAATTAAAAGTGCCAAAATACAAAATGAGGTGAGCCTCTGATTCTGAAAAAAGCAAACACTGACTGAGAATTCTGAACTCTGAACTCTCTGCTCTCTGCACACTTTCATTTACTAGCAGCTAGCCAGGCAGGCAACGTTATGCAAATCAAACAAAAGCCTAACCCCATTATTGTTATTACTGAGTATTATTTTCAACAAAAACCCATATTTTAAATCACTGATAATCAACATTAATTGTAAAACAAATTATAATTATAAAAACAGAAGAAAAAGAAAAGGGCAAGTACAGAAAGCGCGCAGGTGGCTCAGCCGCTCAGCCCCAAGTCAGTTGCCGAACCTCTTCCCACTGTATTCTGTAAAAGTCTGTTCGTGTACTTTCAAAATAAATTATTATGTTGATTGCTGATCTTGCATGGAGCTACGTGGCGGTTCCTCATTGGCTCTGGGTTTTGAATCGTACGAGACTTGTTTTTTATTTCTTGCACTCGAGAGAAAAATAAGAAAAGAAAAGAAATAATAAAATATATTTTGAGCTTTAATATCTTAGTAGTACTTTACAGAAGAACTAAAGCTTTGGTCAACCGGACAGTACTGTTTTGGTTGCCAATGAAATGATGACACGCCAAGTCTCTGCTGGATGCTCCGCTTGCGTCAGTTTAGTCAGTTAGCTAGCTCAATTGAAATTGGTGCTCTTCCTTTACAATTTATTACTATTATCCTTATTATTTAAATTAATAATATATTACTATTGTCTACTCCCTCTATCGTTTAATTATTAAACTGACGTTTTTCTACGTTTTTTACTATTTTGAGTATTTGTCATTTTATTTTTTTCGAAGCATATATTTTGTGCAAATGATAATATTTTTTTTAATCAACCCAATTTGATGATAATGTGGTAATTTGAGTGGAAATTAGAGGTAAAAATAAAACAATGTGAAATAAAATAAGATAAAAAATCATTGTCTTACATTTTTTTACTATCCTAAAACGTCTGTTATTAAAAGACAGGGGGAGTATAAGCTTACAAGCCTTTTGATTGGTTGCCTCACACACGTGAGTCTTTCTAATAAAATTTTACAACTTATCAAAAAAGGAAAAAAAAGAAATTGTTACAATATGTAACAATTCCTAGTGATCTAATTGTTCTATCAATATTACCCTAAACTTATTGTTTTTGTTATGCACAAAATAATTCCATTCTTAATTTTTTTAATAATTAAATATAGGCGCAATGGTAGTAAATTTAAATCATTTGTTTGCCAAACTAAAGAAGAGCAAAATCACAACTCTAATTAGATTGCCAAACTAATTAATTGCAAAGATTAATCCCCTCTTATTCTTCTTGATTAAAATTATTAATTAATTAGTTATTGACATGGTGATTATAGGGTTTCAATTTAGCTAATCTTGTTTCTAATTAATTAATTAGTTTTCCATATTTTTAATCCTACTTTTACATATATTCATTCAGCCCAATGTTTGCCTGTAATGTGTAGTTGGACCACCCCAGCCCAATTAAATGGATCCAACACAAGCCCATTTGCTTCTCCTTCTTCCCCTTTCTCTCTCCAAGGAGTAAAAGACAGTAGATACTAGAGAGCAGCAGCAGCACCAGCAGCAGAAGCACGAGAAATATTAGATATGCAGAGATATGGAGCAAAAAGGCTCCCTATTCACACCTCGCCGAGCATAATCAGGTGCATCCATTGCAATTCACCCTATTTACCTCCTTCTCACATTCGCCATGGAAAAACTGGTACTCTCTCCCTCTCTCTCTCTTTATAATGCGAAAAGCTTTTGACTTTAGCTTCTTTTGTCAATTATTTGGTGAACCTTTTGCGTTTTATGCCAGGTTATGATTTTTTTTTGGGTGTGTTAGAAAGATGCAAGCTCTCGTTGGATATCAAAACTGCAATCAGAACTCACACAAAAATCATTGCATTTGGGTACACAACTCATCCGTCTGTTATTGCTTCATTGGTATCAACTTATGTGCATTGTGGTAGAATTAGTCTTGCTAATAAAGTTATTGATCGAGTTGTTTGTAGAACTCTTGATTTGGTAGCTGTGAATATGGTAATTGACAGTATTGTAAAATCAGGAGAATATGTGATCGCTAAGAAGGTATTTGATAAACTTCCTGTGAGGGATGTGGTAACTTGGAACTCAATGATTGGTGGTTATGTTAGAAATGCACGTTTTGAGGAAGCATTGAGATTGTTTCGAGCAATGGTTAGCTTAGATGTTGAGCCGGATAAGTTCACGTTTGCTTCGGTTATCACTGGGTGTTCAAGGCTCGGTGCTCTTGACCATGCTAGGTGGGTGCACGACTTGTTGGTGGAGAAAAGAATTGAGTTGAACTTTATATTGAGTTCAGCATTAATAGACATGTACTCGAAATGTGGTAAAATCCAAACTGCAAGGGAAATATTTGATAATGTCAAGCGGAATGATGTTTCTGTTTGGAATTCAATGATCAATGGGCTAGCAGTACATGGTCTTGTCTTAGATGCAATTTCTGTATTTGCAAAGATGGAGGTTGAAAATATTTTACCTGATTTGATTACTTTTCTTGGGCTTTTAACAGCATGTAGCCATTGTGGTCTTGTTAAAGAAGGTCAGCATTACTTTGAGTTGATGAGAATCCGATACTCAATTCAGCCGCAACTTGAGCATTATGGAGCCATGGTTGATCTCTTGAGCCGAGCGGGGCTCTTGGAAGAGGCTCATGCATTGATAGAAAGAATGCCTATGGAACCAGATGTCATTATTTGGAGGACAATTCTTAGTGCTTGCAGAACATACAAAAAGCCAGAACTAGGTGAAGTAGCAATTGAAAACATATCGCGCCTCAGGAGCGGGGATTATGTCTTGCTGGCAAATATCTACTGTTCTCAGAAAAGATGGGATACTGCACAGAGAGTGAGAGAAACAATGAGAAAAAAAGGAGTTCATAAAATCAAGGGAAAGAGTTGGTTTGAGTGGGCAGGTGTTGTTCACCAATTTAAAGCGGGTGATAGATCTCATCCAGAAACAGAAGCTGTACACAAAGTATTGGAAGCATTGATCCAGCGTACAAAGTTGGAGGGCTTTGTACCCATCACAGATTTGGTTGCGATGGATGTTTCTGAAGAGGAAAAGGAGGGGAATCTATATCTTCACAGTGAAAAATTAGCTTTGGCATATGCCATCCTTAAAAGTAGCCCGGCAACAGAAATTAGGATTTCAAAGAACCTCCGAATCTGTAATGACTGTCACAATTGGATAAAATTGGTTTCAAGGTTGTTAGGCAGAGTGATTATTGTAAGAGACCGAATCCGATTTCACCAGTTTGAAGGTGGTTTGTGTTCTTGTGGTGATTATTGGTAGTTGGTCCCACAAAGGCTTGGTAATCATGGTCTTCAAAGGAAATTGAATATGGAATTATTCATAGAAACTGCATGCATCAGTGTGAAGATTAATCTCAAACAATTCTTTCTTAGAGTGAAACTCCCATGGCAGATTACTGACAAGCTCACGAAGCTAATTGGCTGAAATGAAAAGGTATATTTGGCCATTTTCTTTTTCATTCCTATTCAATATAGTTAGCATTTGTTGGGAACTTACCATATTTTCTGCAACTTTTTGAATCATGTAGATTTACTTGAGACAGGAAGCACTTCATAACTTGCCATGAGTTTCTGAAATTTCTTGGGGCAAATGTTGGTTTCTTCACTGGATTACTGGATATATCCAGCTGAAGGAGGTTAAGGAGATGAGACAATGCATTGAAGCAAAGCCATCCAGAGCCAAATCCTACAGTTGGAGGATGCATGTGCTGGAAAAGAGAGAAACTGCCTACAAGGTGCATACAACATTTACATGTCTCTTTTTTATGCTTTATGGTGGCATGTTTTTTGTTATCCTTGGAACGGCAATAGATGTGTTGCCTTAGTGTACTCATTGAGCTTGAAACTCCTTAGCTATGCTGGAAAAGCACGCTATTTCTATATGCTTCAACAGACTTTTTTGCGTTTTCTTCCTCTAACCATGTCTACTTTCAATATGACAGGGTAATCACCAGGTTTTGAGTTGGTTTTTATCTAGAGAAAGCCCTTAGTGAATAGGTAGACAATTGAATCAACATGAAGTTGCATCTCCGAAGATTGGATTAAAGCTGCCAAAAGAAGTGTGAGTAAATTTATATGAAGCTAATGTATGATTCGCTGGTTACCGCCATGTTGTATTTTGTAGAAACAGAATTAGAGATATATTTGATTTGTGTTTGGTTTCAAGTCCACAATGCTGAGACAATCATGCAAAATATGACTACAATATACTCTTCAATTCATGTTTTTGTCGAACAAATGTAGATAGTAGACAATGTAAATTGTTGTTGAATCAGAATATTTTTCATTCTTGAAATTGGTTACGTTATAAATTAGGGTTTATTAGAGTACCCTTGCATTGCTTAGGAAATTAAATTGTTTTGGCTGGACTTTATTTGTTGGTTGACACCGACTTATCAATGTCTGCATGAATTTATTGGAATTTGGAAAGACAAGACAATACACAGAAATATAATACAGTTGTATTTAACAATTTATTGTGTTCACTCCTCTTCTTTTGGTATTTTAGGTCAAGTGTTGGCCTGTTGGGTGCATTTAGCTTTCATGGATTGGAATTAATGGCTGCTTGCCTCCATACATCTCCGGGATCTGGCTCTCATCAATGTTTTCCATTAGAGTCGACGTCAAGTTCTTGTTCTCCACGAACACAATCTGCATCCAAATGGTGTTTTATATATGCAGAAATGCTGTCAGGATATAAAGGAGTTTTGAAGAATGAATGTCATTAAACTGTATAAAGAATGCCGATGCCATGCCGTCACCGACACCAAGTTACCTTTTTCCTGGTATTTTTGTCTATGAAAGGGTAAACAATCTTCCACACTCTCATGAAAATGTATGGTGCATTCACAATAAGCAACTTCCCTAGCCTTTCTGGGTAATAATCCTGCCAGTGAAAAAAGAAGAATTGTGACTACGAGTCATCCTTCTATTGAAGCTGATAATGCTCGAATGAGAACTTTACCGATGATGGTTGTGTATAACATTTAATACTTAATATACCTGCAAAATAGACAGAGCTGCAATATAGCCGCGGATGTCACTGTTGCAATATCCCCATCCTTTTAAATCTCCAATCCCTACAAATTTTTCCTGTCCTGGAGGAAGCCTGAAAAGAGTGGCATACCATTATCGCCTGAAATTACAATTATACCACGAACTAATGCATTTTTTTAGAATCTCTAATCTGTGCATATTGTCAGTAAATCCTTACGGGAAAAGGATTTGATTACCTTGAACATGTTTTGTCCAGTACGTAGACCACAAAACCTGCACCGAAAAATTAGAGAGATGTAAGGATCAGTGCGAAAAGTATACACGGCGGCTAGGATGTTATTGAATGCAATGCAGGATGGCAGATGAGAAAACCCAATAATAAAATTAGTGACAGAGATTGATTTGATCCTTATTGAATCATTTGGATTGAATGACCAGTTGAAAAGGGGTTCATGAAATGAAATCAATTTAATTAATTTAGAGTTTGTCAACGATAAGAGCGTGAAATTTTTATTTCTTTGGGTAAGAAATGTATGTATATCATGGGTTTCACACCAGCTTGGCTTAACAAATGAATACTCTGTACAGTACTGTCCGTAGCTTCTTGTCACGTTTCTCATATATTGTAACTCCATCTTTTGTTATAAATGAGCTACGTTCATTTATTTATTTATTTTCGAGACTTCAATGTTGACATAATGTGCAATTTTAAACAGTAAAAAATGATTTTTGATTTTATTTTATTCCACATTATTTCATTTTTATTCCTAATTTCCACTCAAATTACCACACCATCATCAAATTGGGTTGATACATAAAAAATAAATTGTCATTTGCACAAAATATATGTTTCGGAAAAGATAAAATGACAAGTATTATGAACAGTAAGAATCCGTAGGAAACTAACAGTTAATTGAAAACGGAGGGAGTATATTATTATTCCACATACAGCTTGATAGATCATATATATGATAAAAATCTAAGTAAAGTTCAATTCAAATGATGCAACCCATTTTTATTTTGTTTTAATTTAATTTATTTTTGAGTGAGAAATTAATTGCATTCAATAAATAAGAAATAATTATCATATTCATCATGACCCCTTAAAGAAAATTTTCTAATCGACAGAAAAAGAGAGAAAAAATTCTCACTCCGCCAAGACTTCATATAAACCAAATGAATCACGATCTTAAGCACTAAAGAGACAGGAACTCTCACTCCGCCGAAACTTCATATAAACCAAATGAATTACCGATACCTCAAAATATTTGATTTTAACCAAATATCTATGTATAATAGAAATTATTTTTGCTGGAAATTATAAATTAAGAAGTGTAGGTAGGTAGGTATACGTATATACGTACGCTTGAATTCATCAAGATCTTTGGTTTGATAGTGCTTATTTGCAAGAATCAAGACTATCGGTCGGCCTTTCTTGTCTGATCCTTGTAGGAACGCCTTGTTGTGTTCAATCTGGTTCTGAATTTGTGATGCAAAAACAGAACCAGTTGGTACAAACGATCCCCTCCATCGCAAGTACTTTTGCAACATACAAGAAGCCTTCTCCACCTCCAAATCACGCGCTCTCAAGAATCTCCGAATCATCGCATCATCCACCTCCTACAACAACATAATCACCGTCACGAAACAGCTGAATATTATTTATTATACACCGTCAGTGAGATGGAAAATTAATTCATACCTTGACAGAAGGATCTTGGGTTTCAAGAACTGCTCTCATTTGGCGTATTTTGCTCAGCTCCATCTCACTGGTTTTCACACTCTCTTCTTCTTCTTCTTTCTTCTTCGCAGCCTTTTGCTTAGGCGAAGCGAGATGATGATCATGGCCGTTCATTGTTATTATTAATATTTTTTTAGAGAGATTTGGAATAATAATGAGATGAAATCCAGCAGCACAGCACCACCACCACCACCACCGGTTGCTGTGATATCTCCATCTATGGTATATAAATAGTAGAAGCATTAAATGCCCCGCTCCTAGCTTGTGTGTAGACAAAATCAGGGAGATGTGACGCATGACAGGAAATTACGTAGCAGTCTATATTCTATATACTATGGTTTCAAATAAATGACTTCTTCGCATCTCAATATTAAGTAGGTTTAATACTAAAAATATAAGTAAGTGCATTTTCGAAGTATTTTTCCCTTCCAATATTTTTCTATTGGAGCTTTGCTCATTCCTTTTATCGAACATAATGATGCAAATCGAGCTACATAATGATGCAAATCGAGCTCTGCTTCTATTGTAACAAAAGATTCCCCTTTTATGTGGAAAAGACCCGTATCAAGAATTCTGATTTTACGTATGGACAATTCCTCAATATCTTGTTCATTCGCAAGTTTGAGCCACTCAACCCGAGATTTTTGAAAGCATAGAAGTTCTTCCTGGCTTGAGAACATTATGATATTCAGTTAACAAACGCTCCAAATTTTTGATGATTTAATCAATTTTTCTTGGGCGAAACAGAGGTTAATCCCGATCAGGGGAGGAAAACGGGGGGAACAAAATTAAAGTAAAAGCAAAAATTAAAACGACGTTTATTTGGAACCGGAGGGAATAGTAAGTATGTGAGTTAATAATAATACTGTGACGTTAATTTTTTTTTTTTTTGTAATATAATAATGTTTCTACTACTAATTAATAGACGGATGGGAAGTTTGCAGATTGGTATGCTATAACTCTTTTGAAAGGAATTGGACAAGAAATCTAATTTACACATGCACATCAGCTAAAGTGCCCTATATATCGTTGCATATAATTTTTATTTATGATTTTCGGACGTCTGCAAAATTATTTTTTAAACTATCTGATAATTTAGCCACTATATATTAGATGCAAATTATTTTGAATTCAAGTGGGAAAATGATTTTTGGCCACCTCCCAACTTTCATCTTCAATTTTTAAAGAACTAATGTCATCCATTGTCATCTCTTTCAACCCCTAATGATACCGCATTATTTTCTTATTTGGGGCAAGGTTTGGTGGTGCGGATGGACCCTAATTACTGCATCTATTATCGCCATCAGGGCTGCCGGCCGCCATTTAACTTAATTAGTACCCACGTATTTCACAAATCCAGCTCATCAGCCTAATAGTAAAATTATTACCCTAACTAAAGTACATTCACTCCTGTAAAAACCTATGGTATGTAAAAAACAAAAACTCCATCTTCTTCGATCTGGAATTCTCATGACTTCTTTCTCTGTTTTCTTTCAATGCCCATAAAATTTTACATCTCTAATAACCTATTTGATGAATTGAACACCGTACAATCCCTGCGTGAGTTAGCGCCAAAATAAAACTCATGATTAATTGAAAATCCACCACCAATTCCTAATACAAATGGCGTCCAGCCTTATTTTAAAGAACTCCGTACCCAGGCAGTGATGCGAATCAAATAAATTAAATGAATATATTGGACATCATGATCACAACCTCCAATTTGAATGAAGTTGTGAATTTTCTATAAAAAAGAGAGATTAAATTCGTAATGAAGTTGTGAATTTTCTAAATCTAAATGATTTTTTGAAGTCTGGAGTCTGAACTCTAAGTGCACCAAAATTTCTAGGTTTGGGTAATCTGCCTACCCACATGCAATCTACTGAAGACAACACAATCAAATTCGATTAATATACATTAATGAAGTCGGGTTATTGCTACTTCAAACACATACAACACGTTAACTTCTCTTATCAAACACGTTAACTTCTGTACTCGATGTATATACAACACTACAGGGATGGATAGCTAGTTTGCACTATTTTTAGGTAGTACTAGATTATTTCCTTAACTTCCATCATTTTTTAACGAGATAGGTTTATAACGCCTTACAAAACGGGAGTAAAAAGAACCCATACTATCACCAACAAGTAATAGAGCTGGAAACCCCGTCGAAACTTGAATATACCGCTGAAATATCGAAGAATGATCAAAGCATCCGCAATTGAATACCCCTCACGATAGACGTGCTTTAAATAAACCTCCCAATCATCATGGCTCACAAAGGATTTAATCCGCCTAATCAAATCTAATTACTCGTTATTTGTGTAGTTTGTTCCATCTCTCATTTTTATAGAAATTTATCAAATGTAAACTACCTTAAGATTAAATATATTTTAAAATAAAATGCTCAGATCATGTAATTTTTTCGTTGGCATATATAAAATTTAATACGAACTAATGTACTAAACAAAATTGATTAAAAAAATTGTGTACAATATGCTCTCCTAGAAATTTTGGTGACCGGCTTTTACAAATGGAGGGATTGGGGACAAAAGTCACCAAGCTGATTCAAGGGGAGCATTGGGATTTAGGTTCTCGATGGGCCGTGTAGTGTGCTGGGCTCCAACCCATGTTGCGAATTCTTCTTGAGAAATAAAAAGTTATAAATCAAAAAATGGGCTAAGTGGACTGTACTCTTTTATTTTTTTTACTGGCTTGGACTGTGTTTCAGGGCTTCGACAATTATAACAGGTTTAATTTTGATTTATAAACTACTCACACTTTCACTTAAAGGGTGTTCATCGGATTCTACTCCCCGAGACACCGAAGTTTTTTTTTTATGAGAATTAATTTGAGTCAGCAATAATAAAACGCGCAATCGCCTTCCTGCATTCCCCTACTCATAAATTTCCCGAACAGTAATTAAAGCAAGCTAGCTTAGTTCACATGGAGACACATTCAACAACCTTTTGACATGACAAAAGGAACAACTTGCAAATGACGACCTCATACTAGTCACATCTTTTAAAATCACCCCAGCATAAGAAAAAGGAAATTTCTTTGAATTCAAAGCCACCACATTCGACAAACAGTCTATCTCAATAATAATTCTTTCCACCCCCTATTGTCTGGCTTGAGTCAAAGCGTCTTGCACCGCTAGGGCTTCTAAAGTGTCTACACCTGCTCGGTGATCTAAGAAAATAGACCCTGCAAAAATCGGGTTACCCTCAGAATCCCTAGCAATAAACCTTAGGCCGACCCGACAACACCCATGGCAGCATCTGTATTTATCTTTACCACACCCTTCGGCGGAGCCTACCACTTCAAAGTCACATCCCTCCCTGCAGTAGAATAGGGGCCAGTGCTTACCTTCCAAGCTTCTTTGAAATCCATCAACAATTTTCCACATTTAATTAGGACTATCTGCAATACTTCGACTATCTGTTGAAAGATCCTATAATTTCTAGAAGTCCACAGGCATCAGAGAGTCGAAATAAATTTCTCAAACTCTGCCTCATCCAAAATCTTCTTGGTCTCCATCAACCACCTCAAAATGAACTGACCAGTCATCCTCAAAAGTCCCCCCCACCCCGCGGGTGAATCTGACTAGGTGTGGCCTGCAAGTTGACCCTAGTTACCCACCATGACGTAGTAGTCACTTCTGACTGAATACTTCCCGTTTGTGGTACTTTTTCACACAATGGTATCTTTTGCCTCTCCCTAACTAAGCGGTAGGTTTAGAATAATAGATACCTCTTATAGTAGGAATATCCGTCTCACCAAATCGACCTTCCAACATTTGCTCACTTTGTCAATCAGATAAAAAACTCTAGCCTCTTCATGCAATTCAGATACTATCGTCGAGACCATTCCGTCCCCTACAAATAGAAGCCACAAGACTTTCCATATACGAATACTTTCCCCATCTCCCACCCTCCAAAGGCAATTCTTCTAAAGAACAGTCCTTTTATGTATTTACTTTAAAAAATAATAATTTAAATTTAATTTTTAAATTTAAACATTTTTAAAAATATTAAAATTGAGATTATAAAAATAAAATTAATATTCGTTTAAATAATATTGGACCTTACTCAACCCGATCTTATAATTTATATTTTTAAAAGTTTGGATGTAGTGCCGAATATGTAAATTTTAAAACTGATATGATGATAGTTGAATGTAGAATTTTACAAAAAAAAAATGATCCAACCTACCCGCAGCTTCTTCTAAATCATCAGGGTTTTTTCTTTTGGTCAGAAGCTTAATTTTCTTGGCTCAAGTAATTTGCTTGTTCCTATCTTCTAACCTATGAAACATATATATGGACACGATACATGGACATAGAACATGGTTACGATATGATACGATACGATACTCTGATATGATAATTTAAAAAAAAATTAGACACGACACGACTAAGGACACATCGATTTTATATCTTTTTAAAATATAATTTATATAATTTTTTATATTATAATATAATTATAGTAGTTTTTTTTTTTTTTTTTTTTTTTAATAAGCAGAGGATTTATTAAAGAAAGGTCACGAAGAACATGACAGAGAACAGAAAACCAGAACTAGAGCCTGCCTAAAAGGCTCAAAAACCAAACCAAAAACATGAAACCACACAACCAGCAAGAACAATACAGAAGAAGGAAACCTAAGCTCACACAACCCACATCAGAAGCACTTGGCGCCACCAGAAGGGCCAAGCACGGGGAGCAGCTAGACAACTCAAAAGACGAACACGCCACCAGATGGACCAGCCACGACCACCGCCAAGATAGATGCGCAGACGACCACAGCACCCCACAGCATACACATACAGAAAGGAAGCTCAGAAGATGAAAAAACAAATGGAGGTCACGACACAAACCGGAACCAAACACGCAGAGGAAGACCAGGCAGGCAAAGGATATCTCTCCCCAAGACTAATCTCACGACACAAACTAGACCCCACCAGACCATACAAAGAACCCACTGGACCTAATAGACTTAAAACTACAGAAGCATGAAAACGCAGCACCAAAATCTAGAAACGGACCAGAAATAACAAGCCGACAGACACCTAAAACCATCAAGACCAACACCAAAAGGCAACCACACCCACAGCTGCAACTAAACGGAAGCCCAGAAACCCAAAAGACAACCCCGCAACACAAACCACGTGGATCAAACCACGCCAACTGAACGCTTTCCCGCTTTCTTGAACACCTCTACCTCCTTTTTGAAACAACCACTATCAAAAGCGCGCATAGATTCCTCGTTAGCATGCTCTGTTAGTCCCATCAGTTTGCCAAACGCCCAGATGTCGCCTTTGAGAATGGGCGCATCCAGCGCCTTATTCACCGCTCTAATATCCTCGTTATCAACTACGTTACAGCTTGATATAGAACCCGCTTCTGATTGCTCGGTCTCAAGACTTCCCCTGGTTCCCATTAACTTTTTAACTTTCCTATCATGTCGACTTGCAGTTTCGTAGGAGCCTATTGGTACATCTCCCCTCTCTGATTTGGAAGCCAACTCCTCCTCCTGTTCAGCCATTCCGGAATTTCCAGTCAGGTTCTCTCGCTCCGTAACCATCTCCATGATTTCCTCCTCCTCATCACTGTCTTCTTCTTCCTTCCTTCCCACACCGTTCATCCAGTCCAGGTTTGAAACAGCTCCTTGTAGTGGCTCCTCGTAGCATTTCACGTTATACAAGTTCCCCTTAAGGCTCACCATGATCTCCCTGTCAACATGAGAACTAGTAGTAGAAATTAAAATGCGACCAATGTCAAGCCTTTTCCTTTCCAAGGTCTGACTGTCCACGACTACCAGGTCGCCCAATTTTCCTCCTATGTGATCAAAAGCTGCCTGTCCCCAAGCTGCTATCGGGAGCCCGACACAATGGACCCAACATAAACGTCCCCCGTCCATCATTGCCTCATCCCAACGCAAGACCTTGTGGAACAGTTCGCGAGAAGCCGCGTTAGAGTCCCCAAGAGCAACATCCAAGTCTGATTGGCTCTCAAATTCCAGAAGCACTAGCCCTCTTCCCATTCTCCTAGTTTCACAGGTCCATCCCGCCTCCAAAACCAACTCCTGAATCTCAGGGAAGTCTTCAAAACGCTTGAGCGCTCCAATGGCACTCTTAGCCAGCCAAATCTCATTTTGTTCTGGGACTGTTAGCTCAACTACATCTTCCTTCTGTACTTTAGCTGTCCCCTTAGATGAAGATTCCTGCACCTCTTGATATGATTTCCTCTCCTCCCCTGTATCGGTCCTAGCCGACTCTCTGCGCGGCACTTTTGATCCAGGCAACTTAGACTGTTCCCAACGCCTCGAGCGTTTCCCAACTCTACACCGAATGCTCGAGGCTCCGATGTACTGGTGATCTAAAGCATACTCCATTTCTTCAAGGTTATCAACACCATCAAATCGAACAAAACCAAATCTTTTGCCTGCCAAATTGGTCCACCTAGGAATGTAAATATCTCGAATGTTTCCAAAGCTAGGAAGTTTCCACATCCTAGAAATAAGATATTCCAAAGCCTTGTGGTTCACATGGAGTGGTAAGTTTGCAACATAGAAAGTGACAATCTTAGTGCCAGCTGCTCCTTCCTGCTGCCTCGGTCTATACTGATGCTCAGGCCTCTCTCTGTCGCGATGATCACTGTGCAGATCCATGGATGAGTCTCTGAATGAGTCGGATTTACGCCACTGAGCATTAAAACACTAGAAAATTCTCTTAGGCAATTTGACGAACAGTTGGAATGTTGGTGATGAAGAAGAACCACCAACTAACCCAAAGGATCGAAAGCCCAAATCGGAACATATAATCTGCAAAAAACACAAAAAGGGCCCACGAAGTCCCTTCAAACCAACCAAAACCAAGCAAAAACAACGCAGAAGTCCAAAACAAAATGGACTCCGGCGACCACGCCTTCTACTGAGTCGGAATCGGAAAGGGAGAGGGTCGACTGAAGGTGAAATCGGTCTATCGACACCTTCTGAATCGATGGACGCCGCCGATCCAAAGCATCCAGAAGAGCAGCCTTACGACGCTGCCCGAGAATGATGTAGTAACCACCGGATCTGCTGCAGAAATGAGCACGCAAGGACTTCCTCACTCGCCGAAGGCAGCAGATCAGAGATCAGGAGGATCTCCGCCGGAAGAAGACGGGAGAATCAAGTCTTTGTTAATTATATATGCATATTAATTAGTTTAGTTTTCACTTGTTAAAAACGTCACTGTTTTCATTCAAATTTCTTGTTGTTTTTGTTGCCTTGATCTACTGCTTTGATAACATGATGATTGGGGCTGTTTTGGGTAAATTTCAAGGGGTTGTTCAAGCTTGAGTCATAATTATAGTAGTTAAAATGGAGTATCACTTTATGGTATATATATATATATATATATATCAAATAATAATAATAATAATAATAATAATATCCTTATAAACGTATTACTTTTTTATGACAATTTTTTTCCAGAAATGTTTATTATTAATACGGTATAGACTAGAAAAATTCAAATATCATATTGCTATTAAATTGTAAATTAAAAATAATTATAAAAAAACATAACTAGGATATACTAAATATAAAATATATATTAATTATTGTTAAAGAGATTGAAGTAAATTGACGGTACTATACACCTATGTTTTTTCTATAGAAACTTGAAGCGTTTAGATTTTATTGTAAATAGTTAGTACGAAGCAAAAGAAAATATTGTATCTTTCCTAATTTTTTTAATTATATTTATTCATTTTAAATTTTAGTATTCATATATTTTATAAATACAATTAAAATCTCATTTTAAGAGAAAAATTAGCATTCACGTGTCCTTAAAGTATCGTGAATCACTTATATTTACAACGTGCCTTCACGGGTCTAAAATTCGAATAATTTTTTTTGTAAGTATTCTTATATGTGTCGGATATGTATTAGTATCTGACACTTATCTAAAATAGACAAAACTATTTTTGAAGTATTGTAACTTATGAAGGTAGCGTTTGGGGTTCAAGTTTGGGTTGAGAAAAGTGCTTTTCCCAACCCAAAAGCGCACTTTTCCCAACCCAAAAGCTGAGAAAGGTGTTTGGTAAACACCTTCCCAATAGAGCTGGTTGCCTTTGTATTTATGCATGTATTGCCACTGGTCCCTAAGGGAGCAGCCATTGGAAGCGCTTCCTGAGCAACACGGGAAACTGGCCTTCAATTTTTTTTGGACAAAAATATCCCCTGGTTTCCTTCTTAATTACAAATAAACCAGATATAAATTAAAAAACAAACGTTGATTCTTTCCTCTCGCTCTCTTCTCTCTCGCTCCGCTCTCCACACCTAACAAACTCTCTCACCGGCTTCGGACAGTGCAAGAGTGAAGTGTGACTCCGTTGAAGAATTCAACAGTCTAAGGAGTGAGTGAGGGTGAGGATCGGGCCATGGATGGGAGCGGGAGCTGCAAAGCTCTCCAAGTGAAGGAGAAATGACAGGAGGAAGAGGAATTGGAAGAGGAGGAGGATGGCGACGAGGGCGAGGTGGAGGCTGAAGAAGAAGTCAGTCAACTTGGTGGGTTGCAGGAACAGGCGGGGTTACCAAGCCCGACCCGATTCTCTTGTACGCATCTCTTCTTACATCTCAATATTAAATCTTAGCTTTTCTTTTCGTAATTTAATTTCTTTTGAGACGTAATCCATTTGGGAATAAGTTTGTTCATTAATGGTGAGCTGGGAAACAAATGCTTCGTTTGCTACTTGTCGTCAAATGCTTTCGATTTGGATTGGGATTTTTGCTTGAGAATTTAACTGGGCTATCAAAAATAGGGATAGATGAATTTGTTCTATGCCTTGGGTTAGGAAGCTATTGTGTCATATGTGGGCTTGATTTCCTTTCTTGTTTTTGTGCGGATTGATGACCTTGTCGTTTTGATCTATAGGTGAGTACTTGTTAGGTTTTGAGAGGTTTTATGTGTATCTTGCTGTTTGCTTAGAATAGGTTATGCTGGTTTTGAAGGAACGGATAGTCTCCTACATAGCAAATGCTAAAATCATCCCTTTGTACTATTAGGATCCTTTTTTACCACTGCTCTTCGGACTGAAGATTAGCTATCATAGTCTCATTGGGGACTTGTTTCTTAAGATGATCGCAGTGCTTAGGACAAACAACAAATCTGAAAAGTGTTGAAAGAATTAGTGTTAGGCTTGTTGATTAAGTATTTCTTATATTAATTTGAATTAAAGTTTCCATCTTTGTGTGTCTTCTTGCTGTTTTGTTAGTTCAGCATGTCTTCTTGCTCACCATTTGTGGGTTTGGTTGAGTATTTTAATTTGAGTTTCCATCTTTGATGCATTTTGAGTTTGAATTTTCGTGGATCTAATTCTCAGGTATTCATGTATTCCTGAGAAAGTTTGAGATTTTTTGTGGTTTTAATGCATTTTGAGGTTCAATTTGGTAGTTCTCTGTGTCATCTCATCTGCAATTTGGCTGTTAATTTATATTGATTTCTATTTGTTCCAGCTCAACATTGTTTCTATTTCTGTTTTCGTCTAAAGGATTTGATCTGAGTTTGGATTTGAATTTCATGTTTTGTCAGGGTAGCATTATATAAGTAATGGGGAAGAGTGGGAATTGGTTCTCTGCTTTGAAGAAAGTTCTCAGCCCTAAGGTTTATTGAATTTCTTGGCCTATATTATATTTCAATCCTTCTTTTCCGGTTCATGTGTTCTTAACTATTTATGGAGGTTGGCAGTTTGGAATTGAAAATGTGCCTTTTTGTTTACTAAGATATCCAGATCAAAGAAGAATTTGTCAAGCAAAGAGAGGAATGTAGATCTGGTTGCAAATTCTTCTGAAAGAACTATTGCATTGACTGCTCCTGTCGCTGCCCCTTCTACTCCTCTACCACCACCTCCTCTGCCACCAGCTCCTTCTAAAAAGGATGTCACATTAGCTGAAGCTGAGAATGAGCAGAGCAAGCATGCATATTCCGTTGCTCTTGCCACTGCTGCAGCAGCTGTTGCAGCTGCCCAGGCTGCTACTGAAGTTGTTCGGCTCACCTCAGTGGCACATTACCCTGGAAAATCTAAGGAGGAAATAGCGGCAATCAGGATTCAAACAACATTTAGAGGATACCTGGTAGGTTTCATTTGTTCTGATTTATTATTTGCAACCTTTGTGGTGAAGCTTCTCATGATTTGTCACAATTTTGCATCTGGGTAGTTGTTATCAGTGATTTAACTTTTTGTACCTGAATTTGTTGCCCAGACTATTACCTGAATATGCACTGGAGTCCTGGAATGAGATTCTAATCACTTAATTTGCTTTCATTGATTAATAAGGGTATCTCGAATGAAGTAGCTGTAGTTTTGATTGATTGGTGATTGGTTTTAATTAGCATGGTCATATGGATCAAATTCTCTCTGGCATTCTTAAATGATTTTTGTGTATTTTTTACTGGATTTTCCTGGGCTCTAGTGTAGTTCAAGGTACACTTGTTCACATCTGTTCATTTTCAGCAGAAGTCAGCTTTCGTAGAACTTCAAGGCAACGATGGGTTTTTGAGCAATTATGAGATTGCTGAAGCTGAGATGAGAAAGGCAGAACTTGTTGCCACCAAAGTTGCTTTGGAGAGAACTCTGGCTTCAAACCATCAATTATTGCATTTCATTTTCGTGTTAATGGTGCTTTGGCGAAGTTTATATGTAACAAACTTGTTGTGGTAATTGAGTTTCTATTTATAGTTATCTGTAGCTAGTATTGGACCATGACCGTCTTGCTATGCTGCGGCCTTTGGTACTATTACACATTGACAGGCATAAGGCATTTGGTTGTCATTACTGTTTCAGTTGGTTGAAACTAGTACTTATTTTTCTCCTTATTTCACAATTTCGATGTTCATATTACCTCAAGATAAATTGTCAAAAGTTTTACGCAAATATATATATATATATATATATATATATATATATATATATATATATATATATATATATATGATACTTGTATTATTTAATAAACAATTCTTTACATTTCCTTTAAGTTACCATTAATTTTTTTGTTAATTAAAATATTTATAAGTTGACGATTTATCACAAAAAATGTAACAAACTCACTCAAAAAATGTGATTATTCATCAAGTTTTTTATTTATTAGATGTGCCATTACATATTTCAAAAATATTGTACATTTTGATAAATCTAAAATAGAAATACCAATTATATCATTTAATGTAAGATTGGATATCAATTAGTTAGTGACAATATCAAAATAAAAAATAAGATCCTAATATTTTAAATATTTAGTAGGGTATTTTAATAATTGAACTATATGGTAAATATTGTAATGTTACTTACCAACTTTTATGTTTATTTGAATAATATGATGGAGTCAAAGTAGAAATTCATATGTTACATTAATTTCTTAAAAAATTAAAAAAAAAATTATTGATGTATTGTATAAAAAAAGTAACTCAATAAGTAATAGATTAATAATGAATAGATAATTGTGATTTTATATATGTAAAATTTTAAAATAGTGCTCAATATTTAACTTTATTTAATAAAATGTTAATTATTTGTTTAAAGAAATAGATTGATTTAAATATCTATATATATACTAAAAAATATTAATTTTAATGCTTGAAATAAATTGTGTCCTTTATAGTTAAAAGGTTAAAATTGCAGCTTTTAGAAAATTATAGTTAAATTATTTGTTTAGAAAAAAAGATTGAATTAAATAATGTAAATAAATAACACTAAAAATGACTGATGTCCTTTATAGTCATTTTACACTCAAACTATAGTTCTAAAAGCAGTGTTAACAACTTCTCGTTTCCCACAACACTTTTAAGAAATGTTTACCAAACAACACACTGCTTTGCGCAAAAGTGATTTTCCCACAATACTTTTACTCACAGCACTTTTCGGACTAGAATCGGAACGCCAAACAGACCCGGCTTCATCCGGTTGAATTTGTGGTGACATTTGAATTCTTACCTTTTTGGCATTAGACCGTGGGTTTGATTTTTGGTATAAGTAAGTATAATATTTTTAATTTTTAATATAATTTTTGCTAATTGCTCTTCTTCTTTATTTCCATTTTTTTACCGAGTAGCACGTGGGTATTGACGACGACGCAGGCAGATTCTCCAGAGCAGCGAAAGCACACATATTGGAAAAAATTAAAATAAAATAAATTACAAAAAGAACAAAAAAAAGAAAAGGAAGGCAGGTTGAAGGGTTGAACAATACAGCAGAGCTGGGTCTGTTCTGGTGATGAGCTTGACTTTCAATCAACCATCAACCCACCAAATTGCATATTTTACATTACAAAAAAAACTAAAAGGGAAGCCCATTCTTTTATTAAAATGAAAAATTAGCTTCAAGATTCTTCTTTCTTTGCATCTTGAAGCAAAATTGTTTCGCCTGCTTTCTCCATTTCTCTTTTTTTTTTTTTTTTCCCCCCTTTTTTATGATAAACTAGAGCATATACCCATTTCAATTACTACTTCTTTTGACATATCACCTATCAAAATCTCTCCTTTTTCATTTTTATTTCATTGCTACAAACAAAACTTGAAAACACCCTTCTTCACTCTCCATCTGCTTGTTTGTGCTGGTTATTTCTTCGATTTCATTGGATTTCTGGGTTTGGAGGATAAGCAAATGGAGTTTTGGAAGTCGGTTTTTGTTGGGGTTCTTTTGTATGTTGTTCTTGTGTTGAGGATTGATGCTGTAAAGCTGGGCAGGAGTCAACCAACTGAGAGAATTTCAGGTGGTTTTTTTCTCTCTTTTATCTGGACTATCTTGTTCTATGTTATGTAGGCTATTATATAGAAATGGATTTTGCAGTTGATTGGTGGATTTGTTTGCGCTATTTTAGGCTTCCTAGGACTCTCCTTGTTCTGCTGCGTAGTGTAGTCTTGGTGGGTATCTTAGGATCTGCTTAAATTGAAGTTCATTTGACAATTTGCTAGATTTTCTGGCTTACAGTTTGTAGTTAATCGTTTCTCTAAAATGATGTTTGGTAATTCACCATGTATTGTCATTAAATAGAATAAATCGGTTGCTTTATTATGTTTGAAATATTATCTACAATTGGAATTCTTGTCTTATGAATTGAATATGTGCCGATTGAGTATGCTTCTTTGCTGGCCCAAAACTTGATTTGTTTGTGGCAGAAAGGATTATTTTGTGGTTGAAAAATCTCTACTGCAGTAACATTTTTTGGTCTCCACGAGTGTCCTCTCTGACCCTTTCGGGGCAGGATACTTTTCCCACTGAAGCATTGTCGGGAATATACTTGAGGCAGGCAAATGTTTATAAGGCATAATAGATAAGGTTGAGACTAAAATCGGTACATACTGTCTTAGGATCATTTGAATTCAAGATTTAGATAGGTGTTCCCATTTAGCTGACATAGTCGGGGCTTGACCATTTTTATTTTTCTTCTTCATTTTGAGAGGGGGCACTGCGATTTCTTTGAATAGTTTTTTACAAGGGTTTTGATTAAGTATCAGAGGGAAGGGAAGGGAGCCTTGGATATTGTACAGTTGTAAAATTACTGGAACTAACATCAGGGAGTTTGCCAATTCAAAACAGAGCATTTAGCAAGACATGGAATATGATTTGGTAGAAGAATGGAAAACTGAAGGTTTTGGTTTTGAATTTGAATGAAAAGTTTAAGTTTTATATGCCTACTTGCTATGAAATACGTTAAGATTATTGTTGATGATTGAATATTTGACGTAATTAACCATGTAAACTTGCTATGAAATACAATCTGAAGATCTTTAAAGTTGATTGTGCTGTATAATGTTTAGGAAGTGCTGGTGATGTTTTGGAGGATGATCCTGTGGGAAGGCTGAAAGTGTTTGTTTATGAACTTCCAAGCAAATACAACAAAAGGATTCTGCAAAAGGACCCAAGATGCCTCACCCACATGTTTGCTGCTGAGATATTTATGCATCGCTTCCTCTTGTCTAGCGCTGTTCGTACCCTTAATCCTGAAGAAGCAGATTGGTTTTACACCCCTGTGTATACCACATGTGATTTGACACCTAATGGCCTCCCTCTTCCTTTCAAATCACCACGAATGATGAGGAGTGCTATACAGCTTATTTCTTCAAACTGGCGTTACTGGAACCGGACAGAAGGAGCTGACCACTTTTTCGTAGTGCCCCATGACTTTGGACCATGCTTCCACTATCAAGTGAGCAACTCTTTTCCTTTCTTGTTTCTCTTCCCCAGTTCCTCTCACATTCCATTGAAAAACTTCTAGTTTGACCTCCTTTTTATGGTTTCTAAAGCATCTAAACCGTCTTTTAGTTTGTTCTGTCATATATGCTTTTTGTTGTGATGCTGTCTAGCAAGTGTTTTGTTCATTAACAGGCTTGAACTCCTCATTGATGATTCCCTCTTGACTCTGGAATTTGCAGGAGGAGAAAGCTATTGAAAGAGGAATTCTTCCTCTGCTCCAGCGTGCAACCTTAGTACAAACTTTTGGGCAGCGGAATCATGTTTGCCTAAAAGATGGCTCAATCACAATCCCTCCTTATGCGCCTCCACAGAAGATGCAAACCCACCTGATTCCTGAGAAAACCCCAAGGTCTATCTTTGTTTACTTCCGAGGATTGTTTTATGATGTGGGAAATGACCCAGAAGGTGGTTATTATGCCAGGTATGTCTCACATAGCTCCCAGAGTAACTAGACACTTTGCATGTTCCAAATGTTTCCATTTCAATTCTGAAGGAGATGAAAAGGTAAAAGAAGAAAAGTAGTGACAAATATTGCAGCATATGAGATATGAGAGTATAGGCAATTATTCTTTATGATTTTCAACTGGGGAAAGAAAGTGCAACTATTATCTATAGAATGGCATTCAAAAAGTAGTTTTGAAGAGGATGAAAAGATTGTTTTATGTTTTCTGTTCACGCTAGTCTGATAGAAATTGAAGCCAAAGATCGATGAATCTGACTTGTTTTCAATTTGCAGAGGTGCACGAGCGGCAGTGTGGGAAAACTTCAAGGACAATCCACTTTTTGACATATCCACAGAGCACCCATCAACATACTACGAAGACATGCAACGAGCTGTCTTCTGTTTGTGTCCTCTTGGCTGGGCCCCATGGAGTCCAAGATTGGTCGAAGCAGTGATATTTGGTTGCATTCCAGTCATCATAGCTGATGACATTGTTTTACCCTTTGCTGATGCTATCCCATGGGAAGAAATCGGGGTATTTGTCGATGAGCAAGATGTTCCCAATCTGGACACTATCCTCACTTCCATCCCAACTGAAGTAATATTGAGGAAGCAGAGATTACTTGCAAATCCTTCAATGAAGCAGGCTATGCTATTCCCACAGCCTGCTCAACCAGGGGATGCTTTCCACCAAGTTCTGAATGGACTTGCGCGTAAATTGCCACACGACAGAAGTGTTTACTTGAAACCAGGTGAGAAGATCTTAAACTGGACTGCTGGCCCAGTTGGTGACCTGAAACCTTGGTAGAGCATCATATCTTCCTGTCTCGAAGAAAATTCCGGCATCCTCTCCCTCATGCTCACACAGTTCCTTGAAGGTTTTGGATATTGCAATTCGCATTCCTTTACTCAGGTTTAGAAGGGTACTGGTCGGGTCTAATCGACATTTTTAGGGGAGGAAAATGGAAGATGAGGATTGATATACAGGGGTGCACAGCCCATTGGGTTTGATCGTCCTTCTGTAACAATCTTGTGCTGTTATTGTAGTGAAGTTTGAAATCTTGATTAATTGTAAGTCTAGTCTTATTTTAAAGTTGTACATTATTATTATATCACAAATGGACTAATTAGTGGGGTAAAACATGAAAACCTATTTTCTTTTCTTCTTTTACCATTCCTGGTTGAGCGCTAACAGGTTAGATTTTTTCGATACTATTTTTTCCATTCTTCAGATTCAAACATGAGAATGTATAATTCCATCATCTTGGTTACAGAGTCTGCTAATAAAACATCGATCAATGAGCAGATAATTTGTTTAATTGGTTATAATAGTTAGTTGATAATTTGTTTAATTGATTTTAGTAGTTAGTTAATTATTTTAGCTTGCTTGTAATAATTAGTCAATTATTTGCGTGTTTGTTTATTATCTTTGTAGGTTGAGATATGAAATCTACCCCGCGTACACGTATGTTTTTAAAAAAAAATTAAAAAATATATAATTTTTTAATTAGTAACTTCATTACTATCCAAATATTTTTATTAATTTGAAGTAATTAAACTTCAAACTCTTATACTGTAACCTATATATACTCATACCCTATACTATAAACTCATATCTATATATACTTATAGTATTGATTCAAATAATCATAAAACTAAGGATTAGTTAATCTCTTTTTTATGCAATTATGCAATTATATAATCCAACATAGCCGGGAACATAAAAGGCCACATCAAGCACAAAACTAAAAGTTTAAATATTTATTGTTTATGTCATATCGACTATTAAATTTGATAATCATAACACATACTATAAATATTAGTTTCTAAATTAGTAGTTTAATGCTAATGACACCTTATTTGTTGAATCTTATGTTCATAACTATATATCAATGGTAAAGATTATAAGTTCATACATTAGTAATTTAATGTTAACATAACCTTAACTATTAAATCTAATGATCATAACTATACATTTATTACAAGGATTATGTATTTAAATTTATAGTCAAATATTAATGTGAATCTAATAATCATTATTGTAAGAAAAAAAAAATATTCTTGCTTATTGAGGAAAAAAATTGCAATAAAATTTTGAATAATTAATACATACACTTAATAAAATTAGGTAATATGCTAGTGGTACATATGGGTAAGGAGTTTGCCATTAGATCGAGAGTAATTTTATTATATTACAACCTATTATTTATTTATTACATTATTAATTTTTTATAGGGGCAATAGTATAAAAACCCCTGAACTTAAGTCGAAAAACAGACTCCTCCCCTGGACTAGAAAAATTCAAATGGAGGTCCCTGAACTAAAGGTCAAGAAAATCCAGGCCCCTACCGTCAGTCAAACTAACTTTCTGTTAGTTTTGACTGTCTATGGCCAGTTTCTTGCAACCGGCTACGAATATTAAAAAAAAAATTGAAAAATTAAGTATAAAAGGCAAAATTCATTTTACATTCATTTTACATCTTTCTCCAAAATTTCATTCCATTTTAAACGTTTGAATTATTTGTAACCCTAGAAATTTCTCCCTCAAAATCACTCACATCTTAATTTAGTCAAAATCGCTTCTCCATCTTCATGTCTTCCATGTCTTCTTCAAGTTATCGGACATTAACGACGTCTGCGATTACTGGTACTGGTAACGTCGAGGCATTGAACCTACGATACAAGAACATAAATTGCAAGTGTGGGGTAAGAGCTGTGATTCGGGTTTCGGAATCTACGTCTAACCCAGGTAGGTTGTATTATAAGTGTGGGTATGGTGAGTGTGGGTTCTGGGCTTGGTGCAATGCGCAAGGATCTGCCCCGCTGGATGAAATGAACGATTGGGGTCATCTTAAGGAAGAAATTATCGAAGCTATGAGGGTAGAAAGCGATCTTATTTGCAGGCAATTGAAGGAGGTGGTTGTTGCTGCCACATCTGGCAAAGCAGAAGAACCGACGAAAGGATATAAATTTTCATCTAATGTCCTATGTCTTTTTGTTCTCGTCGTTCTTCTCCTAGTTTTCTATGGTTGTTATTGTAATTTGTAGGATTTTAATCTGGTTTGCAACTTCTAGGGTTCTAAGTTTTTTCGTAATTTCTAGGATTTTTAGTTAGACTATGTAGTTTAGGGTTTGATGTTTGGTTTGTACATTGAATGGATTGGAATCGGCTTTAATTAAAGTTTAGGGTTTTCGTTAATTGTGCGAATTGTTTCTTTTATTGTTTGTATTTTTTGGTAATTATTGGGTAGCAGTTATCATTACCTACAGACGCATGGATAGGTAGCAGGCTTGGAAAACCAAACGGTGTCACAACAACGGGTGGGAAACGAGCATTCTGCAACTCCCCAGGCGTCGGTTGAATGCCAAAGGACACCAGTCCCTCCTATAAATTGCCTATATTACTCCTCATTCTCCATCACTTTAATTTGGTTATTTCTGACTTGTTTTCTCTATCACTTTCATTTGTTTTTTTCTAACTCTCTCATCCCTTCAAAATGATGAACATGGCACTAAAGGATAAGTTTGTTGAGGAGTCTCTTATGGCCATCAATAACTCCGGCGAGGCAGGGACCATCTGTCACTTCAAGAAGCGGCACGTTGAAGAAGACCTGATGCGCTTGAGGAACCATCACCTTTTTTACTTGCAGGAGCAGGCAAGGATGCAGAATTGGTTCTCCACTAAGGCAGTTAGGGAGTATATGAAGCACATTGGCAAAGTCCTGGGGAGCATCAAGGTCGCCATCACGCTGCTGGAACAGTGGCTGAGCATAGCGGATATGGAGATATCGGTGGCGCAGAAGGCGCTCGATGCTTGTGATGCCTACCATGGGGATGTGAAGGATATGCCTGAGAGGAAGAGGAAGAGGGAGAAGTCTCATGATGATGAAGAGGGTCAGGTCTCTGCCAAGTTTGATTAAGATTTATGTTTATGTTTGTTTTGTGTTGCCCAGGATGGGCTGGAATGCTGTAAGATGATGAGTAGGCATGAAGGGAGGACTATAATGAGAGACACCGGCTATCAAGGCGGGAGCAGGGCCACCTCTCGCGATAGGGGGAGGAGACATCGGGACAAAGAGCAGAGCGGTAGGAGAAGGAGGTCGACTGCTGGAACCTCCCGCGTTAGGCACAGAGGACCCGTCTCCCCCAAGTGCTTCAAGATTAAGGGCCCTCGGGTTATAGCCTGTCATGGTGGAGAAGATTGAGGAACCACCTAAAATGTGAGGACCACCACCGAAATCAATACCCTGCGATTGGTCAGCAGGAATACCCTCGCCCTCAGGGATATTCAGAGAAGGATTAGCAGCAGAAGAAGAGGGGTTGTGCTGAAGCTCATAGCGAGCCCTCTTCTGACGCTCTCGAAGGATCTCAGCGACAGACATGTCACCTTGAGAGGTTGACTGAGCAGAAACAGTGGCAGCTTTCTAGAAAACGCAGAGTATGATAAGAAAATTATGCGGAATAGAAGAAAACTGTAGAAAGAAATGAATGCATACCTGGGTGACTGAAGAAACTAGAGGTACTTCGATAGGAATGGGATCAGCTGTCGCCCCTGAACAAACAACAGTTTGGGAGGAAACGGGTTGCGTGACACGTGTTTTCCTCGCCTTTTTCTTCCTTGCAACAAGGGTGCGAGGAGGCGGCGATTGGGTAGTGCCCATAGCGGTAGCGGTAGCGGTAGCAGTGTTTTCTCCTTCCGTAGCGGCAGCGGCAGCAGCAGCCCTGGCTTCGGCTGCAGCTTTCTTCCTTTGTTCCTGTTTCCTTTTCCTCCGGAAATACTCAGGCTCCCAACCAGGCAGAGGCACTACATAGTTACAGAAACGTTAGCGTTAGTACCTCTTGGCAATACAAAAGAAAAAGGTCAAACGCTCACCCTTCTTGCACTGTTCCATATCCAGACCGTTAGCCACTTTTCGGGCATCAACGCTGAAATCTAGTTGAAGTAGCGTCTTCAACCAGCCATCTTCTGGATCAGAAAGGGGTTTCCGATGGCCCCAAGCTCCATCTTTAATTTTCTCATTGAAGCCGACCCTCCATAACGGCTCGGGCAAATCAATAATGAAAAAATCTTCTTTCCAATGAGGAACAGAAGACTCGATGCCCATAAGCTTCCAGGTAAAGGGCTTCAATGAGCCATCTTCATAACGAGGGGATATTGATATCACCCCCTTACGAGAATACAACTGGAAAATGTCATGAAGCAAGGCCAAAGTGGGAGACTCGATCCCCTTGAAACGGCACAGTGCGGCAAAGGCACTAACAACGCAAATCGCGTTAGGGCTCAACTGAGCCGGAGCCAAATCAGAATCAGCCAACAACAACTTGACAAGTGGGTCAAGAAGAAGACAAAACCCATGATCAAACAACTTAGCATACAATATTCTACTGTTACCGGGCAGAACGTTGTTCAGGCGAAGTGATTCAGAAGCAGCGCGCACGGGATATTCTTTGGGAAATCGCGCATTGCACTCAGCAAGTTTGCGATTAACTAAGGGCAGAGTATAGAGAGAAGTGGGGGTAATATTAATTTTTCTTCCCCGGCGGACTCTTGAGGATCCCCTTCCTCGAAAGACTTCTTATTTTTAGCCATGCCCAATAAAAGAGAAGTGACGAGGAAAGAAATGGTGTGTACCTTCGCAAAGAGAACACAAGGAGTCTCAGACCAGAAAGAGAGAGCGGCGCGAGTTATTTGTCCAAAAGGCAGCAGCGTGCGAGTGAGGAGATTAAAAAAGAAAAAGGAGGAGAAGAAAACATCATATATAACCCTGAAAGGGCGTGACCAATCAACAATGGACACATGGCAAAGCAGCGCGTCGGGAAATAGGGCACACGCAAGAAGGTACAAGTTTAAAAGCAATAATGAAACGCTTCAGCGTTCGCGTCTCCCTATAAGACACTTGCTTCAAGTGGCTCTTTGTGGAAAGACACGTGTCCTTTTCCATCATTACTTTTCAAAGTGCATTAAATGGAGGGACTGCGGCATTTAATGACCTAAAAAGCAGCGCTGACCTCGCCAAACGGCGCGACGACACAAGGAAGATAGGGAAGAAATAAACGGTAGCATCACAATGATTCATGCAAGTGCGATAAAGGCTACGTAGCGTCAGCATTATTACAGAAGGAATAACGTCAAATGGTTTTCAGGAAAAAATAAAAGGAGGCAGACAACAACAAGAATAACAAGGGAGGGTCCAGAAACCCGTTGTGGCACTTCTTGAAAAGCAAAGCGGCGCCCCAATCGTTGACGTTAGCCCCTTTCCCCTTCTGGGGCAGAAGGACCAATCCCGCCTTTGCTAACCTCATCCATCACGGTAGAAATATAATCAGCAACCTGGGCAGGGTTAGAAGAATTACCCTTGAAACGGGTTGTGAATCCAGAAACGAAGACTTCCAAGACCTTCTTCTTCCACCATTCCTCCTTTAATGATGTCCTAGCGGACTCCTCGTCTCGAGTTGATATCTCTTCGCGAAGAAGGAGATTTTTCTTCTTCTCCAGCGCAAACTCTGCCTCCAGAACTTCCATCTTTGCTTTCCCGACAGACCTCTCTCTGTTCAATTCTTTCTGCGACTCGTCGCAGAGACGTGTTAGCAACCTTATCTGGTCTACCGCTTTTTCAAGCTGCACTTTCTTAACACACAGCGCGTTGGAGAAATTGCGTGACTCGCGATCATGAATCTCGAACTGATAGTTCAGGTGACGGAAGAAATCCAGAGAATCATTCATCACATGGCGGAGACGGGCCGTCGGAGGAAGCTGAAGAAATTTCTCCTTCTCCTTCTGGGAGCCCAGCATCTCCCCTATCAAAGGCGCAGTAAACTCGTCTCTGGAAAAAGGTTGGTGAACCCCGACAGCACGAAGACCATCAAAGCAGAATCCCTTCAAATTCATACGATAGGACGGGGTCTCGTTAGGGCCGCCATAAGAAAGATTGATTGAGGGAGCCGGAGAAGAACTCTGGGAAAAAACATTCGTGATGGGAGAAAAGAACAGTTGTGGAAGGGGTTTAGGCGGTAGCCTAGCAGCTGAATCCGCAACAAAAGACGTGGCCACTACGTCAGGAATGCAATGAGAAATCGGAGAATCGGGAGCGTCAACTGTAGGAAGAGGACATGCCATCGGTGGGACCTCCGCCTCGGTAGAGCAAGTGGCAGCCGGCGCCTCAATAACTTTCACCGGTTGAGAGGCACTCGTCTCGGGCAAAACGACAGGGATATGAGCAGTTGCTGCATCTACAGAAGATGTCCCGGTGGCCTGGTCGTTCGTGGCCAATCGAGGTTTTTTCTGGCGCAAGTAAGAAGCGTGACAAAGGTCCGATTTGACATCCACATCCTCATCGTCACTAGCAATCACCCTCGTTGCTGTTGGATTGGAGTTCGTCCTCTTGCGACGATCTGGTAGCCAATCTTCCACAAAGCGAGAAGCTCGGGCAGAGCTGACGGGCATCCGCCCTCCCTGGGCAACCGTCTTGACTCTCCTCCTCGGGGGTCGAACGCTACCCTGACTGGAGCCCTCGGCAGGGGGGGAGGCTGGTAAAGTTTGAAGTGGCGTTACATTTAAAGGAGCGCCAGCGTCACCTGAGAGTTAACCGTTAGCATCTTATATCAAAAGAAACGCGCAAAGACAAAAGCAAAGAGAGTGCGAAAAGAGGCAGACTCACATATAGCACACTCCTGCAGAGGCTTGAAAAAAGCAAAGTCGCGGATGCGGTAGTGAGTATCTTCGTCTAATAGGGCGTTAGCTTGCCCTAACTCAGCCCTGGTCAATATCGAGGGATTCGACCAAATGGGGCCTATCAGTTCCTGGTTGAAATTAAGACGCCACAAACGGGACGGTAGCTCCAGAACAAAGAAACTGCTTTTCCAATCAGCTACACCCTTCTTAAAGCCATGAAAATGCTGCCAGAACGACTGCACAAACGCGTCATCCCATCGAGGAGTAATTTCGATTAAACAATTATGGCAATTCATACTAAAGAATTTGCGAAATAAATTGAGAGATGGGGTAGAAATGTTCTTCAACTCGCAAGCGCGAAGAAAAGCATAAACCGCACACCAGGAAGAGGGAGTTATCTGGGCAGGATTAAGGTTATACTCCCGCAGTAGCGTTAGTATCGATTCATGAACAAGAAAGCGGAAACCGTAAAGGAACATCTTAAAGTAAAGAAGCCTACTGTAACCCCACGCCGGATTATGGAGCCGCATATCACTTCCAGGGGCAAAAGGCTCATACCCAGGAGGAAAGGTAATACCATGTTCCTCCAGTTCGGCTTTCAGAACCACATCGCATGTAAAAATACTGGGTGATTGCGCGACCTCTGGATCCATGGGTTTTCAGATAACCTGGCGAGGTCTATTTCTAGCCATAATAAACCAGCAAAAAGGAAATCTGAGAAGGATTGAATTGGTACCTTGAAAGGGAAGATTTACAGAGGAATCGGAGGACGATGACAGGCGGCCGAAAAAATATTCGGGGAAGAAGACGAAGGAAGATAAGAGGAAAAATTTGAAGCAAGGGCAAAAGTTTTGAAAAAAGAAAATGACCCTTCTTAAAGGATTAAAATGCCACCGTATTAATTGAGCCACCAATCGCGCGGAGACGCGTGTAAAAAGAAGTTGACCACGTGGAAGCGCGTTAAAGAAATTTAAAAAAGAGAAGTTATTCATCGTGATTCCCCAAAAGGGCGACAGAGTTGACCCAGTCAAAGTAACTACGAAACGATTGCCTCGGCAAGGCCCACCGCTTGCGTTGGCTGTCAACAAGACCAGCAGGCTAACGGAAAATAACGACAAAAGAAAAAGGCAGAAAACATCATCTCATTCATAAAATGCCAACAGGCATATACAACACAAAGGCGTTAATCCTCATCAGCCCAGTCCGCGTCATAGCAGTAATCATAGTCCTCCGGGGACGATGGTAATCCACTGTTGTAGGAAAGGGAATACTCGGCAGGTTTAGGCACAAGCTTTGTCGCGTGGGCTACCATCTTGTCATAACGGGCACGAGAACTCTCCCTAATAGTAGAAGCCGCTGGCCTCAAATCAGTGCCATGAGTAAGAGCCTCTTTCTCGGAAGGAGGAGGAAGGGTAGACGGTGACGTCTCATCACCTTTCGGTAGCATCAGGTAGTGGGGCACAAAGCTGGCAAAGAAGGACTCAAAGGTCTGCTTCTTCACTTTCACTGGTTTCTTGCGACCCTGGCGTCTGGCAAGACACTTGGTAGGTCTCCACGGTGGTGTCAGAGGAGAATCATCCAAATCCGGCGAAGTCGGAGGAGTTGACAAGGAATCACGCCTGTAAAAACCTGTCATCCCAACCTGCAAAAAAGCAAAGAGAAGGAAATGATGAAGATGAACAGGGAAAGGGGAAAGCATTTCCCTTAAATAGCCGAGGAAGCGCTCCGATCCTCGAGCGGATCCTGAGAAATCAATTAAAATGCCTGGGAAAAATAACCGCAATAGCAGAATCTGATCCGACACCAGCATACCTGCTCACTAAATGCGCTAATCAAAAGGCACCAAGTAACCACCCAACCACTTACCCCTGGAGAGGCGGCTCTGGAACAGTTGAGTCAAAACATTCATTGCTAATTCCCGGAACACAACCACTGAAATGGTACATCTCGAGGAAGACTCATTTTCAGTTGGGCTTGCCACCAACATATTTAGCCAATGCAGCAAGAAAATAAACGAGAAAAAAGAAGACTGGGAAAAGTAAAAACAACCATTTATTTATGGCCTGAGCGGCCTTAGCGTTCAGATATGTACATGGAAGCATAAGAGAGAAGCAACAAGAGGAAACAAAGGCAGCGGTCAGGCATTGGACCCAGCATCATCTTCCCCTGGCACGACGGGAATATCCCTCAAACCGTCAGCGACGGAGGTCAGCTCAGCAGAGCAGGCCCTCATGCCCTTCAGGCAGCAGACCAGTAAGTCCTTCCTCTGCTGCAACATCGAGGCAACCACATCAAGGTGAGCAGTAGTGGTGGCCAGCTTCGCCAAACTCTCCAGAGGACTAAAGTCCTCCAGAGATACCCCCAGCTGTTTAGACAAAAGAGGGGTCAGTACCCCCTGCAGTTCCAAGACATCCTCTAAGGTCTTAGTGATCATCCTCTCCAGGAAGCCGATGTCCCCTTCAGTAAGGTTTTTCAAGGTCAAAGTTTTGGAGATCAGGAAATTTCGGGTCAGCTCATCCATGGCGAAATATGAAAAAGAAAGGGACGAGAAAATGCGAAGAAACTTACGCAGAAGAAACTTCAATTTATAGGCCCTGACAAAAATCGTCTGAACTACCTTCTGATGAGGAAACGCTCCGATATACGGAAGAGCACCTCAGGGAAGAGGGCGTTAGCCCTTGGTAAACACTCGGGCTCATTTTCAGTTGGGCTTATGATAACAATCCGCCTATCGGCAAGGGCATTTTCGTCTTACACCCTGAGAAGAGGGTACAACTACTGTTCCTACCGCAAAGACAGCATCGAGGCTATCACCTCCCTCTATGTGACTGACGCCGGGATGGTCGACATCAGCGGGGGGGTCTTACACTCAACACTGTTATAACAGACGGCGCTACCCCATTCCAGTCCAAGACAAGCTTCTCGTTTGGGGTGTAGGCATTGCCTCACATAGGTAACACCTACCCCGATAGCTCACTCCACCAACGGGGAATTCTAACCCCCTCCGACGGTAGCGTTAGCCCTTTATGATCCAGATCACTCAGAATGCTCCATTTTCATCTATAAATACTTCCCCCACAAAGGAGGAAGGTAAGTACGAATTACTGGCCCAAGCTCTGCCAAATTCACTACACATACTGACTTAAGCATCGGAGTGTTTCCACCGGAGACCCCCTCCGGCGTATTGCAGACCGTCGTGGGCACTGATCTGAGAGGACCAATTTCTCCATATATCCTTCGGCAGAAGACAAATTCTTATCAATTAGAATGTTGTCTTTGGATTTTTTTTTTTGTCATTTTAAGGGCTTGTTCATGTGCATCCTCAGTGCCGACATGAGTTTTGCACCAGAAGAGTACTTGGATATAGATATGGTTGTGTTGTGTGCTCACACTTACTCTTCATGTTTGATCAGAGACAAAATGATTAAGCTGTTTAAAGTCAAGGAAAAGCAGAGGGAAATTGCAGAAAGTGGTAAAGGCAACGTGCATGTTAAGAAGCAAAGTGCAAGGGAATTACGTGTTCATAGAGGTTTATCTTTTGAGAATAGTATTATTGCTATATTTCTTGCAGGTGTTTGCTCCCTATAATTTGGTGAATACGAGGTTTTCTAATCTTTTAAAGGCATCTCTAGCAGACATCACCGAGCTAAACCTACCTAAGACTTCTTCCCCCGCTGTATGTAGGTGGTTGTTTTTTATGTGATGAGGACCAACATCATCGCAAGAAGGTTAGGGGCTTGAAACTTGGCTGCAGGGCTACTCTTCTGTACCGTGTGTTGGATACAAATTCTTCAAGACATTGCTAGCCCCCACCAGAAGCTTTTGTATGATGCTCTGTAAGACTATCAGCAGCAAAGGGTTTTTGGGTGGGTTTTTAGGGTGTTTTCTCATGCAGCAAAGGGTTTTTAGGGTGTTAAATTGGCAAGGCACGCGAGCGGGTGTCAAAATTTGACACCCGCGTTTCTCTGACATTTTTATTAAAAAAAAAAAAAAAGCTGGACCAATGGCAGCGCGCCACGCGTGCGCTGCCATTGGTCACCAAATTCTTTATTTTTTTTCCTCCCCTCATTTTTTAAATGGGGTTTTTTATAATAAATACTGAAAATAATTTTATAAAAAATATACCATTATTTTTAATTTTTTGAGATCTATAAATAGAGACTAGGTTTGTATTATTTGGACACTAAAACAAATTAGAGTTTTTTACATTTTTTTTCTTTTTTTTCTTTTTTAAATGCTTTTTTTCATAATAATTACTCAAAATAATTTTATAAAAAGTATACCATTATTTTTAATTTTTTGAGATCTATAAATTGAGACTAGGTTTGTATTATTTGAACACTAAAAAAAATTCGAATTTTTTACATTTTATTTCTTTTTAAAATGCATTTTTTCATAATAATTATAAAAAATATATCATTATTTTTATTTTTTGAGATCTATAATTACTCAAAACACCATATGACATTTGAACGAAATTACTGAAATGAACATACACTTTCACAACCCACAAATTATTCACTGCTACATCCACAGCAGTGGGTATCAAATTTATGGTGTTATTCACTTTTTCTCCTGCCACATCAGCTTAACACCCAACCAAATTTTCAAATAACACCCACTTCTCACAGCAATGTGTTTTTCAGGGTGTTATTCATTTTCTCTCCCTTCCACATCAGCTTTCCACTAACTTTCATTTCTTTTTCTTATTAACATTTTATAATTACTATAATTTATTTTTTATAATATAATAAATAATAAATAATATATTTGTAATAAAAATTAATTAAATTTCATACTTTTTTCATATTTCAAAAAATTTATACTTTTTAATACAATAAATAATATAATATTTTTTTAAAATAACATACGATTTTATTTATCAATCAATAAATCAAACATATATAGATTATTGCAAACGAACAAGAAAATACACACTAAATATACCTAAACTTGAGAAATAATTTTTTTAAATCTAATCGAGGGTTGTTCCAAATTTGCGTTTTGCCACTGGAAATTTTCCAAGTTTCCAGAGGCAAAACGCTATAGCGTTTTGACCATAACGGCTAGTTTTTCAAAAGTTTTTCAAAATAATTTTTTCAAACCTAGTCTCTATTTATAGATCTCAAAAAATTAAAAATAATGGTATATTTTTTATAAAATTATTTTGAGTAATTATTATGAAAAAAAGCATTTAAAAAAGAAAAAAATGAAAAAAAATGTAAAAAACTCGAATTTTTTTTAGTGTCCAAATAATACAAATCTAGTCTCTATTTATAGATCTCAAAAAATTAAAAATAATGGTATATTTGTTATAAAATTATTTTCTATATTTATTATGAAAAACCCCATTTAAAAATGAGGGGAAAAAAAAAGAATGAATTGGAGGAATGGCGCGCGCCACGCGCGCGCTGCCATTCGTCCAACTCAATTTTTTTTTAAAAAAAAAAAAATTGCCTGACAGTGGGAACCCCACTGTCAAGAAAACACGGGTGTCAAATTTTGACACCCCCTCGTGTGCCAAAAGCCAATGACACCCAAAAAAAACCATTGTTGTGGGTAAAAACACCCAAAAACCCACACCAATAACACATTGGTGTGGATGGTGTAAACCTTTTGAGAAATGTTGTGATGTACTGATGGCACTCTGCCATGCAGTGCCACCTCACCTAATTACAAGTTTGCCATCAACGCCGAAATTACGAAAATGCCACTCCAGCTCCTTCTTCATCCCCTCTCTTCCTCACATCCACGATCTAGGTTTTCCTCTTCTCCTCCATAGCAGCAGCCGCTGCTGCGTCCAAGTGTATATACGATTGTCATCAAAGGGAGTTGAGTGGGAAGAAAGTGCCGATTTGATGGAAGTAGCGTCCAAGTGTGATGTACTGTATCAGACCCGGATTCAGCGGGAACGGTTCGGGGAAAGAGTTGACCTTTATGAAGAAGCTCGTGGAAAGTACATTGTGGACCGTAATGTGTTGAATGTGATGCAAAAGCATGCTGTCGTCATGCACCCTCTTCCGAGACTTGACGAGGTGAATATCATCAGAATTGAAATGACTGCGCCGTGGCTGCCATGACTAATTTTCATCTGTCGATTGCTGAGGCGGAGCAGCGGCTGCTGCTAAATCATCGCTCCCATTTCTTCTTGTTTCTTCCGTCAAGAAACCTGGTCATTTTCAGTCTTTGATTATCATCAGTAATGGCCGATCATGGCACGCCAAACGACGCCATTGTTTCCACCCTTAGCTCTCAAATATCAGAACAAGAAGAGAGGTGTCTTAGCGATTTGGGGAACGACATGTTAATAGAAATTCTCCAACGGCTGCCTACTGCAAAGGACGCCTTTCTTTGCTCATCGGTGTGCAACAATTGGTACCGTATCATCTTTAGTCCTTTTTATTAGTAGATTCGTAACTTATCATGCCAATCTTGGTGCTAGGAATGAAAATAGTATTTCTCTTGTGATGAGGAATCAAGATCTCTGAAATTCTAACCTTTGATTTTACAATTGTTTGCAAAGAAATTAGTTGGGTTGGGATAGTCTTCTTACCATGATTTACTATTGTGCATAGCATCGATTGGGCAGGGGTTTACCTTCCTCATTCAATTTAGTAACAGCAAAAGATTTTTTGTTTCTCTGCCCAAATGGGTGAAAGCATCCAGATATTATGAGGATACCCTTGCTCTCATGGTTGAACCTTACTCATCTGTGGATTGCATTCTAGATGCTGGATTTAGGTATCGAACGGTGCGTTTTGAGTTAGGTGAGTCACATGGTACATATTTGCTGATAGAGATTTATTGCTCGGAGAGCGGCCAATTTGTAGAGGATAACTTGTTTGGTGAAGAATTTATGGAAAAAGTAAGCAGCAACCTTGTTGTGTACAATGGGAAGGTGCACTGGTGTAATCGGAGGAGTATTCTCGCTTATGATCCCTTTCGCATTAGAATTGATGGCAGAGGACAACGCAGAAAGAGACCATTGTTTCATCATTAAATGTCCTGACTCTGTAAGAGAGAGCAGCAATGATGTTGCTTCTTACAAACTTGGAGTATGTCGAGGACTTTTGCGGTTGATGCGTGTGGAATTTGACAGTGTCTTGAAGGTTTGGGATTTGCAAGATTACGAACAAGGTAAATGGATGTGGTGCAAGTTTTGTCTGAAGTCATTGGTTTGTGATCATTTATGAAGCATTGGAAGAGTCTTTCAATGTTGTAGCTCCACATCCATATGATGAGGATTTGGTGTACTTGAGCTTGGATGTTACCGTCAGTTTGTGCAACTTAGAAAGGAAAGAGCTCAATGAAGTTGCTAAGATTTCAAGTAGTCAACAGTACTGGGTGGGGTATGATGAGTGTGATAGCATTGGCAACCCTATTGTGATTCCTTGGTGGCCTAGACCCATTTCTTCACTCCAACAACAGTAAGAGACGTGTATTTCTCTTCGTTTCTGACTTTGTATGAATCCTAGCTTTTGTATCATCTTTTTACCACTACTGTAGTTCATCACTCCCCACTTTACTAGCCGCCAATCATGTTGCTAGGAAGAACTACAGTAGTGGTAATTTTGGTGGTTTTGAAAATGGTATCCTGTTGTCGTCAGGACGGATCCAGCTCATGGCCCCCTGGCCTATATAATACTAGAAGTCTAGTTTTGATAGTAGAAAAAAATATTTCCCAAGAAAGTAAAAGAAAGGGTCACTAGTTCAAGCATCAGGCACACATGTTGGAGAGTGTAATGGCTTCATGACAAGAATCTAGTTTCATCCACGGTCTCCTATAGCATCAGCTTCTGCGTTGTCCTCTTTTATGCCATCAATTCTAATGCGAAAGGGATCATAAGCGAGAATACTCCTCCGATTACACCAGTGCACCTTACCATTGTACACAACAAGGTTGCTGCTTACTTTTTCCATAAATTCTTCTCCAAACAAGTTATCCTCTACAAATTAGCCGCTCTCTGAGCAATAAATCTCTTATCAGCAAATATGTACCATGTGACTCACCTAACTTAAAACGCACCATTCGATACCTAAATCCAGCATGTAGAATGCACTCTCCTGTGAATCCACAGAGGAGTAAGGTTCAACCACGAGAGCAAGGGTATCCTCGTAATATCTGGATGCTTTCACCCATTTGGGCAGAGAAACAAAAAAACCTTTTGCTGTTACCGGATTGCAAATGAGGAAGGTAAACCCCTGCTCAATCGATGCCTTGTGGAGAAGACAGACCCAGAAATCGGAAAAGAAGGAATTTGCAGGGTACTCTGCTTTGAAGATCAAAAGCTACCGCCTTTGATTTCTCCAACTAAAACAACAATCTTTCTTGATCTTGATGAGACATTAGTCCATTCCAAAGCAGACCCACCTCCTCAAATGTTTGATTTTGTTGTGAGGCCAAAGATTGATTGAGAAGCCATGAATTTCTGTGTGTTGAAGCGGCCAGGGGTTGATGAGTTTTTGCAGGCTTTAGGAGCGAAATATGAGGTTGTGGTGTTCACTGCTGGGTTGAAAGAATACGCGTCCTTGGTTCTTGATAAGCTAGATGTTAATGGAGTGATCACTCACCGGCTTTAGTGAGGTTGAAGACGAGAAGCCTGCAGAAGAATCACTTCCAGCCTATGAAAGACATAAACGAATGGCTCATTTGCAAGCTAAACTGCTCCAAGCAGCTGCCGAGGGAGCTGTGCGGGTAAAGTGAAGAAAATGTCCACGTAGAGTTATTCTTAATATTTTTATGCCATCATATTTAATTTATATTTTAGACGGTAATTTGGTTTCCTTATTAAATAATTTATTGTTATTAAAACTTTTCATTTGCACTATTAAATTAATTTTATTTGTTTAATTAATTTAATTTAGGGTTATTAGCACCACTACCCCTGAGCTATTATAGTTTGACAAATAGATCATAAAATAATTTTTTATTAGATTCAATCCCCTAATTATTTTTCAAAATAAAATTTAAAAATATTTTAACTGTCATTATTGTTAATTACATAAGAACATAACAATTTTTCTAAAAATAATTTCTTATTTTTCTAAAAATAAAAATAGAAAGAATAAAAATAAATTCATAAAAAAATAATATAATTTTCTAAAGAATTATAAAAGATTAATTAAAATTATAAAAAGTAGCATGTTGAAAAAATAAAAAAGGAAAAATATAAAAACATCACTATTAAATTCATATTTTTGAATTTTTTTATAACTTTTTAAATTTTTTATCACTTTTAAATTTTAATTCTGGACTATTTTCTGATTTTTTAATTTTAAAAAATTATCTTCCTACTTTTCTACTTTTTTTAAAAATAAGAATAAAAAACATGATCAAAGCAAATCCGTTAAGGTTTTAGATGAAAAAATTAACAAAATGACCTTTTTGCAACAAAAAAATAAATTAGGAGAGCTAAATCTAATAAAAAATTGAGTGATCTATTTGCTAAACAATGATAGTTCAGAGAGTAGTGGTACTAATGACCTTTTAATTTAGTTTTATTTTATGATATAAGTTGTAAAATTTGAAATGTTGATGTTAATGAATTTATAAACAAAGTATATATCTATACAAAATAAATTGTTATCTTTTGAAATTTCAAATAATTGAACTTGAATAGTGTTAGATGTACTAACTATTTTACAAAATTTACAATCAGTCTTTTATTCATTTGATAGTTTTTAATATTTTCTTCTAAAACTATATAATCTAATAAAAAATAAATAAATTCAATATATAGTGATGAGTTAAACTTACTATTTTCCTCACATTTTTGGAATTAAACTGGGTAGTTTGGGCAAGTGCGACAATTTTTTATATAAAATTAAATTATTTATTTTAGATCTTGTTTATAAATTAATTTTGGTCATTTGAAATAGATAATGTCACTATTTAAATATTGTTCTAAGGTAATATAATAATTATTAATAGATAATATAGCTTAATAATATTTAAATATTGTTCATAATACTAATAATAATTAATTATGAAGTGATTTTACTATTTTTTTTGCTTGATCTTTTTTATTAGGTGTTTATACTCAAATAATTCATCAAATTTCTTGTTCTTAAGTCTTGTTCCCTTCCTTGTTTTTTTTTTGCCTTCAGCTTCAATATGTTTATCAATGCGTTTAAATCTTATATCCCTCATCGTTTGTGTTTTCTCCTCATCTTTAATGTCTTCGTCAATGAGTATTGGTGTGGGGAAAATAATTACTTCCTCATTTTATTTTTTGTCTCTTTTCTTTTTCGGCTTGGCTGATATTTTAGCTTGTTGTTGATCATCTTCTTCTTTGATTTTCTTGACTTGTCTTTTTTTTTTCTTCTCGTTATTCTTGCTTTCATCCTTGTCATATTGTTCATATTTTTTTTCAGTTGTATTATTCATTTGAAGTTTATTTTGCGGGATCTTTTTCCAAACTACCGTTAATGACTCCTAGTCCTCATTTTTTTTTCTTCAGTTGGTGTCCTTTTTTTAGTTGCATGAACCTCTTCAGCGACAAATATATTCCTCTATCGTTCGCTCTCATTTTTTTCAATGACCTTGACTAAGAAATCGTATTCCTTGTCCTTGCAAGATACTCCCTCCGTCCTTTAATAACAAACGTTTTAGGATAGTAGAAAAGCGTAAGACAATAATCTTTGATTTTATTTTATTCCACATTGTTTCATTTTTACCTCAAATTACCACACCATCATCAAATTGGGTTGATTAAAAAAAAATTATCATTTGCACAAAATATATGCTTCGGAAAAGATAAAATGACAAATACTCCAAATATTAGAAAAACGTAGAAAAGCGTCAGTTATTAAAGGACAGAGGGAGTATCATTTTCCTATAGTGTGACGACTTATCTTTTTCTTGTTACATTAATAATAATATTAGTATTTTTTTTTGTAATAAAATTAATTTAGTATCACTATTCTAAAAAAAAATACTTTGTCATCAACTGATTTTTTGTATTTCCTTATATCACAATCTATTAGTATTTTTGTCTCATAAAAAAGAACAATAGTTGCTTCATTCTCACCATCATTAACTTGTAACTTCAGCATGTACCTGAAATTGTAAGTTGAGTCTTGATCGTCTTGTTTTATGTTTAAAATAATTTAAATTTAAATTTGTTTGGAATTACCGTGCAATTGTCTCAACGCAATTGTTACACCTGTCATATGTTGCTTGACTCTCACCCATGTCAAATACTTTTTTCCAGCACTTTTTACATGATTCATACCAAAATTGTCTTTTATTGATCATTTCGGTAATAGTTGATGTTAATACGTAGAAAGACTGCAAAGTAATAATAAAAGTTAATGTTAGTTTTTTCATTTATGCTCATAAATAATTATTTTGGTTTATGGTTGGTATCTGTTGCTTTGATGATGCAATTTTGTTATCAATTTGTGCTACAGTTGCTTTGCTCGCATTGTCCGTTCTCTTTGAGGATGATTTGATTATTTTCTGGGTATCTTCTTGTTGAATACAAGTAAAACTGTGATTTATAAATATTTGTAAGGTTAAATGGAAAAAATAATAACTTAACAATGGATAATGGTAAAATAATCTTATATTATATTTTATATATACATATATTCTTACCATTGTTGGATTTCATTTGCCTCATGTGTTATGGGATTGATCATCACTATTTTCGTTCTTGTAATTGATACTTGTAAAATTCCTGATTTGAGCAATTGTATATAGGTCGTGTTATGTGCATATTTATTATTATTAGATAAAAACTGATTCGAAACTATATTTTATAAACTTACTTTGATATTCTGATGCCATTTCGTTTGATAAAACAATGATAGGTTTTTCCTGTTTTATTTCATAAAGGGTTTGTCCTTCCTTTTCAGCTAAGTCTCCCCACAAGATCAATTTCAACTCTTCACCTCTAATTTTAAAATTTTAAATATTGTCAAACACAATTGCAATCATTTGATTTTATATTTAGGGGAAATTGTAATTGAACATTAGCAAATAAATATTTTACCTTTTGTCCATTACATAATATCTCAAAATTTTCCATTGAATGGTTTTGCGCTAATGACGAAACCAATAATATTTGTCATTAAAATAATTAAAATTAGAATAGGAATAGAATTAATTAATAATATTTAAAAAATTATCGATTTAAAATAATGATTGCAACGTTTTATAAATTTAGTTGTTTACCGATTCGTTTGCTTTGATCACAATGAGGAAGATCTTGAAAGTCCATAAATTCATAGTTAATAACATCAAGGGGGATAGGGATTGATGATTCTTGCACCATGGTTGAGTTTGTCAGAATGAGTTCAATGACAAGGTTAATGTTCGAGTAATTTGGATTTGGTTTCTTGGCAACTTCATTGGTAATAACATATGTGCAACCCTTTTTAACGATATCCTTGAGCTTTTGCATCACTTGCTTGAAAATTATTTCTTGAACTTTTGTTCTTGATATAATACATATAATTTAATATTATAAATAATATTAAATATTCAGTAAAGGGAAAAATAATTATTAATGTAATGCTTTAATTAATACCTCACGATCTACTAAGATTAGTCTTAATTTTTCTGAGGTGTCCATTTTATTCTTGTAGTTTTCGATTTGACCTTTTCGGATGATCAAAAATTTCAGACGAAATTCAGTTTGTTGATCTTAAAGGTGTCTTATATATGTGCTTTTTTTCTTCTTCTTGAGATACTTGCATCTTTTCGCTCGTTCTTGTCATCTAAAAAAAAAAGTAATTATTTCCAAAACAAAAAAAAGAAGAAATTATTAAAGCAAGAGCCTCGATCTATTGAGTAAAATTATCAAGAACACAAATTAATAAATAAGATGCAGAAGCATACGTGCAATTTTAATATTATTAAAAAATTACCGGCGGAGTTGCTGTAGTGGAGAACACCGATGGTAGTGATGACTGGGGAAGTGAATCGAGAGGAAAGCGACTTCTTATTTGTGATGTGAGTCTTCTGTTAGGCTATAGAATGGATATATTGTAGTGGATGTATGCTTTACATTATAAGTGTATATATTTCAGACCATTACTTGAGAATTCTTGAGAATAGCGAATAGTAAATAGTTGGAGATGAGAGAATTGATCAATCCACGGACTGTAACGAAATTGTGATATTCCACGGCATTCTCTGCAATATATGGATCTTTTTGGTCATATTAGGTTCAACTGCAAATAAGGGATCTTTTTGGTCCTTTAGCTTCAGGCGCCTTTGGATCTATACATATAATTCTCACCCTAACCAAGTCTTTGGGGCGTCACTTCGGTACATAAAAAACTAAGTCACTAAAAGAAAACACATAAGTAGTAGTTTTACATATATATATATATATCCATGATCGAGCACTAAATGGTACATTTTTCAATATTTTCTTTTTTCATTCTTTAAATTCTAACGTGAAATGTATAATCCCGTCATCTTGGTTTCATTAAAGAATTATATATTCCAATAAAATTGTGACAAATGACAAAAATGAGAAATGGACAAATAGTAAAAGTAAGATGGAGAAAGCTTGTATGTGGGGAGCATGGAAGCCACGCTTCTCACATATTCTCCAAATAAGAGAGCCATTTTTTTAACAACCAACACACCATTTGGTCCATTTTAGGCATTTTACCTCAACTTGCTTCATCTCTTATCTCCTCATTTACACAAAGACAGGAGCTAAAAGGTAGAGAGAGTCCTAGAAAAAGAAGAAGAAGATGGCCTTGCATGCACCAACCATAAGGCTTCAGGCCACAAAATCCTCACCACTGCCATCTCTTTTATCTCCTACAGGCAATAATGTTGGCCTTAGGTCACCAGCTGATCGATTTGCATTGAAATCATCTTTCTTCGCTCAATCACTCCACCTCTTTCTTGCTTCTTATAACCAACACCTTCCTATTGCATCTGCTGCTCCAAGAATCTCCATGCGTGTTGCTTCCAAACAGGCCTACATCTGTCGTGATTGCGGGTATTTTGCTTGAATTTCTTGAATTATATGTTTTTGGTTTTTTTAAGGCTGAGTTCTTGTTGAATTGATGTGTGGATTATGAATTTGGGCTGATGCAGGTACATTTACAATGACAAGACTCCCTTTGATAAACTGCCTGATAAGTATTTTTGCCCAGGTAAATCACTCTTAAGCTCCAATCACTAAAAAATTGCATTTTTACTAGCATTAATATGTTTTCTTTCTTATGATTGGTTAAAATATTTTTTTTATAGAATTCAATATGTTATTTAATTATTTGTAATAAAATTTCGACTAATCATCCGTAATGAATGAACTATAAGTTGAACTTTATTATTTTCTTCTTATTGTTACTATTGTTAGCACTTTATATGTCACATTGGCTTGTTGGACAACTCTGATTGGTTGTTCATAGATACTAGTAATGTAGATAGCATTTCTTATCCATAGAGTGGGAAAATTGATTGATTGGTTGGTTGCAAAATGATTAGGGAGGGGGAGAACTTTTCATTTTTCCAAAGTTGTTGTTTGAGGTGGAATGTACCAATGCTGTAAATAACACAAGCTTTTACTTCTGCAGTTTGTGGTGCTCCAAAGAGGAGATTTAGGGCATACACGCCGCCAGTGACCAAGAACGCGAACTCAGCAGACGTTCGAAAGGCGCGTAAAGCAGAAATCCAGAAAGATGAAGCAATTGGGTAAGCAAAAATATGTTGATCTGTATTAAGCGCCTTTTGTTTGTAATGTTCAGTTTCTTAACATTTTGGGGAAAACTTGGTTGCAGAAAAGCATTGCCCATTGCAATTGCTGTTGGAGTTGTGGCCCTTGTTGCTTTATACTTCTATCTCAACAACAGCTTCTCAGCCTGAATATGCTCCAAATCATGAAACAATTCTTGTAAACTTTTCTCATCTTTTTGGGTCTCTGTAGAACTACAAACATTCAATACCACGTTCGGCTTTTCGTGGTTCTAAAGAGCTAAATTGTGTCATTCTCACCGTTTTAAATACTCAAATACTCAATCATTCAGAATATAGTTTTATGATTCGTCGGATTGTAGGTTCTTTCAGCATGATTTTCTCATCTCTCTAGACTCGAACGCGAGACCTGCAAACTTTTACGGTACATGTTCAATGAATGAAACTAACTCCTTCCTCTACCAGGAAAAAAAATTAATGGAAGACTGTTCCACAGGTGAGGGAATGTGAAGCTTGAATCTTAAATTAAACTACCAAACTTTACATAGTATGGCTGGTTTATATAAATATATGGAAGAAAGTAATCACTATTATTCTTCCAAGACAAAAGAACCCTCTATTCTTTTCTCAATTGACTGTGTAGGGGGGAAATTCAAAGGAGAAAACAACGTATCATTGACACTAGATGCCGCTGGTGCAGGCTTGAACTCATAAGGACCTTCCTTTACTCCCCAAACCTATAACCAGAAAAATATAACAGCCTCAGTTTGACAAACAGAAGAATCAAAATAAAGAAGCTTTTCACTTCATTCTCAGATAGATTCACTACAACCTTTTTTTTGGTAAAGAAAACATGAAACTGACCTGGTTTCCATCATCATCATAGCCCCTGTCCCAGGTATGTATTTCATTGTTCTTTAAAATTGCAAGTTCTGAAGTGCAGTAGGATGCCCCATTCTGTCGGAATGAAAACAGAAAAGAATATGTAATTACTAAAATCTGTGGCTATCTATAATAATATAACTACGATCATATGTTTCTCCAGCCTAGGAAAACCAGAGAGTTTCTCAACACTACTACCTTTGATATGAGCAAAAAGAACACAAAACAGTTGGGAAACAGTAAATTAAGTAACTACAACAGCAGCGAAAGTAAGTACCCATGAATTTGGGAAGCCACCAGGTGGAGTAGAGCCTTCATACAAGCAACGTTTTCCACGGTCACAGCGTTTGAGATGTATTGTGGTCAGATGTTCAGCAATGTCCTGCACATACACAACATGTGGTAATAAGAAATCTCTCTTTTATCAAATTCTAACAGGACAAAGATACCATTTATAAGATCAAGATTCAAGACAATGCAGAAACTGTGTCATGACAGAACAACCTATATCATTGAACAACAAAGGGATGATCTGTTGTTTGGTGTGCTACACCATATAGCAAACCCCAAAAATGTCATTTAAGTTGCATGTTAAACAATTGTAGAATTATACTACTTCACAATGGTCTCATACTGCAAACAAAAATCCAATAGAATCAATCATGATTATAAAACAAAGTCTAAATGTCTATAATACAAAGTTTAAATGTCTAGAAGGCTTACACCAATAACTTCTTCTGGCAATGGCCGCTGATCCTTTGGGCGATCACAGAAATTCTTGTACTCTTCTGCGTCTCTAATGGCATATGAACCTACCTGCCCGTTGAAAGAAAGGACAAAGTGAATCATATATGTGCACCAAGTGTTAAGAAAACTGTTAGAGATAACATGAGCTAAGAGTTAAGAAAACTCAAATCCAATGTAGAGAAAGGGTATGATCAACATGAAAACTACTATAAACATTGCAACACTTGCATGCTCAAATGACTACTACATCATTGATCTTATAACTTACTAATCGAGCTGGAAACTAACCTCAACATCACATTTCAACTCCTTTGGACAATGCTTCACCAAGTAAAACCGCTAAAACCAGTGAGCCAGTAAAACGTTTAGTACGGAAGAATTACTACAAAACAACTTTCCAGTAGCAAACTCACATAGGGCACGAGGAAATAACACACCTGCCGGAATGGCTTTTGCGGAGTCCTCCAAAATGCCTAATAATAAAAACAGAACTCTGATAAAAACCAACACTAAAAAGAACAAAACTTCAGAAACCAAAGCCTATGAAGATCGAAACAAACCTGTTCAAAATACAAAACCCTGGAACCATCCACCATCTCAGCAGCTGGGCATGTCATCATTCTGCACATACACAAAAACCCATAAGTAAACAAACAAAAAGTAATCAACTAAGGGAAATTAACATGAATAAAACAAAGTGGGTACCTAATATTGAAGTAATTATTAGGATCTCTGGAAGCTTGCTCCCTCGAAAACTGCAAAACAAGATTCCAAATTTCAGCAACAAATGAAAATACAAACAACGCATTCCATAGAAAAAAAGGAATAACCTTTTCGCCAGTAAGGGACTGTTCTACGATGCGAGCATGATCCCAACGAGTGGATGACTTGGTGAAGCGTTTGACAAGTAACACACCTCCGACTAACACTAATGTCTTCACCACCAATCCCCGAGCTCGGCTCCACCCATTCGACTCCGAGTCCGAACCAGAACCCGAACCCGTTACCATATTTGAATGGAGTTCTACTAGATAAAAACATTCACCCCTACCTTCAGCATATCCTTCACCTCAAAACGGAGAGCCCATGAGAAGTCGCGCGACCGCGTTCGGGTATGGCGAGAGAAGGGAGCAGGAGAAGCGGGTAGGAGCTGAATGAGCTGAGGGACAGGGCGTTGATCGTCGATTGGAGATTTGGTCGTCGCGTAATGTGAAGAAGAGTGCGGTCTAGGGCTGTGCACGACTGAGAGTTGTCCGTGCCGTCGTGTCTCGCTTCAAAGTTTCCAACAGGTTCCGGCTTTTTTTTTCTTCTTTTTTTCAGTGAGGAGGAGAACTTTTTAATTTTATTTTTCTGGAGATGATTAATCTGGATTCTGGTGGTGTGCTATTATCCTTTCATTTGAGTTTGCAAAATGACCCCCTTACCCCCGCATACTTCATCTCACTAATTTTTTTTTTCAATAATTACCTCACTGAAAATTAACCAATCATTCAACGCAATCTTCTTTATTGTTGTGCTCATTGGTACTTAATTCACTGGAGAAAAAAAACTCATTGGTATTTTTTACCTAATGACACCGTTCCACGATACATTTTGTATGACCAAGTGACAAAAAATTATTTATTTTAAATTTAAATTTTAAATTCAAGTATGAAACCTAAAAAATGAAAATGAAAATGATATGTGAAAAGATCGAAAAATATTACATTTGTTAAGTAAACCGATTTGATTGTAGGACAGACTTGGCATATTCTTTTTAGGTTAGAAACAAAAAAGGTCATTTACAAAGGGTAGGTAGGATCCATATCAGTTTGGTCCAATTACATCAATCCTAGCTGCAAAAAACCAGTAAACAAACCATCCAGCTTATGATTTACTCAATCATGAAAAACAAGCTCTGATTAAGCAACTATGGCATCATTAATGGGCTTGGGCATCCCTCTCATCAACTTCCCATGAGATAAGATAACCCATGACCACTTACAACATCAAGTGCTAATTGTCCCATCTCTTCCTCAGAATTCTTGAAACAGTGAACAGGAGCCTGCCACTTTGCATCCTCTAGCACTGCTCCCACCTCAAATGTCATCACATGCCCAGTATACCCTGCAAATTCATACATTCTCGTTATCAGAATTGTCTGCGAGTGGCAAAATACTAGTGAAACTCGAATTTGAGCTAAACCTCCGGCTATAGAAAGAAAAAAAACACAACAAAGCAACCTTCGAGGAGTATATTTGTAGTGAAAATATGATCAACTTTTTTACCTGTGTAGAAGACCCAGTGAACAGGTCTCTTGGTTATGACATCTTCATAGTACCAGATGAAGTCCACTTTCTCCCAAACGTTGCAGAGGAACCCATCAATCTTCTCTTGGCCAAGGTAGGTGGCGCCGTCAAGCCAGTTGGGCCGGAGTATTCCAACAGGGAAATGCATGATCCTGCATTCTTGATTGGAGTCTAAAGTGTACAGGTAGGAAGTGCCATTATCCCATTCCAGGTCATACAAGAGCTTACCCAGTTGGTTCTGGATTATGTTGAAGTTGCGGCCGTTGGGCCAGTCATACCAGAGATCCACCGTTTGGAGCGTGCCGCTGCTGTTCATGAAGAGGATCGAGTGAAATTGGTGAGGCCATGGCGTTGGAGTCGGGTCCGGTGACGCTGCTGAAGAGAGACTGAGGGAGAAGAAGAAGCAGAGAATAAGAAGAAGCAGTGGGGATTTGATGATGGTCTCCATTACTGTGAGCTGAAACAGGGGACAGAAGAAGCACACAAGAAAAGAAGCTACTGAGGAAATGAGGTCAGTAAGGATTCCTCGCCCAAGTTGGCTCATCCTTTAACAAGACTTGCTGGAAATTCCACTTTTGTCCAGCCAAAACATTCCCTAACTTTTTTCCAATATCTCGGGTGTCCTTTGTGCCCCTTTCAGGCAGAAGATCGATCATGCTCGAGCATAGTTGTGAACACCAGACAGAAGTTCAAAACTACTAACACCAATTCTCATATGAATCAAACAATTACCAAATGGAAGAGCAAGAACGAAAATACACTCTTCCTTAGATTTCTCAAGAAAGATGCATTCTACCTTTTGTTCAAATAATGAACATTCTTTCTACCAGATAAACTTCCAAATGATCCAAGGCCCTACAAGCAAGACCCCACATTTATTGCCTTCAATATAGCCAATAGCCATAAAGATCGTGACAACATAATATTACAAAATCCATAAATTTATTCACTATATGTTACAGAGGAAACTGACTAGTACATCATTTTGATCTTAATATAGGAGACCTACTGGTTCCCAGCAATAGGGCTACTAGCACCTTTCTTGTAATCATCCCATCCCCTTACCCATGGCTGACCAGGCAGTGCCCGCGTCTCAGGAGCAGAATGGTTGTTTAGGTTGCTCATGACCTTATCGCGCAATGCCGTGAATACCTATAACAATAAATAAATCATGTAAGGATACAAAATTTGAGGAAGAGGAAGAGGAAAGAAAAGCAAATCGTAAAGCCATATTTTAGATTATCGTACAGGATTTAAGTTGATCTTCTCAGGAGCTTCCTCCTGACTAGTTAACCACTTCCACAGATCTGGATTTTCCTGCATAACAGAAACAACATACTCAGACGGGAAAAAATGGAAGAAAGTCTTCCTCCCAATAATCCCATTACTAACTGTGCACTCTAATAAAGTAAAACCAACCTTACAAGGTCATAATCATTTTGTTTAATACCAAAGTTAGATCAAACACAACATAAGGCAACAAAAGTTAGAGCATGGACTACTTTTATACGCCTGAAAAAGTTCCCAAGTGGCTAAGCAGTAAGCATATCCCTTGTAAAATGATGATATCTTATGCATTTCAAAGATGTAACATAAAGGACACCAGGTCATCCTCTCCTAACTGATAAACAATTGACCCATATCTATTTACTTAATATTATAACTAGGTTAACCTTTGAGGTAACAAGGTGAGGTTGCAGAAAAAATTTCCTCCCATGTTTTAATACAGTGTGAATCATGGGAAGCGAAAGTCCAAATGCACTGAGTACAAGACAGCCCAAGTATCCACAATGCTCTTAACATAATTGGATAACAACAAATTATCACATAAACCCTAATTAACCAATCATGTACACGGGCAGAAAGACTTTAAAGCGAATTTGCACAAACATAAAGCATTTAATCTGCATATTACCATTCTAACATTTCAGCATACCAAATGAGATATAAATGAGGAAAATAAAAAGAAAACATAACAGTTCCTGAGTGCAAAATTCTAAATAAGCCTATTAAGCATTTCATCTTCATGCAAGATGGGAATCAACTAAACAGAAGAAATCTAAAGCAGCTAACAATTTGGTCATGTGTCATTTAAGAGTAATGATTACCACAACTGTAAATACACGAAAGATTTATTTACCAGGTCAAGAACATCAACAAGTGCTTTGATTCTATTTTCGTCCATGGAATGAATATTCTCCTCAACCCACTTTCCAAAAACCAAATCCAGCTCCAAAAACCCTCTCTGTTTGCTCCTATACACCAATCTTTACAAAAGAAAAAAAAACAGTTAACTACAATACAGCACCAAGAAATCTCTTCAGCAACTAAATTACAGGATATTTTCATTTTAGAAAAAAACAAAAAGAACCTGTTAAACAAACGTCGTTTGCTCTCTTCATCTGCAAGGTTAATATCTAGCGATCGAGCATCACCGTTTTCACTTGCAGTCGAGTAACGTGAAACCCATCTATGTTGAAATCTGCTTCAAAACAAAAATAAAGGATTTTTCATAAAATGACAGTACTCGAGAAATTGGGTGCTAAAAACTAAAGATTAGAGAGAGGTGTCGTCGCTACCTGAGAGCAGAAACTGGGGATTGATTAGGTGCGACTGAGGTGTTGATGATTCGGTGGACGTTGATGAGCGCTCTTCTCAAGCTCGCCATTGTTAGTTGTTTTCCGGCGATAGGAGGCGGGAGCGGCGAGGAAGGAGAATAAATAAAACTGGAGCTTAGCTAAGTAAAGAGGACCAAAGATATACACGTCGTTAGTTTGGCCTTCGACAACTACTTGTTAGGTATCGCATGTCGGTCGCTGTAAAAGGCTGTCGTCTAAATGGGAGAGACGTGTCATCTGTGCTCTTTCTTTTTTCTTCTTTTAGTAAGTAGACATCTTCATACATAGGTGTAAGAAACCGAACCGGAACCGGAAAATTTTAGCCCGAACTAGTTTGAATCGTAACATTCCGGTTCGGTCCGGTTCTATTCCATTAGAACTGGAAATTTCTAGTTCGAATTCGGGTCTGTCGAATATAAAATCCGTAACCGAACCGTAGAACCGTTTGAACCGAATTTTTTTATATATATGTATTAAATATCAATGTTTAGTTCTGTCTCAGTGGATAAAATTTTAATTGTCTTTCTAAAGGAAAGGGATTTGAATCCCCTTCCCGTCAAAATCCTTTTGTTTTAGTTTTTTACATTCATTTCATTTCTCATTCAATTTCAAACTCAAAGTCTTGACCTAGCTTCTTCTTCTTCATCCCTCTCATTTCACCGTCGTCGTCTCACCTCACCTAGCTTCTTCTTCACCCCTCTCAGTCTCCGTCATTGTTTCACCTCCGTCAAAAATTATCACCTCACCTCGCCTCCGTCACCTCATCTCGCCGTTTTCATTCTTCGTCGTCCTTCGTCTCCATCGTCCCCTCACCTCGTCTCCGTCGTCGCCTCGCCTCGCCAATTGTCACCTCACCTCGCCTCCGTCACCACGATGACCACCAACAGTGAATCCAGCAATGTAAGCCACATAATATTGTTGTTTTGTGACTTCAGTTTTAGGGTTTTGAAATATGCAAGTGGTTCCTCCTTTTTGATGTCTAAACTTGAAAATTGGGAAATCTTGCCAGTAACAATGCTTGATGATAAAAACAGAAACTTTGGTTTGTCTCTTTTGAGTTCATACCTATGAGTCCTTTTCAAACGACTAAAATATCCATTTTTGTTTTTTATTTTTTATAATATATCGCCATTTAGCTCTAGGGTCAAGTGCTTGTTAATCTTCCCCTGTAGGCTTGCTCAGTAGCTTGTTTCATCAAGAATTATTTTATTTTGGGATTTATGGCTCTTTATTTAGATGGTTTTAATGGCTGCTTTGGGATTTATGGATGCTGGTTTTGTTATGTAATGTTATGAATATGAGCCTGTATTGATTATTTAAATTTCTCTTGCTTCTCATTGTGGCAATTTGCGCCTTATGGGCAAAACTGTGCTTGTGCTTGTGTTTGATGTGGTTGTTTCTCTTTCCTTTTTTTGTATAGATGACGAAGTCGGGGTCTCCTATGATTAGAAGTGGAAGTGCACAACTACAGCCTGAGACTTTATCTACACAACAGGAGATACCACTGCAACCAACGGTGGGGGCAGACGAAGTGCAAGGCAGTCAAAAGCCATAAGAAACCGAGCTAAAGAAAAGAAAGGTCATTCGTGTGAGATTATGTCATGAAGTTTACGACTCATAATAATGAGCTAAAGGTAAGATGTATTTTTTGCAAAAAAACTGAGTATAAGTATGATCCTGATAATTTGGGCACAACTGTAATTAGGAAGCACTTGTTTAAATGTGAGAAAGGGCCATTTTTGAAATCAAAGAAACTCCAGAGTGATGTGTCAAAGGGTCAAACTCAGTTATATTTTAATCCGAGTAAGGAAACTGTGTTAGCTGCATGGAAATTTGACCAGACCATGTCTAGGAAAGCATTGGCATACATGATTATTATTGATGAAAAGCCTTTTAAAATGGTTGAGGGGCTAGGTTTTAAGCACTTTTGTTCTGTACTGCAACCGAAGTTTGTAATACCTTCACGAGTTACTGTAGCGAAGGATTGTTATGAGATGTTTGTGGAGGAAATATTGAAGCTGAAAAGTAGTATGTCATTTAACTGTAGGAAGGTCTGTCTTACTACAGACACGTGGACTTCCAATCAAAGGATTAATTATATATGCCTCACTGCTCATTATATTGACTCTAATTGGAAATTGCAAAAAAGAATTATAAATTTTTGTCCAATTTCTAGTCATAAAGGTGAGGTCATTGGTAAATTGATTGAGAAATGTTTGTTTGAGTGGGGTATTGATAAGGTTATGACTGTAACTGTTGATAATGCTAGTTCAAATGATGTTGCGGTGGGGTATTTGAAAAAAAGAGTCAATCATTGGAATGGTAGTGTTTTGAATGGGGAGTTTCTACATATGAGGTGTGTTGCACATATAATGAATCTAGTGGTTAGTGATGGGCTAAAACTTGCTACTCTTTCAATTATTCGAGTCCGAAATGCAGTTAGATACTTGAGGCAATCTCCGCAGATATATGAAAAATTCAAAGCATGTGTTGTGGAAGAAAGGATAGGTAATGAAGCTTTGTTGTGTCTTGATGTGTGCACCCGATGGAACTCGACTTACTTGATGTTAGAAACAACCTTAAAACTACAATCTGCTTTTGATAGATATGGGGGGTTGGATTCTAATTTTTCAAGTAAAGTTGGCCATGATGAAGAACTTGATTGTAGAAAGGGGATTCCCGAGGAAGAAGATTGGGTTCATATCAAGAATATGGTTAGGTTTTTGAAGTGTTTCTACATGCTTACTTTAAGTATTTCGGGTACTAAATACACAACTTCAAACATTTGTTTGAATAAAGTGAGTGAACTTGATTTTAGGTTGAAAGGCATGTGTAACAATGTTGATCGTGAGGTGGCTGGAATGGCATTGCAAATGAAAAAAAAGTGTGACAAATATTGGGGCGATCTTGAAAAAATTAATGTGATATTGTTTATTGTGGTCGTGTTAGATCTAAGGTACAAGTTGGATTAGGCGAATTATCTGATTAACAACATGTACGAGTGATTGGAGCGTTAAATGTCTATTTATCATCGTCTTTTACGTCTATTTTAGGACGATGATACTGCTAATTCGCGGGTTTTTCACTCCTTTATTGCAGAGAACGTTGTTGGACAGCATTTCATTCCTTAGGAGCTGAAACCGTTGGATTCAGAGCAATTTTGTGGCTGCTGTAGATTTCAGTAGATTTTGTCTTGCAGACTCCTGTTGGAACGAGAGTCCTGCTGCTACTGAATGTCTGCTACGCTTCTGTTAGGATTTTGGAACAAATATTTTTAGACATGATCCTACTTTTGAATTTTGTAAATAGAGAATTAATTAAGTAATTAGTTGTTATTTAAAGGAGGTTGCGCCTCTGTAGAGAAGCACTTCATCTTTTACAAAACACCATATTTCTTTTCTACTGCAGAGAAACAATTCCATTGCAAGCTTGAACGCTGCAACCAACTCCTTTTATTTAATTAATTAAATTCCTTTCTTATGCTTACATCTTATTTATTTATTTAATTATATGATGATAGGCTAAATTCCATTTATTCCTTGTGAGGATTAACAGCCATGCTTAATTGATTGTGAGATCTAAACGAATTTATTAAATCCCATCTTGCATCTTTAATTGTTTTAATTGATTGTCAAATTATGCATACTTCTTTTGAAGCATGATCAACTACACTAGGATTTGCATAATTACTGTCTTCTCTTGATACCTTGGAGTCTACACTGTAGAAAGTGGTACGAAGGCAACCAACTAATCGACGGATTAGCTTGGAAAATAATTAGAGTCTGGTTTACAGGAGTAGACACTTCTCTCTCCTGAACCTGGGAAGGTCTCTTACGGTAGAATTATTTGGTTATTTTATTAGACCTAATAGAATAGCTTCTTTAGGCCATAAGATATATCAAGGACCTTAATAGGTGAGAACCTTTAAGAATCTCGAATAGGTAGAGAGCAGGAGATCTAGGTGAGAACCTGATCTCTATAGCCGCCTGCAAGTCTGGTTTTAAAAATACTTGAATCGATGATCAATTAATTAAAAGCATGAGCTCATCAGAATCCTCACTGGGAATTTGTCACATCTGATTTCACACACCATATCCGTTTATTACTTTCTATTACTTATATTTTGCAATTATTCACAACAACTCAATATTGGTATTTACCACCTGTCACTTATCTTGTCATTTACGAGGAATTTTAATTGTCCACCGAATCCCTGAGGAACGAACCTTTTACCACTAGCTACTGTTTTATGTACATGAGCTTTGGTGAATTGTATTTATTTATATTTGACGGTTTCGGCAACCATCAAATTTTGGCGCCGTTGCCGGGGATTCATTGGTACTAATTTTAATTTCTTTGTTTTATGACCAGGTCCTCTTGTTAGCAATCAGAGATTAACAGAGACAGAGGGCAGAAAAAAATTATCCAGAGGATAGTTCTGCGCAACCAGTCACTTAGATGGCCGGTGCAGCAGAGGTAAGGTTAAGCTCTATAGATAATAAAATCAATGCAGTAATTTTTCGTCTCGCTTCTATTGCAGAGCAGATGAAACAATCCACGTATGGATATGGAGCGCCCAATTTCCAATCACATCCTTGAGCGAATACACACAGCTACAATCAAGAATGGGAGCAGCCCCCAAACTTCAACTGGGCTCCACAATATCAACAACATCAGTTCCACCCATAAGATACCATGCCCATACCTCCTGTTCAGCAGCAGTTGTTTCAACCAACTCAACCGAACCAACCACCACAACAGTCACAAGAACCACCCCTGAACCTCCAAAATTTCTTGCCTAGACCTACTGCTCCACAGACACCAGCCCCACAACAGCCCCTACTATCCACTGGAACCCCAATGGAAGACATGTTCAAACAGTTCATGCAAGTTACGCAAGCTAACATGCAATCCACTCAAGCTAGTATCGTGAATCTTGTCCAATCAAACCAAGCAATGCAGAAGGAGATAGCAGCATTGACCAACCAGAAACAGGAGCAAGGAAGGCTGCCATCGAGCACTGTGGACAACCCGATACACAATGTCTGCGCTATGACATTGAGGAGTGGAGCAAAAATTCTAGACAGAACGGTCCTTGCCCCAGGCCTGGGGAAGAATCCTTCAGCAGTGCTTGTTCTAGACCAGCCCGAACCAGAGACAAAAATAATATCTGAAAAACCAGCACAGGTAAATCCTACTCCAGAACCAGTACTGCCCAAGAAGGAACAGTTGGTAATCCCTCTTCCCTTCCCTTACAGGTCTGAAAAGGCCAAGAAGGTAAATGATGAAAAAGCTATTTTAGATATTTTTTCGTAAAGTAGCTATTAATATTCCTCTTCTTGATATAATTGCTCAAGTTCCTAAATATGCCAAATTTTTAAAAGAATTATGTACTAACAAGAAAAAGCTTGCAGGCATAGAAAGAATCAACTTGAATGAGAATGTATCTGCGGTTTTTCAGAAGAAGTTGCCCAACAAATGCAAGGATGGAGGGACGTTTGCAATTCCTTGCAAGATTGGAGAGAAGAGCATAGAGAAAACACTATGTGATCTTGGCGCTGGGATTAATGTTTTGTCATTAACTGTTTTTAAAACTTTAAATATTGGTAAACTGAAGGAAACAAAAGTTGTAATTCAATTAGCAGATAGATCAGTTATATACCCTGTTGGTGTTATTGAGGATGTGTTAGTACAGGTTGATAACTTTGTCTTTCCAGCTGACTTCTATGTTGTAGATATGGACAACAAGCATTCAACAAAATCTACAGAGGTGCTACTTGGAAGACCCTTCTTGAGGACAGCAAGGGCGAAGATTGATGTGGCAGGAGGGAGTTTAACATTGGAATTCTGTGATGAAATTATTAAATTCAATATGTATGATGTCATGAAATTTCCAAATGACATGCATAGTGTGAATTGCATAGATGTTATTGATCCTAATGCTGATAATATTGAGAAATTCAATGCTACTAATCCTTTGGTGCATGTTCTTGGCAGAAACATTGATAATCCGAAAAAGGTAGAAAAGGAGAAAGTTTTGAAAATCAGCAAGGAGATTAAAAAAACTGTGTTTGAACTTGAAGTTTCTAATTCCTATGATAAACTTTCTGATGATGTTAAAGTACCGGGAATTCATAATAAATTTCTCCCTTCGTTTTTGCAGGCACCAAAGATCGAGCTGAAAACCTTGCAAGGAGAATCGAAGGAAGAAAGGCTTGCGAGGGTACTAAAGGAGTATGAAGAGGCTGTTGAGTGGAGGATAGCCGACATTAAGAGGACTTCTCAGTCCATCTATGGGGCAATGTATAGGCCACAACCCACCTGAAACGAAGTAAGAACCATGTCTAGTCCGAGACTATAAATCGGGACACTTAATGGGAGGCTAACCCATGTGTTTTTAACATTTTCAATTTTTTTCAGTTTAATTTTTTTTTTTTTTTTTTAATTTTATTTTATGTAGCTTCCCTGTCAAGGAAACTTTCTAGGGTTTGATGTTTTGAATTTGTTTCTATGCAGGAGAATGAAAGCTAAGCAGAGGGAATTAATGGAGGATATGTGCACAGATTGAAGAATAAATGGCTTAAGTGAAGAAGCTTTAGCCCAAGGATTTTTTCTTCTTCTTCTTATGGGCTTAAGTCATGAGGCCCAATATTCTCCACACATTGCCGTTCACCCTCCTTCTTCCAAAATCAAAATTACCAAAATCAAAAATAACCATCTTCTTCTCCCACCCGAAACCCTAACCGCCCCCTACATCCAAACCAAAACACCAACCATGGTGCTAATCAGAGGAGGAGCCTGCAGCACCAAACCAGCACTCAAACCCGCCACAAAACCCATGACCCGAACCAGCAAATCAGCCCCCCTCTCCGCCGTCCTCACCGCCGCGGATCTCAGCGCGAGCATCGCAACCCAGCGTCGTTCCTTCACTACAGCCGTCGCAAACAACCCAACCAGCACCTCCGACGCCTGCCCCAGCACAACCAGATTTCTCCCGGGTTCCTTCTTTCCTCCTCATTTCCTTTATTCCTTTATTTTTTTTTTATATTTCGTGGGTCTTTTCCCTTTTCTCACACTTTGAGGACAAAGTGTCTTCTAGTGTGGGGGAGGAATTTTCTGTTTTTCTTTTGTGTGATTGTATATATTCTCTTGATTGATTGTATATATTCGCTGGATTGTTTGGTTTGGGTGTTTTTCATTTTCGCTGAATTGATTGGAATTGCTGATTTTCCCTGGATTGATTGGAATGTTTGAAACCATACTGCCCTTGTTTTTTATAACAGCCCCTCTATTTGAATTAATAGTTTAGGCGTTTTAAACAGGTACACTCATTCCACTGCACATATTCATGCGCACAGTCACACTGCCTGTTAGATCCTATATCCATGCCTTGTCATAGTTGCTTGTGGTCATTTATTTATCCTGTGAGCTCTTGAACTTTCATGCCGTGATTATCTTTTCTGAGTGGATGCATGACCGTATACTGGTTGGATTTGCATGAGACCCAGGGTATAGGCACCATTAGACGTGGGAAAGCGATGAAATGATTGAAAACTTTGCATTTTTCTTCTTATCTTCTTTTTTCTTGCTTTTATATTACCCCTGCCACTCATATCACCTTTCTTTCCATCACCCTTCTAACTGTTTGAGACTTTTCCTTCTATTCTTAGCAGGCGAGAGATATTCTCTGGTAGTTGGCAAGGTGGGGCAAAGAGAAGCAATATCATTCGGTGTGGGGGTATCAAGCTGCGGCAACAAGACACTGAAAACCAGGATTCAAAAAGAAGAAAAGGGAAATTTAGAAGCTGAAAAACAGCGAGATGAGATCCAAAAAGCTGAAAATAAAAGCAGACGCTCAGTTAACGAACAATATGGAATTGAAGAGATAGAAAAGGGCATTTAAAGCAGCCACACGCGGAGCCTGATCAGAAAATAGAATTTTAGCAGCTCCAGTACTCCAGACAGTCAGGTGATAACATTTGTTCTCTCCTCTTTTGCTCAAGAAAAAGAAAAAAAAAAAAAATACTTGAGCAGAAGAGGAGCATTAGCCAGAAACGGAGCAGAGTGTGAAGAAATCCAGAAGACCGACAGCTACAAAGAAGAATACCCCTGCTGATTGCTGATCGTTCTTTGCCTTGCCTTCGCTGCTGCCAACAGAGGATGTCTCTCGCCGCCTCGCTTCTAAAGCTAAGAAATCTCTATCCTTCTCTCTCTGCCTGCCTTTTGAACCCTCCTCTTACACAATTTTCTTGCGATTCCCTTACAAAGTTTTTAAGATTGTTTGATTGCCCACGCATGTGTACTACGTACTCGGGTCGCTAGTGCAAATCTGATTTTGTGTATTGTCACCTGCATTGTTGAGTGTAAACAGATTGCCATGATTGTTTTTCTGAGGGTTGAGAGTAAACACTATCCTTCGTGAGGATTGCTTGCGACTATCCCTTGGTTTCGTTATTCCTTGGGTTTGATGTGGATGTTATCTAGGTAGAACGTTGTGTCGAATGTTGTGCTTGTGTGCTGAGTGTGCTTTTCCTGTTTGCCTTGTGGGAGATCATTTGTTCTTATTAGAGGGTTGTTTTGAGTGTAATGCTCGAGGGCGAGCATAGGTTAGTGTGGGGGGTTTATTTAAAAACAGTGGAGTTGTATTTATTTATCAGTGCAGTGGTGTTAGTTGAAAAAGTTGGAAGGAAACTTAATGCATTGTTTGAAGAGTATGAAAGGGAGAATAACAACTCCACTGTCAATGTGGTTGTAAGAGCTTCTTCTTCCTTTGGTGTTGCATCAGTGACACTGCCATTAGATTTAGATGATATTGATAGTGAATATGGATCAGCCGCATGTGCCTATGAATACAGGTATCGAAAAGAATTGGCTCAACGACAAAGAGGAGGACCAAAAAAATCAGAGTTAGATCGTTATCTTGAGGAAGAGACAATATCTCATTCAGAATCTTTTGACATTTTGGAGTGGTGGATGGTTAATAGTGTTCGATTTCCTACTATCTCATTGATAGCATGGGATATGTTGGCTATTCAGACTTCTACCGTCGCATCAAAATCTGCATTTAGTTGTAGTGGTCGCGTCTTTGATGATTTTCGAAGCTCTTTGTCTGCAAAAGTTGTAGAGGCGCTAGTGTGCACTGAAGATTGGTTGAGAGCACCAAGTTATGAATATCATTGTACGACTGAAGAGACGCTCAATAAGGCTGAGAAGCTTGAGAAAGGTAATATTTAAGGTTAAATATTTTTAGCTATGAATTGGTTATTTGCTATGTGATTAATTCTAATTATCTGTAAATGGCAGCCTTCGCGGACATTAAATTTGCACATTCAGTGGTAGATATCATCTCATGAGGATTTTAATTGATGGTTATAGGTTAGTCAATTTCTTATTTAGTTTTCTTTCTCCTTTAGGTAATGAATTTGACAATTTGATGTTATGCAGTTTGTTAATCTTTTCAAATTTTTCGGAAGAACTACAATGCGGGAAGGCATTAAATATTTATTTCATAGGCGTTTAAACTTTGAAGTAGTAGTAGTATTTTGTATTAGCTATTTACAGCTTTTGCGATGGCAACAGATGAACATGCAATTTATCTTATTTGACTAGTTGACTTGGCTGTTTGGCTTCTGGGTCATGCGTGTTGTTGATGTGTGTATGGATGTTTGTTGTGCTGTTTTGATCAAGTCATAGAATCTGGCTTTTGGGTCATGCATGTGTTGATATGTGTGAGAATGTTGTTGTTGAGAAGAGGCTCTAAATAGTGCTGATACAATAGCTAGTGTTCCTACTGTTAGCTACTTGGTTAATTTTCATGGAAACCTCTATTAGTGTTCCTACAATAATTTTCATGGATTATTGGCTACTGCAAGCTTATACACTTCTATACTTTATTTAGAATCTTTTGATAGGCTTGTCGTTGGCACTGGAAATGGCTCCCTCAGGTTAATTCCTATGGTTTCATTGAGAATTTCATCTTTATGTGGAGTAGAGGTATACATTTCCATGTGCAGGCAAGCAATAAGTAGTTTATAATAACCAAAATAATTGCAAAGAAATGTGGTTATTGGACAATTTTTAAATTTGTCAAAGGTCGCATGGTTGCCATTTTCTAGCTGGATCCGATCAATGTTTATCAACTTCATATGAAAGCTTTCCTAATAAGCAATACTTATGTCCCGCCTGAAGCCTCAAAACCCTGATTATTGCATAATTGGAATGGGGAAATATTCAATACAGTTGCAAAACAGCATAAATGGAAACTAAACACCCCTTCACTAAAAATGAATACAAATACTCACTTGAATTTTCCTAATTGTTTTAAAATATTCAATCATGATAACAAAGAAATATTTTTTTTTTCATGAATAAATAGTAGTTTTCCTAATTATTTTAAAATTTTAAAAAAAATTAAAATTAAAAAACCGAAAATCGAACTGAATCGAACCGGAAATTCCGATTCGGTCCAGTTCTGACATACCAGAACTGGCCCGTTTACACCCCTATTCATACATGAAAAATCCTTTTTTTAGTTGGCATATGGATAATCCAGTGTGCTCGTCAGTGTCTGATCCTAAGATGTGCCCAAATCACGTTAGTATGGCGCACTTTTTCTGTTCGAACCGGGGTTTGAAACCTTCCTCATAAGAATAGATAGGGAGATTCGGGTGAGATCTACACTTAAGTTTTGTGTTTGAATTTTAACTCAAATTTTGTGTTTGAATTTGAAGAATGAAGTTAATTATATTAGGAAACTACCCCTTTTATAAAGAAAAAAAACAATATTTGAACAAAAATACTCTCGCTCATAAAATGTTCTCCCTCTGTTTTTAAATAAATAACGCGCAAATCACTTTCACGATAATTAAAAAAATAATTAATTCATATTTTTTATAGAACATAGGGATAGAAAGAAATTATATTTGGGCAGACGAAGGATTGTAGTAGAGAGGTGAAGAGCTTACTTACTTTTAATCTTAACTTAAATTCTTCAGAAATATCTTTATCATGCAAGAAGGACCCAAACAGAAAGCAAGTGGACTTTCACGATTACAACAATCAATTGCCAATCTGAATTACCTACCCTCTTATCACTTTCAACTAATAATTACTTTTTTTTGTTAAAAAATAATTATAAATTCATGTGCCTACCAAGTCTCTGTTTCTGTTATTGCTGTTAAGATGCAGTACATGAGGTTGTTTATGTGAACAAAAATTGGATTAGGAGCCAATGTCCAGGAAAAAGAGTAATGGAAGTACCAAAATACCAAGCAGTAAGAATAGTACTAGAAACCAAACCAGACACAAAACCTCCAATATAAGGGCCACATGCTATATTTTCATGGTCAGTAAAGTCTTGGCCCTTGGCAATAAAACCCAACTTTTTCAATCCTAGTAGGAGGAACAAAATTCCAGTAGCATTTCTACACCAAACTTGAATTAGACAAAGTAGGTAGCAGAACTAAAACAGAACATTCACAACTTAATCTAGCATAAAGCAGAAAACATTCATGTGTTCAAGAATCACAAGCAACGAAAGATATCATGGACTTTCGTTTGAAAATGGTTCCTGACATGCTCTTCGAGAAATTAAGCAGATCGCCACACCTAATAATAGTGTCTACGTCCTAGCCAATCAATTTGCCACAAAAATGCAAAAGCCAATGACACCTCTACTAGATTAACCTTTTTCCCATGACTTTCGTATCTGTATTTCATCTCAAGGGGAGCACAATCGATTCCCTAACCTTTAAAGTATTTTCAGCTTGAATGCCTCAGAAGTTTATCTCACGTCTCTCTGCGAAAAATTTCCCTGTTATTGCCTGATCTGGGACTGGAAGCAGGGCAAGCCATACTCCAGTATCAGCCCCATTTTCAGCTGGTATATTACCCGCCCAACCTGTCATGGCAGTCTTCACCCAGCCTGGGCAATAGCAGTTGATATGAATCTCCTGACCTTCAGGCCGGTCAGACAGGTTTTTTGCCATCAGCCTAGTGAAAGCATTAACTGCAAGTTTTGACATGGCGTAATCGGTGAATGACTGAGGCCAGCCACCTGATATCCAAGTGCCATCTTCTACCTGTTCTAGAAAAGTAGACACTGTCCTATCAATAAGTTCCTCCGAAAGTGTCTCCAAGTTACCGAGTTGTTCTCTCAATTCTTCATTTTCGAGTCTCTGTTAGGGAAAAGTAACTAAAATTAGTACAAACGGCGTCAAAGACATGAGTCTAGCAACACTCAACAAATTCCTACATCACCCTCTTAAAAGTAACAGGATATCAAGAAAAGAATATCGATAATGCTAAACACATCAGAACAAGTCATAATTGAGGTCTTTTTTTAGCTTTAACTTTTTAATTTGTTCTATGTGATGGGTGGAAAGAAACAAAGCTCATGGCCCTCCAGTTTCTATTTCCAGATGAATCGAAGGGCTTCATTATGCATAATATTTTAGGACAAGAAACACTATTGACCATCATAGTTAAGAAAAGTAATGATTTTGAGTTCCACATTAAAAAATGTATTTTTTTTTCCGACGAGGTAGAGCCAGAGTGGAAGAATGGCTACCTCTTTATGTCCACATTCCCTCAACATGCCTTGGGGAAAGACCAAAGGTATGCATAACTGAGCAGAAAGCTGATCCAAATACTAGGGAGAGAAATGAACATGAAAGTAATACTTACATTCCGCCTGCCGTTTAGTCTACCTAGCCGTGAGCTCACATTGACAATACGAGCACCTACAGAAGAAGGTCTCAGCAATGGAATCATAGCTTTCGTGATACTTTTGGTACCATAATAGTTTGTTGTAATGACCATCTTGGCATTCTCCACAGAATTATCATTTCCAAGATTGAAATTAACACCCGCATTGTTCACCTGCAAATCACACAATTTCCATCAAACAAATCAAGGCAGCTTCTACACTGATAAACATAAATGAAATGAGAGAACAAATACCAGAATATCAATTCCACCATAAGTTTGCTCTATCCACTCAGCAAACTCCTTGATAGATACATCATTTAAAATATCAAGTTGATGGAAATCCACATGCAGACCAGATTCTTTCAAGACATTAGCAGCTTCAATGCCAGCATTACTCTCTCTTGATGTCAACACAACCGTCAATCCATGGCCAGCTAGTTGTCTAGCAATCTCAAATCCAATCCCTCGATTAGCACCGGTCACCACAGCAACAGTTTCCGCTGTCCACCATCTACAAACATCTCACCATGTCTATAAAATGATACAGATGATAACCAATTTTATTCTTTTGACATTGTTCTCCAATTTGCAGCAAACCCATTTTTCTATTACAGCTATGTAAGAGTATAAAGCACAAATTCCTAAATGAGTCTTAATATCAGTCATATTTGAGCGACTGTTAAATTTGAATCAGACCCAGATAGAGAAACTATATGAGAAAAAGAATGAAAGAGGGCACCTTTGGTGATCGGAGTAGGGGATGGTGCGGAGGAGAGAGATTTCTTGGAGTCTTTGATCTCTTCTTTCCTTAGCTTTTTCTTTACCTCCCATGGTTTTGGTTGTCTTTTTTTCTTTTCCAGATTATTGGAGGAGAGGAAAGGAGAGCTTTTTGATGCTAATTTGATTTAGTTGCAGCAAATACGCTGCCACTGCGGTCGTTTAGGAGTGGTAAGGACGACTATGCTCTTCTGTTTGCTTCTTGCTTGCTCTCTTCTTCGTTGAGTGCGTCAAAGGGCTGGAGCTAATTTTTAGGTCAAATTTGCTATTTTTGGGAATTCACCCTATATTTGCCATAAGACTGAAATATAACCCTGCAATTGTGCAAAGAGAGGTTGCTACATTTTTTCTTGTTTTTCTCTTTTCAATTGAAAAAAATATATACACGAGAATTTATTATTTTATACAGTAATCGGGACTCGAAAATACTAATTAAAGGGTTTGAATAGAAATTTAAAATTTGGCAAAAAATAAAAAATAAAGTAATATTAAGAATTAACTTTTTTCTTTTATTTTAAAACAATAAAATAGCTCGAGAGAAAAACATGACAGTAATATAGAGGTCTAAAATTTAAGTTCAAGCGAATGATGCAATCTGGTTTTGATTTACAGAAATGAACAAAACACTGCCAGAAAGACAGCACAAAGTAAAATGTGTCCATAGAAAGGAACACAAGAACTGTACAGGTCCAAAAAAATCACTCAAACATTAAGCACCCAATCTCTCTTCCTCTCATATGGCATCCCAAGGAACATGTCTCGCCACAAGGGATCGTCGTGTATGTATTTAGCTGCCTTTACATAGGATGCACCATCTATTCCTTCAAGCGCATTAAGTGCATTCATACAAGCAAGAGCAGTTTGATGGTCTTGTGTGAGGCGAGATCGACTATCATCATCTCCCACCGAGACAAATGCAGTAGTAGGAGTATCCATTCTTTTCTCTAGCAACTCCAATTTCTTTTTAGAATTTTTTCCCATTACCATCAAAGCATCAGCCACTGCATCTTGCACAATGTTTGATTTTCGATGGTTGGAGTCAGATGTACCAGATGTCTTCGCTTTCTTAGACTTTTGGACATCTTCATCATCTTCATTAGAATTGGTAGACCCCAATGAGAAGCATATGGAAGGACTTTTCGTGGAAGGGTGTGCATCAACTCTGATGATTGTTGTATCACTATAAACTGTGCACAGCTTATCATAACACTTGCATCCTTTTGTTCTAAACCTTTTTGCTTGCTTGTGCACCTGTAAAGAACAAACTTACATTATCTGTATATATTTTCAGCAAATTTTTAAAAAAGTAATTAACACAAATTAAAAAGATATTTACCTTGTATAATCTTGTCCACACGTCTTCTGTAGCTGTCACTCTAAAAGTTTGTGCATTGTACCGAATACCCGTTTCACAGATAAGTTTAGTGAATGCCTTCCATCTACTCCTAAGTGAATTAAACTTATTTTTCATTTGGCAACGTGTGTAGTTTCTCCCATATTTGTTCTTCAACTCATCTGCAATGAAATTCCATGCATTTTTCGAGAGGGTAGTTGTTTGCCTATTCCCTTTCTTGACTTCTTCCTCCATTAAGCAAATGAAGAAATATTCAATGTTATCGGGCCAAATACCCCCTGCTCCATCAAACTCAAGAATCTCATCTTCATCCACGTCAATTTCATGGCTAGTGTTCGCCATCTATCAATACAAAATAATTGAAATCCTCATAAATTGTCATTTATAATCACAGCTTTGCATCGCAAACCAGTAGAATGACATGAATATATGCAGGATAGTTATAACAATAACAACACTAGAATCTTTCAAATCAGGAAATCACACAAGAAATCATACTAGAAAGATTTATCTATCACTAGGCACCACAATGGGAAGCTGGTTATGGTTGAGCTAGTAGCACTAGCAGCAAAGACAGACATAAACATTTGAGAGCTAAGAAAGAGCAACAAGAAAAAGCACCAAACCTGATACTTATCAATAACTTGCTGGTTTTACCCCAATTAGCTTTGGTTTCTTGTTCAAGATTACTGGAAAGAAAGAAAAGATTTTTATTTTTTATTTTATTTAGCAAGATGATTTTAAAAATAGAAATCCAGAAAGCATTACAAAAAGATATATGCAGAATGTAATCTGAAAATTATAAAAGCCAAACAGCACCAAAAGAATCTGTACCTAGTCGTAGCTGATAGAAAGTTAGCAGCAGCAACTGAATACCCTTTTCTGGCAAACTACTGTACACACAAAAAAGAAGAAAAAGGAATCGAGTCAGTCATTAGAAAATAAAAGCCATGCGTTTGAAATTGTAACCTTAAATTTGAACTTACAGCTTCATCTTTGCTTGTCTCGAACAGGGGATGATCAAATTTGTTTTCTTTAAATGAGATCTAAAAACCCTAATAAAATTCTTTGAATATGACTAAGAGAAAGAACAAATAGAGAAATAAAGAAGATACAGAGGTGAAGAAGAGGTAAAATTTGAGTTGAAGAGGAGAGATTTACAGATATGATTACAATTTGGGATGAAAGTTGTAGGATTTGAGAGATGAGGGAGGAGAGATGAAGAACAAGAGGAAATGGCGAAACGCCAAACAAAAAACGTAAACCACTCATTCTCTGGTTTTCAAAAAACTAATTCTGTTTATTATTTGCTTCGGAAAAAGAAAAAGGAAAAAGAGAAACAAAATGAACTTACAAATGCGTTTCGCTATTGGAAAATGAAAAACGCAAACGATAACAAACAGACAAGAAACAAAAATCAAAAACACTATTTACAAGTGAAAACCATGTTTCTTTTCTCTTATTTTTGTGGTAAAATAACCATGTTACAACAGTAAACCTTCTTTTTTAAATAACTTTCTTAAAAACTCGAATTGACCGGATTTATGACAAAAAAAATTGTATTCTTTATTTAATTAACTTTTTTTAGACTAGTTTTCTTCTATTTAAGCCACTACGGTTTTAAAAAAATCTCAGCTAAGTTTCTAGGAAATCTAAATTGCACTTTTATCTTTATTTTTTTTTTTTAAAATAGTTATATTATTAATTAGCGTTATAATACCAAATATTAAACTCATAATTTACGATATAAAATTGACATGTGCTAATCAGTTGAATTACAACCTCATATGCTGCACTTTATCTTTATAACACTGAATGATTGAATTTAACTTAAAACATTAAAAATAGCAAATAACTTGTTTTTGTAGGTGACATTTAGGGCTAAGCGAAAAAATCGAAAACTCAAATCGATTCTCTGAATCAGATCGAACTGGGACGATTTAGTTCGAATTTTAAGTCAAAAAATAGTAGAACCAAAACCGAACCGAACTGTTCAGAAATAAATAGTTTAGTTCCGGTTCTATATATCATGCAATCCGGTTTATTCGATTTACCTAAAACTATTTCAAAATTAACAAAAATAAATAAATAAATAGGAAGGAAAAATTCACAGTAAACCTTTGTCTAAGGATTAATTGTTTGACATGGAGGAGTCACCAGTATATGCATTAAATGATGACACTAAAATTTGTCCTCTCATCAGAAAGTTTCCATGCATCCAACCATGGATTTCTTAACAATTTTGTAATTTTGTTTGAATTCAATATTTTAAAATAAAATTAATGTTCGTTTATAAAAAAAAAAACTATTTAACTAAAAAAGAAAATAAGAAAAAAATTTATAGCAACCAAAATGGACATGAATGGAACAGACAAAAACAGTTGGAAGTTGGAAGTTGGAAGTGAAAACACAACCTTTCGTAAAGATAAGGATATATTTATTGCATGAAGACCCCTATACTTTAAAAAAATAGATTCTTCCTCTGTACTATAAAAATTCAAATTGACCCCTGAACTATTGGTCAATTGCAAACGTACGTCCCTCCGTTAGTCAACCCTCACGTCCGTCCAAATTGACCTCTCACTCCCGGTTGCTTTTTCCTTCCCGGTTGACAGCTGAATTAATTTTTGGATTCTCCTCTAACATGTTTTTCCTTTTTTTTCTTTTATTCTCTTTCTTTTCTTTTTCTTTTTCTTTTCCCTTTCTCTCTTCCCTTCATCATCCTCTTCTTTTCTTTCTTTCTTTCTTATTTCTTACTCCTCCGGTCTCTTTTAAGTGTCATTCTAGCTTTTTTGAAAAAACACACTATTATTTATCTTTCTAGCTTTTTAAGTGATGAGATAACTATTATGCCCCTACTTTTTCTTTTTCTACCCCACTATTTTTTGTCTTTACATGAATGGTATGCCGGTAAATTCGAAAAAAAATATAAGGGTAAAATCGTCTCAAAAGTGAGTCATCAAGCTCTCCTTAATATATGTGCCCAAAGCTAGAAAGACACTTAAAAGAGACCAGAGTGAGTATTTTCTTATCATTAATTTCTTTCATTTCCAGCATTTAATCAACTCAAAAAATGCAGAAAAAAACCATAAACAAAAACCAATAACTACATTCTCCATTTTGTTATTAATTTGCAAATTTTGATTCAAGAGTGTCAAAAACCAAAAACCAATAAGGATGGGCTGTTTTTTTATTTATTTATACTTTATTATCAACTTTTTGATTCAAGAGTGTCAAAATTTGCTAATGACGATGCGAGGACAGTTATAGGAAACTTAAGTAGTGCTCCAAACTATTTAATAAATCCTTTTTGTATGTAGTTTAGGAAGGTGATCAGATTTTAAAAAATAAAAAATAAATAAAAAGTGGAATAATAATGTCTCTAATAAATGTATATATTAATCAAGTAATTTCAAACAATAAAATTGATCAGTTTGAATCATAAATAAAAAGGCAATGGACTTTTAGCCAAAAAAACACAATTGTAAATGATTAATTAATAATGTATTAGACTAATTAATTAATCAGAAAGAAAGTCGAGGAATTATACACCATCTCTCCTTCCAGTCCAAGCTTCTGCATGAACGATAACGCCACCGCCGTCGCCGCCAGCGGCTTCATCCCTTTCAGAAACTCCATCAACCATTCTGTATCCATTAGTGACTCCAAAATTCAAGAAATCAAAAACCCAATTTCAAGATTCCAAGAAACTAAAGAAAGAAATTATGACAGAGGTTTTAAGGAAGAAAGAAATTGTATGGATGGCTCTGACCCATATCAATACTAATCACCGCTATTTCTTTCGCTTCTGCTCCATCCAGCATCTCCATCAGCATTTCTTTACCTTGTTTTAGATCTAGATCAAGATTTAGATTCAGATCCAGATCTAGATCTTGTTTTAGATCTAGATCAAGATTCATATTCAGATTTATATTTAGATCTATATCTAGATCTGGATCTGAATCTGGATCTAGATCAAATGATGAAGCCTCACCGGTCATCATCTTCATCATCAGCGGTTTGGTTGTGCATCCAATGAGTTTAAGTTTGTTTGCTTGGAAGAAGAAGATGGTGATTTAATTTGATTTGGTGGACGGAGATTTATTTTTCTATTTGATTGGAAGAAGAAGATGAAGAAGATGGTGATTTAATTTTCCAGAAAAAGAATAAAGATGATGGTGATGAGTTGATTAAATGCAGGGAAAGAAAGAAATAAGAAATAAGAAAGAAAAAAAATGAAAGAGAATGAAAGAGAGAAAAGAAAAGAAAAGAAATTAAAGAGTGCCAGAGTTGCAACCGGTACAACCGGCAGAAAAGGGTTAAAACGGACGGACGTCAAGATTGACTAACGGAGGGACGTGGGTTTGCAATTGACCTGTAGTTCAGGGGGCACTATTTGAATTTTTATAGTATAGGGGAGAAGTCTGTTTTTTTTTAAAGTATAGGGGGACTTCATGCAATAAACCCTAAAGACAACAACTCCTCGACGAGTTTACCCATACAACCCAGAACCGAACCAGAACCAGATGGTTTTGGTTCGGTTTGGTACTAGCTTTAAAAATATAATTACCCGAAACCGAACCGAACTGATTTTAAACTCTGATTTTAGTTCTGGTTCTGTTCATACTCGAACCCAACCACACTGTGCCCAGCCCTAATGACACTTATACTTTTAAAATTTCAAAAAATCTAAAGTAATTTCTACATTTTTTTACTCCTAAATTAAAATCAATTAATATATAAGGATTTAATTGAATTCATGTTACATACACAATGTGCAATTTAAGTTTTCTTTGATTTTTTAGAACAAATATAGAGTATAAAATATTTTATTAGACCAACAGGACAAAAATATGAAGAGAAAGGGAACAAAATAGGTACATTTTTAGTGATAATATAACGTTGCTTCACAAAAGTTAGCATGCATATTTATTTACTTTTGATAGGAATTAGCATGCATCTTCAATGGAATTGAAAATACTATTTAATACATGAAAAATGTATTCGAATTTTTGTATTTATCTTTTTAATTATAATCTCATATATCAAAGTAATGATTATTTTAGGTTGGAATTGTAGAATATAGGGAGAGAATGATTTCAATTTTTAGAAATATGAAAGAGATATATAGCTTATTGGTGTGAGTTTTAAAATAATTGTTTGAAATATAAAAGATGTAAAAAATGGTTAATTAATCACCTAGAAAATCTAACTATGATAACTATTTAACATTTTTTTTAACTTATTAAAATAATATATAATTGATGACATTTTGCTCTAACACTGGTGTATTAAAATAATATATAATTGACGGCGTTTTGCTTCGTTAAAGTTTTTTGTCATGGCGGGGTCAAAATTTGATAGATGGAGAAAACGTTAAGGGCTAAATGAGACTAAAATAATATTTGGGGCTAAAATAATCATTTTGCAAGCGTCGGGAACCGCCCATTATATTAAACCAACTGGACAACTAAAAAAAAAAAACATGGAGATTCATAACGTTTAGCAATGAGATAGTATTAAATATTTTTTTAGTTTTTTCCCAAGAATTAAAAAAATGATAGTCACAATTTTTTATAATACTTTTAATATTAAATAATTATATCCTTTTCATATTAATAAAGTTGCCGTCCTCATCAGTCAGAAAGTCGCATTCAATCCATTAATGGACAGACAGGGAAAAGGAGCGACTTAAGTGTGTGAGAGAGATTATCAGGAGCAGAAACAGAAAGTACAGAAGTTTCTCAACAGTGTGAGTGAAAAGGATTTTGGTATGTACTTCTCTGGGACCTGTCTTCCTCCTCTATTCAATTTCACTATTCCATCATTTATCTTTTTTCCTTTCCCTTTATTTAATTTTTTTTCCTTAATTTCAAAAGTACATATACCCTGAAAGATGTCAATCCTTTGATTAAGATTTTATTGGATGAACTGGGCAAGCTCATGCTTTTGTCTCGTGTACGAGCATTAGAAAGATATACTAAGCAAAATAAACTAAGTGAGACATTTCATTAATTTGGAGCCTGAAAGTATAATAATTTAGTGACAACAAAAAAAAAATTAATGAACTTTTAAGTGATCAGGTGTCGGATTTGATGGAATTAAATCATTTGTTTGATCTAAGAAGTTGTTTCTTGTTTCAATCTCAATATTTTTGTTCTTACGCTGCTTGATTAGGTAAAGGTTGCATTCTTGTTTGACCAAAAAATAGTGAAATCCACAGGCAAAAATGGACACAATTATATTCTGTCGAGGCAGTTTGCTTTCTACAGCAGTGCTAGTTCTAGCATTTTTGGGATCTTATTCACGAGCTTTTCTAACAAGAGGGAATGAGATCAAAACTGCAACTTTTCTGACACCCGTGTTTGTGTTAGAACCTGGATCTGTTACGAACAGATACTTCTACGACATCGAGTTCCCGAGAGGTCACATTTGTTGGATTAAGCTTAAAATAGATTGATGAGGTTGAATCCCACCTAATCCGAGGAGACTTAGGATTAGGACCTATCCTATGTGACTTAGGATAAGATATTCTATTTTAGGAGTTCTAATAGAATTAGGAATTGGGACTTATCATTCTCTATATAAGGAGATGCCAATGTGTGGCATAACTTATGAGTTTCGAGAGATGGAGAGATTGTGTGAGCTTTAGTTTTAAGGAGTTTTTCTAAAGCAATAAAGATCGAGTCTTTATATCTTGCATTCTTAATCTCTCTAAATTCTATAATTGGTAGCGGAGCTAAACCATGGAAGATATCGCAGTAACAAAATCGGCGGAGAGCAGTCCATCGTCCATCGAGTACCCGATGAGCAGTCCATCGTCCATCCAGTGCCCGATGCTGAATAGCACAAACTATACGGTATGGGCAATCAAGATGAAGATGGCCCTTAAAGTTCATAGAGTTTGGGAAACCATTGAACCGGGAACAGATGACGCAGATAAAAACAATATGGCAATCGCACTCTTGTTCCAATCCATCCCTGAAACCCTTACCTTACAAATCGGAGCACTTGACACATCTAAGGCGGTCTGGGAGGCCATAAGAACAAGGTATGTTGGAGCAGATAGAGTCCGAGAAGCGCGACTTCAAACCCTGATGACAGAGTTTGATAGGTTGAAGATGAAGGACACAGAATCGATTGATGATTTCTCGGGAAAATTAACAGAGATCTCTTCGAAATCTACAGCCCTAGGTGAAAGTATTGAAGAGTCAAAGCTAGTTAAAAAGTTTTTGAGCAGCGTACCAAGAAAGAAATATATACATATTGTTGCTTCTCTCGAGCAGGTATTGGATCTTAAAACCACTAGCTTTGAAAACATCGTAGGGCGCCTAAAAGCATATGAAGAACGGATCTGTAATGAAGAAGAATCGCAGGAAGATCAGAGCAAATTAATGTATGCAACTATGGAATCACAATCGACAGAACCACACAACCAATTCAACAGTGGTAGGGGAAGAGGGCGTGGAGGAAGATTCTATGGACGAAGTAGTCGAGGTCGTGGACAACAACAAAACTATAACTACAGACAAGGAAGAAACATGTCTAAAGTTGTATGCTACCGATGTGACAAAACAGGGCACTTTGCACAAGACTGTCCTGATCGGTTACTCAAACTGCAAGAAACTCAAGAAGACACAGAAATTGACACACAAGATGCGGATAAGCTAATGATGCATGAAGTTGTCTTCTTGAATGAAAACAATATCATTCCTAGCAACTACGAGACAAGTCCTGAAGATGATATGTGGTACCTTGACAACGGAGATAGTAACCATATGACCGGAAACCATATGTACTTTACAAAATTAGACAAGACTATCACAGGAAAAGTAAGATTCGGTGATGATTCTAGAATAGACATCAAAGGAAAAGGGTCAATCTCCTTCATCGATCAAAACGGCAAAAAAGGCAAATTAACCGATGTTTACTTTACTCCGAAACTGAAAAACAACATAATTAGTCTTGGGCAATCTACGGAATCTGGGTGTGACATTAGATTGAAAGACGACTATCTAACTCTACATGATCGAGAAGGTAAACTGCTGGTCAAGGCGAAAAGATCAAAGAATAGACTTTACAAAGTACGCATGGGATTAAGTAGTACCATGTGCCTACAAGTGGAAACAATGAGTGACTCGGCGAAATGGCATGCTAGATTGGGACATATCAATATCGAGAACATGAGATCGATGATTAAAAGGGAGCTGGTAGTTGGTATCCTGCGCGTAAACATTGTGAAGGAACTGTGTGGATCATGTCTACTAGGAAAGCAAACAAGACATGTGTTTCCACAAGCTACGACGTATCGAGCAACACATATTCTGGAACTTGTGCACGGCGATCTTTGCGGTCCTATAACACCAAATACGATGGCAAATAACAAATACATCTTTGTCTTAATTGATGACTGTTCGAGATACATGTGGACCTTACTCTTGAAGGAGAAAAGTGAGGCGTTCTCAAGGTTCAAAAGGTTCAAAACCTTAATTGAACAAGAAACTGGAAAAAGGATTAAAACATTCAGAACAGATAGGGGAGGGGAATTTGTCTCTCAAGAATTTAACTTGTTTTGCGACAACTCTGGGATTAAGCGACACTTGACAGCTCCATACACGCCTCAACAAAACGGAGTAGTTGAGAGACGTAATAGGACTCTGTTGGAGATGACCCGAAGCATCTTGAAACATATGAATGTTCCAAATTATTTCTGGGGGGAGGCAATAAGACATGCAACATACTTGATAAACAGAGTGGCGACAAGAGCACTCAAAGAACGTACTCCATATGAAGCCTTACGACGCAAGAAGCCAAATATTGAACATTTGCGAATCTTTGGGTGTACTGCCTTTGCAAGGATTGAGACACCACACTTGAAGAAGCTTGATGATAGATCAAAAATGCTTGTACATCTTGGAACGGAACCAGGATCAAAGGCTTACCGCCTATATGATCCAACAAACCAGAAAATCATAGTAAGTCGTGATGTAAAGTTCGATGAAACTAAAGAATGGAACTGGATCACAAGTGATAACCCAAACGGTGACACACCGGGAAGCTTCACGGTTATACTCGGAGAACACGGAAATCATGGGATCACAAATCATGAAGTCAAAACAGGGAATAAAGTTGTTGACAACGATCTAAACAGAGAAAATGATGGAAGGGGCGAGGTTTCTGCTGTAGACGATATAAACAGAGAACACGATGGAAATGGCGAGGTCTCTGCCGTAAGCAAAAACGATCGTACTCATTCACTTGAGTGCGAAACTAGAGGAGATGTGAGGGAAGAACAAGAACAACCGCAAACACAGCTGAGAAGAACTACAAGGGAAAGCAAAAAGCCCAGCTATCTCGAAGATTATATCTTACTAGCAGATGTTGAGAGTGAGCAAATATTACTTGCGTTGAACGAAGAGCCTTGGGACTTTGAGGAGGCAAAAGAATCAATAGAATGGGTAAAAGCGTGTGAAGAGGAGATCACATCCATAACCAAGAATGAAACATGGGATCTAGTCGACCTTCCCGTAGGAGCAAAACCAATTGGTTTGAAATGGGTATTCAAAATTAAGCGAAACTCTGACGGAAGTATAAATAAATACAAAGCGAGACTAGTAGCTAAAGGGTATGTTCAACGGCACGGAGTTGACTTTGATGAAGTATTCGCTCCAGTGGCACGAATAGAAACAATACGTTTCATCCTCTCATTAGCGGCATCGTACGATTGGGAAGTACATCATCTTGATGTAAAAACGGCTTTTCTTCATGGTGAATTAAAGGAGATCATATTTGTTACTCAACCCGACGGATTTGTGACTAAAGGAAGTGAAAGCAAGGTTTACAAGCTAAATAAGGCACTTTATGGACTTAGACAAGCACCAAGGGCATGGAACAACAAGTTGAATGAAATTCTTAAGGAGTTGAATTTTATTAAATGCTCAAAAGAACCATCACTCTATCGAAAAAAAGAGGGGGCGCATCTTCTTATTGTGGCTGTCTATGTCGATGATTTACTTGTCACAGGATCATGTCTAAAAGCAATATACAAGTTCAAGGAGGAGATGTCAACAAAGTTTGAAATGAGTGACCTTGGGATACTAACATATTACCTTGGTATTGAAGTAACCAAAAGTAACGGGGGAATTATACTTAAACAAGAAAGGTATGCGATGAAAATACTTGAAGAAGCAGAGATGAATGACTGCAATGCTACTCAAACACCAATGGATTCCGGACTGAAGCTCTCCAAAGCAGAAAGGGATGTAGGAATCGATGCAACCAATTATCGGAAGTTAGTTGGTTGCCTTCGCTATTTGTTGCACACAAGGCCAGACTTATCTTATGCAGTGGGTGTCTTGAGCAGATATATGCAGGATCCTAAAGAATGTCACGGATCTTCCATGAAGCAAGTGCTAAGGTATTTACGAGGAACAACTTCTATGGGGCTTGTATTTTACAGAAAGAATCAAGTACGTAAGGATCTATTTAGTCAAAATTATGGCATGATGAGGATAGTCGGCTACAGCGATAGTAGTCATAACATAGATCCAGATGACGGAAAGAGTACAACCGGACATGTGTTCTATCTTGGAGAAAATCCGATTACATGGTGTTCACAAAAACAAGAGAGTGGCATTGTCTTCATGTGAAGCAGAGTTCATGGCGGCTACAGAGGCTGCAAAACAAGCAATTTGGTTACAAGAATTACTTAGTGAGGTGACGGGATCATCATGTGAAAAGGTTATCATTCGAATTGATAACAAATCAGCAATTGCGCTTACTAAAAATCCTGTGTTTCACGGTCGGAGTAAACACATACACACTCGGTTTCATTTCATAAGGGAGTGTGTGGAGAATCAGCAAGTTGAGATTGAGCATGTGCCCGAGAATGAGCAAAAGGCGGACATCTTAACAAAAGCACTTGGAAGAATCAAGTTCATCGAGATGAGAAGTCTCATGGGAGTTCAAGACGTTTCGAAATGTGGCTTTAAGCTTAAGGGGGACATTGTTGGATTAAGCTTAAAATAGATTGATGAGGTTGAATCCCACCTAATCCGAGGAGACTTAGGATTAGGACCTATCCTATGTGACTTAGGATAAGATATTCTATTTTAGGAGTTCTAATAGAATTAGGAATTGGGACTTATCATTCTCTATATAAGGAGATGCCAATGTGTGACATAACTTATGAGTTTCGAGAGATGGAGAGATTGTGTGAGCTTTAGTTTTAAGGAGTTTTTCTAAAGCAATAAAGATCGAGTCTTTATATCTTGCATTCTTAATCTCTCTAAATTCTATAACATTGCTCTCAAGAGCTTTACTAGTGAAGTAATTGATGAGGCCAGCAATCCTGTCCCTCTCCACGAAACCTATGTTCACCACTGGGCTCTAGTTAGATACTTTCAGAGCGGATATGTGGCCGTTACTGAGAACAGTGACGTGGAGATGCTCAGCGAGCAAAAACACATCATTAATGCAAGAAACAGTGGAATTTGCCAGGGTGATGTTCTTAACCAGTACTTTGGGCTTGGATCCGAAACAAGAAAAACAGCTACACATGTTCCAGATCCTTACGGTATAGAGGTTGGCAATTCTGATGAGATTCCTGAAGGATATGTGGAGAGATGGTACCTCAATGTCCACGCAATTGATACGCGTGGTGCTGAGGATAGATTGGGATGCACTGAATGCAGGTGTGATCTGTACAACATTACGGTGGATGAATATGATAGACCTTTAAGGCCAGAGTATCCTGGAGGTTTGCGATGTTGCTACGACAATACACAGTGTAAGGTGAGACGAGGTTTTCAGGGTGTCAAGAGGAACCTGTACTTGAGATATACTGTAAAATGGGTTGATATGGATAGTTCTGTTGTGCCTGTAAAGATCTTTATTTTTGATGCCACTGATACTGGGATGAGGTTGAATGGATCGTCAGGAATCGATCCTGAGAATGGTTGCCAGGTAAACAGACATTGTTAATTAACTAAATGGTGTTTGGAAAGATTTTCTGTACCAAAATGCATAATTTAATTGCTGGAAATGGTTTTTGCTGGTAGGTTGAGTATCATGTAGAGTCTTGCAGTGCCAGTGGCGTGTCTGCTAATGGTTGCATTGATGTCAAGAGGACGAGCCTCACCATGCCAACAGGAGGTTATGTCGTCTATGGTGTGGCGCATCAGCACACAGGAGGGACTGGCTCAGCACTTTACGGAGAGGTAGTTTGATCTTGAACTGTTCAATGACTTAATAACCATTAAAGCCAGAAGCTTATGTTAATTACAAAATCCAAAAAGTTCGAATTGATGCGAGCTTCTACAGGAAAACGATTAAGGTATTCCGCTTATAATACGAATGTTCAATGATCTGTCTTTTGTGGATTATTTAGGATGGAAGGATTTTGTGCACTTCGCTACCGACTTACGGCGAGGGAACTGAGGCAGGAAATGAGGCTGGGCACATTGTAGGAATGTCTACCTGTTATCCTGAACCAGGTTCTGTCAGGATTCGAGCAGGGGAAACTTTAATTCTGGAATCCAACTACAGCAATGTCCAAAGTCACACAGGAGTTATGGCACTTTTCCACATTTTTGTTGCGGACCAAACACCACAACCGAAGGCTTTCTTGCAAGCAACCCTTGGCGTAACCGTAAGAATTTTTTAGAATGCGTATTTTAGCGCCGACAAAGTTTAAAGTCATTAAAACATCATACAACCAAACATAATGTGACAACAAAAGTCCAACAACATTTTTTAGCCTATAATACTGCTGATTGGAAGATGGATGGTTCTTGCTGCAGGTACATGAAAACATGGAATTGTACAGGTACAGTTGGGGAATGGTAGGCGTCTTGATCTTGGTTGTGGCAATTGCTGCTGTTGGTGTTCATTATTCTCTGCTGAAGAAAAGAGAAGAACATGGCTACAAATCAATTCAAGCTTAAACTTCAAAATTTATATGGATATTGTGTATTTGCATCTCTAGATGCAGTAGTACAAGCTTGCAAGATTCAAAAATTAATCTGTAAGGTTTCAATAATTACGGTTTCGTATTAAATCGTGAGTTTCAAAATATAAGTATAATTTTACGAAGAATAATTAATAGTCACAAAAATAAAGGAATATGATACGAATAATGGTAATAATTAATACTCCGTCTGTCTTTTATTAGATGACGCCCGCACTATAGATACGTATATCGAGGAGGCCGGATGACGTACTATTTGACCTCAAAAAATTTCGTACTTTTTTTCGAACGTATGTTAATCCTTAACGTACGTCCAAGAAAAAATTCGGAATTTTTTGGGGTCAAATAGTACATCATTTGACCTCCTCGATATGCGTATAAACAGTGCGGGCGTCATTTAATAAAAGACGGAGGGAGTATAAAAAAAGTGAGAACGGGGATGTGGCATTTTGGTAGCAGCCACACCATTGTAACTAGGGTCAATAGTATAAAACCCCCCTGAACTATCGCGAAAAACAAACACCTCCCCTAAACTATCAACTTTTTATTCGACCTCCCCGGGACTTAAAGTCAACCCATCGTGGGTCCATTGCGTTAGTTTGACTAACGGATCGTTAAATGTGACTGATGCTAGTCAGTTGAAAAAAAATATATATTGTTTTTATTTTCATTTTTTTAAAATAATATAATTAATTTTAAAAATTCAGAAAAATAATATAATTAATTTTAAAAATTCAGAAAAATAATATAATTAATTTTAAAAATCCCAAAAAATAATATAATTAATTTCAAAAATACAGAAAATCAATATATTTCATTTAATTTTTTTTTAAAAATACTATAATTAATTTTTTAAATAAATAAAAATAATACAATTCCTTCCTTTCTTTTTCTTTTTAAATCTAAAAGTTTCCAATTTATTTTCAGCATTTTTAACTTTTAATATTATCAATTAATGCCTCAACTATTTTATTATTTATTTATTAAAATAAATTACATCCTTTTTAATCCTTTTTAATTCTTCTTTTTAAATCTAATGAAAAGTAATTACTGAAACACTCCTCTTCCTCCCGCTCTGTCTCATCTAATGCTTTAGTTAGTTTCCATTATTCCGATTTCCCACAACACAAACTGTCAAACACACGACCTCTCTCTTCCTCCACCAAAAGCCCAAAAAATCAATCTGTTTAGTAACCCTAACCCTCAAAATCAATCGAAAAGCCCAAGCCTTTTTTCCTTCTCTCCCTCTACGCCCAACGTCTTCTTCTTCCTTGAGCAAACGGAACAGCAAGCAACTGTGGCGGAGCATCGACAGCGGTGGCAACAGAGCGACATGGAGGCAGCAGCAACGGAGGTGGAAGAAGAAGACGTTGCTCCAAGAACAAGCCAAAGAACAACCCCATCTCCCAAATTCTGGATCCGGATCTGGTTTGATCCAGATCAGTTATTGTTGCTGTAGATCCGCTTGACAGCACAACAACATGCTTCTTCTTGTAGATCTGGATCTATTAGAACAGATACGTTGGTCGCTGTTGCTGTCGCTGTCGTGGCTTTTGTCTCGCCTTGGTCTTGTGGTGCAGGCTGCTTGGAGTCTGCTGGTTGGTTGCTTGTGTGTCTGTGCTGCTGTTCTGCAGCAGCGTGCGGAAAATCTGGGTTTTGTTAGCCCATGATCTTGTTGGAGCAGTCGGTTTGGAGTCTGTTGTTAGCTGCTGTCGTGTTTTCTCGTTTTCTTTTGTTTTGTAGTCGGCTACAGTGGGTGTATGTGCTGCTGTTTCTGCAGCTGTGGTTGTAAGGTCTGGGTCATGTTCTTCATGGCTTTTTCTTGAATAAAATCTTCTGCCTATTAAAAAATAAATAAAAAGATGAACGATTTAAGGTTGAAATAGAAGGATTTAAGTTTTCTTATTTCTTGAGTATTGTTTCTGGACTGAGGAGAGAGAGGGGAGTGAGGAGGAAGAAGATGAAAAGATTAAAAATTAAAAAAAAGAAAAAAAGATGAACTGGGAGATGGATTGTTCATCTTCTATTTCTTCAGTAGGAAAATTAAAAATTAAAAGAAGAAAAAGATGAACGATGGATTCTTCGTCTTCCATTTTTATGTAATTTATATAATAAAGAAAAGATTTTTTTCTACATTTTTTTTTGAAGTTTTTATAATTTATAAAAAAAGTAAGAAATGAAAAAAGAAAAAAGAATTGAAACGGGAACAACCGGTTTTTTTTTTTTTCAACTGGCTGTCACAGGTCACCTTTGACAATCTGTTAGTTTGACTGACGGCAGGGACCTTGATTTCGTTAAACTTTAGTTCAGGGACCTCCATTTGAATTTTTTTAGTTCAGGGGAGGAGTCTGTTTTTCGACCTAAGTTCAGGGTGATTTTACACTATTGACCCTTGTAACTATTCATTTATTAGTCATCCGGTTTGTTTTAAATGACTCTTACTATTTGGGCACGCATATTAAGGAAGTCTGATAACTCACTATTTGAGATAATTTTGCCCCGAATTTTTTTTCGGACGTCGAAAAAAAGTACGGAATTTTTTGGGTCAAATAGTGAGTCATCCGGCCTCTTTAATATGTGTTTCCAAATAGTAAGAGTCGTTTAATAAAAACGGGAGGGAGTAGCTAGTTAAAAGAAGAAAAGGGAGAAAAAAGAAAAAAAGAAGAGAGAGGAGACGGGTGTGTGTGGACACACGAATATTGTTTTATTTCTTTAATTTTCCTATTTCTGAATCCCACCCATGGGCCATGTCTACTGTATAACTTTTATGGAGTTAGCTAAACCACACCTGAATATTAATTAGTACCAGTGATAGGATCAATTACATCAAACAGTATCGATGGTGACTGCAACCCAAATGGTTAAATTCTACTATTTGTCCTTCTCCTTTACTCATTTGAATACTTTCGACTCTTTATTTATGTTTTTAACACTTTACAATGATTCTAGTGAATAAAGAAAAAAAATAGAGAGATTTATCACTAGTTAGATAATGACACATTAAAAAAATATGTTAAAATGTCACTAAAATCATAATAGAGAGAATTAATGTATCGAAATGTAAATAGAAGGTAAAATATGTCCTACCATTTAACCCAACCCAAATTAAGGATAAATCCAAACCGGCACTAACAAAAAAAACTAATGAAAAACTATTTAGAAGTTAATGTCGTGATCATGAAATTGAAAAATATAGAAAATGATCTAAGATTATATGGGTTAGTATAATACCTAAAGGATCTAACAATAAGACGTAGATACCTAACCACCTGCAAAATAAAATATATTAGATAATAAAATATAGATAACCTCAATCATATTTTGATACGAAATAAAAAATTATACATGTCTACTTCGTGTGTGAACCCTTCAGTTTATAAAATACACGTCAAGAAATCACAAATCATAAAGTCAGAACAAGCTAGGCCGAGTTTTGCTTTTGGACTGGAGTGGAGGAAGCAAGCCGTGTTTACATGAAACGCCGTCATATTCAGGACTAATTTTAAACCAAACGGGTCAATTTTGGATGATTTACGAGAGTATCCAGTAGATTCAATCGATCCATATTAGCATTTGGCGATTGTTGCCTAGGAAAGGAAACAGGAAAGAAAACGTCATGGCTTAGGTAATTTAGGTCATTCTACCCCCTCCATCCCATATACTATTTCTCTCTCATAGAAGATAGCAATGGGAACTGATTTCTTGTAAATTCCACAGATCATTTACACGTGGCACATTGCGTTCTCCTCATTAGTCGAGAAATCATTTTCATGCCATTTTCAGAACAAAATAAAAACCAAAACCAAAACCACAACCAAAAACAAGAAATGAAAGTAGAGGAGGAGAGACTTGTTTGTGCATTTATAAGAGCGTGTGGCTCTCGGTAGCAGAAAAAGAAAGTACAATAATACAGAACAAAGTCAAGTTTCTCTCAACTATTGGTATGTTCTTCCTTCCTTCTTCTTTTCTTGCTATTTTTCTTCCCCTTTCATTATTTCTTTTTAAATTTTGGCTTGGTATTTGGATTTTGTTGGATGAATTGAGCCCATTAGTTGTGTTCGAGTGGTGAGAGAATTGTTCATGTCTAAAATTCGATTCAGGGGAGCAAACCACACCAAGAGAGACTCTCTCTCTGGACTTTGTTGGGCATACCTAATCATTTCTTCCATTTACAGAGATTATATATTCTAAGTTCATCTTATTGTTTAGAATTTTAGGTATAGTGACCCATTTAATTATAAACGTTCACTGACCAGATGATTTATTTTTTACAAAAACACTTGGTGATCATTTGGAGTACTGGGTTTCATGGAAATAACCCGGTTCTTTGGTATAATAGTTGGTTATTGTCCCAGTGTCTCAATATTTTTGTGCTTACTGAGCTTCATTTTGTAACCCACAGGCAAAAATGGTGAGATTCTGTCAAAGCAGTTTGCTTTGCATACCACTGCTAGCTCTAGCATTCTTGGGATGTTATTCACAAGCTTCTCTTACCGATGGAAATAAGATCAAAACTGCAAGTTTTCTGTCGCCGGTGTTTCTATTGGGACCTGGATCCGTGGAAAACAGATTTTACTACAACATTGATTTCCCAAGAGGTCATATTGCCATCAAGAGCTTTAATGCTGAAGTGATTGATGAGGCCGGCAATCCTATCCCTCTTCACGAGACTTATCTTCATCACTGGCTTGTAATTAGATACTTTCAGCGCGGGAATGTGACAATTACTGAGAACAATCACAAGGAGATGCACAGCAGACCAAAACATTATATGATTGCAGGAAACAGTGGAATTTGTCAGGGTGTTTCTCTTGGTCAGTACTTCGGTCTTGGATCGGAGACAAGAAAAACAGATACATATGTTCCAGATCCTTACGGTATAGAGGTGGGCAATCCTGTTGAAATTCCTGAAGGTTATTCAGAGAGGTGGCTGCTCAATGTCCATGCAATTGATACGCGAGGCGCAGAGGATAGTTTGGGTTGCACAGAATGCAGGTGTGATCTGTACAACATTACCGTGGATAAACATGGTAGACCTTTAAGGCCAGAGTATCCTGGAGGTTTGCAATGTTGCTATGACCATACACAATGCAAGCTGAAACAAGGTTTTCAAGATGTCAAGAGGAATCTCTACTTGAGATACACGGTAAAATGGATTGATATGGATAGTTCTATTATACCTGTAAAGATTTTCATTTTTGATGTCACTGATACGGGAATGAGGCGTAACGGGTCCACAGGTATTGGTCCAGAGAATGGTTGCCAGGTATACGGACGCTCCTTACTAAATTGTGTTTGGAATTCTTTTTAGTACCAAGTGTAGATTTTAATTTGGATTGTAAATTAATTGCTGGAATGCTTTTTCTTGTAGATTGAATATAATGTGGAGTCTTGCATCAGCGCTGGCGTTTCTGCTAACGGGTGCATTGGGGTCAAAAGGACAAGCCTCGTCATGCCAACAGGTGGTAATGTCATCTATGGTGTCGCCCACCAGCACACGGGAGGGATTGGTTCAACACTATACGGAGAGGTAGTTCTTTGAACTATGAAAGCTAAAAGTTTGAGTTAGCCACAAGACCAAAAAACTTAATCCGACACAAACTTGTTCTGCTCAATTTAATTACAGAAAAAAGAGGACACTTGGTTATAGGGTATCTGATATGTCAAATAATCTCTCTTATCTAATGATTGAGTTCAATGATCTGTCTTGTATTTTCTATTTAGGATGGAAGGATTTTATGCACATCACTACCAACCTATGGAGAAGGAAAAGAGGCAGGAAATGAGGCTGGTTACATCGTAGGAATGTCAACCTGTTATCCTAAACCAGGTTCCGTCAGGATTAGAGCAGGGGAAACTTTACTTCTAGAATCCAACTACAGCAGTATCCAGAGGCACACAGGAGTTATGGGACTTTTCTACATTTTGGTCGCGGACCGAACACCACAGCCCAAGACCTTCTTACAAGCAACCCTTGGTGTAAGAGTTGTTGATCAATATTCGTCTAAAAGTAGACAGTAAACGGAAGAGAGATGAGGTGTTGTTTTGTTGTGATATTGCTGATGATTGGAAGTTGGATGTTCTTGCTGCAGGTACATGCAAACATGGAATTATCCAGGTATGGTTGGGGAATGCTAAGCGTCGTCTTCATGTTGGTTGTGGCCGTTATCGCTGTTGCTGTAAATTCTCAGCTAAAGAGAAGAGAAGAAGATGGCTATGAACGAATTCGAGCGTAAGCAAGCAAAAGTTCTGTTTATAGGAGTTGTGTATGCATCACTAGATGCACTGATATAGGTTTTGCTTGAGCATCTTTGTGCTCATATATGTGCATGAGGTTTTGTAAAGGGTCAAAAATAAAATTAAAGACGAGTTTTTGTTGCAAACATGGAATTGATATACATAGGTTTATTATACATCTGTAACTTGTGGTATGTATAATGAAAAAATTGAAAAGAGAACAATAAAATTTGTAGGGTTTATTCTTATTTATTTAAACAATTAATTAATAAGTGAAAAGAAAAATAAAAAATGGCCTAATGATAATTGAACTGGGCCGGACTGGGCCCGTTTTGGGACTAGCGTAAATTATCCATGTTGATTTTAGCTGGTACTGGACGAAAAAGGAAAAAAATAACGAAAAGAGTTTTTTTTTGGGTCAGATAACGGAAAGAAGTTTGCGGGATGAACTAAGCTAATTTTACAGAGAAGTACGAAAAAAAACTAAAAAAAACTATGGACTCTTTTTTATCTCATTTTGCATATCGTTTTAGAAGGGAATGAGTGATTTATATATTACTATGGACTCTTTTTATTGGATCCAACTCATTACCAAGCCCAGCCCAAGAGAATGACTCGGCCCACCAAGTCTAGGTAGTCGTGCATTATGAATTTATGATACGAATTCTGATTCCTCTGGTCTAAAGTAAGATTGTTAATTTCATATGGATGAGTGTCGCAGTTTTGCGTTAGTATAAGATGTACCGATTTCATTCAAAGGATAGGTCTTAGTTCATGAACTATTATTTTATTTTTCTTATGTATAATATATATAATTATATACAAATTTACAAGCGTATTCATATATTCATCAAACTCAACATAATTATGGTATTTGAGAATCCTCAAAATAAACACCACTAGCCATTTCAGTTAACAATTAAGCTGCAAACAGATTAATTTTCCAGCCTCAACAAGGGTATAAAAGGGGTGTGCAGTGTGCTTCTAAATTTGTTCACTGTTCATACTTAAATTTCAAATTCCCTCCATTTTATTTATGAATCCCTCTAGAAATTTAAATTTCCCCTCTTACTATAATTTATAATTGGTTGAGGAGAAAACTTTAAGAATACTGTTAGAGATACAGACACTTTTATAAACTTTTATAAAAAAAAGTAAAAGCACACGTGTCATCTTTACATTCACTTTATAATTATTTATTTAAATAAAATTAATAATATAACCTAATTAAAAAGAAATAAACTTTAATTATATTTAACACATCTATTGTTAAAAAATAGCTTGTAGTAAAATAGTTTGTAATTCAATCATTTTACAAACTTTAATACCAATAAAGCAGGGTAGCAGAGTAAAGCTAGTGCCTAGATAACTTCTTATGCATTAAATGACTTTTATTTGCTTCTTTTTGAACTCTGTATGGACAAGAAAAAAGAGGAAATGATGTTTGTAATTCATATGTAATAACGTATTCAAAATTTATTACGATGGTTACTATTTAGTCCGTATAATAGGTTACTAATAAGTCATTATATTCTTTATAATTATAGATATGAAAAAATGAAACAGTCACAAAAATGTCACTAGTTAGTAAGGTAGTCAAATCCAGCCTGACCCACTTAATTCGACCAGAAAAATTAGTGATCAGTACTAAATCAGGTTTGAAATCGTTTAAAACCTTCTTTAATGGGTTTTCAAGAAATTCACTCGGGTCAATCGATGACCTAGTCAATGGGTTTTTTCAGGTTGATTTAATTTTTTTATATAAAAAACCTACTCAACCTCATGAAACCATACCCAACCCAATCACTTTGGTCCAGAACAAAAAATCTGACTAAATTATATTACTTGGGGACCTAACAAAAATATAAGTCTAGGCCCAATATATACAATGTATTAATTAGGGGTGTCAAAATGGGACTGCGGGTCCGGACCCGACTCGGACCCAGCAGACCCGAAAGAATACGGTCGGGACCAATTTCTGGTCCCGGTCCCAACCCGTATAAGAGCCGGGTCCACGAGTCCAGACCCAGAAAAAATGGACCCGATTTTTTTTTTTATTCTTTTTTTCTTAGATTGGGCCGAAGCCCAACCCCTCTTCTCTCCTCTTTTCTTTCTTTTTCTCTCTTTTCTTTCTTCTTCCTCTGCACCTTCCTTCTTTCTTTCTATTTTCCTTCTTCCCCTCTGCTCTCCTTTCTTTTCTTTCTTATTTATGTGATGGTTGTGCGGCGGAGGTGGGTGGGTGGATGATGGCTGGTCGGATCGTGGCTGGCCATGGCGTGATGAATGGGTTGCAGCGGTGATGACGATGGCGGCGATGGCGCCAACATCGTCTGATCCATTACTTGTTGCTGCTGCTGTAGATCCTCGTCGGAGCCCAATCCATTGCCATTTTTTTTTCTATTTTTCTTTTTCTTTTGTTGATTTGTAGTGTTGCAGATCTGAGGAAAGGTTTGATTTGTTGTGGTGTGGGTGTGGGTGTGCTGGAGGAGAAGGGAAAAAACGAAGAAGGGAAGGATGGTTAGAGTTTTTTAATTTAGCCGGGTCCAGACCCGGTAGACCTGAAAATTTTCGAGTCGGGACCAGACCCGGTCCCGACCCAAAACGGGACCAAAAATTGGTTCCAGACTCGACCCGAGACCTCGGGTCCGGGACCGGTCTACGGGACCGGTCCCGTTTTGACACCCCTAGTATTAATGATCCATAACTATTGTCAATTTTATAGGATGATGGGGAGAGGTATAGTTGTATTCTTTTCGGTGTGGTATTATTTTATATCATGTCTTCTTCTTCTTTTTCCTTCCTTTAGTTTCTTGTCCCATTTCTATGGCTTTATTTATTTATTTTTTCTTAACTTTCATCAATTATTTTCATTTTCAATACATGCACATTATAGATTGTATAACACTAGCTATTAAAATTGATGATACATATTTTCCTCTTAGACATTTTCAACAAAAAAATTAAAAATCAAAAGTACACATTACTTTTAGCATTCCTAATTTTTTATCAACATATTATAGAAAAAAAAATTCTCCCCATAATGCCACTAGAATTTTCTCTATATCATTTTAGCATTTTTGTTATGTTAATTCTCATACATTTAAGGATGATATTAATAACAGATTTTTTTGTCATTAATACGTGGTCACAAATAGGTTACAAATATATAATCACAAAATTCCTACCATTTTTTTAGAATTATAGGAAATTTTATCGACATATTAGTAACAAAATATTCTTTTGTCACTACATAGTGTCACAATAGTTGTCTCTAAATCATACTACCATTTTGTCTTCCTAATCCTCATATTTTTAGAGACAAAATCAATGACAATTTTTTTTTTGTCATTAACAATAGTCACTATTAGGTTACAAATATGCCATCGCATATTTTCCACCATTTATTTCTAAAATTTCTGAAAATATTTTCAACACATTGGTGACAAAAAATAATGGCGACTGGAAATTGTCACTATTGAAGTCTTAAAGGGCCAATTATTTTTTTCCCCTAAGAAAAACTCACTTTAGTTATTAATTTGTTCCTAAACAGTCCCTAATCATCAGTACCTTCACCTTCACCATTAAAAAAAATTCATCTCTTTAATTTTTATCCTTTGCTCAACTATTTTTTTTCACCCAAAAAACTTCATTTCATTGAGTTGCCATTGATTAATTTTCTTTTTATAGTTCGGTATCAAAACGTAAAAAATAAAAGAAGCATTTTGTTTCACACAAAATCTCCACCTTGAAGAGCTTTCATCATATGTTTTTCGTTTCTTTTGCTTTTAAATAAAAAGCAACAATAACTCCTAGCGCCATCGCGGCCGACGGCCGTGACACTTCATTGTCTATTAGATCTTCACTTCGCTGTCTCCCCAGATCTTTTTAGAACAAGTGAGGTTGAGAAGGGAAGATTCATCAGTGAAATTTAAGTAAGCAACCCCGGTAGATTTCATGGGTTCTTTCGTAAATTGGAGAATTTCTTATCGGATAAGAACTTATAAATCGTCATTAAGTGTGGCATCGTCTTGGCTGCTTGAAAGGAGAGAATTTTCTTGGTTTCTCGAGGCAATTTCTTGAGGAAAAATGAGAGTAATTGTGGTGGCGTCGGCGGCAGCTGTGATGAGTGGTGGTGGCAATGGAGGTAGAGCACCCGACGAGGGAGCAAAGAAGTTGGCTAGTTGTTGTAGTCCTCACCAGTCACCATGCCGTAGATAAAAACTTATGCCCCTGATTTGTTTGTTAAAATGTCTTATTAGAACCGTTGACGTTGTATTGTTGTTACAAGAATAAAGTTGGGTTTGGAGGATGGGAAAGACTCAAAGAAGGCAAGAAGAGATCATGAGTTTTTATGGGACATAAGGTTTTTTTAGCGTGGGAATGCAAAAGAAAAAAAAACAAATTACTATTGGAATTGGTACAACGATTAGGAGAAATTGTGGGGGATGGGATGAGACTTAAGAGATCATGAGTTAGTTCTGGAAAAAAATTGAAAAATTACGTGAATTTTGTTTTTATTTTACAGTTTACTTTTTTTTAAACAAAAACATTAACCATAAATTCCATGTAGGATCCTTGGGATAATTTTTTTTCTTTCAATTTTTTATAATTAGAAAAATATGTCAGAAAATAAATAATTTTTCGGATTAAAAAATAGATCAATTTGAATTGAGAGACTTAATTAAACCAATGTAAATAAACACAAGGACTAATAAAAAAATCAGAAACATAATGTTATTTGGTACTTTTTTACAAGCATACTACTCCCTCCGGTCTACAAAGTATGTCATTTTGCTATTGAATGTTACTGTACACATTACTCGATTTTTTTACTGATCGTTACTGTTTGGAAACGACATACTTTAAAAACCAGATAGAGTATTTTTTTTATTCATAAAAATAATTGGAATTTGACTTCCGGCAAAGTTCAGATCGAGATTCGAGATGGTATGGGCGAAGAGCAGATAATGTCCTGACGTTGACATATTGCGCTCTCTTCATTAGTCAAGAACTCATATTGATGCCACTGGAAAAGAAAGCCATTGATCAAAACAAATTAAGAGAAGAGGGAGAAAAGAGGAGGCTTGTTTTGTTTTTTATTTTTTTATTTTATGATTTGAGAGTGGTGGGAGAGAACTATTAGATTCGTAAAGGTTTCATGTGATGAGGTGATGTCATTGTGAAAAAAAACTTTAAAAATAAAATAAATTTAATAAATAAGCAGTGGCAGCATTAGGGAAGATTCGAAGGTTGCCATTATGGGTGTTCATCGGTACTACCACCGCAAGTTTTTGATCTTCTTTTGGTGACACAACGATCTGTCTTGTGTTCGTGTTTTCAATTTAGGATGGGAGGACTTTATGCACTTCAGTACCAACCTACGGGAAAGGAAAAGAGGCAGGAAACGAGGCTGGTTACATCGTAGGAATGTCAAGTGTCAACCTGTTATCCTAAACCCGGTTCTGTCAAGATTAGAGCAGGGGAGACTTTACGTCTGGAATCCAACTACAGCAGTACACGAAGGCACACAGGAGTTATGGGACTTTTCTACATTTTGGTTGCGGACCGAACACCACAGCTTGAGACCTTACAAGCAACAACCCTGGTGTAGGAGTTCTTGATCAACTATCTAACAATGGACCTTAAATTTTACTCCTTCCGTTTGGAAATGGTTGTCGTTTTCAAGAGTAATATTTGTTTCAAATTAGTTGACATTGTTTGGAGTTCGATGGAGAATTGAACACTTATTTTCAATTTTACCTCAGCTTCATTTGGTCAACAGTTAAGAGTGAGTAACTTTTGTTGCGTTGGAAATAACGATTGTGTAAAAAAAATTATCTTCAGACGGAGGGAGTACCAAACTTAGTGTTGGTTGTTGTTGTAATATTGTTGATTGGAAGATTGTTCTTTTTTTAGACTAGAAGATGAACTTTGAATTGTACAGGTATGGTTGGGGAATGCTAGGCATCGTAATGTTGGTTGTGGCCGTAGATTCTCGGTTAACGAGAAGAGAAGAAGATGGGTACGAGCGAATTCGAGCATAGACTTAACTTCTGTTCGTACGAGTTGTGTATCTTGTAAATGGGAGGGTATTACAAAGGTTGCCATGATCTTGTCATTAATTGACAACGGCAACATGATTGTCATGATCCTTCATGATCATGTCATCAATGGTCAAACGGCTGCATTATTCTCTTTAATGGCATCATATGCCATGATCACATGATCATTCACCTTAAATGGCCGGTTGTAACCTCTCATTCCAATACCTTGATTGTGCAACGGCTATGGCCATATAATCCTCTCCCACAATGTCCTTAAATCTCTACCATAATTGGGTAGATTCTTTTCTTTCCTATAAATACTACCTACTCTATCAAACCAAAAACAAGACAAGAGAGAAAGAAATATACACTACAATCAATTGAGAGCTTTCCTTTCCTGGTTAATATTATGTTTTTGGTTCTTGCTGTTCTGGATCCCGATTTCTAAATCGGAAGAGATCATTTTATCCTGGGGGAAATAAATTCCTTTAGGGCGAGCGTTTCTACGCGACTCGATCTTTGTATTTCTAACTTTATTTTACAGGATTTTCCAACAATCTAAAGGAATTTATCTTATCGGTGATGGATCGATTAAGAGTGCAAAGAGAAGAAAGTTCATATCATCATCTTATGCTCAACAGATAAGTATTTCTTTTCTTTGTGGTAAATTATCAGTATCCCTAATTAAGAGGATATATTTCTAACAATTATTTGGGTGAATTAACATTTGAATGTTAATACAATTTGTCAATGGACAAATATTAATTATTATATATTTAAATCATAATGTGCCTTCTGATGGACCAATAAAGAATTGGTAATTAGGAGCATTTGCTAGCATGGCCATTTACTGTTTAGTTCTGCTAATGTCACAAGAGTTTGAGATGTTTGTCATGTATTGATATTGTTCAATATTTTATCATTTAATTTTGTTTCCTAATGATACCAATTACTGTGGAGGGTATTTTTTATTGAGCAATAATGGAGCAGATACAAACTCCTAAGGTATGCCGTTATAAATTTTATTATAATAACATGTGGTTACTAACTTTATGTTTATGAGAAAATTGAGTGGTATTTCAAATACCCAACTACAAATTTAAAACATAATTTTATATATGTGATGGTCACATGAGAATTTTACAGTTGTATGTTTAATGGCATTAGCCTATGTTTTCTCTTAAGTATTTGCAGATAATTTGATTATTTATATCCACTGCCTAAAAGTGGAGTAATTACAGAGGAGCAGTAGAATGAATGCAAGATTACCCAGAGAAGTAATTCTTGTAGAATTTTTCTCATTACTGGTATGAATACATTAATGGTGTTAAAGTGTCAAATATTTTTATTTGAGAGGTACAAAGGTACGTTGTTCTAAAAATTTATTAATTATGAAATGCTCAATAAAAGAGTAAACAATATGGTGAGATTTATGACTTATGAAAATCTTTATATGTCATAAATATTGTTATAATGAGATGCATTAAACGAAATTTTAATATATTATGTCAGTTACATATATATGATGTGGCAATTGACTACTCCCTCCGTCTAAATTTACATGACGCGGGCCCACGAATCACACAGATTAAGGCATAGTGGGCCCGCGTCAGAAATACACCAGTTTTTTGTCATTTTTCTGACTTTTTCCCTGTTTTCTTTCCTTCGCCTCTGACACCCACATCTCTCACTCCACCCACCACCACCACGCCATCTCCATCTCCACCGTCTTCTTCCTCTCACTCCATGAAACTGCAGCAACTGCTTCTTCATTTTGGCAACAGTCAACAGAATATCATAAAACAAAAATCATCCAACCACTGATTCTCATCCCTTAAGTCCAACTTACATCCCACCACTATTACTGGGACCTTGACCTGCCAACCATCCACAAATAAAATCTACCCATCAGAAGAACATACACAACGAAAGAACAAAACCTCCCTTCCTATTCTTGCCTTTCTACTAAGTCAGTAACAATTCCAAGTAAAAATTAAAAAGTTTGATTTCTTGCAAATCAGATCTGACCGCTTCAACTCTTCCGTCACAATCAGATCTGACCATGAAAAGTTTGATTTCTTGCAAATCTACCAAGAAAATGAATCTGCAGCCAAATGAAGAAGAAGATGAAGAAACAGAGGAGGAGGAAGAAGAAGGTTTCTTGTTGTCGGTGGCTGGTGGTGGTGGTTGTTTGCAGCTGCAGGTGGCGGCGACTGGTGGTAGAGGCTGGTGGTTGTTTGCACCGGTGACTGGTGGTGGTGATCGGAGGCGAGAGGAGGGTGAGGGTTGTATGAGAAAATGAGGAGTGAGGAAGTATTTGGGTGCTGGGTTGGATGAGAAAATGAAGAGTGAGGAAGAGTGAAATGAGGAATACAGGGACAAGAAAGTAAAAGCAAGGCACATTACCCAAAGGCGTCAACTAATTCGGGGCAGTGGGTTTTAGGCTAGAACGACAACCATTTTTAGACGGAGGGAGTAATATTTAAAGTTAGTCAAATAATTACTTAAATGCAATTAAGTGCATTCATCCAAATTTAAATTGGATTTTATATTTTGATGTTGTTGCCATACATACTATTGCAATACAAAGAATTCATTTTTTGATGGTACATGATGAATTACAATTTTATGAGAGGAATTTATTTAACAAGTTAATTTCTCAAAAAGTCTAATTACTTGTGGGGCATTCACGAGGACCATATTGATGACGAAATTCATGTCTCTTAGTGATGCAAATACGATACAAGTATGTATCAAGGTATGTTATTCTCCATGTGCTTGATAAATTTTCTTGGTCAGTGTTTCATATTACTCATGATCTCTTTAACAATGACAAGAGGTGAATGACCAATATTAATTGATTATATTACTGTTACAATGTGACAATGGAGTAAGCGGTGCAAATATAAATGAGATTTTAATATATAAGATTATTCTTAATTGATTATGAAAATAAAGTGGATGATGACTTTATTATTGGTGAAATTGAAAGCTCTGTGTTACGGTATGCAATTAAGGTTCCAAAATTTAATTGCAATTTTATGTGGTATTTTAAAATGGAAAGTGATTCATAGTTGAAAAGTTTATTTGTACCAAAATTGGGATTTTGTGCATAAATGCTTATACAATAAAGCTTAATTGCAATTTTTATGAGGTATCTTAATTAATGTTATAGATTTTCACTTAATGTGAAAATAATTCCTTAAGATACATTGTTTGACATAAATTGTTTTATTTATGCTAATAATTGGTGCAATTAATGTACTTAAATGAGAAGAATTGAATCTGTGGAAACGGATTAATGTTTAGTCTTACTGTTTAAAAAGAATTAAGAATTTAAAACAGTGATGCATGTAAAATTATTTTTAAGTGGTGTGACTATTACTGGATTGATTAATATTCTGATATATATATTTGTGGAAGTTGTGAGTATTAATATAATCAATGCGATTGTTTCCTGATTAAAGTGGTAGTGATCAATTGTGCAGTGAATTGTCTAGCTAATTAAGTTTGCAGAGAACTTAATTATGAAAAATATATAAGGTATATATTTCAACGCTTATGAAGCTTGCGATCAAATTAATGAGTAATTTGATTATGCTCGATACTATAAGAGATGATTAAGTGTTGGTGCTCTCAAAGAGGTATTTACTTTCAATCTTAATTCTTGTGTAATTGTGTGGGATTAAGAATGTACCAAATATATTTATTTGGTAAAATTAAACAAATAGAATAATATTCGCAAATGTGGGGGTCCGAATATTAGTCTTATTTATTTATTTATTTTTAAAAAAATGCCATAAAGTATACTAATACTTTTGTGAGTTTGTGGCAACAATGATATCACAAGTGTGATAATGAGAAAATAAATAAATAAATGAGAGATGTGATGTGTTAGCATAATGCTATCAATAGAACTTTGTGTTGAGATTTTTCTCAAGAATTGGACATTTTGATGTCAAGATTTTCAGTACTCTTAAATGACGGACTTGAGATTCCGCTGTATTAAAGAATACAGTGATGATAGGTACTATGAATTGTGGTATCATATATAATTTGAGTTACCGTTGTATTAGAGAATACAATGATGATAAGTACAATGAATTGTGGTATCCGTTGTATTAGAGTATACAATGATGATAATTGAATTTTATATTCAAATGAGATTTGATGAGATTAAAATCCACTAGTGATGAAATGTGATGATCCACTAGTGATGTTAATAATTTTCGGATGAAATTTTACAACATGTGAGAATTTTATTGGGTGTAACACCTATATATCGATACATTGTGATTGTCAAGCTGAGGCTTGCATGTGGTTAAGCTAGCTATTGTTAAATGATGAAATTATTTTTGTTGACATGAGAAGTCAGAAGTGATTTTGGCCGATCCTCTGACTAAGCCTCTGAGTAAAAATTAATTGAAGAAACGTCGAGGGGAATGGGACTTAAAGCCATATTGGAAAATTAACAGTGATGGGAGCCCAACCTTTGTGATTGGAGATCCCATGAAGAAGGTTCATATGGGTAATAACAAGTCACTTGTTAATTCTGTTAACACAAAATTGATTGTCCTTCCTATGGTGTGGAAGTGTTATACTGCATTGATTGAGAGGATGAGTTTTGAACTCTTAATGATTTCATATCCCTTATGGGTAGTGTATTGATTGCGGGTACACTTGATGAAATCACCTATATGAATATGGAGTGGGGCCGCTCCTATGATATTGTGGCATAATCTCTAGAGCATTCATTAACATCCAGGCACGCGTATGGCCAAAACGCGCACAACCGCGTTAACAGCAAGAATTGTGGGGGTATAACATGAGAAATAAATTCCCTACCTTGCAAAAGAGTTAATGGTTCATAGAAGTTTTAAACTTCACCATTATCTCTGTAAGGATAAAATTTATTTGTCTAGGTCTGGTTTATAATCCAAAAGACACCAGATTCGAAAAGTTATACTCCATATATATTAACCAGGAATACCTACTGTCAACCTTTGTAATATGTGGGGGATTGTTGTAAATGAGAGGGTATTACAAAGGTTGCCATGATCTTGTCATTAATTGACAACGGCAACATGATTGTCATGATCCTTCATGATCATGTCATCAATGGTCAAACAGCTGCATTATTCTCTTTAATGGCATCATATGCCATGATCACATGATCATTCACCTTAAATGGCCGGTTGTAACCTCTCATTCCAATGCCTTGATTGTGCAACGGCTATGGCCATATAATCCTCTCCCATAATGTCCTTAAATCTCTACCATAATTGGGTAGATTCTTTTCTTCCCTATAAATACTACCTACTCTATCAAACCAAAAACAAGACAAGAGAGAAAGAAATATACACTACAATCAATTGAGAGCCTTCCTTTCCTGGTTAATATTATATTTTTGGTTCTTACTGTTCTGGATCCCGATTTCTAAATCGGAAGAGATCGTTTTATCCTGGGGGAAATAAATTCCTTTAGGGCGAGCGTTTCTACGCCACTCGATCTTTGTATTTCTAACTTTATTTTACAGGATTTTCCAACAGTGTATACATATCTAGAGATGCAGTAATATCGGCCTTGCTTTTATGCAGTATACCAAAAAACTGAAGTAATCTCTAGAGATGTCTTTGTGCTCATGTATGTGCATGAAGTTTTGTTAAACGAGAACCAAAAGTTATAGATCTCTTGCATGAATTTTCCTTGCAAGATTATTAGTTTTACGAGAACTTATAGAGTGATAACATGCTTTACACAACTAAAAATGTGAGTTCATTGTAAAATATTTTTGTAACACGCTCCTCTAACATTATGAGACCTTATGAAATCGGCCTTTAATTCTACTAATAATATACAATTTGAATAAGTTTAAGAAATGATTCTTCAAACATAGAAAAAAGATAATTTTGGTACTTAATCCTACTCGCAAACTTCCCTGTTGTCTTTTGAGGAGAGACTTCTGAGACACTAATAGGCCTAGAGGGAGTAGGCTTAAAAAATAATCGCAAAAGTAAAAAGAAAGAGAAGTTACCACAATATTTACAGTGGTTCCTTCTTACAACCCAAAAAGTAGTCCACTACTTAAAACTTTTCCCTTTAAGATTTTTAACAAACACTTTATATGCACTAAGGAATTTTCTTGATTCAACCTTAAACCTTACAATCTATTGTTTTCCTTGGCTCAACCACAACCAACACAATCTTATTTCAAGGTAAGGATATAAAACCTAAATTCTTTTACAAGGTAAGAACACTAACCTAATAACCCAAAGTGTTAGGCACACTTTCAAGCCTTTACAATGATAAAAGATATGAAGCAACAAAGATTCAATTGGTACATAAAGAAATCTAATAATGATTCAACAACATAACACTAATTAATACTCAATTGGCCTTAGGAAGAAAGCACAAGAAAACTCACTTTAAAGATGGAAGAGATAAAAAACCCAATTTGAAGAACTCAAACCTTTGATTTTTAAAGATGAGAGAGTTTGTGTTTGTAAATGTATTTTTAGCTTTCTTAAACCCTCATAAATGATAAGAGAAGTGTTTAAATAGCTAGGAATTCAAAACTAGCAATTTTTTTAAGTTTGGGGCTTAAATTCCCATTTGAAATCTCTCATTAATGCTTACCAACCACCTCTGCAGGTCTTAGCGATATACCATTAATCCCTAGTTTCAGTAGCCTGATGGTATACCGCTAGTGATCCTAGTAGCATACCGTCAGCTTTCTACTGGTAGACCTACACCGCTTGGGCAAAAATGACCAGAAACAGGCGATACCAAAATATCTTTAAAAACTAAGTTTCTAAAATCATTTTTAAGCACTTTCAAAAGTGGCTGAATGGATATTAATCAAGTGAATGTTAGAATCAAACTTACAATCATTAATCTAACTTTACTTGATCTTGTGCTTGATAATCATCCAAATATACACTTGAAATTCTTGATTACAAGCACCTAAAAATTACTTCAATAAAATTGCATTAGATCGTATTTTAATTTATGAATGTAAAATCAGCAAAACAAGATTATTGAACCCCTTGGGCCAACAACTTTCGGGGCTGACTGGTCAGCCCATTCTGGTGTGGCTGATGGAGGTCAGGAAGGTGTTGGCCTATCTGGGCAATAGTGTCCAGCCAATAGAAATACGACATGTGTGTTGATAACCTTTGATTACACTCTATTTCATCACGTTTCCTCTGCCTAATTACATGTTATTTGGGCAGTAAAGCTTTTGATTTTCTATGAATTTTTCATATTTTTGCAGTCCTAGCTTGGAGCCTGATTATTGGAGGAAAGTGATCCGCGGAGCACTGAAGCTGATTTTCAAAGCATCTTGGCCTGGAGCTTGGCCAAGATCTATTCGCGAAGGACTATCATGAGTAGACAACGTTGGCAAATCCTTGGGCCGCGTTTCTTTTGGGCTTTGCGAGCTGGCAATCACAACTTTCCAGCGAGATTAGAGGGATCAGGACGCCATTAAATTAGAATCCTAGATAGGATCTCCCTCTTTAGAACATTATCATCTTTTCCAATTTCAAAAATATGTTAATTATCTTTAGATTTTGATTAGATTGAGTGAGGAGAGGATAAGGGAGTTCAGCTTACTTATAGCTGATTTTGTTCTCGCTATCTCTCTCTCTTTCTTCCACATTGAAACAATTTTCTTGCTCCGTAATTCGAAGTTCAGAATTCACGGAATAATTTTCTTTATGCAATCAAAGTATTTTTATTTTCCATCTATGAGTATGTCTAGCTAAATACCGATTCTTGGTAAGAGTTGATGAGCTTCGTTCTTATGTATTCGTGAGATCAAACTATCCTTCATAATCTCTCCAATTCGTATTTACTTATTTTTTTAGCTTAATAAAATCGCTAACTTGCTAGAGACAGGATCTGATCATTCCTGAACCCTAGTAGAGAAGAGTTGTAGTCAGCCTTGAAGGAGCGGGAGCACCCGCCGGATAGGTAAAGTAGGCAACTAGTCTCGCGCCAGACTAGAAGAAATAAGTGATCTAGTCCAAGACCAGATTGACAACCTAGGGTCTCCACAGGGAGACAACTGGAGCTAGGTACTGTCTTCCCCTAAACCATTGAGGAAGCGAACAACCATTCAAGACAACAGCCAAACGGATAAACCCTTTAACCAGCAAGGTGTCCCTTGACTAGGATTACCAGGAAAGGGAGCACCCGCAGAGTAATTTGCAGAGGAGGGAAGCAGGAGTGAACATGAGCACCTATACTCTATAGCAATACTACGGATACAAAGACAAACATCCCTGAATCAGTGATCGAATCATGAGAACTGAAGCTCTCATATCGCCCTTACCTAGAATTCTCTTTTATCTGATTTTCAATTTTGACCCCCTATCTTTGCCAAACCTTTGACCAAGATTACTTTGAACTATTTTGCTACTTTTGTTTTCGCTTTAATTTCAGAATCAAACCAACCCACTCCAGTGACGAGGAAGTCAATCAAGTACTACATTCCCCTAGAAGTCTTCATGGACGATCCTCTTACCACAATCTACAAGTTTTTGTAGACAGTGATAAGTTGTATTTCTACCCCGTTTTTCATATCTATTATACACTTATATTTGACGTGTTCGACACTCGATTAACCTTCTACAATAGGTTATATAAAAAAAATTATATATAGAAACTTTTGATTTGATTTTATTTTTATTTTCTAATGTCACTTAAATCATCATAATTACTTTTTACCTAAAATAAATAATTACTTTATTTAATTGATTTGTCTCTAACAAACGTTAATTGTTAGAACAAAAATACACAAATTACTAGTAATACCTACGTTGACTTACAAAATATTACCTAGTTGTACGCATTTATAACTTTCTTTGTACTATACAATGATGCATATCATCACAGTTGGGTTTCCTCCAAATATTTGCAACCTGCGATCAAAAAATCACCATAAAAAAAATCTTATTATTATACACAAGATAATACAGTCCTGACCCATAAAATTGATCTTGTCTTTTCTATATTTTTTTTCCAAAATTAATCTCAATAATTTAGAAATTCAATTTGAATAAATAATTTTTTTTCCTTTTATAAATAATGTGAGATTTTTTATTTATTTCCTAATTAAAAACGTGATTTGTTTAACTTGTTACAATTTTAGGCATTCTTTATAAATAAAACGGTTAAGATTAATTGTCATTAAATCTAACGGTTTCTATTGGTCGGACACCGGTGCCCAAAAATAGGCTTAGGCACTATAGAAAATACAAATTGAATAAGTTTAAGAAACGATCCTTCAAACATAGAAAAATGATAACTTTGGTACTTAACTCTACCGGCAAACTCTCAATGTGGTCATTTTCACCAATTATATCTTGTGGTTTCACTAAATCCTTACTCTATGTAACTAGCATCAAACTCTCGCATCGTGCAAATATTATATGTTGTAAAATTTCTTTTAAGTTCTTAAAATATACAAACTACACATTACGAAAATTATTAAGGAATTCTTACATGAAAAACTTGAAAAAAAAGCATACAAATGGCTTGATTTTGAAGAATATATTTTCTAATAAAATATTATAATTTTACGTTGATACTTGTGTCTTTGTGGCATGAAGCATCAAAATGCAATGGTTATTCTAATTGCGCTTCGGTTTTAGAAAATGAAGTGGTTAATGTGAAATTTTAAGATGAAGTGTTTGTATAGCTAATATGAAACTTTACACATTTTCTAACTCACATCTCTTCTAACTTGTGTAGAAGATATAATTTTTCATTATAAATTAATTAATTATCATTAATGTAAAATAATAATGTAAATAAATTATATTAATGAAGAAAAAATTCTTCAAAATTTGATAATTAAAAAACATAATTAATATTTGATATTGCGAAATGTTAAAACATAAAAACTTAAGAGATATGTCAACTTAAAAGGATTTCATGGATCATATGTGGTTTCCTCTTGAATTTTTATTTAAGTTTCCACTATATCCTTTTTATATTTATATAAATATAGATTTAATACCAACATTATCCATATATATATTAAGTTCGAAAATGGAATTAGAGAAAATCTCAGAACTATACACAAAGAGTCATTTTCTTTCATAATTCGACAAAATTCGAGTAAAATTTATCCGTTCTTAAAAAAATGACAGGAAAAAAAAAGAAAGAATCAAATATAACTTTTTTCTTTATACAATCAAATATGACTTAATTGAGCTACATTCTATTTTGTATTTCTTATGCGAATTATTAGAATTTAACATAACCATGGGAAAACTGAATAATAATAATCATAATTTATTCTCCAGAAAATAAATATAATAATAATAAATAATAAAAAGGCAGTAAAAGATACTGGAAGAATAAATATCCCACCCCACCACTCCTGCCACGTTCCCTTTCCTTTCACTTTCATCAACACTTCCATCGGTATTGCAGAAATAGCCCAACAAACAACCACCTCACTCCATTTCCTTTCCTTTCTTTTCCCTCGGCAACACTTCCATCGTTACATTTCCTTCCTTCCTCCTATAATCAGTCCCCATCTATAATCAGTCCTTCCCCCTCCCCACCCCACACACACCCCCCACATTTTCACACGTGCCAATATCCCCTCTCCCCCCCATTAATGCCCCCATCAATTGAGAATTTAAGATTTCCCTTTCTTCTTCAGTTACCCTTTTTCCAGATTCCCTTCCTTCGTTAATCTTCTCCTCAACTCCAAGTGATGCTTAAAATCCATACCTAGCTATCAAAACCCAATCAAGCAAACCCATGTCCGGCGCGGTGGAGCGCCACGTCGGGATTCAACCGCCCAAGATGGAAAAGAATCAGAACAACCCACCGGTTAAGAAGTCCGGCCCGGTGTGTATAGATCACGTGCTGTTAGCATTGCAGGAGACGAGGGAGGAGAGGGAGGTGAGGATACGGAGCCTGTTCAATTTCTTTGATGCGGCGAATCTTGGGTATTTGGATTACGCGCAGATCGAGGTAGGGTTGTCCGCGCTGCAGATTCCTGGGGAGTATAAGTACGCCAAGGATTTGTTGAAGGTGTGTGATGCCAATAGAGATGGGCGCGTGGATTACCATGAGTTTAGGAAGTACATGGATGATAAAGAGCTTGAGCTGTACCGGATATTTCAGGCGATTGATGTTGAGCATAACGGATCCATTTTGCCCGAAGAGCTCTGGGATGCGCTTGTTAAGGCTGGTATAATCTAATTTCTGATCTCTTTTGTTTGATTAGAATTTGAGTTGACTTCATTGATCATTCGTCTTTGATAGTGAAGTTATGCTCTCATTTTCTTTTTGAGATGTCGTTTTCATGATAGAATTACATAATTATCGATTGAATGATCCTATGAAGATGGGAATTTTTGGAATTTATGAAAAGTAGGTTGCCACAATGTTGGATTCCTAGCTGTATCTCCAATGTGTGTCTTGTTATTGTGCTAAGGTTTTGTAGGCGAAATTTTAGATTCTGCGTGTCTTTATGCTTGTGTTGGCACCAGAGAATACACCTAGCATATGGTTAGGGTTTTAGAGTAGCTTGTGATTGTCATTGTATGGTCTCCTCTTCATGATGAAAATTTCTCTTTTGTGTTGGCTGTGTGGGTGCCACCCAAAGACTGGTAGTTGATCATGTTAATTGCTCGTTTGGTAACTTCTTATTTTCCTTTTTTATGCTCGTTTAGCAACAAGCTGTGTTATGTTTTCCCTGAGCTGTACATCGGAAGTCCATGTAAGTGTGGATATAGCCAGTGTGTTGCTAGTGAAGCAAAAGATTGCTTAGGTCTTTTTCATGATGAGATTATTTATTCCTCATCCTACCCATTGTGAGCTGGAAAAAAAGGCTCCCTTTTTTACTCGTTGCTTGATTCTTTGGTTTGCTGCATTGTTTTGAAATGTCATGTCTTGTGTGGTGCCTCATGTTCTTGTGGATTCAATTGATTTGTTGGTTTCATCTTATAAGCCCCAGCAGTTTCTGTTTCACAGGGATTGAAATTGATGATGAGGAGCTTGCCCGCTTTGTGGAGCATGTTGATAAGGATAATAATGGAATTATTACTTTTGAAGAATGGAGGGATTTTCTTTTACTCTATCCACATGAAGCCACTATGGAGAACATATATCATCACTGGGAAAGGGTATGCCTCGTAGATATTGGTGAACAAGCTGTTATTCCAGAAGAAATCAGTAAGCATGTTCATCGAAGTAAATATTTTATTGCAGGGGGAGTAGCAGGGGCTGCTTCTCGTACTGCAACCGCTCCTCTTGACCGCGTGAAAGTGGTTTTGCAAGTTCAGACATCACGTGCGTCTCTTGTGTCTGCTGTAAAGAAGATATGGAGGCAAGAGGGTTTCTTGGGCTTTTTTCGAGGTAATGGCTTAAATGTTGTGAAGGTAGCACCTGAAAGTGCCATCAAGTTTTACGCTTATGAAATGTTCAAGAATGTAATTGGGGAAATCAAAGGAGCAGACAAGGATGATATTGGTGCTGGTGGGAGACTTTTAGCGGGTGGTATGGCTGGTGCGGTTGCACAGGCTTCAATCTACCCAATGGATCTTGTGAAAACTCGACTGCAGACCTGCGCTTCTGAAGGTGGAAAGGCTCCAAAATTGAGTACTTTAGCAAGGGATATTTGGGTACAGGAGGGACCTCGAGCATTCTATAAAGGTCTTGTTCCATCTCTTCTTGGGATAATACCCTATGCTGGCATTGAACTAACTACCTATGAAACCTTGAAAGATATGTCAAGGACCTATATTCTGCATGACAGTGGTACATTTTCTCGTGCTTGTTAACACTTCATTTTCCTCTTTAAAGTTTAATTGTGTGTGATGAAGTTGGCTCAGAACCTACTTTTTTTCTGCAGAACCTGGTGCTCTTGTGCAGTTATGTTGTGGAACTGTCTCAGGAGCCATCGGAGCAACATGTGTTTATCCCTTGCAGGTTGTTAGAACCAGGTATGTGCTACATCCTTTAGTGCGTATTAACAGACATGCCAAAAGGGTCTGTGTAAATTTGTGTTGTTATTGTTGTTTCAGAATGCAAGCTCAACCTCCTAAATCTGCCGATCCTTACCAAGGAATGTCTGATGTTTTCCGCAGAACATTCCGTAATGAGGGTTATAGAGGATTCTATAAAGGAATTTTTCCTAATCTTCTCAAGGTTGTGCCATCTGCAAGTATAACATACATGGTTTATGAATTTATGAAAAAGGCTCTCAATACCGATTAGGGACTGCTGTAGTCATATCTGATGTGAGTCGTTCTGATCCATGAGTAATAATGATGGTTGATGACGAAAATAATAATGAGATTATTAGTTAAGTAGGAAATACTATTGTTCGAGTTATACAATAGACGGCAAATGATAATCCTAACCTCTTCAGGATTTGGGGCAATAGTTTTGTTAGCTGAATAGGTTTTTCCCCGAGGCTTATTCGAAGTAAGTATGAAGATATTTTATTTGTAAGATGCTGTAGCATTGGATTGTGTAGTGACTATTGCTTTAACATTCTACTTTTATTTGATCGGCTGACCCTAATGCTAAATCCTCCTTAAACGTGTGTTGTCAGTTCATATTCACAACCTGCCTCTTAACTTCGTTTGCTCGTTGTCACTGTAATCTGTGATGTTTAAGTTTCGCTACTTATTTCCCAGTTTGCAGTTTGAGAAAATAGGGTTCTATGTTTGTTTGGTTATGGACTCTCTCGTTTTGATTAGGTGAACACAAATGTCACTTTACCCGCAGTTCTTTATCTGTCGGCAAAATTTATTAAGTGCCTGTTTGAGATTGTTTTCCAAATAGATTTTATTTTTTATTAGAATCTGTTTTGATCATTAGATCAAAATTTTGAAGAAAGTAAAATCTGCTAAAAAGTTATCCCAAACATACCCCTTACCTGGTTTAAAGTTGTTGTACACAAACCACACAATTAATCATTATATAGTACAATCAAGTAAAAGCGTCCTAGAGTGTTTAATTAGAGTGTTTATTTTTAGTTACTTAATTTTTTAAAACAAAACATGCTGCTTTTTAGTAACTAAGTAGTTGGGCACGTGCAACAATTTTTATATGAAATTAAATTATTTAATGTATATATTATTTATAAATTAATTTTGGTCATTTAAAATATATAAAACTACTATTTAAATATTATTCTAAGGTCATATAATCGAATATATAAATTATTAAGCATACTAATAATAAGTATTAATAGAAGATATAACTTAATAGTATTTAAATATTGTTCTAAAGTATTATAATCAACCATATAAATTGTTAAACACACTAATAATAATTATTAATTATAAAGTAGTTTTATATTTTTTCTTGCTTGATCTTTTTAATTATGGGCTCATACTCATATAGTTCATCAAATTTCTTGTTCTTGAGTCTTGTTCCCTTTCTTGTCTCTTTTTTGTCTTCATCTTCTTCGTCAATGAGTATCGGTGTAGGAGAAATAATTACTTCTTCATCTTGTTTTTTGTCTCTTTTCTTTTTTGGCTTGGCTAATTTTTTAACTTGTTGTTGATCATCTTCTTCTTTGATTTTCTTGATTCGCCTCACTTTTTTTTTTCATCTTGTTATTCTTACTTTCATCCTTGTAGTATTGTTCATCTTTTTTTTCAGTTGCGGTATTCAACCAAAGTTTATTTTTCTGGCTCCTCTTCCAAACTACCGCTAATTACTCCTCATCTTCATTATTTTGTCCTTCAGTTGTTGTCCTCTTTTTAGTTGCATGAACCTCTTCAACGATAAATATATTCCTTTGTCGTTCGTTCTCATTTTTTTCGCTGACCTTGACTAAGAAATCAAATTCCTTGTCCTTGCAAGATATCATTTTTTATAGTGTGACGACTTCTCTTTTTCCCTGTTACATTGAGAATAATATTATTATTTTTTATGTAATAAAATTAATTTACTATCACTATTCAAAAAAAATTACCTTGTCATCAACTGATTCTTTGTATTTCTTGATGTCACAACCTATTAGTATTTCTGTCTCATCAAAAAGAATAATTGTTGCTTCATTCTCACCATCATTAACTTGTAATCTCAGCATGTACCTGAAATTGTTAGTTGAATCTTAGTCATCTTGTTTTATGTTTAAAATAATAAAATTTGTAATTTGTTTGGAATTACCTTGAAATTATCTCAACGTAATTGTTACACTTGTCACATGTTGCTTGACCCTCATCCATGTAAAATATTTTCTTCCAACACTTTTTACATGATTCATACCAAGGTTGTTTTTTATTGATCACTTTGGTAATAGTTGTTGTTAGGACGTAGAAAGACTACAAAATAATAATAAGAGTTAATGTTAGTTTTTTGATTTATACTCATAACTAACAAAAATTCTTTGTGGTTGGTACATGTTGTTTTGATGATGCAATTTCGTTAGCAATTTGTTCTACAGTTGCTTTGTTGAGTATAGGTCAAGCTGTAATGTATAAATATTTGTAAAGTTAAATGGAAAAAATAATAACTTAAACAATGGATAATGGTAAAATAATCTTATATTATATTTCATATATATACATATATCCTTACCATTGTTGGATTTCATACGTTATGGGATTGATAATCACTATTGTCGTTCTTGTACTTGATACTTGTAAAATTTCTGATTTGAGCAATTATATATAGGTCGTGTTATGTGCATTTTTATTATTATTAGATAAAAATTGACTCAAAACTATATTTTATAGACTTACCTTGATATTTTGATATCATTCCGTTTGATAAGGCAATGATAGGCTTTTTATCTTTTATTTCATAAAGGGTTTCTTCTTCCTTTTTAGCTAAGTATCCCCACATGATCAATTTCAACTCTTCACTTCTAATTTTAAAATTTTAAGTATTGTTAAGCAAAATTGCAATTATTTGATTTTATATATAGGTAAAATTGTAATTGAATATTAGAAAATAAATATATTACCTTTTCTCCATTAATAGAATTTCTCAAAATTTGCCATTGAATGGTTTTGTGCTAATGATGAAACCAATAATATCTATCATTAAAATAATTGAAATTAGAATATGAATAGTATTAAAAAAATCATTAATTTAAAATAATGATTACAACGTTTTATAAATTTAGTTGCTTACCGATTCATTTGCTTTGGTCATAATGAGGAAGATCCTGAAATTCCATGAATTCATAATTAATAACATCAAGGGGGATAGGGATTGACGATTCTTAGATCATGGTTGAGTTTGTCAGAATGAGTTCAATGTCGAGGTTAATATTCAAGTAATTTGGATTTGGTTTCTTGGCAACTCCATTGGTAATAACATATGTGCATCCCTTTTCTAAGGTATCCTTGAGCTTTTGCACCGCTTGCTTGAAAATCATTGCTTGAACTTTTGTTCCCTGATATAATATATATAATTTAATATTATAAATAGTATTAAATATTCAGTAAAGAGAAAAATAATTATTAATGTAATATTTTAATTAATACCTCACGATCTATTAAGATCAGTGCTAATTTTTCTAAGGTGCCCATTTTATCATTGTAGTTTTCGACTTGACCTTTTCAGATAACTAAAAGTTCCAGACGAAATTCAGTTTGTTGATCTTTAAGGTCTCTTATATATCTGCATGTTTTTTCTTCTTGGGATAGTTGCATCTTTTCGCTCGTTCTTGTCATCTAAAGAGAAAAGAAATTATTTTAAAAATAAAAAAATTATTAAAGCAAGAGAATTCTAGTTGCGATTGTGGAAGAAAAGAACATGGAAAACATATACGTGTACACATAAAGACATGAAATGACAGGCTTACCTTGCTACGTCATTCGAGCCTTTGTTATCTCTTTAAAGTCCTATTCTTAGTATTTTAATAATAAAAAGGATTCTAAATGTGGATTGTCAAAGTGTCAAGGAATTTGGATCAGCTTAATCTCAATTTTAAATAAATAAATTATGAGCTTCATACCTGTAATCCACCAGTATCATAAAGCAGATAACAACTTACGCGAGGATGGATGTAAACCTGCATTCAACAGATGGATGTTTAGAATGTAGGTGTTATAAGCAGCCTGTTTCATAAAATTTGATGATAGATTTTAATGGATCTATAATCATGAGGTAAATTATACACATCAAAGCAAAAACTCCGAAAAGGTAAATCCTCGCAAAGTTTTCTCATAACATAGCAAAGTTTTTCATGCTCGTGCGAACGTTACAGATTCTCTAGACTCTAATATTTAGAAACATCTCCAATTCTGCAACTGATGAAAGACCCTTGCAACTAAATCAGGACGGTCTTGTGCAAGTTCCCCTTCTGTAAACTAATCTTGAATCTCTTTCCAATCTGGATTACATGTCATAGTAATAAATAAATCAGGCTTCCCAAAATGCTGGACCAATGATATCGAATCAAGATATCGTCGTCGCATATCTCGTGGTCCTCCAACAAAAGAGGCAGGAAGGATTAACCTTTTTCTCACTTCACTTCCTCTGGTTTCTCCTGACATGACACTATCAGCAATACCTTGGTACAATTAAGATCGGATTTTTGCTTACTGATGACGGAAGTAATCAAGTTTGGTAGTCTCCAATTTAATGTACATATTTACAACATATTGTTGGAATAGTCTACCAGATAGTAAAAGTATCGATTGTGTAAAAGCTCTAATTTGAAACTTGTAACAATAGTACCCTCTACACGATACTCTTTGATATTGTAGCTCTATGCACACCTATATATTAAATTTTTTTTGTGAAAATTCTATAAGACACATGAAAAAAAATAGAGCTAAAAATTGAAATAATATCATAATAATTAAAAGCTTACCTTTTGTTTCTTGATCTAAAATATTTTCTGCAGATGTAAATGTCAAAACACTTGAAAAGTCTTCTATAATTGTTGTATTAGTGTTGGAGGACTTTCCGCATTGTTTAAAAATATTTTGATGCCAATCAACTTCTCCTTTAGGGTATAAAGGCGGGTATTGCAGAGGATCATAACAACTAAAGTAATGTTTAATTCTATGGCTCCATCCCGAATGTGCACGAACAACTATATCTCTTTTAAATGGAACATTAGAATTATTTCCTTCAATCCATACAACAACAACTTGATGAACAGAAGACGAGTTATAAACTCTTTGATCAATATTAACACTTGTATTGATATGAATTTGTAAATCGTCAAGTGAGGAAATATCTTTGAAACCTTTCAAAAATTTAGGATATGAGTTATTTTCCAAAACCTTCATCAATTTTTTCATAATATTTTCATCCAAGTTAGCATTCTCCATAATTCTCATTCTATTGTGTAACTCATTATCAGTATCATAAAAGTAAAGTTGAAAATACACTGGATTATTCTCCGTGGGTACCAATTCGGGGAGATTGTGGTATGATTGACCTTGAGCTTTTTAAGTATAAACTCTTTTCCTCGATGAAGCAAGTTCTTTATCATATTTTACACCAAATGATGTAAACCCAAATATACTGTTATATTTTCTAATCTTTCTACGAAACTCTTTCGCTTCTTCTGATTGTGACGTATAAAGTTCTAGCAAATCATCATTATAATATGTGGCCAATTTAACTTGTCCATTTTGACAACAAAATATTAGTGGTTCGAACTGAAAGCTTTTTGTACCACAATATTTACAACTGGGAACATCCTTTAACGTAATCGATGGTTCAACTTCTATATGTCCTACAAATTAGAACAAATAAAAGATTTACAATATAGTTTAGTATTAGTCACTCCAAATTAAAACAAATAAAAGCTTTAATTTTAAATATTGAATCAAATTATTAATTTTTAAAATATTCCATAATAGTTACAACTGGGAACATCGTTTAACGTAGGTAGAGGTGAAATAGATGGTTCAACTTCTATATGTCCTACAAATTAAAATAAATAAAAGATTTACTATATAGTTTAGTATTAGTCACTCCAAATTAAAACAAATAAAAAAATTAATTTTAAATATTGAATCAAATTATTAATTTTTAAAATATTAATTAATCACATAAGCTTTAAGCAACCAATTTCTCTCTCGTCTTTTAACATTTGTCACCATCAAATCAAACATTGAATCGAATTATTAATTTTAAAATATTAATTAATCACATACCTTGATATTCATAAAAAAATGATTGAGTTTTAAGCAACCAATTTCGTTCTCTTCTTTTATCATTTGGCACCATCAAACCATTGGTCATTTTTCTTTTATTTATAGACATATTTTCCTACAATTGAAATAAATTTAAAGATCAATTTGCAAGTAAGTGGTAATTTAAGTCATTTATTGAATAGTGTATGAAATTGTATAAATAAATATATATGGATCGAACTAAATAAATACAACATGGATCTATTGTACTTAAAGAAAAAGTTGAAATAACACGAAAATATATAAAGAAATAAATCAAATTTTTAATTAAATATATTAAACTTAAATTTTTATTGAGTTTAAATTTTTAAAGAAAAATTCATTAGTGGTTATTTTTTTAAGTAATTTATAAAAGTAATTTACTTAATTAAGTTAAAATTGTTTTAATTCTATGGGCTGGGCCAGATGTTTTGATACTTTTTTCGTTGTTTTGTTATTGTGTCAAAGCTGGATCTACAAATTGATGTAGTTTTAAATATTTAATTTATAAGTGAATTGATTATAACTTTTAGTCCTTGTTTGACTCCACATGTTCTCGCGGCTAAAAACTACTTTTGGACCTAAAATAAAATGTTTGGAAATAAATCGTGTCTTGCTTATGATATTTTCCATTACATAACATTCATGATTATTCGAAAAGAAATCAACTTAATGGGAAACAATAATCTAGAAATCTAGTGGAATGATGTTATCATTTAACAAAAAATGTTCAAAGGATGAAAGTAGCAAATAACTAATTTAAGTTAGATGGCAGATTCTACCTTTGTTATAAGGTAAATTAGAAAAAGATAATGATGATGATTCAAACAATTTCGACAATCATAAATACATACACATCTCGAGCTAAATAAATACACACATATATATAGGACTCAAACTAATTAAATATAAAATTTATATAATAAATACATAATTCATACCACAATAAATACATTGAAATTAAATATAAATATACAAAATCGAAGGTTAGGGGCGATACCAGAAAAACCACACTCAAAGCAATTGTTGGTCAAAGACAATAGTTCTCTTTTTCGTTTTTCAAATTTCGGCGAAATATTAGCGGTTCAATCCCGCTAGTTAAACCATCATTGATCTTAATTTAGAAATTAAGATGAAACCAATTACCAGCAAGTATTAAAGTCCGTACCTTTTTGTTCTTTTGGCGCTACAATTGGAAGGTGGAAGAAGAAGAAGGTCGTGAAGTTTATGGTTTAATAAGATTAATTAATTAAAGAAGTGATTGAGTAATAAATTTATTCAATTTTAATAGGTACGTTAATTAATTAAATAAGTAGTTGAATAATAGATTTATTCAATTTTAATAGGTAGGTAATTTTAAAAATTAAAAGACTATTATACCCTTAAAAAATTTAATAATTTAAGGATATCATAGTAATTTAAAGAAATAAACCCCTTCGTGCTTTTTATATAGTATAGATATAGATAATTTAACTCCATTCGAAAAGCATGAAAAAACATGTTTTTAAAAATAGAAGGTATCTTATTTATATTAAAAAATACAAATTTATTTATTTAAAATACAAATTTATTTCAAATATTAACATAAGATGTACTCCCAAGTCCCACCGGGTGTCCATATTTATCGTTGGGAATGTTGACACAAATTTTAAGGTGATGATGGGAAACTTTTTTATTGTATTTATTCTCAGTAAATGCTTGTTTATTCATTTGAAATTTACAATTTGCTAGCCCAAATCTCACATTTGCTCACATTATTTGACAGAAAAGCAGATAAAATCTTTAAAAAATAAAAAATCTAAAATCTAAAAAGACTCTTGATCCAGACCAGCAAAACAGGTCCAAAATGGTAAGTATTGAAATTCGAGGGAGTATTAATTTACTTAAAAAAATATTAATACATATACTTATTTCTTAGAGATGAGATTTTTTTGCATATATAATTTTAATGTTACTAATTTATATAACAACATTTAGATTAATATATTAAGTAATGATTTTATAGATGATTTTATTTTAATTAAAATAATTCATAACACAATAAATAATTTTTAATCAAACAATTTACTTGTTTCATATCCCAACATAGCACAAACTTGCACAACACTCATAGTCTAATTTGTAGTTAAAAATATAGTTCTCTTCCCAAAGATACACAATAAACATGGGTAAATTTGGAAAGTATGTTAAACACTTCTTTTAAGACTCCAAATGATTGCTATTGGGTAGAAGCGAGTACTATTTTCAAATTGAGAGGGTAGAATTTGATTCTTAACTAATACATAGTAGATCAATACATAGTTAATCAGGTGAAATCATTTAAACCAATTAGATCCATGTAACTAGTATTTCTAAGTTTATCATACACACACAAAAATACTAATACGTATAAGGTGGATAAAACTCAAAACAAATTTTTTTAAACTGATTTGAACTCATAATTTTAAAATTGTCCATCGATAAAAGGTTTAATTGATCCATTGTGGCTAAAATAGGAGAAATATATGGAGAAATCAGATCAACATTAGCTTATGTATGAATCAACCCAAAAGAAACCAAAGGATAAGAAAAGAGAAGAAAGACTAAAACTGCATCCAACTACATAAGCAATCATTATAAGCTTGCATTAAAGCAACACGAACCATCTTACACAAAACAGAGAGAATAGGTTGAATCTACTAGCACATACTAACATCCTTGACTGAAAAAAAACATCCAACTCTCTGATTCGATTTGATCCGATCCAATTCGACTCGACCCAACGTAGTTAGTTTATGACAGAGAATAGCCAAGCTAGGCATAAACTAAGATGATAAAGAAACCCTGAAGAAAGGCATGGCCTTCCCTTTGCCTTAATGACTTGCCTGTTTTGCCCCTCTAACTCACTCTCCCATATTCAGGGAAAGAATATCAGAGGCTTCAATTCAAACTTTTCTTCTTTCTCCTCTTCCTCCACATTTTTTTTATAGATGAGAGAATTTTGAGTCAAGAAATTGTAGTGATGAGTGATAGATTTGCATATAATCTTGGAGTTTTATTTATATATATATATATGAGGGCAAAGGGGGACAAGTCAGCACATAATTATTAATTATTTAAACCTAAAAAGGGCATTATTCTCTTGTTGGCTCATGCTTATCCCCCACTAACACAAACTTAACGATTCCTTCTCTTTACTTAAATTACACACTCTCTTTTATCATCCCACGTGTTGAAAGCCGAAGGAAATTGGATTATGGATTTGAAATAGAAAAAGATAAAGATAAAAAATACTCCCTCCGGTCCGAAATAAACGTCGTTTTAGCATTTGCTTTTACTGTTTCGGCACATATTTTAAAACGGCCGGTAGACTCACTATTTGAGACAATTTTGCCCCAAATTTTTTCTGGAAAGTACGTTAAGGATTAACGTACGTTCACAAAAAATTTCGGATTTTTTTAGGGTCAAATAGTACCTCATCCAGCCTCCTCAATATGCGTTACCTACTGAATATTGGAATGCGAGAAAGTCATTTAAAGTGAACCAGAGGAAGTATAAAAATGCCACAGACAGGTGGATGGCTCAAGAAGACAGGAAATTGTATTTGAATACAAAAAGAAAATGTAGCTAAAGTACTTTATAGCTATGACCCTAAGTATAAAGTTTTAAACAGCCCCCTCTGTGCAATTCAAAGCAATTCAAGTGGTGGAAAGTGACTTCATGAATGACATATTTCGAATAGAAAGGGAATGAATTTTAAAAAGTATTATAATAACTAATTGCATTTGATATCATCACCATCAACTAGTGGACGTGCCGGAGTGGTTATCGGGCATGACTAGAAATCATGTGGGCTTTGCCCGCGCAGGTTCGAATCCTGCCGTCCACGTTTTGTTTTCGTGCCACCAACCTTCCACTCTTTTTTTCTTGTTTCAAGGGGCAAGAGTCGCAAAACAGAAGAACAAGCCACAAAGCCACCGATGAATGCTGACCAGAAAATGTCACCACCACCTCTTCCTCGCCGGTCTCCTCCGGCAATGCAAAACCATAACCCAACTCCACCAAATCCATGCCTTCACCGTCACAACTTCCTTCCTCTCTCCCCATTTTTTAACCAAAATACTCTACACACTCACCACTCTCATCCCCGCCGGAACCACCCAAATACCCTCCTCCGCCGCCCTATCTCACTATGCAATTTCAACCTTCAATTCAATCTCAACGCCGTCGACTTTTGCCTACAACACCATCATTAGATCCCTCTCCCTGCTCCCTTTCCCTAGCCTCGCCCTCCGTTTCTTCATCCAAATGCGCCGCTTCTCCATCCCACCGGACTTTCACTCATTCCCTTTCACATTGAAAGCCTGCGGGCTCTTTGGTGCCCATTTGGTGACTCAATCGCTCCATTCTCAAGCTTATAAATTTGGGTTCTTGTCAGATTTGTATGTGATTAACTCTCTTATCCGTGTTTACTCATTGTCTGCTGGTATAAGCGATGCGTATCGGATGTTTGAGGAAAGTCCTCAGAGAGATGTAGTTACTTATAATTCTATGATTGATGGGTTTGTTAAGGCCGGTGATGTTGATAAAGCAAGGGCTTTGTTTGACGCCATGCCTACGCGTGATGCTGTGTCGTTTGGTACCATCATAGCTGGGTACGCACAGGGGAACTGTTGTGAGGAAGCCATTGAGGTTTTTGAATTTATGATGAATGGGGAAGTTAGGCCAGATAATTTTGCGTTGGTTTCAACTCTTTCTGCTTGTGCGCAACTCGGGGAGCTTGAGAAGGGGAAGAGAATTCATGATTATATTGAAAATAATAAGATTCGCGTGGATTCTTTCTTGGCTACAGGGTTGGTTGATTTGTATGCAAAGTGTGGGTGCATTGATATCGCCTTGAAGGTTTTTGAGTCCTGCCATGATAAGGGGTTGATTACTTGGAATGCTATGCTTGTTGGTCTTGCAATGCATGGCCATGGTGAGTTATTGTTGAATTATTTCTCTAGAATGATAGAGGCCAGGGTTAAGCCGGATGGGGTTAGCATCTTAGGGGTTTTAGTGGGGTGTAGCCATGGAGGTTTAGTAGATGAGGCAAGGAAGATTTTTCATGAGATGGAATCTGTTTATGAGGTCCCTCGAGAGCTCAAGCATTATGGTTGTATGACTGATTTGTTAGGACGGGCAGGGTTGATTGGCGAAGCCACGGACATGATACAGAGGATGCCTATGAGTGGTGATGTGTCTGTGTGGAGTGGTTTGCTTGGAGGGTGTAGAATACATGGAGATATTGAGGCTGCAGAGGAAGCAGCAAAGCATGTGATGGAATTGAAGCCTGAAGATGGTGGGGTTTATTCAATACTGGCTAGTGTTTATGCTAATGCAGAGCGTTGGGAAGATGTAGTGAATGTTAGGAGATCATTGAGCAGCAACAGGGTGGTAAAAAAGAATGTTGGTTGTAGCTCGATTCGAGTAGATGGAATCGTCCATGAATTTCTTGCAGGAGATAGCTTGCATCCTCATAGTGATGAGATTTATTTAGTTTTAACTGGAATGAGAGAGCATGAATGTGAATTACGCTGGCAAAGTGCTTGAACATCAAAAAGACTTAACTCACAGAAGGTGGAGAAGACAGCGTATTGCATTGGGATTCTTGGATGAGAACAAGAACATGAATACTTGTAACTTGTAAGGATGAGATTCTTGTAAACATTTGAGCAAAAAAAAGAGAGTTCTTGTGCACATTGAATAATCTTCTCAAGATATCATTTGGCAATAGGAGAAGCATCGGATTGAAAGTTATAGCTGCAAAGTTGAACTTGATCAATATATGGATGGCCAACCTCAAGTTGGAGGAAACATTGTCAAGCTTCAACCTTGCAAAATTGAAGAGGATAGCCAATTCACAGCAGAATAAGATACTCCGCTACTGACAATCTCACACCATTCGACTGCTCGGTGGAGCAAACCTGTCTTACTCTGACGATGTAGTTTTTCTAGTCGGTTCGAGGTGTCCTTTGCCTGACTTCTCTTAATTGATTAGCTGATAGAACCAATTTCATGTTTTAAGTCAGTCTTGAACACAAAACAAAGGATATCCTGCCACTTCATCAGGTCTCATGGGTGGTGGAGTACTCTTCAGCTGCCAGGGTCATCTCCTGCAATTTCATGAATTTCAATCAGAATACAACAATTGAGAATTGTAAGATTGACTGTCTTTCTGCTATGTTCATATATATACTTAGCCACATGATAAATCCTCTTTGGTTACTGCTTTGTAGTCATCATGGATATAATTTTTGGTAGCCTGTGGGTGATCATCGATTACTATTTTACCTTCTTGTTGACTTGTTGTGCGTATTTTTCTAGCCGTTAGTTCCTAAATTTCTTGTTTTACCGAAGCCATTTGCAGACTTGTTTGAGATGTGTGGCAAATCGCGCATTCAGTCGAAGCCCCGAGCATTTCTTCTTTCTTTTTTTGGGTAAATTGATATCCCTGAGCGTTTCATCATCACCAGTGAAGCCTGCGTATATATCAGAAATTTTATGAACAGCTACCAGGTTTTTACAGTAACTGATATACTGAATTCGGTCCTTGCAAAAGTTTTTGTGCAACATAGAAAGTAAAAAATGAAAATCACTTTGTTCCATTAAGAGTAAAAAGTTCATGAATATGATTTGAACAAGTAGTTGCATTGCATGTTGATACAGGAATTTTCTATTTACAGCATTAGATCCCTGTTCTTTTTTTATCAGAATTTTGGTTCTTCTTGTTCATTTGTTCATGAAGTAGCTAATAGAGTGACAAATGAGATTATGCATGAATGGACTGTAAAATGATCTTTCAAGTGAAAGGAGTGAGTGTACTGTAATAAGATGTGATCTGTCGCTTCCTGAGGCTTCCTATCCTCTCTTGACACATAGACTGGTTTTCCTTTAGATTAGTGTCATATGAGCCTTTCCACATCCTGCTACGTGTCTCCAGAACTCTCTGTCACCAAAATCACCAAATCACCCTCTATTTATACCTCAAAGAATCCCCACTCCCTTCTTCCACCTGCAAATCAAACGAACAAGAATCTTGTTTTTTTTCCAGCAACTTTCCAACCAACTTCAAGAAACAACACATCATATACATATCCATCAAGAAACAAAGAGTCACACATTCATCCACTTACTTTTGCTGAGTCATGGCTTTCAGATCAACGGTAAGTTATTATTACCTAAACCTTTTCCATACTTAATCAATTGTGTTCAAGTAGTAAGTCCTACTTTTTGGTTGTGTTCAAGTAGTACGAGTTTAATTAGCCTTAACTTAGGTTTATAATTCTCGCTTCTTGATTTGTTTATATGATTTTGCTTTTAATTCATGTTTGTGCAGAGTTGTTGGAAGCAATTGGCGAGTCGTTTAAGAGGCACAGCAACTTACACAAGTGCTACTCAACCAAAACTCAAGTCTTGGGCTCCGGCAAGTGCAGCTGAGTTCGGTCACCACCGCGGGGGGGAGCAGCAACAACGCAGAAGCGCCACAAAGAAGCGATCAGTGGGTGCTTTTTTCCCGATTTATGTGGCGGTAGGGATGATAGTGTTGCAAATGACGTTGGGGCTCTACACGGCTGGACACCATATCGCGTACGCGCCGGAGGTGCACCTGAGGAAGAAGAGGAGGGAGATGGTGGTGGAGGTGGAGGAGCCTGACAGAGTGGTGGAGGAAGCGGATAAGTTCATAAAGAAGTCGTGGTTCAGGAAGATCGCTCATGTTCAGAAGTTTGACAATGGGCAAAGAGGGGAGAAGATGGGGAAGGATGTCTTAGCTGAACCTCCTCGTGCCATTACTCTCAAAGATGTTGGGGTTGCCTAGTAAAATCCTTTTTTTTCTTTCCCTGCCTTTTGTTGGAATTCGGGGAAGTTTGTGGAAGCTTTCAACTTTCTAATGTACTCTTAAGAGATGAGTCGAGTTGAGTGATAAAAAATAATAATAAGATGTCACGTTTGTACATAATAAAAAACATTTGTGTTGGTATTTTCATATTTGGAATGGATATGTATGAAAAGGGGAGTAAGTGAGTGTTTGGCGTTCAAGTTGGGTACCAAACTACCTTTTCCCAACCTTGAACGGAGTAATTGCATAAAAAAAATTCAACCGTGGGAGGGTACTATGATACCACTACACTAGTTGCGCTGGATTTGTGATAGTCTTTTCAACTTTAAAATTAATTAGTTCTCTTGGAAGAGTAGGAGTTTGGAGTTTGGATATGTTGATGTCTTGAAGACGGGAAAGTTTTCATTTTTCAGTTTGTTGCATCTTTTGAAAGGGGTTAGGCTTTTGTTTATCTGCAATTCGTATTATACAAGTCACATCAATCAATATATTAGATTTCAACATGGAAAACTAGTAAGAGTGGTCCGATGGACAAAACAAAACATATAATTTGGCAGCAAAGAATCACAAGAAAGACCAGTTTTCTGCCGACATCCTTAGACGTTTCTTTATCTTGCCAGCACTCTGAGCTCTGCAATCACGAAGAAGGTCGAACACCCTTTTTGATTTTGTAGCTTGCAGTGATGCTTGCTTTGGAAGATGAGGTTTTCCACTCCTCAGCTCTCAGCCGCATTTGCTTATAACCAACGTGCCTAAAATTACACCTGGTAGGAATAGCACAGGCATTTTCCAAGATTTGGATTGGCCCTTAGAAGAGATATAAGATGGTCTCCAAATCCTCATTTCCTGTCTCCACGCACAATTGCCTGAATACCTACATTGAAGTAACAGCTTTTTCCAATAATGAACCGGCTCATTTATTTATAGGTTGTACTGGTGTTTCAGGTCAGGAAAATAAATGAATTGAGGAAAGGCACCCATATGTCCCAGCAAACGAATTCCATTTACCTCTATCATCTCAATGGTTTGAAGAACTTTGGCCATTTCAGAATCAGAAATCTTGACTTCTGAACTGGTGAAAGAAATGTACATCTGACCCCCAAAAGAATACCCTCTGGACATACTGCGACAGATGAATTGCCCTGAAATTAAAATTTACATTTGTTGTTCAAGATCCTACAGCTGACCTCTGTTTCTACTTTCCCGCATCTGTTGTTTGGTCCTGATTGTGGTTTACTCCCACCTTTGTGCTGTGAAGATGCACGTTTTAGCCTCCAGTTTTCGTCACTAAGCTTGTTCTGAAAGTGGCAACCCATTTTAGCTCTTCTCCATTTAGCTACTGAGATTTCTCAATCAATAACGAGCCTCCTAGCTCTAAGGAGAAACCTTCACTGCCATTAAACAGTGAGCCTACCAATATCAAATCTAGTTTGCCTGTGATTCAACCTCACTGCAACTGATAGTCCAAGTTATCCGAATTAGATCCTTCAGTTAGTAAAACTTTATGAATTCTCATATTGGTCTCATGTATCACATCCGCTTGATCATGTGAACCATCGTAGGTGAGGAATTCGTGAACAAGACCATTTATTTCAACAGATGAGCAACCAGGTTGCTTTTGTATTTTCTGATGAGCCATAAGGTTCCTCACTTTTCTCACATCACCCCACCTGGAAGCTGAAGCATACACATTGGATAATAGGACGCGGGCCTGAGACTTTTGTGGCTCTAGTGCCTCAATTTTAGTGTTCACGATCTCAGCTAAGTCTATATTTCCATGATTCCTGCAAGCAAAAAGAAGTGACCTCCATATAATCACATCAGGTTCAATGGGCATTGCCCTAACAAACTCTTCAGCTTCAGCAATAAGGTTAGCGCGGCCAAGAAGATCAACCATGCATCCATAATGCTCAATACGTGGTGTGAGATGATAAATTTGACTCATGGCTCTGAAATAGTGGAGTCCCCTACTCACAAAACCACCATGACTACATGCAGACAATACACCAAGGAAAGTGACTTCATTTGGCCGAACATCACCTGACATTTCCATCTGATCAAACAGGTACAATGCTTTATCACAGTTGCCACTCATGGCAAGTCCAGAAATCATTGAAGTCCATGAAAAAACATCCTTCTTATTCAGCTCCTTGAAAATTTGGAGAGCCTTTTCGACATCTCCGCACTTTGAATACATATCAATCAAAGCATTCCTCACAGAGAGGTTCATCTCAGTGCCACTTCTTTCACAATAATTATGCGCCCACCTCCCTTGATCCAATGCACCCATATGTCCACAAGCAGAAATAACAGCAGCAATCAATGCAGAATCTGCAGTAACCCCATATAACTGCATTTCTGTAAACAACCCAATTGCTTGCTTAAACATATCTAACCGTGTAAAACCTACAATCATAGAAGTCCAACACACTAAATTTCTCTCAGGAATTCTATCAAATACCTTTCTAGCATCCCACATCTGCCCACATTTTGCATACATGTCAATCAAAGAAGAACCCAAATACTCATCCAAAACAAACCCATTTCTTAAAATCACACAATGAACTTCTTTTCCTTTATCAACAAATCCAATCCGTCCGCAAGCACTAGCAGCACTAATCAACGACATCCCATCAAATCTCACATGATCATCGCGCGACAAATCACCAAACACCTTCAATGCATCCACATTACAGTCACAAATTAAATACCCAGATAGCATGCTATTCCAAGTAACCACGTCTCTTACAGAACTCTGAACCATGCCAAAAACCTTACTAGCTATTTTAATTGCACCGCACGAAGAATACATTGAAATCAATCCATTTTGCACAAAAACATCATCTTCAAGCCCTAATACGATGCTTAGCAAATGCAATTCCTGACCTTTGCTGAGTAACAAAAGGCGCCCACATGCCTTGAAAATTAATGGGAAAGTGTAATTATCAGGTAAAGTTCCAATCTTTCGCATTGAATTGTAAAGGGTAATGGAATCTATGGGGTTTGAGCTCTTAGAATAGGATTTGAACATGAAATTGTAAGCAAAGACATTTGGGTTTTGCATTTGAAAGAAGAGAGAGCGAGGAAAAGAGAGGGACTTTGAGATTGAGAAAGAGTGTAAGAGGAGCTTGCTTGATGTTGATGGATCGGTGAAAAGACCAGAAATAATGGCATGAGATAGAATTTGATTGAAATGAGCTTGGTGCTTGATGTTAAGTAAATTCCATTCGCCGGAACGCAGAGGAAATTTGGTGGCAACGAGTTTCCCGATTTTGATTGTGGCAGGAAGAATGGTCATTGAGCAACGAAATAAAAGTCGCAGAGGAAGAGGAAAGCTGTGGTTTTGTGCGGGTATTGAAGAGGAACGAGTTATGCCGGGAAAATAAATAAATAAATATTTTTGAAGTGAATGAATAAAATATTTTGAATTATTTGAGTTTTAAGTAGATAATGCTTTTAACTCTTATATGTTAATCCTTCACATTTTTTTAGACTAAAGTCCGGCGATAAAATATTTTTAGGATATCCTAAGTATAAATTGGGTAAATTAATTATATCATTTTTTTCTATTATTTTTATAGTATGCAAAAAGTATGATAGAATTTATCTTTTTAATTTCAAAATTACACTAATAATAAATTTCATTTATAAAAATTAATTTTACTATGAATTAATATATATAATCAATTTCTTTCTAAATACATTTATGGAACTATTTTTTTTACCTTTTTATTGTTCTAAATGAATTTAATGATTTGTAGGATCTTAATATAAAAATAGGCGTCTTAAATACTCATGATTTACATTTTATAGAAAATAATTAAAATTATTTGATATAAATTTGTTATTCTTTAAATTTTGTCACAATTTTCAAGGACTGAGTTTTATAAGTGATAAAAACATCAGAATTGTTTGGTATCATTTCTGTTTCTAATTTTCTGTTTATTTTTCTAAATAAAATATAAAATATATTTGGTAAAATTATTTTTTGTTTTCAGTTTATTCTTTTACATGAACAATTTATGAAAACAAAATTATAACCTTAAAAATTAGAAAAAATGATTTTTTTATTTTACAAAATAGAAACAAAAACTATATCAAACAAGTCTTTAGGTGTTCAATATATTCAAAACCTACCGACCCTAAAATATTTTTTAGAAAACAACAATTCAGGCAGTCAATTTAATAATAATAAAATGGTTTAATTTATTTTTTAATTGTGTATAATTTTTTATCCATTTTACTCATTAATTTATTCAACTTTAAAGTCACGCGGCGCTTACAAAAGAATCATTCTTTGTCCAACTATTTTTTTTTTCAATTCTTACCATATTTTCTCAAAAAAACAATTACCTTAAATAAAGTTGTAATTTTAGAAAAACGATATTGCAAACTTTAAAAATATATATAAATTATAGAAGTTAAAATAAAATATTTTTAAAAAATTACCTTAAAAAACTTCAAAGACTATCCAACCTAAATTTATGGCTCCATTATAAAATTATAAAATAAAATAAAAACCTAAATTTATGGCTCTCTCAAATATCACCGACAATGGGGTGCGACAAAATTATTATTGAGTTGGACTACCTCTTGAACATCTTAGCCCTGACTACTAGAGACCTCCCCCTTAGCTACACATGGCTGGTTTTGGAGGAGGTGGGTAGGTTAGCGTCTTATTTTACTAGTTGTTCGTTTCAGCACACAAAACAGACTTTGAATATCCCGGCTTATGAGTTGGGACAACTTGTTTTGATTTCCGGTTTAAGAAATGTTTGGGTAGGGAAATATCCCGAAACGATCGCGCTTTTTGTACTTACTGATATTAATTAATCTATTTTCACTTTTTTTTTAAAACCACCATGTATTGTTTATATTGGATGGGCTCGTAGCGGTGAGAAGTTTGGAAAATCTGAATGTGATTAAGAAGTTCAAGGTAGTTAAAAAGTGACTGTTTGCGGATAGGATTAGATTGTTTTTATTGTCAAACCTTACATTAAACGTGCATCTAGTTGATTTTGAAATTTACGTATTATACTATTAAAAAGTTAGAAAATGCCGATGGGTAAACTCGTTGATTTGTCAAGCTCTACATCCAGCTCGTTGATTTTCGATGGATTCTTTTACCCGTCAAAAACGTCCCGCACTAGCTTTGTGTATTTTTTCGTGCGAAATTCAACCTTTTCTAGTTTGGGACGGGTTCAGGTGGGAGCCCGTCGATAATTTCCAACGAGAAATAACCCGTAGGAAATTTTCGTCGCTCTAAGGGTTGTACTTTGTAGTTTCCGACACTACATTCAAACTCTTAAAAAAATTGTAGGGTCGGGTTGAGTAGAATCGGATATTATTTAAGCGGATTGAGCGGGTTGAACGAATATTAATTTTGTTTATATAATCACAACTTTAGTATTTGAAAAAGAATTTTGTTAAATTAAAATTAAGTTAATTGCAAATTTAAAAGTGAGTATGTAAAAACATGAGCAATATGACAACTATATATGAAATATACATGATTATATATAAACTAAAATTTTATACCATATCCCAAATGAAAAAAAAATGAAATAATATTTATGAAGAAATTTATATATTTATATGTTATTATTATACTCCCTCTGGACTCAAATAACTGTCACTAGCTACTATTCATGCACGCATTCGAGGAGGCCGGATGACGCACTATTTGACCTAAAAAACTTTCGAATTTTTTCTCGAACGTAGGTTAAGGATTAACGTACGTTCGAAAAAAAATACGGATTTTTTTGGGGTCAAATAGTGAGTCATTCGGTTTCTTCGAAATGCGTGCACGAACAGTAAAGTGACAGTTAATATAGTCCGGAGGGAGTATATGTTTTGTTAAAATTATATGATTTTGGCATTTGTAATTGCTTACGCGGGTCGGTTCAGATTTTTTATAAATATTAAATATGAGGACCCTATATTTATTTACTAATGCGGCTGTTTTTTTTAAAATTTAAAACTCGACCCTACTCCATTCAACGTATATGGGTGTTGATTTTGTATGGGTAGAGTCGGATTATTCAACGTATATGGGTGTTGATTTTGTGTGGGTAGAGTCAGATTGAACGGGTTGGACGAGTTATACGGGTTGACGAATATTGCTATCCATGAATCAATGTTTTCCCACCTCCAACCATACGTTGATGATAAGTTTTTATAGAAAATTAACATATGGATTTTGCAAGTGGCATGAGAGTTGACTCTTAGCTAGCTTACTTAATTCCACGCATGTCAACCAAATTAAGAAGATATGATCATGGAGAATAAAGGACAGCATGGAATATTATAAATTGATTAAAACCAATCTTAAAATGGATCGTGTTGGAATTTCAATCCCTTTATCCGAATCCGATCGTTAGATCGATCAATTGATATTACTGGATTTATATGCCAAACTATATCTATCTTTTGCATGTTTTTACGAGTATCGTGGGAGCCAATACACATTATTGATTCTTGAATGATTAGATGCCAAAATGGAGATCATATGTACCAACAAGATTAGGCATGTATACTTTTTCTTTCTCTTTTCCCATTTTGTTTACAGATTGGATTATACTACCCTTTTAAAACATTAGCTAAAAAAACATCAAGATGCCATTACAATAATTGAAGGGGCATTAATTGAGCTTAAATTGTGGTAGTTTTACCACCTGTTTTCATACATCTTAAATAGTAATTCTATTGATTTTAGTATGATTTTCATGCTTTCTGCAGAAAGCAACAGTGTTGAGCAAAAAGTAGAAAATGACAGAAATAGTCATTTCTGGGCAGAATGAAGCGAACACTTTTCTTGGTTGGTCTCTTGACCAAAAGGGAACCATCTTGGCTGATAGAGAATTCTACCTTCCGAGCGATACTTGAAGATTGAAATCTAATGCGATTGTACTTACTGGTTTATCCACAGAAGAGTTGGAGTCGGGTCCTTCCTTCTTTATCTCAGCTTTGTAGACTTCTAATCGGAGAGGGAGAGTGATTCAAATACAATTATCAATTTAATTAGGATTTATTTCATTTTTATTTCTTTAGAGATATTATTGAGGGAGGAAACTATTTATAGTCTCTCTAGGGTTTTGAGAAACCTCTCTCGTCCCTTCTCTTGGTTTTTACTTCTGTTCTTGAATTCTAAATCTTGCTCCTTCGTTTTCTTCATAGAAACGGATGATTTTTATATATACAATTACATCTTTTGTTTTCTTTAAAAACATGAGTATGCGAAGGTAAATAAATCTTTCTAGTAGAAGCGTTTAAAGCATGAGCATGAGTATGCATGAGATCTAATTGTTCTTTATTAATCTTTAAATCTGCATATAATTGATCTCCATAATAATTGTATTGTGTTTTCCTTTTGATTTTAGATCTGGCCAGTCTAGAGTTATTTTGATCCCGCACGTGTCATTCCTCTTGGTTACGGCAACCTTCTTGGGCCATTTACGGACCAAGAAGATCAAAGTAGACAGCTAGCCCTGAGAAGCTAGTGGGAACGGTTAATCTGATTTAGTACCGATTGACAACCGAGGATCCTAAGTTTGGAGTTGTCTTCCCCTAATCGATCATCAATCAATGTTAGTACACCCTTTAACCAACAATGTGCTAGTTGATTATGAATCATCTCTAAGCGTACCTGAGGTGGTTTTGATATAAGAGGGAAGTAGGGGTTATAAGCATACCATGATCCTATAGCAATTCTATAGATTGAAGATGAATACTCTTGCATCGATGATTGTTGTTCATATTTTATAGCTTGTTAGCTTCTACTAGGAATTTCTCGTATCTAATTGCCTCGTTCTTGATTTGTTTCTTGACCAAGAATTATATTCTTGGCATGGACGTTTTTACATGCTTTATTTTCTTTTCATCCTTAGTTTTAAACAAAATCCCCCAAATTTCACCTAAGTGTTACCACTGGTCTTTACAAGTGTAGACATCAAAATTGCGGCCCGTCTTAAAATACTCGGCCTAGTCTATAAAGAGACACGAAGTCCATTCACCGAAATCCATGAAACTTATTTGGTCAAAGCCCATCAACAAACTCATACTCTAAGGGATCAAAATTCATCTCATATTTATTAAATAATTTGATTAAATGTCAAGTTAATTAATATTTAATTATTAATTAATGTGCAAATTAATTAATAATGGTGGTTACACATTGGGCTAATGAGATGAGGACATGTGTCATCTTTCCCACTCAAATCCATCCCTGTGAGCCTATAAATAGAGGCCTCATTGGAAAGTGAGAAAAACACATTTTTGGAGAGAAGAAGTGCTGCAAAGATCAAGAGCTAAAGCATCTCGTCTCCAAGGAAGAAGGAGAAGCCACAAGCTAATTCAAGGTCGGTTTCTTATCAAATCAATCGCGGATTACAAGCTGATTCAAGGCCAATCCGTCAACCATCCAACTCAAGTTCAAATCCAAATCCGGAGTGAAGACTGATTCATTAATCAGAGGAATCAAGAAAAGAAGAACCACTTTTATTCTATATTCAACATTTGTAATTTGACACGTGTAATTTTCTCCTATTTTAGGAAAAATTGTGTGTACAACAAGCATTCACGAAAATCACACCATTACTATCTATGGATGAACCTCTTACTTGTTATTTACAATTAAACTTGTTCTTAGTAGTGAGTTGTATTTATTAATTATTTTTTACGAACTCGACACCCATCAAATTTTGGCATCGTTGTCGGGGAGTACGATTTACTAATTTTTGTGTTTTCTTGTTCATGACCAGGTCCTCTAGCAAGGAATTAATACCATTCAATCCAGAGCTGACCGGAGCAGAGACAGCAAATAGAAGGAAAGCCAAAAGAAAGCGATTGATACCAACGAATACTACACTGAATTCATTAACAGATTATCGTCTTGATCAAGAGCACTCTCTTGACTAAGAAGTAGACCAAGAAGTAGACCAAGAAGAACCGAATCCAAGAATAGACATGGCGGAGTAGCCAACTGAGCAGACTCTTAGGGAGTTAAACCAAGGAGTAGAATAGGCCACTTATTCATGCATTGATCTACCACTAGTGGTTCGTGATTGGGTTATCAAGACCAACATTATCCACAACTTTAAGAAATTTCATGGGCATTCCAATGAAAATCCTTATATTCATCTGAGGAATTTTCATTTGGAATGTGATGCACTCAAATCTCGAGAAGTTCCTATTGAGAGAGCTAAGCTAAAAGTTTTTTCATGGTCGTTGGAGGACTCGATGAAGAACTGGTTATACAGTTTACCTCACAACACCATCACCATATGGCAAATGTCAACAACCTTTTTGAACAAAAATTGAAATGCAAGCAAGGCTGGATCAACCAGGAAGAATCTCGTTTCCATCCAGCAGAGAGGGAACGAGAGCTTTGGAGAATACTACCAAATGTTCAAAAACCTTCAAGATATCTGTCCAACCTATAGAGTGATTGATCAAGCTTTGATTCAGTACTTCTATGACGGGATGAGTTAGAAGAACAAAGAGAGAGTTGATGCAGCAGCTGGAGGAGCTTTACAAGATCAAACTCCAACTCGACCTAAAACATTGCTTCAAACCATGGCTGAAAATTGCCATAACAACAACTCTTCAGAGCAATCTAACCATATCTCTTCTTTGAATTCAATTACCTTAGAACATCATTTGTCCAATATTTCTAACTTCATGCAAAAAAATTCTACAGGTGTTCATGGCCAAGAAATTAACCAAGGCACAACTGTGAGTGTTTGAGGAATTTGTTGCTAAGCTAATTATCACACTAACCAATGTTCCATGTTGCAACCTACAACACCAAAGGAGATCACTGCTCAAGATCAAAACCAAAACCAGCAGAACAAATATCCTCCTAACAACAATCCATATTCCAACAACTATAACCCTGGATAGAGAAATCATCCTAATTTCAGCTAGGCGTAGAATCAACCCTAGAACAATCAAACACCTCCAAACCAGTCACAACAACCACCATTCAACCTCCAAAACTTCGTCCCTAGACTACCCCAAAACCAAACTAACACACCTCTACAATTACCAGCACCTCCACAACAGTTACAAATAGCTGGTCCAACTCTTAAGGACACCCTGAGCAAGCTTATCTAGGCCAATCAGACACACACAAATGCCATTATGACAGATATGCATAAGCAAATTAACAAGTTAGTGGAGAGCACCAAGAATCAGCAAGGGAGATTGTCTACTAGCACGGTGGACAATCTCAAGCACAATGTGAGTGCGATCAGTTTGAGGAGTGGCATAGACCTACCAGAGAGGGTAGAGAGGATCGCATATGAGTGAGAGTTGAAGACGCTAGAGGAGATAACAGAGGCAGAAGAAAAGGAGTTGGCTGAAGATGAGATCATCCTAGCAGTAGAATAAACCTTCTAGGCCAAGGAAGAGGCCAAGAAAGCAGCAGAGGCTGCACTTCAGAAAGAAAAAGAGATGGACATCCCTCCACCTTTTCCACCAAGGCCTGCGAAGACCAAAAGGGAAAAGAAGGAAAAGGAATTTATGGATATATTGAAGAAAGTAGCAATTAATATGCTTGATTTAATTGCTAAAATTCCTAATTGTGCTAAATTCCTTAAGGGTTTATGTTCTAATAAAAAGAGACTTGTAGGAGTTGAATATGTTAACTTGACTCAAAATGTTTCATTAGTGTTTCAGTCTAAGCTTAAAAATTAATGTAACACACCAATAATTTGAAAAGGAAAAATAATTACATGCACTGTTATTATATATATAGCCAGTGTTATAACATGATTACTCATAATCCATATGAAGAGTTGAATTTAATTTTTTTTTATGAATACTAAATTAATTAAGTTGTTTAACCAATGATGATTCTCCTAGTGTAAATCTAAATAAATAAATCCCTTAAAAAAACAAATTGATATAAATTTTTGGGTTGCCGCATCCCGGCCACATTGGCTTTTGGAAAGCTTGATTTGGACATTGGTAAAGATGAAAATCGATTAAGTACTAAAATGTTGAATTAATCATCATCCTTTCTTGCTATTTTGGATGATGATTCTGTTGATTTTGGGTGTTTTCCATTCCTTTTTGTAGACAACAGGTTGTAGAGCCAAATCATTGAAAAGGAACTCAAAAATCCCATTAAGAGCATGAAGTTGGTGGAAGGTCAAAGAATAGCTGGACTCTTTCCCAGGCATAGGGGAGAGTCAGTCAGATCTACTTCTGAAAGCCAGAAAGTCAACGAAACCAAGACCAGTCACTTGGGCCTGGGCTTGGGCTGCACATTAGAAGACGCGTGCCTGTGTATCTCGCTTCCAGAAGACCTATTTTTACAGACTCCAACTCCTATTAAAACTACTTAAAATCTATTTTGAACTATTTAGGATATTAAGATTTTTTAAATTAGATTTTATCCAATTTTATAGGAGTTGTGATTGGATTAGGATTTTATTAAAAATCTAACGTGGGAAGAGAGGCCAGTCTTCTCTTCTTCCTGACCTCTATTCTGTTACTGTTTTCGTTTCTATCATATATTTATTTCCTTCTTCCTTTCTGATTTAATTAATTCATGCATATTTCTATGTTTGATTTAATTATGTCGTGTTCTAGCTAATTTTATTCGTTCTTGGTAAAGACTCTACGATCATGATTTAATTTGTTGTGAGATCAAATTGAGCTTTATAGACTCCACTTTTATATTTTTACTCTTTTTATTTAAACGTCAAATTGTTTTTATTTGATTTAAACTTGATCACCTTAGATTTTAATTTGAACAAGTACAACTTTTCTTAGAAACGTTGGATGCTACATCGTTGATAGGAATCTGCAGACAACTAATTGGTTTGCGAGCCAATTAGAAAAAAAGTAAAATCCGATTTATAGGAGTAGAAGAAATTCTCTTATAGATTGGGAAAGGTCTCTCCCCGTGTTAATTCAACCTCTCAATTAAACTTTATTAGGAGTACCGTCTTAAAGTTATTGATAGGTTAGAGATCCTATTATGAGTACCGCCTTAGGAATTTTGGGTAGGAGGAGAGCAGGAAGTTCAGAGTACCGCTGACTTCTATAGCCTTTCTATGAAATTGGTTTTGAAAATATTTGTATCAATGATCAACTTCTGAATCATGGTCTAGATTGAGTCTTTACCGGGAATTTGTCACCAACTGAGTTCATTTAATTATTCTTTGTTTGCTGTTTTTGTTTTCTCTATTTATTTAATTAATTGCAACACAAAACTTCATTATTGGTATTAACCACGGTTATAAAATTGGTCATATTAAGAATTTAAAATTGTCCTGAAATCTCTGTGGAACGATCCTTTTACCGCTTGCTACAGTTTTAATTAATTATTATATGGTGAATTGCAACATTTTATTTTTAACGATTTCGGCAACCATAAAAAATGCATGGCTGTAATTGTGGTAGTCAATTTTAAAAGCAACAATGTTTTATTTTCGTACACGATTTATTATATATTCCATCTTTAGGTATGGATTCCAAGCAAGCCTTCTTGGCTATATGTGTAGGGTTTGGTGGCCTCTTCTCTTTGGGTGCAGCATCCATCAAGTGTAATTGATATATATACCCATTAATCATTCGCTTGACCTTTGCGTTTGGGGACGAGCCAATTAATTGATCATGGTGGATACATTAATTATTTACATATTATTGTAATTATTCTTCAAATGCTTATAATAATAAAATAAAACTAGAAATAGGGTTTTTTCTTTTCTTTTCAATAATCATATTAATTATATTACAATAAGAATAGATATATAACCATACGTATGAATTAATGATGGACCGGTCGTCATTTTTTCAAACATGTGACGATTGAAAACATATAAAATAAAATGATTTAATTTTTGAAAAAATTTATAAAATAATTAAGAAATTAATTACTTATAATATCTTACCCAAAGAGATGCGATGGGCTAGAATCTTATCGTGGCAAGTGGAAACACCAACCCTAGCGCTAAGTAAAAGCTTATATTAAACCCACCCCATATAGGATTTGTCATGTTTTAGCCACAGATATCGGAGAAGAAATCGACAATACACTCACTCACTGCATTGGTTGGAGAAGCCGCCAATCTCCCTCAAAGGCTTCCAACATTCCCGTCCTTTAATCAATATATATATATAGTAGTACTAATTATTTTAATTAATTAAAATAGTATAATATTATCATTCTGAATTCATAAAAATATTTTATTTAATATACAAATATTATTTATTTATTTATGGGAAGGGAGCGTTGGAAGCTGGAGAGGGAGACTGATGGCTTACTCCCCCCAAAACTAATTGCATGGGCCATAATCATTTTCCTTCAATCGCAAGCCTACAAGATGTATAAGTTAGCTTGTGAAATCCCACAGGTCAGTTCCTCTTAATTTTTGCTAGGTGTTATTTTCCACCATTTTTTCTCCATTTCCCTTAATTTTTTAGTTTTTTTTAAACTTTTGATTGAATTACAATTTTTTTACACGATAAATATGAACGTTATTTATATATTATTATACATTCTCCATGCATTTGCATTCATTGAAGAAAAAAAGTTAAAATTTGGAATATGCAATAGTAGTACTTTTACAGGAAAACATTGTTACCTCCATTTAAATTCTTCTTTATTTATTAACTTTTTCCCATAGACAGGAAATGCAAACACAAGTAACTCGAAATTGATATATTATCTTCCTTATTTTACGAAATGTATTACCGAATGCAAACCTTATAATTAATTAGTAGTATATATTTGGTTTTCTTATCAAAATAAATAAATATTACACTAACTTATGCGTAAAAAAGTCCTAGGAAGAAGATTGACAATTCTTTCGCTGATCGCTCTTGCTGCTTCTGGTAAAATCCCTTACATCCATGTTTCTTTTCTTTTCTTTGAACAATCATTTATTGGTCCCAGCTACTGAAGAGTTTAGGTGCAGTCGGCACTTTTCATACCCGACCATATTCCAACGAAAGTTTCGGGCTATTTGAAGTTCAACAAACCGTTACGTTGTGGGCTTTAAACGACGGCCTAGTACCTGTAATGGGCTTTAGACTAGAAAAGTCTCAACCCAACATATGAATTTTACGGTTTTACCACCTATATTGGCTGTTTGTTTGTCCCCATGTCTGTGTTTAGGCTGTTTGTTAGTCGATGCGCGGGTATCTCCAGCCAGCAAGATTAACGGTTCCTAATTCAATGTTAGTTCCTGTAAAGTAGAGAGTGGAATATCAAGTTTGAATCAAGTTAACCAATGATTTTTGGAAAATACGTAATTAATTAGTGGTCAACACATGAATACGTTAATCTTGCTGGCTAGGAAAGCTCTATAGTCTATAGGATGTACCTTGTCCCTCTAGGGGCTCCATTAGTTCTTCCCTTTTTCTATCAGTCAATTATTATCTTTTGATAAAGAAAATTGTTCAACACATTTTTTATCATAAAAGTGTCCACCTTTCTAACCCAACAAAATGAATGAAGTTTGAAATTAAAAGGTCCAGTGGGCCTGTAATACAAAACAAGATTGGTCCAATGGGCCTCAATAAATCAACCCATAACCACTGACCAAGAGACCGGGTCAAACCGGACTTTCTTAAGTTCTTAACCAACACTTTGATTTTTCCCAATGACCAAACTACACGCAACAACTCGTATACTTTCCCACGTGTCTTCACTCCATTGCTCCACTTCACGTGTCACGTATTTTCATTGGCCTAAACACCACACCAGTACTCGCTCCAAGATCTGAGCGCACTCACTATATATCATCTCCATTCTCCACACACACAACTCGACGCCATCGCACTAATCAAAATCACATCGTCGTTTTGATTGTGAGATTTAGTTTCCAGATCAGTAACTAAACAATAATAACGATCTCCATCGTCATCATTAGGGAATTAATTTATTGATTTGGAGGAGGAGGAGGAAGAAGATGGGACGCGCCTCTCTACGAGTGTCTTTTCTGCTTCTGATCGCTTTCATTTCCGCCAACCAGCTCCGGTCATCTTACGCCGACGATACGGTAAGCACCAGAACTTAATTTCATAAATTACACTTCTATGTACGTCCGTATGCGTGTATATTATCTGTGTTCATGTATGGATTTCTGAGATTTGAGGTTCTGTTATCTGCAGCCATTGTACGAGTCGTTTGACGAAGCGTTTGACGGCAAATGGGTTGTTTCTGAGAAGGATGAATATCAAGGTAATTTATGACTTATTTACTTCATTCTTTATTGATACTGTTATTCATATCAGTTGATGTTTATAGATTTATTGAAACCATAATGATTGCACTGATTTGGAGAGTTTGATGTCTGTGGCTAGATGCTTGTGAATGGATATAAGTTAAATTATACATGTTATTTGGCATTGGATCTAATATCTGTTCTTTTTATTTCCACGTGATGTGTGTTTCTATTTTAGTAGATCTCCTCATATGCGTTCAGTTCCATCTACGTTTGTTTATTGTTTGTTATATTCGACTCTACAAGAGCCAATTGGAAATTTGGAATGATGTGCAGCGGAGTGATTGAGGCATTGAGTAAAAGTTGCATGTGTCATAGCTAAAATGGTGTAGTTTACTCTTGACGCTGTGTTCTCGACGTGGTTTGAAATCTGGTTTCTTATGCATGATTTTGGCTGGTTTTGTTGTTGGGTTTGGATGTGGATAGTGATGCTTTATTGTGATTCCAGGTGTGTGGAAGTACGCCAAGAGTGAAGGACATGAGGATTTTGGACTTCTTGTGAGTGAGAAGGCAAGGAAGTACGCCATTGTGAGGGAGCTTAATGAGCCTTTGAATCTTAAGGATGAGACTGTCGTCCTTCAATTTGAGACTCGCTTCCAGAACGGGCTTGAATGTGGTGGTGCTTATTTGAAATACCTGAGGCCCCAAGAGGCTGGGTGGACAGCTAAGCAGTTCGACAATGATTCCCCTTATTCAATTATGTTCGGACCTGACAAATGTGGATCAACCAACAAGGTGCACTTTATCCTGAAGCACAAGAACCCAAAGAGCGGGGAGTATGTTGAACACCACCTCAAGTTCCCCCCATCTGTCCCATCTGACAAGTTAACCCATGTGTACACTGCCATTTTGAAACCAAACAATGATGTGCGGATTCTTGTTGATGGAGAGGAGAAGAAGAAGGGAAATTTGCTCTCATCTGAAGACTTTGAGCCAGCTCTGATTCCTTCCAAGACAATCCCTGATCCAGATGATAAGAAGCCTGAGGACTGGGATGAGAGAGCTAAGATCCCTGATCCTAGTGCAGTGAAGCCTGATGATTGGGATGAGGATGCACCTATGGAAATTGAGGATGAGGATGCTGTGAAACCTGAAGGATGGTTGGATGATGAGCCTGAGGAGATTGATGATCCTGAGGCTGCTAAACCTGAGGATTGGGATGATGAGGAGGATGGTGAATGGGAGGCACCAAAGATTGATAACCCAAAGTGTGAGGAGGGCCCTGGATGTGGTGAATGGAAGAAGCCTATGATTAGGAACCCAGCCTATAAGGGAAAATGGAGTGCCCCACTTATTGACAACCCCAATTACAAGGGTATTTGGAAGCCTCAAGAGATTCCAAACCCTAGCTACTTTGAGCTAGAGAAGCCTGACTTTGAGCCCATTGCAGCTGTTGGCATTGAGATCTGGACAATGCAAGATGGCATATTGTTTGACAATATCTTGATTACAAAGGATGAGAAGGTTGCAGGATCTTACCGTGATTCAGCATGGAAGCCAAAATTCAATGCTGAGAAGGAGAAACAGAAGGTTGAAGATGAGGCAGCTGCTGGTCCTGATATTCTTACTGGCATTCGGGTAATACATTGTGCAATCTGACTTTCCATTTTTTTTGCCCCGTCTCAGGACGTCTTGTATTAATCATTTGGTTTTTTAATATTTTGCAGAAGAAGGTTTTTGACCTACTATACCAGGTCGCAGATATTCCTTTCCTCAGTGAGCACAAACAGAAAATTCTGGTAAGTGATGCCCCCATCATTTAGTTGTTGCTATTTGTGGATAAAGTTAATGTGTGCCTCGTAATGAGTCCTGAACTATGATTTTGTCATGTATAGGATCTACTTGAAAATGCTGAGAAGCAGCCTAACCTTACAATTGGCATCCTCGTCGCCATTGTGGTGATTTTCTTGACCATCTTCTACAAGCTCATTTTTGGAGGGAAGAAGAAGGTGAGTTCTGGAACCACAAGTTTCTCTTTTTCTGCTAATTTGTATGGAAGAGGCCAACGTAGAGGGACCTCAGATTATTTGTAGGCTTATTAAGATTGTATTCTCTCTTTTCGCTACAGGTAAACGTCGAGCCAAAACCTGCTCCAGCGGCTGAGAGTTCCAAGAAGGAAGGAACCAGCGGGGAGGAAACAGAAGAGAACGAGAAGGAAGAAGCTGCTGCTGCAGGCCCTGCACGCAGGAGGTCTTCAAGACGTGAGACTTGAGGATGAGAACGGTTTACTTACTTACTACTTTCACTTTTCGGTAGAACTCGGGTTTAGCTACGACCCAGAATTGATTCTTGCCTGTTTCTAAATTTTGTTAGCAGTTTTTGGAAAGTTGTACGGATGAGTGTAAATGACGTGATATATCTGGCTCTACCCAATAGTTGTTTGTTAGAGAAGAAGTTAGTCTGGGCCGGATAAGACCGTTCAACAAACACATGCAAGGATAATATCAATTATTTCTTCCTTTTTCACCTTGGTATATTGCTGGAGTTGATATTCATCCTAATGGGTTGGGTCATCTTTGGTGGTTGAAACTGACTGAGGTCTCTGCTTTCTGCCCTTACAGTGGCTATTACAATATCATTGCCTTTCTCTTTGCTGTTATTATTGGCTGAATGAATATTTTTCTTTAAAAACACTTGTGCGTTGAAATTTGGGGAAATAGCAGCCGGATCATTAAAATTTATCAATCGTGTCATTTATTGGACAATGTCAGAATTCTATTCTCCCCCCTCGCTGGTGTATTGACAATCATGCTAATTTTATTATGCGTAAGAAGAATTATATACTAATTACTAACAAGTTTTCATCACACGGTGTAATGTGTAAACCTACAATTACGGCCATTGGCTCATGCATCGGCTTGGAAAAGATGGGACCGATCCCAATTCCATAATCGCAGAGACGCAGAAACCGGACACGCAGGGCACCAAAAGATTCAAAACCTTAGTCTCAACGATCATTGGAATAATAATGTCTACGTAATCGTTTTGCTCCCGCAAAAGCTTATGGTCTTCGATCAATTTAGATCGGAACAGATCGAGTTCTTCAAAGGTCTCTGATGATGGGAATGAGGAATGTGAAACTGGAAATAAGAAACTGTGTTCTTTTATTCCATTGATTTGTTGCCATTTATATAGGCAAGTATCAGATACAAAACTTGAAAAAGAGAAGATAATATCAACAACTAATCTTCCTAATACTAAGGAGATACAACAGATCAGGAAATCAAATCAACAACTAATCTTCCTAATACTAAGGAGATATAACATATCAGGAAATCAAATAATCCTATATACAAGCTAACTATATGCGTAAGACTCGTTCAACACCCCCCGTCAAGTTGGAGCCGGGAGAGAGATGTCGAGCACGCCCAACTTGGAAATAAGGTGATGGAAGGCATCCGCACCAAGCGGTTTTGTAAAAATATCTGCAAGCTGATCTGAAGAACGCAAGTAGCTGGTGGAGATGAGGCCGGAAATAATCTTTTCGCGGACAAAGTGACAATCGAGCTCAATGTGCTTTGTTCGTTCGTGGAAGACTGGGTTGTTGGCGATGTGTATGGCAGCTTGGTTGTCACAATGAACGGTGATCGGTTGTTGAGGAGGAAAACCGAGATCAGAGAGTAGATAGTGGAGCCATTGTATCTCAGAAGTAAGGGCAGCAAGCGATCGATATTCGACCTCGGCTGAAGATCGAGAGACAGTGGGTTGCTTCTTAGTTTTCCAGGAGATAGGACTTGAACCAAGCATGGTAATGTATCCAGTAGTGGAACGACGGGTAATTGGACAACCAGCCCAGTCAGAATCAGCAAAGCCAACAAGTGAAAGAGAACTAGTGGCAGAAATGAGGATTCTTTTACCAACAGACCCTTTTAGATAACGGAGAACACGATTCGCCGCATCAAGGTGTGTTGAACGGGGAACTTGCATGAATTGACTAAGGGTATTCACTGCATATTGAATATCAGGACGAGTGACAGTCAAGTAAAGGAGTCGACCAACGAGACGTCGATAAATGGATGGGTCGGGAAGTGGCGTACCATCATCAGGAAGTAGGTGAAGGTGTTGCTCCATAGGAAATGGAGAGGGGCGACACCCAAGGTAACCAGAATCTGAGAGAATATCAAGAGTGTATTTACGTTGACATAAAAAGATACCTTTCTTAGAACGCGATACTTCGATTCCAAGAAAATATCGAAGAGTTCCGAGATCTTTAATATAGAAAGAATTTGCGAGAAATTGTTTTGTCTCATAAATGACGGCTAGATTGTTGCCAGTAATGATGATATCGTCAACATAAACAAGGACAAAAACACTAATTGAACCTTTGACATATGTGAAAAGGTTGTAATCAGAGACAGATTGGCGGAAGCCACGTGAGATGAGAGTAGAAGAAAATTTAGAGAACCATTGGCGAGAGGCTTGTTTGAGTCCATATAGTGATTTGTGTAATTTACAGACAGAAGCAGTACCCGTATGAGCGAAACCAGGAGGAAGTTTCATGTAAACTTCTTCATGGAGATCGCCTTGGAGAAAAGCATTGTTGACATCAAGTTGATGAAGAGTCCATCCTTGAATGGCAGCGATGGAGAGCAGAAGTCGAACAGTGACAAGTTTGGCAACAGGGGCAAACGTGTCATGATAATCAATCCCTTCAATTTGATTGTATCCTTTTGCAACGAGGTGTGCTTTATAACGCTCGATGGAGCCGTCAGAGTTATATTTTGATCTTGTATACCCATTTACATCCGATTGGTATTTTTTCAGGGGGTAAAGGACATAAAGACCAAGTATGATTAGCTACAAGAGCATTGATTTTAGAGGTCATGGCAGTGCGCCAATGAGAAGATTTAACCGCTTCAGAATAGGTCTGTGGTTCAGTATGATCAATAATGGTGGATATAAAGGAACGATGAGAAGAACTTAAAGCGGTCAAAGAGAAGTGATTGATAAGAGGAAATGGGATAGAAGTCGAGACGTTAGTACATATAAAATCGCGTAAACGAGCCGGGGTTTTCGAACTCGCAAGGGACGGGCAGGCGGCGGAATAATCACCGTATCCGAGAGAGGCGGCGGAATAATAGCCGTATCCGGGAGAGATTCAATAGTTGTGGGAGAAGTAGGAGAAGGTTGCGGAGTTTCAACAAGCACAGGGGCGGAAGGAGAGGATGTAGAGGGGGGATCAGATTGATAATCATTTAATGGAATAATGCTGATCGGAGGAGTAGTGGGTGATGTATGAGAGCGATCACGGTAAGGGAATATAGACTCATGAAAGACAACATCGCGAGAGACATAAATACGACGCGTAGAGGGATCATATACACGGTATCCCTTTTGACCAAAAGGATAACCAACAAAGATGCCAGGTTTGGCACGAGAGTCAAACTTATGTTGAATGTACATATTTTTAGCGAAACATAAACATCCAAAAACTCGTAGTGAAGAATACGATGCAGCAACACCAAATAAAAGTTCGTGAGAAGATTTAAATTGAAGAATTGGTGTTGGTAACTTGTTAATGAGATAAGCAACGGTAAGAATGCATTCTCCCCAAAAAAATAAAGGAAGATGACTTTGAAAGCGCAAGGCGCGAGCAACATCGAGGAGATGGCGATGCTTTCGTTCAACAATCCCATTTTGTTGGGGTGTGGCAACACAACTGCGTTGATGAATAATGCCATAAGTATGACACCAATTTTGAAATTTTGTGCACAAAAATTCAGTCCCGTTATCTGAACGAATGGTTTGAAGTTGTGGGAGAAAAAATCCACCAGTTCCGGTATTTATTTTAGAGATATTCCCATTGAATTGTCGATTAATTTGATTTAAAAAATGTGTAATCATGTGAAAGGTTTCAGATTTATTTTTCATAAGGTATATCCAAGTACAAATGGTTAAAAAATAGCGAGATCCATTAATAGAAGGAACAGAAAAAGGACCCCAAATGTCAACATGTATTAACTCAAAACATTTGGATGAATGAGAAAAACTGGAAGGGAATGGTTGACGAGATTGCTTGGCTTGTGGGTAAACATCACAAGTGAAGTTTTCATTTTGAACAATACTAGGAAAATTGCGAACAAGGAAATTAAAACGGGCATTCCCGGGATGACCAAGGCGTGAATGCCATAAGTCAAAATTATTACATTGTTTAAAAGAAAATGCTTTATTTAAAATAGGAATGCTATCCAGGAAATAAAGCCCATGTTGGAGACTACCCTGACCAATCTTCTCCATCGAGGAATGGTCCTGAAACACACAGTGAGAGGGAAGAAATGTGACTTGACAATTGAGATGTTTTGTTATTTGTGAAACAGACAATAAATTAAATTTGAAAGATGGGATATGAAATACATCTTTCAGAATGAGATTAGGTGAGTATTTAATGACTCCAATATGAGTTACTGATGCTATTGATCCATCAGGCAATTGAACAGATATGTGATGTTGTAATTTGTAATAAGAAGAAAATAATGAAAGTGATGTGCATATGTGATTTGAGGCACCAGAATCTATAATCCAAGAAGAAGAAAGACAAGATAAAATTGTACCTACTAAGTTTGCAGAGTGGTCAGCGGGAGGATCAGCAACGGTAGTGTCATGTGCTAAGAGAGCCACCAATTTCTTATATTGGTCCTGAGTTAGGGAAGATATTGGTGCTGCATAAGACTTGTTGCTGCTGTGTGGTGTGGGGCGTTTGGCCTGGTTGTCGGGGAAGCCGTGTAGCTGGTAGCAAGTGGTTCGTGTGTGGCCGTGGCGATTGCAATGGTCACAGAATAGACGTGTTCGCTTTCCCGAGTGACGATTATGTTGAGGAGCAGCAAAGTCCATGTTGTTGTGGCGATTATTCCATGTTGCATTTCTGGAAATATGGAGGGCAGCAGAGTCCACGATTGGAGGTTGTATGTCAAGCTCCTGTTGTTTCTCCTCTTGGCGTACCAAGTTGTAGATCCGTTGAACGGAAGGGAATGGCTCCATGAGAAGAATCTGTCGGCGTACCGAAGAGAAACTATCATGGAGTCCTTGGAGGAACTCCATGGCTCAATCTTGATTGATTTGATCGATGATTGATTTTGAATTCGCGCAGATGCACGGAGAGATGATTATGATACTGTTCAACTCATCCCAAAGAGACTTTAATTGAGTGAAATATAACGAGACGGTCATACCTTCTTGTTTCAGGTTTGAGATGGATTTCTTTAGCTGGTAGATCTTCGGTGCATTGGACTGAGAGAAACGGTCCTTGAGATCAAGCCAAATCTGAGCGGCAGTCTCAGAGTAGAGGATACTCGGCCGAATTTCAGGAAAAACTGAGTTTAGAATCCAGCTGCTCACTAAGTCATTGCAGCGTTCCCAGTTTAGGATATCACCTTGAGCAGTAGGCTTCAACAAGGTTCCATCGACGAGGCCATATTTGTTCTTAGCTCGTAGAGCCATGGCAATTGTGCGGCTCCATGTGGCATAGTTATCACCTGTGAGAAGTGGAGTAACTAGAACAACAGATGGACTTTCTGAGTGGTGAACATCATAGAGATTGGATGTAGCCACCGGATTAACGGTCTCTTCGAGAGTGAGATTTTCAGACATATTGAATGTGAAAAAAAATTGATAGCACAGTTATAGAGAATATAAATTGGTTAGCAAATAAGCGAAATTTGATTGTGATATAATCAATGAAATAAAACGCAAAGAATAGAACCTTGCTCCTCTACCATGTGAAACTGGAAATAAGAAACTGTGTTCTTTATTCCATTGATTTGTTGCCATGTATCAGATACAAAACTTAAAAAAGAGAAGATAATATCAACAATTAATCTTCCTAATACTAAGGAGATACAACAGATTAGGAAATCAAATCAACAACTAATCTTCCTAATACTAAGGAGATATAACATATCAGGAAATCAAATAATCCTATATACAAGCTAACTATATGCGTAAGACTGTTCAACAAGGAAGGTGTCTTGAATAAGCTTGGGATCGAGCAATTGGCTGATCAGCATGCGGAATGACCTCTCCTCGGCTGCCTTTGGAAGCAGCACAATCTGCTGACTAAAGAAAACTTTTGCTCATATTGTCGAATCGTAGTTTGATGTAGAAGTCGCTTGAAGGAGGAGGAGTAGACTAATCACTAATGGGAGGGAAAATGTCATCGTCATCGCGCACCTCGAAACCGTTCAAGCTTCGGGCGATTCCGTGCCACGTCAAGATCAATGCCATCTTCTTCCTAGTCCTAGTCTAGTCTTAACCCTTATTAACCTCGTGCTTGTTTTCACACCTCACCTACAAACAAAACAAACAAAACTTGGAAATGAACTGGAAAGCGGAGAACGCTTTATATTGCCACTGTCCGCGACGAAACTTTATTTTTTGGTGTACTTCCCTGTCCTGGTTTGTAGAAAATCCAAATCCAGATCCATTTTCTTGCCCATCTGGGACTCCTCAATGTTGTCCAAGCCCAGCCCACTTCCTCGGGCTCATAACAATTTATAATGTTAATTGTTATAATATTGACTTAATTTTTGTAAATTTTTGTTCATGTTTTACAAAATTACATAAAAAAAATTTATAATTTATAAAATGTTCCATTTTTTTACATATAGTTTTAAAATGTGCAATGTAACTCATAAGTTTTTTAAAATTTACATTTTTGACTTTATAGTAGAAAGTTCAATTAAAATAGTAAAAATATAACCAAAAAAATATGCAATTTGGACAAAAAAATGTAACAAATATATTAGGATCCAAGACGATGAAAAAATATTTTAACAATTTTTAAAAATATTCTCTACATATTTTTCTCTTTTTTTAAGTCGAGTAATTCTACGGTGCCTAAGTTTATTTTTGGACACCGGTGCCCAGACAATACAAACACTACATGTGTCTTGGTGACTTACATAGAAACGTTTATTCTTCTTTTTTTCTATTTTTGAATATAACTCAAATTAATATAATTATTTTTTACCGAAAATAAATAATTTATTTATTTCTAACAAACATTAATTGATGATTTCAAGAAAAAAACGTTAATTTTTAGAACAAAAAGACACAAATAAATATTAATTTGGCTTAATTTTAAGAAGAATGGAATTGTCATTTAATAATGCGCCTCTTCTTCCTCTTCTTCCTTGCAGCATCCAAAAGATATGGAGTAATCCACAGCATGGTGCAATCGATCTTATTGAAGGTAGAAAAGATACTTCAAATTACATTTTCAACTTGGGAAATTAAAAAATTTCACCCCCAATATTTGCTACAGTTTTAATTCCATCCTACCTTCCCAATTATTTATTTTAATTAGAAATAAATTTTAAAAAATTTCACCCCCCCAAGACGATTTGTGATCTTTGCAGCTATGTTGCTATATAACTCAACATAACCATTTCTAGCTGTAAGAGCTGGAATTTCAGCTTTGGCCTTTGCTAGCACATCTTTACATATTCGAGCGTTATCTCCAGCAATCATGGAATCGTAGTTGGCTGTCATGATATCTTCATCTAGCTCTCTAAATGCACTAGAGAATGAAGCAGCAGCAGCTTCATGCCAAGACGAGCACTGCTTTAGCGGTTCTTGAAAAGAAGGTGGTGTTTTCTTGTCATTCAGCAAATTGTTTATGAAAGATTTGGTGTTTGTTGCATTGGACATCCCTAATTGGAGAGTGATTTGAGCAAGTGCTTTAAGGTCTGCTGCTGATTTGGTTTTTGGATCCAAGTAGAAAGCACTAATGCAATTCGCATCTTGGCCGCAAATGTCGAGGACTAATTTGGAGGGACCGTTTTGCGCGTTCGACGAATGAGAAAGGACCACTACAAGCATGAAAATGCAAATGATTGTTGGGAAATTCATGGTTAATTGGATGAATTGCATCCGTCTGGCAAAAAAAAATTGAATTCTTTGATTTCCTTATATACAGTTTATTCACGCTCTTTACCTTTATTTTAAAATATTCACACTCTTTACCTTTATTTCTTTTACACTTAATTAATTACGAAATTGCCCTTATTGTAAAAATATTACTTAATGGTAATTAAAAAAAGAAAGAAAACACTAACTCAAAATTAGGTTTTCTGTCTTACAATTTCGTTCTTCTCTCATCAATTTCTCCTGTCAACGTAGCTAAAATTTTCGAGATTAATTTGAGAACTAAAAAAGAATGGATTCAATTGGTTTCATTAAAGGTAAACTTTCTTTTCTTTTCACTTTTTTTCCTTTCATCAAATAGTCTTCTTATGTGATAAAGTGCTGCAATTTGTTTCATTGTTTTTATAACATCAATTCTACACCTACAATCGTACTATGTTGCCGTTTTCTTTACTTGCTAAATTCAATTTCTTTTTGCTTAATACAATTCGAAGGGCGCCAAGTTGATTTTGCATGCGGCTGAATTTGATCTTTAATTTAATTTTTATAAGTGAAGAATGTAAAAGTTTGTTTTTATTCAATTAGATAGTCACGAATTTATCGATTTTCAGTAAAATTTAAAAAAATTACCTTTAAAATAGTAAAACGTTAATTAATTTGAGACATACAAAAACCTCAAAACATCATTTAATTGGAGGGAATATCATTTCTCGGCTCGCATATAACTACAATGAAAGTATAATATATTGAATATATATTGATGGACCTTACTTTTTGCCCACCATGTAGTGGCTAGCCACCACCACTTTTCACATTTGTATTAAAAGACAAGTTGGGACACATAAACGGGGATCTTTCTCAACCAGGACAGACGGATCCAAATTTCAAAAAATGAAGAACACAAGATGCTATTGTGAAAGGTTGGCTGATCAACTCCATGGAGTCATCAGTGCTTAAAATCTTTATTCATTTTTCAACTACTAAAATGGTATGAGAATCGATTGCAACTACTTATTTTGATAGAACTGACACTTCTCAAGTCAAGATGGAGGATCCATTGAATCGAATGAAACAAGATAGGGGATTCGTTGAATCTTACTACAATGGCCTCCAAGGCTTGTGACTTTCGCCGCCCAAATCCAATGATCTGTGCTGCTGATATTCAGAAGTGGAATGGTTTTCTACAAGAAGATAGAGTGTATACATTTCTTGATGGACTTGATGACATATTAGACAAGATCCGAGGTGAGGTGCTTCATTTTCAACCATTCCCTACTATTGAACAAGCATATGCCTATGTACGTAGGGAAGATACCAGGCAAGCTGTAATGCTGAAAAGCACAGATGATATAGTAGAAGCAACTATGGTGTTTAAAAGAGGGAAACTGCATATAGCCAGACTAGGGATTTCATCCACAAATAAAGGACCCTCCGAGGGGGGAGGGAATGGTTGCACTCATTGTGGAATTCCTAAACATACTCGTGATTCATGCTTTAAGCTACACGGGTATTCAGAATGGTGGAAAGAACACAAGGCACGAAAACAAAGAGAAGTGGGGGGACGGGCTGCAATGGTGACGTCTGATCTCCCTACAACAACGAATTCAGAACCTCAGTTATTCCTTGTTCCACAGGTTGGATCCTCATATGAAATAGGTAACCAAACTTGTGCATTACTTAATGTTACTCAAAAATATAAAGACGGATGGATAGTGGACACAAGTGCAAGAGATCACATGGCATTTGACAAAGATGATTTTATAGAAATGACGGAGCCAAGACGAACTGAAGTTATCAACACTAATTGTGTTGCATATCCAGTTTCAGGGGTTGTAAAGTAGTTTTATCTTCTACACTCCCCTTGAATAATACTTTATTTGTACCCTCTTTGTCAAATAAGGTATTATCGGTTGATCAAGTAACTGAAGAATTTAATTGCTTGGCACTAATATATCCCACTTTCTGTCTTTTTCAGGATATTCTCACAAAGGAGATAATTGGGTGTGGTACTAAGAGAAAGGGGGTTTACTACATTGATGGCTTCAACTACTGTAGAACAAATAATACGCAACTAGTCTCAACAAGTGTTAAGGAGAAACAAATCCAGTTGTGGCATAGTCGTCTGGGACATCCATCATTCAACTACTTGAAGCGTTTGTTTCCTGACCTGTTCTTGAATTTAAGTGATTCTGATCTAAAATGCGATTCTTACATCCTAGCTAAAAGTCATCGTGTACCTTTCCATAATAGCCTTAATAAAAGTGATACTCATTTTGTCTTGATTCATTCAGATGTGTGGGGACCTTCTCCGGTTAAAACTACATTTGATTTTCGTTGGTTTGTAATTTTTGTGCATGATTGTATACGAATGACTTGACTTTACTTGCTGAAAATAAGGATGAGGTGTTTAGTATTTTTCAAGCATCTCACTCCATGATCCAAAATCAATTCTTAACCAAGATTCAGATTCTCCAATCCGATAATGGGGGAGAATATATCAATCAATAATTTCAATCTTATGTCAAGGAACATGGTCTTATCCATGAAACGACATGTGTTCAGACACCGCAACAAAACAACGTTGCTGAACGGAAAAATAAACACATTAGAAACTACACGTTCTTTGCTAATTGAAGCAAACATGCTTAGCAAATATTGGACTTATGCTATTGTTGCATCAGTTTATCTATTAAACAAATTGTCGTCCAAAGCATTAGAGTTCAAGACACCTTTGCAAGTTCTCTCTAACCATATTTCTTTACCTTCACTTTTGCTTATTCCACCAAGAATATTTGGATGTGTTGCTTTTGTTCATATTCAAAAGAATCAACGAACCAAACTTGACCCATGTGCATCTCGTTGCATCTTCTTAGGATATGTCGCACATAAAAATGGGTATATATGCTACAATCTTACCACTAATCGCACTTTTGTTACTATGGATGTCACATTCCTTGAATCTGAGAAGTTTTTCACTCCTATGATATCCATTTCTAGTCTTTAGGGGAGACACATGATGAAGAACATAAGTGGTGGGAGTTTCCATATATTGATAATGAGGAAAGGCAGAAAATCAATGACGAGTCAGTTGTAAATCAATACCTTGACATTGATACTGAGATAGTGCCTCAACCAGAGATTACCAGTAAAAATATTATTGAAGCTGAGATAATGCATCAACTAGAGATTAGCGGTGAAGATAATGTTGAAGCTAGGTTGGAAAGAACTCTCATCTCTTATGTATCCAACGACCCGTCTCCTGAGAATATTCCTGAGGTAAGCTCCACTATTCCGTCTCCTGATCATATTTTTGATGTATCTACTAGTTATCACTTACCTTTCAGGCAAAATAAGGGTAAACCAGTTGTCCGGTACTCTCCAGATGTTAAAGCAAAGAACTCAAAGTATCTGATTTCCAATTATGTGACTACCTGAGAGTTGCCGGATCACTTGAAAGCTTTTGCACACCAATTATCATCCATTCATATTCCTTATGGAATAAAAGAGGCATTGACAGACCCAAAATGGTGTCGAGTAGTCTAGGAGGAGATGCAAGCACTAGAAGTAAACAAAACTTGGCAACTTGTTTTGTTGCCTAAGGAGAAGAAAACAGTGGGGTCTAAATGGATTTTTTCCATTAAGCATAAAACTGATAGGTCCATCGAGAGATACAAGGCAAGGTTGGTAGCCAAGAGATATACACACATATGGCATAGACTACCAAGAGACTTTCTCACTAGTGGCAAAGTTGGGCAAAGTTGAACACTGTTAGAGTCCTACTATCTTTAGCAGCAAATTTAGATTGACCTCTTCACCAATTTGACGTGAAGAATGTTTTCCTACATGGAGACCTTGAGGAAGAAGTGTATATGGACATCCCACCAGGCTACACTACATCGGAAGTTGGTATGGTTTGTAAACTACAACGAGCATTATATGGCCTTAAACAATCGCCACGGGCTTGGTTTGGCCGATTCAGTTTGGCAATAAAGAAGTATGACTTTTGACAAAGCAATTCAGAACATACTCTCTTCTTGAAACACAAAGAGGGTAAGGTAACAACCTTAATTATCTATGTAGATGACATGATAATTACAGGAGATGAAAAGGAAGAAATCTCTAAACTAGAACAACAATTGAGCAATGAATTTGAGATGAAAAATCTTAGAGGACTTAAATATTTCTTGGGGATAGAAGTGTCCATATCTAGCCAAGGAACATTTCTTTCTCAAAGGAAATATGTGTTGGATTTATTAACTGAAGCATGTATGATCGACAACAAACCGACTGATACACCAATTATTCGGAATCATAAACTTAGGGAACACCCAAATCAGGTACCTACCAACAAAGAAAGGTATCAAAAACTAGTTGGAAAATTGATTTATCTATCTCACACTCCTCCGGATATCGCTTACGCTGTCAGTATAGTAAGTCAATTCATGCATACTTCTAGTATTGATCATATGATAGTTGTAACTAGGATACTTCGTTATTTGAAATCTTCCCCGGAGAGGGGAATCGTGTTCTCTAAGAATCATTATATAAATGTTCATGGGTACACTGACGCTGATTGGGCAGGAGATCTGACCAATAGAAAATCTACTTCAGGATACTTTACCTTTGTTGGAGGAAATTTGGTTACATGGAGAAGTAAAAATAAAAAGGTGCTAGCTTTATCAAGTGCGGAAGCAGAATTTAGAGGAATAACTAAAGGACTCTGTGAACTTTTGTGGCTCAAGTGCTTGATGACTGAGATTGGCTTTGCACCAAACTCTACAGTGAATCTATTATGTAATAAAAAGTCAGCAATAGAAATTTCCCAAAATTCTGTCCAACATGACTGTACTAAACATATCGAGGTAGATAGACATTTTATCAAGCAAAATCTTGAAGAAAGGGTTATCCAATTCCCTTTTGTAAGGTCAGAGGATCAGTTAGCAGACATGCTTACAAAGATTGTTTCTAGTAAAAGCTTTTATAGTTCACTCAACAAGTTGGGTATCAAAGACAATTTTGCACCAACTTTAGGGGGAGTATTAGTCTGAGCTGTAAAATTCTAGCTTCCAATTATGGTGTAAATCAATGTGATCCTGAGAATTAATTAGCGTAGATATGCCTAATTAATAGGCTAATTTCTAACCTATTATATATTTCCTTATTTGGTCTCTCTTCTTCTATATATAACATATTATCACATTGTAATTGAAATAAGATGAAAGGGATTCTTCTTTGACTCTTGTATTTTAACAAATAACCATATTTAATTGTATTTTGTTTCTAAACTATCCATACTTTCTTGTCAAATTATCAGCAAAAACATCTCAATTAAAACAAAAGAAAAGCGATAGGACTTGTAAAGGGACAAGACTTGTGAATTGAGTCAAAAAATGAGGGCTATTTTGTAATGTTCTAAAATTATGCGTTCTGTAGAAGATAAAAATGACAAGTATCAATGACCAAATAATCAGTACCAAAATGACACTTAATTAAGGGCAAAAAGACATTAGGGGTCCCTGGACTCTGGAGTTTTATTTAATGGGAACCCTCAACTATTTTTTTATTTAATCACCCCCCCGACTTCTTTACATTTTGTTTAATAACAACCCTACCGTCACAGAATGCTGATGTGTCACCGTTATGTGCTTCGTCACATGCTGACTGGACGCCACATCATCAAGACACGTCAGCAAGTTGCCACGTAGGCCCGTCCACGTCAACAACACACTTTTTCTTTTTTTCTTTCATTTTCTTTTCTTGTTTTCCTTCTTTCCCATTCTTTTTTTCATTTTTGCAGCCCTCTTCTTTCTCTTTTCTTTTCCTTTCTTTTTTGGCTCTTCCCCCTTGGCCACAGCTCTCGTTTCTCTGCTCTTAGAGCAATAAACACAACACGCAAGACAACAGCAGAGGTGGATTTTTATATGGTTTTGTGATGGTTTCGGCCGAGTTGGGTGTGGGTTTGTTTTGGCAGTGGCGAAGGTTGGTTTTGGCAGTGGTGATGGCGGATTTGTGATGTGGCTGGTTGGATTTGAGGTTTTGGTGGGGCTGGCAGTGGTGATTGAGGAGGTGGGTTTGGCAGGCGGAGGAGGAGATCGGTGGCGATGGGTGGCAAAAGAGGAGGATTTTGGTCAGATTTGTGGAGGTGGGTTGGATTTTTGTGATGTGGATGGGGTTTATTTGGTGGTGAACGAGGGTGATTGGCAGTGGCAATGGGTGGTGGTTCGTGTGGCGATTTGGGTTGGATTAGGCGGATGTAGAGATGGTGAGGTGTTTTGCGGTGGGTTGCGGTGGTTATGGTGTTTGATGGTGACAGTGGAGGATGGGTTTGGATTGTGGCAGTGAGGTTGGGTTTGGATCCGGGTTTGATGGTTGGCGGTGATTGGGTGTATGTGACGGGGTTGCGGTTGTGGTTGGTGGTGATGGGTGGTTGATGGAGGATTATTGGCGGTGGCGGTTTTGGTGTATGGCCAGTGCCCCTTCTTCTACGGCTGCCAAGGTGTAGAGCAAGTTTTATTAATGGAGTAGAGAGGGTGGGAATTGTTTTGATGGTGTGCTGCTGCCATGGATTTAATTTGGTTTGAATTGAAAATGGTGTGCTGCTGCCATGGATTTAATTTGGTGCAAGGGTCTAATTAATTTGCAGAGAGGGTGGGAATTAATTTGGTGCAAGGGACTAATTAATTTGGTAGAGATGGATTAAATGGATTGAATTAATTTGAGATTGGATTTGGGAATTAATTTGGTTTTTTGTTTTTGATTTGGTTTGAAGGCAGAGGAAGAAGAAGAGGATAGGATTTGGTGGGTGACGATGGAGTAGAGCAAGAGAGTGGAAAGAAGGAAAAAAAAGAAAAGAAAATGAAAGAAAAAAAGAAAAAAGTGTGTTGTTGACGTGGACGGACCTACGTGGCAACTTGCTGATGTGTCTTGATGATGTGGCGTCCAGTCAGCACGTGACGAAGCACATAACGGTGACACATCAGCATTCTGTGACGGTAGGGTTGTTATTAAACAAAATGTAAAGAAGTCGTGGGGGTGATTAAATAAAAAAATAGTTGAGGGTTCTCATTAAATAAAACTCCAGAGTCCAGGGACCCCTAATGTCTTTTTGCCCTTAATTAAGTCTGGAGGGAGTAAATTTTATGGGTGATATTAAGTCATTTTATTTCAAATGTGAAAAAAGATGGTGGCTAAAAAAATAAAAATCATTTCTCTATACGTATGTATATACGAATTCAAAGAATGAGGATAATTACATGATTAGATTAGTATAGTTATTGATGTGAAACTTGGTTAAGTTAGTTTAGCTGTAGTTTAGTTGATATTTTGAGTGCTTGACCTTAATTAAACTAAAGTAGCTTATGTTCGTTTAAGTGGTTATGAATAGAGACAAATGGGTGGTCTAGGTTAAATGTAATTGAGTATGTAACGGGTGCTTGTGCTGCCGAAATAGATGAGATAGAAGTTCTAGGGTATTATTGATCGCCCGTTTCGTAATCAGTAATAATGATTAAGGAATGAAAATGAAGAGGGGAATGAGAATGATGAAGTATGCTTTTAAATGTTGGAATGACCATTATTTTTATTTGACTAATAAAACTACAAAATTCATATTATACTCACTTTTATATTTGTTAACTTAGGGAACTAAAAATTCCACCCCCTAAATTTTCTACAATTTTATAAATTCCACCCTACCTCCTCAATTTTTATTTTATTTTAAGTAGAAACAAATTCACCCCTCCAAGTCGTTTTGTAATTGTAACAGCTATGCTACTATATAACTTGACATAATTATTTCTAGCTGTAAGAGATGGAATTTTAGCTTTGGCCTCTGCTAGCGCAAGATCACATACTTTGACATTTTCTCCAGCAGTTTTGGAATCAAGTTTGGCGCTACCAATATCTTTATCGAGCTCTTTCGATGCACTTAAGAAAGAATCAGCTGCTGCATCATGATAAGCCCAGCATTCGTTTAGTGGTGCTTGAAAAGAAGGTGGTGTTTTCTTGTCACTGCGCAGATTAGTTATAGAATGTGGTATCTGTTGCATTCGAATTTCCTAATTGGAGAGTGATTTGAGCAATTTGAGCAAGTGTTCTAAGGTCTGTTGCTGATTTGGTTGCTGGATCGAAGTACAAAGCCCCGATACCATTGGCATCTTGGCCGCAGATGTCCAGAACTAGTTTTGAGGGACCGTTTTGCGCGTTCGAAGAATGAGAAAGGACTACTATTAGCATGAAAATGCTAATGATTGTTGGGAAATTCATGGTTAATTTTAGGGATAAAAATTCTACCCGCAATTATGGGTGGGTATTACCCGTATATTGTGGGTATTTTGCGGGTATGGATATATTTTACACATGGTTTAAGTTGTATATTTAAGACAAACACATTATTAAAAAGAAAAGCACTAAATCATGAATGTTAAATAAACAACAGTTAGAGTGGTGGTTCCTAACACTCCTCGTAATTTTTACGTTAAAAAAATGGAAAAAATGGAAAAAATGGAAAAATTAGAAAACAAATTCAAAATTATTAAATTTAAAAAAAATCAAGAAAAAAAATGATTTGTTAAAAAAATAATAAAAAAATTCAAAAAAAAGATGATGCATGTCAACAGTCGTATCAACCTCAGTTATGTCACCGTTGACAATCTCCACAATCACTATCGAATAATAACAATTTTAAGACATTTTTTTTCCAAATGAGTTCAATAACTTTTGAAATTAAACATAATAGTAATGGTGGAGATTTTCAATGATAATATAACTAGGGTTGATACGGTTGCGGTGATGTATAATTTTTTTGATTTTTTATTATTTCTTATTTTTTAATAATTCAATTTTTTTCTTGATTTAAAAATTATTATAATTTTTTTTAATTTTTTTCCCGATTTTTCTTGATTTTTAATAATTTTTATCAATTTATTTTATATGTTTATATATTCTTATATTTTTAGCAATTAGATTACTTTTTAAAGATTTTTTTTAATTTCTACAATTTTTCAATTAATTTTATGGAATTTTCATATATTTTCTTTTATATGTTAATTTATTTTTTCTGTTTTTTTCTAAAAACTAAAATATTCACATCAATAAATGACGTATACGGAGAGAAACGGAAAAAAATTACTGTCAATTTTTTTATTTTTGTACTTTTACGTCAGCTAAATGTTAAGATATCATATAGAATTTGTCAAATATAATTTAAATTAATTTTGAAATTATGATTCATTTTGAACAAATTGACAAAATTTGGATGTAAACCAAAATCTAAACTTGTTATTTGAACATTGGATACAAACCTAAGGTTTATTTTACTACTTTTTCCTTTTAAGAATTTTATACGATGATTGGTCAACAAGCTTTCAAAAAGTTTATTTTAAGGATCATTGATTTCTGTGAAATAAATTTCTTTTGAAATTTTGCTAAATCAGGAAATTTCTTGTGAAATTTAGAGCCACAAAAGTACAAAAGTGATTAGGTCTTACTTTCTAACCATTTACATAATTTCTTTGGTGTTTTACATGTAAAAAAAAAATCATATCTTTTAAATTTATATTTAACAATAATATACTTCCTCCGTCCGAAAATATTTGACGCCGCAGTTCAAATTACTGGTATCAAGGTGAGTCCATTCGGCACTGTTGCGGCCCAAGCTTTCGTCATTTCCTGTCTATGGGCCGCACATGAACACTGAGAAATTGAGAGAGGATGGATGTCAGAGCTCTGCGTCTGAAGGCCGCACACTTGCTTTTAAATTTTCGTTTCCCTCCAAGGACATGAGGGACGTGTTTTACACAACCGGACGACCAATCGTCTAGGGGTATGAAAGTAAAAGCACAAAACACACGGACACCATTCTCCAGGACGTCAACTGAAACCGGACACTAGATTTGGGCCAGAACGTCAATAATTTTCGGACAAAGGGAGTATTATTTTATTCTAATTTATCAACTTTATTATTCTCCATTATCATTTCTTTTTAATAATAAATTGATAAAATTACATAAAAATTTACCTAAATAAAAAAAAATGAGATAGATGGAGTATATATACTCAACGACTGTCAGTGACGTCTGCAGAAACATATTTCGTCACTGGTAGGTAATGAACATACTTTTTAGTTTTTAGTACTGTTATGCGACCAACAGAATCGTAGATGTTGCAAAAAGCAAAACTTAGATTTGGTGCAACAAGTGATCAGGACAAAAAAGAGATTCTTAATTGCAGCACTTTCTTGTTCGTTTTACCTATTATAGCCATATTAATGATATTATACAAACAACCAGCAAACCTAGTAGAACAGGCTACAGCCTACAGGTAACATTGAAACCAAGGAAAAAACCAAAGAATAATTCACCCCCCAAAACTGAACTATGTCAAAGATCTTGTATCCCATAGGTTAAAAAGCCAATGACAAAGGAAAAGCAATGGTTGTTGTCGGGAAAAACAGCAACAACATGTACAAGCCTTTTCTCTTTGAAGCTTCAGTAGAATCTACTTTAGATAAAATAGACTAATACGAATCACATCCCACCGCAGGAGGATAATAAATACTAGTACTAGCAAGCAGCAGTAAAGCAAACACGTTTACCAACTCCATTTAACAGCAAAAATTGTTTTATCATAGTTTCACAACAGGACTTGGCTTACTTGGCATAGTTCACCTTATTAAGGCATTGTGTTAAAAAAAATTGTTCCCTCGCCTACAAAAATAACAGAAAAAAGAAAAGGAAAAGGAAGCAAAACAAAACTTAAGTTTACAGTTTAATTGTCTCATCTCTCAAAAACACTAGAACAAATAACATGCCTTTTGACCTTACACTTACTTTCGCCCTTCTTTTCTTTCCTCAGGTAAAAAAGTTACAGTCACCGACGGCCACCAGCAGCAGCACCCTTTCTAACAGGCGGGCCTGAGTCCTCATCGTCTGACTGGACATCACCGTACACCCATATTCCACGTCTAGCGGCTCTTGCCTCGTCTTGGAACTTTTCCAAGTTATCTAGGGCTACTTGTCTGTCCTTGGGCTCCCATTTCTTTCTCTTCTCTATCCTTGCAAGTCCTTCCTGAAATTACAACAAAAATTTACCCAGTCACGTGATGATTGCGTCACCAAAATACCCTATAAAGTAACAGGCTCGTAGTGACAATAAAAAGTAGACACATTCAAACACGACAAAATTTAGTGTCATTACCTGAACCAGAGCAGCATTTACACTGATTTCAGCATCAACTGCAACCAGGGTTACGATGAGAATGGGCCCAGTTCCCTGTCCTTTAACTTTTCCTCCAGAAGCATCCCTGTCTTCTACCTTAGCCCGGAACTCCTTTGCACTGGCTAAAGTGTTTACGCTCAAGAACTGGGCCGCTTCATGACCACAATCATCTTCCAAGCTTGGAACCTTAATGTATGCTAGACTGCACAGCTGAGCAAGACCAGGTGCTGAAGATACTGAAGCATCAAGAGGCCGCAACTTACTGTATGTAACCTCCTCTTGATTTCCATAATCAATGTAGAACACTTCAAACTTGTCCATTGGGGATTCAACAGCTCCACGCGGTGTATTGACAATCTAAAGAGATCAAAGAAAAGTGTTCAGTAATTATGACAACCATTGGGATGCAGTCTCGAAGCAGCAGGCCTCACCAGTGCTCGGTTCCACGAGTTATCAGCACTAAACTGAGCAAGTACAATGTCACCCTTCTTAGGATTGAATGCGCCAATAACAGGAGCTTCTTGGAGACTGAGGGATGCAAGTTGTTGCTGAATTGAGGCTACTTTCTGATCCCCTACTGACTGCACGTAAAACTTACCACCATCTAAGACTTCTGTAACAACTACCTGCAGATGAATATTTAGGAAATGTTACACACCAATTCAATAAAACATTTGAAAAGGAAATATATATAATCATATCTGGACCACCTTTAGCACTTCCTTCTGTTTGCTTTCAACAGCAGGGCTATTGGATACTTCCTCTCCCTCAACATAGTTCTCCCAAATCTGCAGGACAAGAAGTTTTCAGTTCATGAAGCAAGAAGCACATCTATCATCAGTAGTCATAAAAGATGGCAAATAAGAAGCTTCACAAAATTTCAATAAAACTGCAAGAACAAAATATATATAAAAAAGAGGTTTTCCAGTTCATGAAATGAGAAGCAAAAGCTTTTCAAGAGCCATAAAAAGGTGACATGCTTAGCCAAAATTTCAATAAAACAAACAGAAGACCAATAAAAATATAAAATAAGAAGTTTCCAGTTCGTGAAAAGTCAACCCGAGATATCACCAACAGAGCCATAAAAAGATGACAAACAATTAGCATCACAAAAAATCGACAAATCTGATAGAAGAAAAATAGAAATATAACACCATGAGTCTCCTACCTTTAGTTTTTGCTTTTTAGCAGATTTCTCAGCTTGTTCAAGAAGATGAACTTCAGGGATTCTGTCACTGCCAAAGGAAGTTTGTAGTTTGGCAAGACCAGCCTCGAGAAGAGTCACTGCAATATTAGTCCTTGATTCCCACAGGGATCCCAAGAAAGTACCATTTCTATCAACAGTTTCGACTTCAATCTGTGAGAGTATTTTTATCAAAACCATGAAAACTAATCATATGGAAAAAGAAATGGAAGTGAAGAAATAATCATTACCTCAACGTCCCGTTGCATAATCTTCCGTCTCATTAATGAAATTGCTTCATCTGAATAAGGTTCAGCACGGCCAGGGCACCTAACACCAGAGAGTGAAAAGGCAATACTACACGTCTCTTTGGGAATCAACAGCTTAAACCGATGTCCACTCAGGACATATTCAACAACTGCAGGTATCCTCCTACTTCTGTGCAGGAAAGGCAAGAAGTCTCTTGCTTTCTTGGCTGATGCCTGAAAAGAAATAAGCCTTGCTTGTAAGTTAGTGATCTAGTGCAAAAGAAGAGGTTCATAATGGTTATATTTCTAACCATGGTCAGATCTGTTATATGCATGGCAGGAGGATCCTTGGGTGAGTGGACCCCTCTCTTCCCAGCAATAGCACGCGATTCAGCAGCAAGCAAGGCATCATAATAGCTTGACCTTTCCTCAAAATCTCTATGTCTAATCACTGTGCCATAGCCACGAGCAACCAAGAGCTCAGCAACATTAGTCCCAGCTGGTTGACTGCCATTAGTTGACTGAACTGGTGAGTTTTCATCACCATCAACCTTAGTGGGAGATGATAGGAAGACTGATCCAAAATCCATCACTCTGGAGTCTCCAGGGGCACCAGCGGCTGTTGGCCCATCTGCCAATGAAACCTTTCTAGAATATTCCATTTGAACATTCACCTAAAAAATACAATTGTAATTGTTATGTAAAATGATACTTTGGTAATCAGCAAAACAAGGGAACACTAAAGAATTCATACTTGTCGGCCAATAAGACGTTGCCTAAGCAACTCCTTTGCTTCGCGTGCATGTGGGGCGGGTTTTTCGTCTCTACGAGGGTTGCCCATTTTTGGACACCTAATGCTTGAGAGATTAACTCGTCTCTCTGCCAATGGACTGCCATATGGCACAGAATCATCAGCAACTATAATGCAGTCACCACTCACAACCTCCACCACCTAGAGAAGAACCACATTGGTGAGTAGAACTCAAACAAATGGAAAGTAATTTTGCATTAGTCAATAATGGGGGAAAAATACCTTCCCAGTGAAGTTCTGATCATGAATTGCTTTTGAATTTGTGGCAGGGGGCACGTAATTTGTCCAGAGCCTTAAACGGCTTTTCTTGGCTTCAAGCTCTGCAGCCTTCAGCCGCCGCTTAGCATCCTCTTCCATCATGTTTCCAGTCCAATCAACATATTTACCCAAACCCTGCATTCATGAGGGATGGATATAGAGAGTGACAAATGATTATTCAAGATTCCCATACAACTGAAGGGGGAAAAAGTATAGGCCCGTCATCAGGATCACGAGGTAAGACCACACAAAGGATATGGGGAAGTGGAGAACAAAGGAAATTCTTCATTGTTAGAACATCAACTAAAAATAAGCATTAATAAAAATAAGCATCTAAAATCACTGCAATAGCACGTACATTTTCTATAAGCTCCATTCCCAAGTCCTTGACTGATTCACCATCAGGATAATATACTGACCCAATCAAAATGTTGAACTTATCAACACCTTCCACGACAATACGGACCTACAAACCTCATTATCCTTTAGCACATGCTGGATACAAAGATGTGTGTATAACCACTAGTAAAATCATTGTGTAGTTACCTCTCTATTCAGAGTGCGAAGCTCAGTATAATATTTGGCTTCCATCGCAAATGGATCAGGTGCAACTTCAATAGCGGCTGTGGCTGCGGCTGAGACAGCAAGCCTCTGTGCAGATGTTAAAGCTCGAGGCTCAGAAACATCTCCATTTGTCTCACCAGAAGCAGTTATTGTTTCAACAACATTCTCTGCAGTACCTCTTTTCCCCATAGATGGGCTCTAATTCAGGAGGAAATAGATCAATAGGAAGATTATGGTGACAACACTATGTAAGACCAATAAACAACATAAAACTTAGGGCAAGTGCTGATTAAATTGTAAAACAAATACCTGGACTCCCGCAACATACACTTGGACAAACTGAAAATCTGGGAGCAAGTAGACACGCAGGGTACTGCCATCACGAACCTGCTCAACAATACCTTGCATGGGTCTTCCCTTGTTTGCAGCTAGAAGACCCATGCCATCAAAATTACTATCACCAATGGCAGAAGGTGGTATATTTCTGATGGACGCCTCGGAATCCCCGGGTTCCTAAAATAAAAAACAAGTAGGAAAAATGCATTGAGTCACAAAACCACTATATTCCATAAACTACGAAAGAGAACAACACAGGAAGTCTAAACTCAAGTGTGCTGGAATTTCTTGATGATTGTTATTGGATTAGGATTATGGTAAGCTTTAAAAACCGAGAGAACAACAATAACCAAAGAGCAGGAGCAAAAGTGATTACTCGTCACTAAATAACAAGAGGGCATTTAGCACACAACAAATAGAGTGCACATTTCTTCTCCTGCAAGAACTAAAAGTCACAAGTCGATTTGAATGAGGAATCTTTAAATTATATCATGACTGTTTAATTTAGGTAAACAAAGAAAAACAGAGAACTGCAGATTTACATAACATTTTCCAATAATATGCATTCAAATCCAATCAACTAGAAAGGAGGAGTCTAGCTAACCTTACTCCATTTACCCAGACCTTGCTGTTTAGCTTGTTCCTCAGCACGTAGCAGATCAGCAAGAAAAGGACTAGCTTCTCCTTTATGCTGGCCCTGATCCCGGACCTGCATACATTAGTGTATTTAACAGCTGAACAAAAAGTAACAAAAATTAAAATACGAGAAACCTCTCTAAAAAAAAAAAGACTGACCTTTGCCCAGCCTTCTGAAACAACTAGCAATGCAACATTTTTATCACCAAGAAACACAGACCCAAATTCTCGACCAATGCTTGGCACTGTGTAATCTACCTTGAAAGTAACCTCCTGTTAAAGTTAAACAATTGTTTAAAAAGCAAACAGAATCAGCTCCAGTAAGTGCAAATCCAAGAGACAATCATCTGAGCAACAGCAGCCTGTCCATTTTGAAATACAGGAACAACAAAAATCACCTTTCCAATGCAGAGCTTTCTCAGATACTCCCTACTGTCCCAGGCAAATGGCTCATCAACTGTGCCTCGTCGTGCCTGACAAATTAAACACACAAAACTCAAATGAAACTCTACTTTAAAGAACGCAGTTAAAATTATAGTATGATAGAAACAAAGAGCAATGACAATATATATTTTTTGAAGCAATTACATACTTCTAAATCCAAAATTATAACATCATTACTTCTCAGAAAGAAGTCAAAGCTTTTACCAGTCTGGGAGCCATGAGAGAAGACAACGTAATAGTCTTCTCAGGCGGAGGACCGGGCTTGTTGCTAGTAATGGCCATTATCACCAAGCAGTCTCCGGACGTCACCGCCTTCACTTTTCCTCTGTACCATCCTGTAGACCCCGCTGTTGATGCTGATGATGTCATGTCAACAGCTAAGATCTAAAGCGATCACACGAGAGAAACGAAATCAAAACCAAATCCAGATAGATACAGAAATCCAATACAGCAATTTACTTAATTTTCACACAAAAATCCTTCAGATCCAAAACATTCACGCCATTGAAAGGTAGTAGAAATCAGCTAAAAACCACCAGAATACGCGAATCAGGCGCATGCAATGACACTACACTGTTATCCGATCAAAAGTTAAAATATAAAAACAGCTCGATCTGCAATCCGATGAGGTACACTAATCTGATCGAATTACATGCAGAGCTCGCGACCCTGCTACTGTAAACGAAAATGATGTCAGCTCAGTTACCTCGATCTGACAGTGATGTTAGTGAAGGAAGGAACAGATGAAGGAAAGACACACAATACGCCGGCGTATCGCAGAGCGGAACACAGAGTTGGAAAACTGAAACGGAGAGAAGGAGAGTGGAGAAAGAGGAGGAAGGGAGGGATATAAGGGAAGGGAGGGAAGGAGAGGGATGAGAATGTTAAAATGCCCTTGATATTTCTTACGAATTACGGGAATGGCATGATACTGATATTTAACATTTCCCTTTTTAACTTTTGATTTTGCTATAATTATGGTGCTATGGAATGCCCATCTTTGTCTAATCTTACCCGTTCGAGTGTTTGACGTATTGTTGGTGGGACCGGACAAGGCCCACAAGTCTTATTTATGACGCATTGACGCCAATTGTGGCAATTAATTCTGGGGTTTTTTCTTCTTTCTTTCTGCATCAAAATCTAACGCATATGTACCTTATCTTTAAGTTCAACTTAGTTAGTGATCTTATCCAAAAAAAAAAAAAAAAACACTTGAAATTTATAAACTTTTTTTTATTAAAACTTTGGCCTTTATTTATTAATAATATAAAAATCCATCGATCAATTAAATAATTATTTTTGTCACGGTGGTAACTTTTTTAAACATGTTGGTGATCAAATGTTAAGTAATAACTTATTTGTAATAAAATTATAAAACCTACTTAAAATACTCTTAAATTAGATATTGATCGATTATTATAAATCATTTGATACATTCTCTTATGATTTTTTTTGTGAAGGAATTTATTCTTTTATGATGATTGTCAATATCAAACAACTAACTCGTTTCTTATAAATTATGAGTTTTTTTCTTCAATAAATACTACTAATATTTAATTTGTTAGTTTCTTCATCTTTTAACAAAAAGAAAAATGATAGCACAATTAAATGTGTCATTTGCAAGTATTTATGATACGAGAACAGTGAATGAGTATCTTCTTTTCTCTCTTTTTTTTATAGTTTTGAAAACCGGACCGGATAGCAAACTGGACAGTAAAATTTTATGGTTCAACCGGGTTCGACCGAATTGACTCATTGGATCGTTTTGAACCGTTCACACATTGAACCATTTAATCCGAGATAATTGAACCGGATTAAACTAACTGATTTTTTATACAAATGGATGTAGCATTTTATTTTTTTATATTTTTTTAAGATATAAAAATGTTAAATTATTTATGCCGATTAACCACTCTTAACCATAAAAAATTATTATTAAAAAATAGAAGGAGTATCAAATAAGTTAAAATTTAATAAAATCAATGGTAGAATCATATTGACCAAAATTTTAAAAAGAAATAAAAAAAATCTCTTTTAGCTTCTTGCTTACAAGCATCTCTACCAAAATGAGATAATAGAGATTTTAATAAAAAAAAAATCATTACTATAAATGACAACAACATTTTTTTTTATTTCTTTCTAGATCTTAGCATACACAACAACATTTACACCACCCAACAAAATTGCCATTTCCCACACCTCTACCTCTCTCTCTCCCTCTTCCCTTTCCTAAGCTCACATGTCCTCATCTCCCTCATCATCATCTTCCTCCTCCTCCTTCTTTCTCAAAAAACAAAAGCTTTCATATCTATATCTCATCCCCATCTCCTCCACCACTCCATCTTCATGACCCACCTCCTCAATCCTCAAATCTAACCTAAATCTACCTCCTTTCTCCTTTGATAACCATCTAATTTTTAGCGACGGAGCATACCCGAAGAGCGACGAACAGACGGAGGAGGTTTAGGAGGAGCTAGGTTTGGTTGATTGATTGGTTTTGTCGCACGAGGAGGATGAGAAGAACAGAAGAAAAGAAATGCTTAAGCAAAACGACGCCGAATAGAAAAGAAATTCAAGCCAAAACGACGCCGTTTGGTTTGGGAGTCGAACCAGGCGCCTTGCGGTTAGTCAGTTGTGTAAAAACCGGACGAACCAGACTGTCGGATCCAGTTAATATACATTTCCGGTCAGATAGCTGAATCGAACCAAAAACTCAAAAAAATCCAATCGAATTGGTCGGACCGGTCAGTCCGGTCCAGTTTTCAAAACTATGCTTTTTTTTAGCAAAATGCTTTTGATACTCTCTTTCCTGAAAGAGGTCAGCAAAAATCAATTATTAAGTACTTTTTTCGGTGCAAAATAAACGACTCTTTAGAATAGTAAAAATTCATTTTACCATTATCTTTAATCTTATTTTATTCCATATTGTTTCATTTTTACTCTTAATTTTCATTCAAATTAAAACACCATCAAATTGGGTTGATGCATAATTTTTTTTTGTCATTTGCACAAAATATTGGCTTCGAAAAAGATAAAATGACAAATATTATAAACAGTAAGAATCCGTAGAAAAACGTCGTTTATTTTGCACCGGAGGGAATACTACTTATGGATAAAATATAAGCATTAACATATGAAAATCATGTGGTTAAAGTAAGAGTGAAAAAGAGTGAGAAGGGAATGCATAGTAAGTGATGAAAACTTATAAGATAATTATGTGATTATATCTAGATTGCACTATTGAAATCACATCATACCTTTTGAAATTAGAACTAATTATATAATAATTTGAAAATTAGTTTAAAAGTTGGTTTTTTATTATTATTATTATTTAGGTTTTTAAGATGATGTAGCATATCATAGCGGATACATTTTTAGTTATTTTTCACATATAATTTTTTTTATATTTTTATTTGAATACCTAAAAAAAAAGTGAAAGATAAGACAATATTATGTCAATTGAGGAATTATGGTCCGATCGATTCACTTTTACAAACTTTTTTTTTTGACGAAATTGTAATTATGTTTGTTACGAAATGTTATAATAGTAATATTTCATGATACAACTATTTTATCTGAATCATTAATATTCAGTATATAGTTTACTGATTTTGTTGGCGGTGGTAAAAAGTAAATACTGAAAAAGCGTCTCTTATCATTTTTGCTATTGGCGGTAAAAAAATGGTGGCCAATTTCTATTACCATGTTGGATGACGCCAGCTGGCAGGTACTGCCGTACTGGTACACGACGCAATATGGAAGGAAAGAGGGGTGGTAAATTGGTAAATTCAATTTTTATTTTTTATTTTTTTATTTTTATTTTTCTTGTTTGGCCGTTTACTACGACTTTTATGTTGGCGGTTTATCTTTTTTTCACGTGCGTGCAACAACAATATCTTGTTGTTAGCGAGCGCTGGCTGAGCAGCACGCACGCACAGTCATGCATCGTTTGCTGACTATTGAGCGTTAAGAGTTAGCGCTACAGTTTCACACAATATCAATGCTTATCACACATGCTCTACTTTTTTCTTTTTCTTTTTCTTTTATCTCCTTAAAAAAACCATTTTTTATAAGTTATTTTATTTATAATACTCCAACCTAATACACCACAAACAAGCATCGTTTTTAAAATTTTAATATACCCGGCTGCAAAGCGACTTCTTCGTACCTTTCTCTATCGGAAGGCAAAAGATAAAAGATCCATCCAAAAGGACTCAAAAGTAACTAAGATAATTGTCACTCTTTTTCCAGGACTTCGCTTGGACAAAAAGAAAACAGTTGCTTTTCGCTATAAAGCATGCCCATCATGTTTCCATTACAAGAGACCACGTGCATTTAACAAAAACCCAGACAACTTAAAAGCTGCAGAGAAACCTTTGTGTTGAAGCCTGGATGAAGGATTCATCCCATCTATGCCAAAATTACCTTTTCGATTTCAAGTTTTTCTAACTTTCATACAATGCAGCAGCCACTACCAACAACATTGCTTCAATGAGTATCCAAAAGTGAGTTGTAAGCCACAAGTTCTGGATGCGGGTTCCATATCTTTAGTGACCAAACCTTCTTGCGGGAATGACGATTACCGGTGGATCTGGTATGTTGTCATTTGGCCCCAGATTATTGATTGGTGGATGTTGCTTATGGTGATCAGTGACTGATTGGTACGCCATGGCTAAAGCCAGAGCCTGCACATTAGAAAAGGAAAACTCTGGATTAGTAACATAAAGTCTTCAGGTTGTGTAACCCGATATGAAGTTTGTTAAGCTTACAATATGGTCTTGGTTGGGAGGCGCATAGATACCAGTAGTGATGGTGGTCCTTCTACGAGTACCACCAGCAGGTGCATCGGGTATATTCTTGAATCCTGTTGGAACAACAATAACGGGCAGCCCCACAAGATTTCCCAAGCTAACTTTCTCCCAATCTGTGGCGTTGCCAATGAATGCATCAACAGTGAAACTTTCCCTCACTTCCTGAATCAATTTTCGACGCGCTCTTTGTGCCTGTTGACAGAAACAATGCTGGATGAATTTAGAAGTAAGAAACAGGTCTAGTGTTGCTTAAAGGCCAAAATGTTACTCTGCTCCCATGCCCAAAATATCTACTTTTTTCTTTCTGCAAAAGAAAGCTCATTGGAATATCACTTAACAGAAAACGTGTGTTCAACTTCCAGTATCCTCAGGTTGCACCGACTGCAATACGTCTTCCCCTAATCTAGAAATGACCAAATTCTAAGGTGTACTCAAAGGCTATATATAAAAATCAAAGGTCCCATTCAATCAACTGTCAAACAGGACAAAAAGGAAAAAGAGTGGAAAACAGACCTGCAAATAATCCACAGCTGGAATCACACGTGCACGACTCAACTCTGAGGGCCATTGATCCTGAGCTTCATAAGAATCGTCCTGCCTCGTACGCTGCCACTCATCAAAATGAGCCAGCATTTCTACATCCATTGTGAAATTCAGGATGCCTTGGACCGAGTTGACTGTGTAATTCAATTTGAAAGGAACCATATTGACACCTTTTGACTTGAGCACATTAACAACCTGACAATGCGCAGCCCAATGAAGTTCAAGACACTAGAATTGACAATAACTCAGTCAATAGGCTCAACAGAAGACAGAATACTTTTGTGTTAAAAGTTCCTTTCTTACTGCACAGCAGTCACATGATCTAGTTACACAACATTTATGTCGATTCTAATTCAGCAAAGCACACCAACCTCCATTTCCGCATCATCCATGTATCCAACAGTAAGACTTTTGATGTCAACAGAAAATGGATCACCAAGAGGAATGTCCCTTGAGGAGAGATCAGAAGGATCCTTCCCACGAATAGCATCCAGAACAATGCAACAATCTACAGCACTTCTACAGAAAGGGCCAAGCTTATCCTGTTTAACAAATGCATTATAATTTCACAATTAGCACACAACATTTGATAATAGGAATGACTTGCAGAGAACAACACAGGACATCACCAGGCTTTCTGATATGCTCATGACACCAGTACGGCCAACAGTACCAAAAGTTGGACGCAGGGCTGTCACACCACAACGAGCTGCAGGGTATGTAATTGATCCAGCTGTTTCTGATCCAATTGCGAAGGGCACCATACCTGTTCAAGAATCCCTTTTAGCATCCCAAATGTCAAATGCCCATGAAAAACTTTGCATCTTATAATTTCAGGGGAAAATATTTGCTTGACAGACTATTCCTTGACAGCTTCCACCATCATATACTTTCCATTCATGTGAAACTGAAAGTGGAAACCCAGAAGAGAAAACAGGATGACAGCAAATGAATGTTGATCCAAACAGTCAATGCACAAAATCAGAGGAATACCAGCTGAGGTGCTTGCAGCAGGCCCAGCTGATGACCCAGTTGAAAATTCTTCAATATTCCAAGGGTTTCTTGTCCTGCCCCCAAACCAGATGTCATCATATGCAAGTGATCCAGAAACAAGCTTGGCAACAAGAACGGCCCCTGCAGACTTCAACCTGTGTTCAGCATAGAAAAACTGAATTACCTGAACCTGCTGTTATCAACTCTAACTGTAAATTCCGAGGGTTTCACAAATGTTTGGTACCTCTTGTAAACCCAAGCTTCAGTGTTAAGGACTTGATCCTTGAAACTTCTTGAACCCCAAGTTGTTTTGTATCCAGGTACAGCTATAATGTCTTTCAGTCCATAAGGTATCCCATGGAGGGGTCCTACAAGATGAAATCAAAGTTTAGAACAGGAATTCAGTAATCAATGCAACAATAAATACGAAGAGCCAGGTTAACAACATAAGATACAGAATGGGGAAAAAAGTGGATGAGTTGACGATTCCTATGGGTTGCAAGTTGCAACTAAGAAAACCACGTAATGCATATCTACCTACAGGACTGAAATTGTAATTTGAGTGTTTGTTATTGTCCAATATGGAAAAACCTTAAAGCAATGCAATTAGCTTGCTAATAGTTCACATATATTGCAAGGATGGTAAACTTTGACAGGAAAGAAGGTGATTGTACTGTTCTAGTAATCTTGATATTGGTAGTGAAGTACTAGATATGTGTTCTACCCAAATATACTCCTTTCGAAAGTAATTCATCGGCTACTTTCGCTTGGCTGTAAGCTAATTCATCAGTATATGTGATCACAGCTTCAAGAGCATGATTGTACCTGCGAGTATTCAAATATTGCAGCACTTGCGTAAACTGATGAATTTGATTTGGCTACATGTAAACAAGTGAATGTGAAAACTACAAGGGACCAACTGCACTGTAGCTTCTCCCGTTTCTATTACCTCTTTAGTCTTTCTAAATAGATTCGCACAAGCTCCTTAGATGTTATTTGCTTTGCCCTTATAAGTTCCCCTAATTCAAGAACCTGTCAAAACCAACATAGTTCAGAAATGGACCCATAAAGACGCGGGAATTTTTTTGCAGCACTAACTACTAACTTACACTCATAAATGCAATATCTTCATCATTGTTTGGCTTCTGTACGCCAGACAGATTAGGATACTTGAATCTTTTGCTTCCAGTTTCAACATGGTCACGGGTCCACTCGGGATTAAAAACCAAACAAGATGGATTATGCAATCCTCCATTCTCAGAAGCAACTAAGTCCCGGTTGGCCTTGATGATCGGAAGATTCAACTCCGTAGCATCTTTCACCACATCAACTATCTAAACCAAAATCACACTCTTCCATAAGCACTGATTTGATTTTCAAGAACACAAAAAAACAGCAAATACTAAAAATTTACAAGTTTCTAACAATCACCTTAGTATCATTGAAGAAGTCAGCACCCATAGCTTTAAATGCATCTCTAAGTTTTGAAGCTTTATCAACCCTCTCCACATATTTGCTGGTATTACCTTCACTGTCCTGATCAGATAAATAGAAAGTAAAATCCTTCAAAAATGTCAAATTTATACATTATCACGCCCATGATTAATGGGTTTTACCTGGATTTAACACTGAACCACAACTTTCTCACGTAGTTTCCCCACACATTTCTAAAAAGAATCCCCTGTTTACACTTGCTATTAGGGTAAAAAGAAATCACACCAATCCGAACTGAAGCATTAAGGAATCAGATGAGAAGACACCGTACCATAAGGAAACGCTGCCGTTGCGTCGGAAATGCCGGGACTGACGAGCTGACGGTTTGATTGTTCCGGTAGTGGGACAGAAGCGCGGGATTTACTGCAAAAGGAAAGATGAGGAGGACAGAAAGAAAGTAGCAGAGGCGACGTGTCGATCCGAATGGAAGGGAAGAGCAGACATCGACCGCCATAGCTGCGACGTAGCGTCTTGATGCTATCAACAGTCAGGACTCAATGCACCAATTTTTAGTTGCTGCCCAGCTGCTTCTTCCTTTAGCAATGACGCCACTGCACCGATTTTTGGTCAACCATTTGACAGACTACCGTTTGGCTTTTTCTGCCGGCAAATATTTGCCCGGGAAAAACACAATTTTACCCATATTTGTGAATTTTGTTCATTTAAGCCCTCATATAATGTGAATCTCAATCTAGTCCTCGAGTTTGTCAAATTTGTTAGCTATAGATTGTTTTGGATTTAGTCAGTACTCTGTTTGTTATAATAAGACCTATTCTTTAGGGAAGTAGTTTTGATAACTATGCTATAGACTTGTAAAGCGTAGTTTCTGTTTTGTGTAAAGGCTTTAAATAGCTGCTGTTTTGTTAAATTCAATAACACATTTCCTCAATCAGTTCTAAGCTTTCTGAAGTTCTATTTCTACATTTGGTAGCGGAGCTTTACTAAAAGTGGGAGTGTGAGAGTGAGTGAAGTATGACAACTTCTGAAAAATTTGTCATTCCAAAATTTGACGGCCATTACGATCATTGGTCGATGTTGATGGAAAATTTCTTGAGAAGCCTTAAGATGTGGAATCTGGTGGAGGTAGGGGTGGGCACATTTCCGAAATACCCGAATTCTGAATTTTCCGACCCGAATTTTTTGAAACTCGGTTCGGGTATTTCGGGTATCGGAAAATTCGGGTTCGGTACGGGATCCATTTGGGAAAATTCGGATACCCGAATTTCCGAAATTACTACCACATAAAACGACGTCGTTTTATGTGGTAGTACCAAGTTACTACCTATTTATTTCAATCTCCCACACCCACAGGCCACAATCTCTTCTCTCATCACCGTTCATCATCAACTCCCACACCCACAATCTCTTCTCTCTTTCATCATCAATCTCCCACACCCACAATCTCCTCTCACTCCGCGAACCTCCACAATCTCCCAACCAAAATCACCCAATCTCAATCTCAATCCCCATCACCGTTCATCATCGTCATCAACGAAAATAGCCACCAAACGATCAGATCTGTTCGTCCATCAATCTTCCATTAGATATGAGGGTTTCTAAGGTTGGCGGCGTGAGCGAAGGAAGCGGCTACAAAGATGGTGGTCGCGGTGGAGGTGAAACTGGGACGAATTGCGGCGACAATTATGAGGCTTTTTTCTTGGCAGTTGTGGATTTTAATTGGTATGTTTAATTTGGATGTTGGATGCTGGATTGTTGTTGTTGCTTGGCAGTAGTGTATTCTAATTGGTATGTTTAATTTGGATGTTGGATGTTGGATTGTTGTTGTTGCTTGGCAGTAGTGGATTCTAATTTATGTCTAATTTGTATGTTGAATTGAACATAGAGTGTTGGATGTTTGGTAATGCTTGTTGGTAGTATTGGTTGCTGGATAAAATGGATTTAAATTTCAGTAGGCAGGTTTTTGAATTCGGAAATTCCGGTATACAATACCCGAATTTCACCCCGAATTTCCGAATTTCAAATTTTAGAATTTCGGGTTCGGGTAGCAGAAAACCAAATTCAGGTTCGGGAAGGATTTTTGCAAATTCAGAATCCCGAATTCCAAAATTTTTAATTCGGGTATTTCCGAAATACCCGAATGCCCACCCCTAGGTGGAGGAAGGAATTTCATCACCAGCAATTGGGATTTCAGCAGCAAGTGAGGTGCAAAGGAAGAGCGTTGAAGAAGCTAAGCTCAAGGATCTAAAGGTAAAGAATTTTTTGTTTCAAGCAATTGACAGAGAAATTATTGAAACCATTCTTGACAAGAAGACATCAAAGGCGATTTGGGATTCAATGAAGCAAAAGTACCAGGGATCCACCAAGGTGAAAAGAGCACAATTGCAGGCATTAAGGAAGGAGTTTGAAATGCTAAATATGAAGGAGGGAGAAAAAATTGATTGCTTCCTTGCACGAACTCTGACAATTGTGAATAAAATGAAGATAAATGGTGAAGTTGTACAGTCAAGCACAGTGGTGAGCAAGATTCTAAGATCTTTGACTCCGAAATTCAATCATGTTGTTTGTGCAATTGAGGAGTCAAATGATATAGATACCATGTCCATTGATGAACTCCATGGTAGTCTTCTTGTTCAAGAACAGAGGATGCAGGGAAGTCAGATAGAAGAACAAGTTTTAAAAGTCTCTTATGATAGTCAACCAAGGCGAGGAAGGGGCAGAGGCTCATACCGTGGAGGTCAAGGCAGAGGAAGAGGGAGGATGTTTCAGAATTAAGCCACCATAGAATATTTCAAATGTCATCAATTGGGGCACTATCAATATGAGTGTCCTGATTGGAAAAAGAAGGCAAACTATGTTGAACAAGGAGATGAAGAAGAGCTTTTATTGATGGCTTATGTTGAACCTCATCAAACCAAAAGAGAAGAAGTTTGGTTCCTTGACTCGGGGTGTTCCAATCACATGACTGGAAACAAAGAATGGTTCTTAGAGCTGGAGGAAGGATTCCGACAAACGGTGAAGCTTGGCAATGATACCAGAATGGCAGTTGTGGCTAAAGGCAGTGTGTGATTTCAAATAAATGGCATAATTCAGGTACTTTCTGATGTATTTTACATACCTGAATTAAAAAGTAACTTGTTGAGCATCGGACAACTTCAGGAGAAAGGGTTAGCCATTTTAATCCAACAAGGGACCTGTAAAGTTTATCATTCTAGAAGAGGGTTGATCATGCAAACCAATATGAGCACAAACAGAATGTTCTATCTGCAAGCATCTATGACACCAAAAAGCTCCTTGTGTCTTCAAGCTGAAGTTCGTAATGAGAAAGAAACACATTTGTGGCACCGACGCTTTGGCCATTTGAATTATCAAGGGTTGAGAACACTTGCATCCACAAACATGGTAGATGGTGTGTCGCTGCTCCAAATTCCAGAAAAATTATGTGAAGCTTGCATAGTTGGGAAACAACACAAAGAGTCTATACTGAAGCAGAGTTCATGGAGAGCCTCGAAACAACTTCAGTTGGTGCATTTTGATCTATGTGGACCTATCAAACCGGCTTCCAATAGCAATAAAAGGTATTTCATAAGTTTTATCGATGACTTTTCACGTAAAACTTGGATTTACTTTTTAAATGAGAAATCAGAAGCTTTTGGTGTATTTAAGACTTTTAAAGCACATGTTGAGAAGGAAGCAGGTGTATATATCACTTGCCTAAGAACAGATAGAGGAGATGAATTCAATTCAAATGAATTTGGAGAATTTTGTAAAGCTCAGGGCATAAGCAGGCAGCTGACAGCAGCCTATACGCCACAACAAAACGGAGTTGCCGAGCGAAAGAACAGAACAATCATGAACACTGTTCGATCAATTTTAGCTGAGAATAAAGTTCCAAAAGTGTTCTGGCCTGAAGCAGTGAAATGGTGTGTGCACATTCAAAATAGAAGTATAACTGCAACAGTGAAAGAAAAAACTCCAGAAGAAGCATGGAGCGGTGTGAAGCCAAAAGTGGATTATTTCCGGATCTTTAGGTGTATAGCTCATGTCCACATTCCAGATCAGAAGAGGAGCAAGCTAGATTCCAAGAGTAAGAAGTGTGTGTTCTTGGGAGTTAGTGATGAATCTAAAGCCTATCGGTTGTATGGTCCTATCGCTGAACAGATTGTCATCAGCAAAGACATTGTATTTGAAGAAGAAGAGAGTTGGGATTGGAGCAACACTGGAAAGGAATTAAATTTAGATGTGCTAGAAGTTGATAAAAGTTGTATTGGAGATTATACCGAAGAGGACAACAACCATAATATCCCGGACGACAGCGACTCTAGTAACTCGATCCCAGTCGAAGAAAATCTAGGAGATGCAGCAATTGAAGGGAGGGGCGAAAGAATGAGAAGAAAACTAATATGGATGGCAGATTATGAAGCAGGTGATGGGCTCTCTGAGGAGGAAGATATGCTTGCAATGATGATGGTAACTGACCCATTTTTATTTGAAGAGGCAGCCAAGAGCAAGAAATGGAGGGATGCGATGGCAGCAGAAATTCAAGCCATAGAGAAGAATCAAACTTGAGAGTTGACGGAGCTGCCTAAGGATGCTAAACCTATTGGAGTTAAGTGGGTCTACAAGACCAAACTTAATGAAAATGGTGACATTGAAAAACATAAGGCACGATTGGTAGCTAAAGGCTACGCATAATGCTATGGTGTAGATTATACAGAAGTATTTGCGCCAGTAGCCAAACTTGACACCATTCGAGTAATTCTTGCAATAGCAGCTCAGTATGGATGGGAAGTATTCCAGCTTGATGTGAAAAGTGCGTTTCTTCACAGTGAGCTTAAGGAGGAAGTATTTGTGCAGCAACCTGATGGGTTTACTAAGAAGGGAGAAGAAGAGAAAGTCTATAGATTAAAAAACGCTCTATACGGCCTCAAGCAAGCACCAAGGGCGGGCATGGTATAGCAAGATTGAGACTTATTTTCACCATAAAGGCTTTGAAAAATGTTCCAGTGAGCATACCTTGTTCACTAAATCAGCTGGAGGTAAAATTCTAATTATAAGCCTTTATGTAGATGATTTAATTTTCACTGGAAATGATGTTTCTATGTGTGATGAGTTCAAAAACTCAATGATGTTGGAGTTTGACATGTCTGATTTGGGAAGAATGAAGCATTTTCTTGGAATAGAAGTGTTGCAGAATTCGAATGGTATATTCATATGTCAAAGAAGATATGCACGAGAGGTGTTAACGAGATTCAAAATGGCAAGTTGCAATGCAGTGAAGAATCCAATTGTTGCTGGAATAAAGTTGACAAAAGATGAAGGGGGAACTCAAGTTGATGTTACTCAATTCAAGCAAATAGTTGGGAGTCTCATGTACTTAACTGTGACTCGCCCCGATTTAATGTATGCTGTTAGTCTCATTAGCAGGTACATGTCTAGATCAACAATGTCACATTGGATGGCAGCCAAGAGAATACTTAGGTATTTGAAATGAATGACTGAACTGGGTATTTTCTACAAGGGAGAAGGAAATGTGAAGCTCTTAGCTTTCACGGATAGCGGATATGCTGATGATCTTGATGATAGGAGGAGTACTTCTGGTTATGTGTTCAAAATAGGGCATGGAGCTGTATCATGGTCTTCAAAAAAGCAAACTGTGGTGACTTTGTCTACGACCGAGGCTGAATATATTGCAGCAGATCTTTGCACATGTCAGTGTATATGGTTGAAGAAAATTCTGAAAACAGTTGGAGTAGAGGAGAATGAAGGTACTGAAATTTAATGCGATAATAGTTCTACCATTCAATTGTCTAAAAATCCAGTTTTTCATGGACAAAGCAAACATATTGATGCGAGGTTCTATTTCTTGAGAGATTTGGTGAATGATGGTGTTGTGAAATTAAGGTACTACAGCTCACAGGATCAAATTGCAAATTTAATGACGAAACCGCGGAAGCTTGAGCAGTTTGAGAAATTTTGTAATTTGCTTGGAATGGTGAATGCATCAGAAATAAGCTAATTACAGATGTTTAGCTTAAGGGAGGGAATGTTAGCTATAGATTGTTTTGGATTTAGTCAGTACTCTGTTTGTTATAATAACACCTATTCTTTAGGGAAGTAGTTTGGATAACTATGCTATAGGCTTGTAAAGCGTAGTTTCTGTTTTGTGTAAAGGCTTTAAATAGCTGTTGTTTTGTTAAATTCAATAACACATTTCCTCAATCAGTTCTAAGCTTTCTGAAGTTCTATTTCTACAAAATTCACCTAAATAAATCCTATCACAATTCTCATTTTCCAAAAATTCATTGTTTTATAGACAATTTATCTCACCTATGTCTAAGCAAATATTATTTGAATTCATGTGTGAGGCCGTCATGCTAAGTTTGTGGTTTGCTCATCATATAGGACCTCACATAAAAATCAAATTGTTAGTAGAAAAAGAAATAAAAAACTATTAAAAAAAAGGATATAAATATTAAATATTAATAATACAATACATTATCAAATCTAATAGGGGGAGTTAATCGAAATCGGGACATCAAATCGAAAAACTCTACCTTAACTATTGAAAACTTTAAATTTACATATGATTTTTTCCAAACCTAAGTAGTAACCAATGTCGGTATGGGCAAAAGCATCATATCGAAAAGTTATATACCTTAACACAATTTCAACTATACTAAGCATTGATGTGACATTTCTTAAGATCTTTCTATTGGGGAAACTACTAACATACTTCCTCTATCTTTTATTAACTGATGTCAGATCCATTAGCACAAGAATTAAGACAATTCTTGTTGTTTGATGGGCAGCCCAACATTCCCTGATTTTGCAACCCACTTCTTCTGACTTTTGCAACCAAATAGGACACACATGTTGGGTTTGAATTTCAAACAACATTTTGCAAGTTTTGAAACCCAGCCCCATTTTTTTCCGTTCTTTTTTTACAAAAATTTCAGCCCATTATTTTCCCTCTCATCTCGTTCTTCCCAATTTCCCACTCTCCTTTCTTCCCCAAACTCCATTTCTTTTCTAACCCTAAACCCTAATACCCGCTCAAATTTGGACATTTTTAGTGAATGAAAAAATTGGGCAAACTCAAAATCAATTTAGTTCCCCCCTTTTTCAAAAATTGATTAGTAATGGCTTCAAGCTTTCTCACTTCCCTCATTTATTTCAATTTCACTAGAAAATCAGTCTTTTTTTCTCTCAATATTTGGAATAAGTTCGTTCATACCCGATCTCAATCAATTTCTAGTCTCTCATTCATCTCACATCCCAGACCCAAATGACCCTATTGAAATCCTTGAATCTTCTCCACCAAACTGTTCTGGTCTTGAGGAGTTATCCTCTAATTCCTCCAGCGATGATGAATTACCACATTAGAACGACATCCCAGACCTCAACCATCCACCAGGTAGTTAATTACTCTGTCAAATTCTCCTATTTTATGTTGTGTCAATCAATTTTGTTTTTAGATTCAACATTACTTTGTGTCAATTTGTTAGGTCACGAAAATGATCTATCAAAGGAGGAACGTCTGATTATCTACGCAATGCTTATGGAGAGGAGTGATGATGGGAAGTTGAAGCCGCCAACAACAACTAGGGAGCTATCACATTTTTTTGGTGTGAGAATTTGAACAATATAGAGGATCTGGAAATGTGCAAGAGAATCAGGTAATCACCTTCATGCTAATGCTAGAGTGAATAATTGTGGTCGGAAAATGGTTGACTTTAATATAGAGAGAATCAAAGATATTCCACTGAGGAAGAGAACAACCTTGAGGTCTCTTGCTATAGCTCTAGGTGTATCCAGATCTTATTTACATGTGAAGTTGAAAGAATGAGTTATTAGGTTGTAGCCATAAGTTTCCAAGAGATCGTTGCTGATAACGAACTCTTTCTTCATCTTTGCTAGCTTTTCTCCTTCAATTCCCTTGCTAAGAGCTAAATCAAGTGAGTCAGTTTCATTAAGTTCATAAACTTCATTAGCAAGAGGTTCATAAATGTCTATAAAGTTTAAGTTATGTATCTCGCTTAGGTGTTTGATGGCATCTTACATGTTAAATTTAATTATCTACCCATCATACTCTAAAGAAAGACACCCATTATACACATCAATCAAAGCCCCTGTAGTCCTTAGAAAGGGTCTGCCCAAGAGAGCATCAATGGTGTTCGAAGAGAGATCCATGTTCATGTCGACAATGTAAAAGTCCACTGGGTAGATGAACTGGTTAACTTGGATAAGGACGTCCTCGACAACTCCCTTGGGGAAGATAATGGATCGATCAGCAAGCTAGATGACCACTATAGTCTCCTTCATAGTTTCAATGTTCACCTTCTCATACTTTGCCAATGACTTAACGTTTATGCTTGCTCCCAAGTCACACAAGGCCTTCTCGATTTTCTTATTGCCTATCTTGCATGGAATATCGAAGGTTCTTTGATCCATACACTTCTCTAGAAGCTTAGACTAAAACACTGATGAAATATTTTGAGTCAAGTTAACCTGTTCAACTCCTGCAAGTCTCTTTTTGTTAGAACATAAACCCTTAAGGAATTCAACATAACTAGGAATTTTAGCAATTAAATCAAGCATAGGTATATTAATCGCTACTTTCTTAAATATATCCATTAATTTCTTTTCCTTCTTTTCCCTCTTGGTCTTTGTAGGCCTTGGTGGAAAAGGTGAAGGGATTTCTCTCTTTTTCTTGCTGAAGTACAGCCTCTGCTCCTTTCTTGGCCTCTTCCTTGGCCGAGAAGGTTTCTTCTACTGCTAGGATGATCTCAGCTCAACCAACTCCTCTTCTTCTTCCTCTGTTATCTCCTCTGGTATCTTCAACTCTCGCTCATATGTGATCGTCTCTGCCCTCTCTAGTAGGTCTATGCCACTCCTCAAACTGATCGCACTCACATTGTGCTTGAGATTGTCCACCGTGCTGGAAGGCAATCTCTCTTGCTGATTTTTCTCCTCCCGCATTTTGGTTAACTCCTTCTGCATGTTTGTGAAAGTTGTTTCTAGCTTCCTTACTAAATCTTCGAGGGAAGGCCCAATTATTTGCAACTGCTATGGGGGTACCGATAGTTGTAAAGGTGCATGATTACATTGCATTTCATCATGTTTTTACTATCCATTTACTTGTTATTTGGGCAGTAAAACTACTGATTTACCTTTAATTTCCCATATCTTAGCAGTTCTGGTCTGGAGGCAATTTATAGAAGAATCTGATTTTTGAAGAGCTGAAGTTGTTTTCCCGAGTCTTGGCCTAGCGCTTGGCCAAGACTCCTTCGCATTCAACGTGTCGCACCACCAGATCGTCTTGGCCAAGACTCCGGCCAAGACTGATCCGTGGAAAAGAAATCATGAGCAGCAGCGTTGGGCCTTGCGAGCTGGCAAATCACAACTGTCCAGTGACAAAGAGAAGGATCGGGAAGATATTTATTTAAGAATCCTATCAAGGATCTCCTTCCATCTTTGTGTATTTTAAATTCCTATTTTTATTCAAAACAAATCAGGATAATTATTTAGGAGATTATTTAGGAGATTATCTAGGAGATTAATTAGGAGATTATTTAGGAGATTGAGTTGGAGAAGGACAGAGGAGTTTTAGCTTACTTATAGCTGAACTTGTCCTCCCCTTCTAGAGGCTCGGACGTACTTTCTTCTTTTCCTCTCTTCCGCCACTTTGTACCTTGCTCCTGGATTTAATTCTTTGAATCCACGGATTTATTTTATTTATGCAAGCAAGTATTTTTATAATTCATTCATGAGTACATCTAGCTAATCACCATTCTTGGTAAGAGCTTGAGAGCTATGTTTCTTATATTTCGTGAGATCTAATTACTCTTAATAATCTCTATTCTTGTAATTATTTATTTTCTGGTTTCTTTACTTCCTTGTTCAAGTTTAGAACTGACAATTCAGATTTTATCTTGGGAGACCCAGTTAAATGAATAATACAACTCAGACCCGATTGACAACCGTGGGCGTCGACTGACAACCGAGGGTAAACTTGAGTTGGGTGTTGTCTTATCCACAGCAACACTGCAGATATCGAGATGAACACCATTGAATCAGTGATCGAATCATAAGAACATAGCCCGCTCATGCTCTTACCGGGAACCTTCTTTTTACTGTTTTCAATCTTGACCCCTGTCTTGGCCAAGCCTTTGACCAAGACTGTTTTGAACTATTTAATTGCTTTTGCTTTTGTTTTAATTTTCAGAATCAACCAACCAAATTCAGTGACGAGGAAGTCAACCAAGAACTACAAATCCCCCGAAGTCTCTGTGGACGATCCTCTTACCACCATCTACAAGTTCCTTGTGGACAAGTGATAAGTTGTATTTCTACCCCTTTTTCTTATCTATTATACACTTATATTTGACGTATTCGACGCGCGATCAGTGCATTAGTTTTATTTTAAGGTGGTCTAGGGACGAAGTTTTGGAGGTTGAATGGTGGTTGTTGTGACTGGTTTGGAGGTGCTTGGTTGTTCTAGGGTTGATTCTGGGTCCAGCTGAAGTTAGGATGATTCCTCCATCCAGGGTTGTAAACATTAGAGTATGGATTATTGTTAGGAGGGTATTTGTTTTGCTAGTTTTGGTTGTAGCCATAAGCAACATTCACTTGAGCAGTGACCTCCTCTGGTGTTGCAGGTTGCAACATGGAACATTGATTAGTATGATGATCAGCTTGGCAACATATCCCGCAAACACTCACAATTGTGCCTTGGTTGGCTTCTTGGCCCTAATTACCTGTAGAAAGATTTTGCATGAAGTTAGAAATATTGGAGAGATGATGTTCTAAGGTAATTGAATTCAAAGAAGATATATAGTTAGATCGCTTTGAAGAGTAGTTGTTATGGCAATTTTCAGTCATAGTTTGAAGCAATATTTTAGCTTGAGTTGGAGTTTGATCTTGTAAAGCTCCTCCAGCTGCTGCATTAACTATTTCTTTGTCTTTCTGACTCATCTCTTCATAAAAGTACTGAATCAAAGCTTGATCAGTCACTCCAAGGGTTGGACAGATATCTTGAAGGTCTTTGAACCTTTGGTAGTATTCTCTGAAGCTCTCCTTCCCTCTCTACTGGATGGAAATGAGATTCTTCATGACGTCTCCAGCCTTGCTTGTGTTCCAATGTGGTTGTCGACATTTGAGCCCATTTCTTCACCGAGTCCTCCAATGACCATGAAAAAGCTTTCACCTTAGCTCTCTCGATAGGGACTTCTCGAGGCTTAAGTGCATCACATTCCAAGTGAAAATTCCTTAAGTGAATGTAGGGATTTTCATTGCAATGCCCATGGAATTTTCTCAGGTTGTGGATGGTGTTGGTCTTAATAGCCCAATCATGATCCACTGGTGGTAGATCAATGCATGAATAAGTGGTATATTTTGCACCTTGGTTTAACTCCCTGAGAGTCTGTTCAGCTGGCTGCTTAGCCACGTCTATTCTTGGATTCGGTTTTTCTTGATCTACTTTTTGGTCAAGAGGGTGCTCTTGATCAAGATGATGACTGTCTGATGAACTTGGTGCTGAATTCGCTGGTATCAGTTACTTTCTTTTGGCTTGCCTTCTATTTTTTATCTATGCTCTGGTCAGCTCCGGATTGAATGGTATTAAATCCTTGCAAGAGGACCTGGTTATGAATAAAAAAATATAAAAATCAGTAAATCGTACTCCCCGGCAACGGCTCCAAAATTTGATAGGAATCAACTCCGTAAAAAATAATTAATAAATACAACTCACTATAAAGAACAAGTTTAATTGTAAATAACAAGTATGAGGTTCGTCCGCAGAGAGTAATGGTATGATTTTCGTGAATGCTTATAAAGACCAGTGGTAACACTTAGGTGAAATTGGGGGGATTTTGTTTAAAACTAAAGACTGAAAAGAAAATAAAGCAAGTAAACATGTCCAAGCCAAAAATAAAATTCTTGGTCAAGAAATAGATCAAGAGCGGAAACAATCAGAGAAAGAATTTCTAGTAGAAGCTAACAAGCTATGAAACATGAGCAGCATCTTTCTGGTCTTCCTAACATATGAATCGGAGACCTTTTGACATTTTTCTTGTGACACTTGACAATAGTTCAACCTTATTCCTCTTCAATCTTTGGTTGTTTTTTTGGAAGATCCCATCCTTCTTGCTGGATGTTAAGATGTCCACTAGAGACATGATAATAGTACTCTGGTGATGGATGTCTCTTTGGAAGAACCTTCTTGTGTTTTGTCCTTCTAGTGATAAAGGTTGACCATCGATTGTTAATTTCATCTTCAAACTCGAAGCTTGTTTACCAAACATCCAGATCATCAGTCATCAACTCGTACAGACTTGGTCCATAGAGATTTCCCAGCTTTTGTATCCCAGGGTAAGCATGAGTAACTCTGACTTCTTCATTAGTGATGAACTCTATTGGAACCGCCCCTTTTCATAATTCAGCTGTGAGTACCATTGGTTGAAAAACATCTGGCCTTTGACTTAGAGCTTGTGACAAAGGGATAAGATCAAATAATCTGAAAGCTATCATGGTTGGTTTAGCATCGTCTTTGGTGACATTTGTAATGCAATTGATGTCTATAGCATCCCCATTATCAAGCTTTATTTTTCCTTCTTTATCCAAATGAACAATGAGGTCTTTAAGGACAAAATATTTCTTTACCAGATGACTGATGATTCGATGATATTTGCAATACTTGGTATTGTTAGTCTGGTTCACCTCTTCTAGATGCTTCGATGGTGGAAGCTCAATCAATTTCTGTTCGAGAAGCTGGTTTAGAATGTTAGAGACCTCTGATTCAGAGAAGGGATATTCCTTCTCTTTACGTTCTTTCAGGGTTCTTCTTTGTGCTTTAAAAGGCTTGTATTCTGTCTTAATAGACTTTACCTCTTCTTTCTTTTGAGTAACCTTGAAGGATATCTTTACAGATGCAGTGGTAACCACTATTCTTTCTTTTCCGTGGCTAATCTTTGCATCTTTCTTCACTTCTTTTTTGACTTCTTTCTTTTCATGAGGGTCATTTGGCAAGTAACTTCCATGCCATTAGATCTGGATCTCTAGATCATGAGCTCTAGTTGCAAGTTCCTAGAATATGCGTGACATGTTTGCCTGCAGATTGTAGAGCAATCCCCTATGCCTGCCTTGAACACACATGTCAATCGAAAATGATTCACTGATTCTTTCCATGCAATTAAGCACCAAGTTTCTCCAACTTTTTATAAATTTAGTGATAGGCTCATCTTTCCTTTGTTTTATTCCGACCAGCTTTGGTAGACCGACAATTCTTCTGGCGCTATTGAAATAAGTCAGAAAATCTTTCTAGTTGCTCCCAACTATCAGTAGACCCGGGCTTGATATCGGTTTACCATTTGAAGGCCACGCCTTTTAGCGACTGAACAAATTGCTTCACCATCAAGACTTTATAGGTTCCTGCATTGTTCAATGTTTCTATGAAGTGAGCAATGTGTTGCTTCGGGTTTTCTTTCCCTTCAAATTTCTGGAACTTTGGGGGCTGATATCCAACAAGCAATAACAGTTCATCTATGCGCCTTGAGTATGATTTTGCATAACCGAGAGAGGATTGTGAAGTCCCTACACACTAAGCACAAATTGTGTCAGTAATCATCATCTGGAGTTACTACACTGTCAAATTTACGACAAGTGTTGTGTTATTTTTCACCATAATAACGTCTTTCTAGTTCTTTCTCAGACGTTTTCGCTCAACAAGGTCATCATCAATAGACCTTTCGTAAGAGTTCGGATGGGTTGATGAACTTGGTGGAGGTTGACTAGCTAACTTGGTTGTCAAAGAAGCTATTTTGCCATCATTTTCTGCCATAGCCCTTGTAAGATTCTCAATTGTTGCGGACATCTCCTAGAAACGTGCCTCAGTATTTTGAGTAGTTTCGATGGCCATCGCCGCAATAAAAGATTCTGAGTTGTAGTTTGTTCATTTCCTTGATGGAGTATTTTTAGAAGCAACTTCAACATCAGATTCCCTACTCGGGTGGTAATCATAGTAGAAGCCCTCATATCTTGTCTGAATCTCCTTGGTAGCCTTCCTTTTGGGTTTTCCCCTACGAGAAAATTGCTTCAAATGTGACACCATTTTGGACCTTTTAACTCTAGTGCAAGCATGTGTTGCCAGAAGACCTTTCTAAGAGCCTTGAAGTACCTCGAGACATGAATCGTTGGTCTGACTTGAAGCCATTATTGGATCTTAATTTGAGGAGGAGTGTGATTCGAGAGATGAGAGGAGAGTATTGTCCCACTAGGCGTACCAAAAATTTATACACACAAAATTCTTCTTGAGCATAAGAAAATTACACGTGTCAAATTACAATAATGAATGTATAAAATAAAGTGGTTCTTCTACTCTTGTTTCCTTTGATTATTGAATCGATCCTCACTACAAATTTGGGGCTTGGACTTGAGTTTGGTGGATGACGAACTGGCCTTGAATCAGATTGTGGGCTTTGAATCAGCTTATGGCTTCTCCTTGAATTGCTTGGAGTTTGAGAGAAAAACTGGCCTTAATGGCTTATAGTTTCTCTTTCTTTCTTGCGGATGATGCGTCTAGGCTTGCAGCAATCTCTAATTTTTTTTTCTCATTTTTTTCTTCTCTCTGATGAGACCTCTATTTATAGGCTCATGAAAATGATCTTGAATTTTTAATGATGACACGTGTCTTAGTCTCATTGGTTCTTGTTAAATATCTAACTAAAAATATTTGATTTGGTTTAGATTTGATCTTGATTTGGATTCAAACTTTATTTGGATTTGAATTTGAATTTGATTTCTAAATTTGAATATTAATTAATTTGATAATTAATAAATAAATATGAATTGAGTTTTGGTCATTTACTCAAAGTTGTTGATGAGCTTTCGACATGAAATCTAACTCCTTTGACCATTGGATTTTCTGAGTTTCAGTCGAATAAGTTTCATGTGTCTCAAATATGTAGGCTTCGACAATTGGGTCACATAACTTACTTGGCCGAATTTTGATGTCTACAATAATTACTATACGTGTGAAAAAAATGATAATTTAGAAAACAAAAATTACAATATTGAAGAGTGGAACCTACTAATTGAGATGAAATTGATTAATTTAAAATTTATAGTAGGTGGGGAGTTAACTAGATAGTACTCATTATGTCCTCTAAAAATGACTCCCAATTCATTTTTATAACAATTAAAGTAATGATTGAAATATTTTTAGCTAATTACTCTCAATAGTTTTATTAACTACGCTCAATTAACATTAATTTTGATTTTACAATATATTGGAAGTAATAAAAATGATATTTTTTTAAAGAAAAAAATGGTTAGGAAGTTATTTATTTTAAGGAGGGAGGTAGTCTTTTAGCCATTTTTTATGAATCATTTTTGCCGGCGTAGTTAAATGAAAATTCAAATCGAGTATACGCTTGCTTAATTAGATATATATATTTTCCATAGAATATTAAGTATATAAGAAGCAAACAAAATGGACTTTTTAAGCTTAAAAAAAGAATTTTAAGTATTTTTAAGCCGAGTGGGTTTGGGTCACGCCCGTACACGATTTTTGCCAAAAAGTAGCACGAATCTCGAAGATTTTTTTTTAAAGTTTCAATCAAACCGTCAGTACCTTTTTCTCATTTTCTATTCGTCCCACATCGCTAGCTGGATTGAAGCTCTTATCGTCTCCTTCTTCTCCCTTGGCAAAAGCCACGCGCAGTACCACTCGCATCTTGTACTCTCCGCTACAGTTACAGGAACAGGTAAGCTGGTTTCCCTTTGCAGTTTCTGAATTGATCAAAGCTTGCTTCTTTTTTCTTGCTTAGCTTTATCGTGCGCAAAAAGTGATTTTTTTTTAATGTAGTTTGTTTGAGATTTAATCTCTCCTGATGGGTCTGCTGTTTAATATTTAGCTTTTTGTTGATGTGGATTTTCTTGGTATTAATTTTCATTTTTGAGGTTTAACAATTGATTCCCTCTCATAGAAAAAGTTGCAATCCCAATGTATGTTGCAAAGTGTTGCTAATTCTTTATTGTAAAAATGGGTTTAATCTGGATATTAAAAGTAGGGTCTTTTCACCGTTTGGGAAGTAATGGATCTATTTTTATATTTGGTTGGGACTGGAGATGGTGATAACAGTCAGATGTTGTTATTCATGAACTTAAAAAACTTAAAGGGGTCCTCCCTGTGAGCAAGAAGGAGGTTGCTTTCAGTAGACCTCCATGAATCTTGGACATAATTGGAAAAAAAAGAATTTGGTGTAGTTTGAGATTAATGAATTAGAATCCGAATAAAAAAATGACTGCATTGAAGATTTCTTTTGACTCAGTTGTTTGGTTTGATTTTGACAGAAAATATCTAGTCAAGGCTGATACAGATTTGTTGAAGAATTTGACCATGCTTAAGATCCCAGAGCATCAGGTTGCGGGTCATCAAGCTAGTGACGGCCTTCTTGGCCCCCTCACCGATGATTCAGGGTGTTTTTACAAGCCTCTTCAGGGTGAGGAGCGTGGCTCAAAAGAGCTATCCTTCTACATGTCATTCTCTTCGAATACAAGGGTTCCAGATCACATCCGCAAATTCTTTCCTGCCTTCTACGGGACTCAGAGTTTAGAGTCATCTGATGGATCTGGTCCACGTTCCCACATTATCTTGCAGGATTTGGTTGCGGGCTTTTCATTTCCATCCATCATGGACATTAAGATTGGTTCCAGAACATGGTACCCGCAAGCGTCTAATGACTACATTCAAAAGTGTCTTGAGAAAGATAGACAAACTAGCAGCTTAGCATTGGGATTTAGAATATCTGGGTTGCAGGTATATGGAACGCAAGAGTCTGGATACTGGAAGCCGGAGAGGAAATTTTGCAGGGATCTTAGTGCAGATGGCGTGAGATCGGTTGTGAAAAAGTTTGTTTCTACCAACTCACCTGCTGAACTAAATTCAGATCCTGACTGTTCCTTCGGATCAAGTATTTATGGTGGATCGAATGGGATTTTAGCCCAATTATTGGAGCTGAAGGCGTGGTTCGAGGATCAAACCATATATCATTTCAATTCCTGTTCTGTTCTCTTCCTGTATGAAAAGGAAAAATTGCTAAAAGGGGGAAGTTCAGGTGCTGTGGTTAAGCTTATTGACTTTGCTCATGTTATGGAGGGAAATGGTGTTATAGATCATAACTTCTTAGGTGGGCTTTGCTCTTTAATCAAGTTCATCTCTGAGGTTCTTACTGGTCCTACTCCTGCAGATGAGCACACAGCTAAAGCAAGTCTACCAAACTCTACCAAGAGTTGCAACAGTACTGAGGATACGACCACACAGTGAACACAGCAGTCAATATGTATTGAGGATTTCGGTTTACATTTTGTTTTGCTTAGTTGAGTTCCTAATTCAAGTTTGCTGGAACTGGATTGAAAAAATTGCTAAATTTCACTTCAGTCTGTACTTTTACTACTTGTGTTGGGGAATATCATTGACTGTTAACCCCATTCAATTTTATTGTTGATGATATTGTTATTACGCTTATTTTGTGACCTTTCTGCTCCTCCTTTGGATGATAAAACAGAGTTGTTTATTGTAGTGTTGATTCTTGGGGTTACATGTTTGGAAATGAAGGTTGAGAGTCCGAAAGATGCCTAGTCCTAAATGTCATGAACTCTTTTCTAAGAGCATTTGTTGTGCAGGAAAAGTGAAGAAAGAGTTGATGAATGACTTTTTTTTTGGTCTCCTCAGGAGAAGACTAATCTCATTCTGAGTTTTCGGCTGAAAACTGTTCTTTCCAGCAGCACTGCGGCCCACTAATCGACTCGGCATCCTTTATTTAAGGAGCAGCTTAAATTTCTTGCTTATTATTACTCCCTCTAGTACGAAATGTATGACTTCCTCGCATCCCAATATTCAGCCGGGAACGCGTATTGAGGAGGCCGGATGACTCATTATTTGACCCTAAAAAAATTCGTACCTTTTTTCGAACGTACGTTAAGGACTTCCGAGAAAAAATTAAGAGCAAAATTATCTCAAATAGTGAGTCTGCCGACCACTTTAAGATACATGCCAAAATAATAAAAACAAATGCTAAAACGTCATACATTTCGGACTGGAGGGAGTAGCTTATTGGAGTAACTTTCTTTGTCCTAAGGTCATATGTTATATTCATTAGTCCCAGTTGCTGTCCTTTTGTGGCAAGTAAGTTTTGCTGATTCAGAAAATTTGGACAAATAATAGAATTTGCTGCAAGTAGAGGAGAGTTTAGACAGCAACATCAGTTGGGACAGTTTTGCTAATATAATAAGATATAGTAAGTGTTATCGGCCGACATTCAACATATTTTCTTGCAAGATAATCCATTGGAGTCCAGCAGTGAACTCCAAGCGTCAGAAAAAACTTACACTTCTTGCAACCTCTTAGCATTTTTTATATATAACAACGAAAAATGCTCATCAACTTTACAACAACAAAAAGGCAAGATGAATATGAAGTGTTCCTCTCTCTTCTGCATTATCTTGTGCATTAACATCGAAATCTCCTCCGCAGATTCTGATAATCTTCACGATACTTGTCCTGCAACTACAACAAGCGAACAGGCTCTGTACATCAACGGTTTCCCCTGCAAGAATCCTAACAGCATCAATGCTTCAGATTTCATGTCATCATCTCTAAGTCAAGCTGGGGACACCGACAACTTCCTCCGTTCCTCGACGAACATGGTCACAGCTGCGGATCTCGCTGGATTGAATACCCTTGGCCTCTCCGTTGCTCGGACAGACCTTGAAGTGGATGGTATGGTGATTCCTCATTCGCACCCAAGAGCTGCAGAGATGTTCTATGTCAGCAAAGGTGTGGTCATCGCGGGTTTTATCGACACCAAATCGAAATTGTTTCAGAAGAAACTCAATGCTGGAGACGTGTTTGTTTTCCCCCGCGGTCTACTCCATTTTTGCTTCAACAATGGCTATGAAACTGCTGTTGCTTACTCAGTTCTTAACAGCCAGAATCCAGGAGTAGTGACAATTGCTGATGCAATGTTTGATTCTTCTCAACTTGACGAAGAGATGGTTGGTAAGCTGGTGAGAAAAATCATGCTAGCTCATGCGTTGGAGAATAACGGCACAGAAGAGTGACTTTGTTCTAATGCATTCGGTTAGAACATCAGCGATGACATTTCCAGTTAGATGTTGTTTTACATTTCAATCCTATAAAATGTAATTTTACAATTTATTAGTACATTGGATTCATGTTTTTAATGATGCCACTGCCTCGTGATTATATAAAAAAAATGAAATTAGTTTTACACATTAACTAGTCTTGTTCTTTGCTATGCACTCCTAGTATACTACTGCTTGTATTATTATTCTTTAAAATATGTATTAATGTGTTTTCACTATTTTCAAAATATAAATTTTATTTAAGAAAAATAATATATTATATCGTTTATTGTCATAGTGACATAATCAAGTTTACCTTAAAATGTGTAAAAGAACTCTAAACAACAATTTAAAAAAAGACGGAAGGAAATATTAGCTAATGTAATTTTATTAATTCAAAATCTACCTAAAATATCATTAATTAAATTATTATTGGTATAATGAATATTTTGTTGTGAAGGTAAGAGTTTTTACAAGTATGGATGTTCATTTTAAGCTACAATCGTTTCTTATATTTGTGTAACTTTTCTAACTTCAAATTCATCACTATAAATACGTACAAAGCTAAGTAAATAGAGAGATATGAGAAATGCATAAGATACACCAACTTTCTTCTTATCTTTCCTTTGCAATAATCCTTATTCTATCTTTATTTCCTTTAGTTTTATCAGCACGAGTCTCTATCCAATTCAAGGTTAATATTAAAAATCTTTATCGAAAATTTTATACTCCCATCATGTCAAACCTTACCAAGCTAGAATTCACAGCCCTTGATATAACTTGAAAAAAATTATCTATCTTGGATTCTTGATGTTGAAATTCATCTTGATTCTATTACTATTACGCTAGGAAATACAAGTAAGCGTGGTAATACTGCATCAAATCAAGACAAGGCAAAATGAATGATTTTCTTTCGTCATCACCTCCATGAGGGATTGAAATATGAATATATTACTCTCAAAGTTCCAGCAGATCTTTGGAAAAATTTAAAAGAAAGATTCGACCACCAGAAAACAGTTATTCTCCCCAAAGCTCGATACGAATGGATGCATTTAAGGCTGCAAGATTTCAGGTCTGTGAGTGAGTATAACTCAACGATGTTCATAATCAGTCATCAACTGAAATTATGCGGAGAGAACATTATTGATGAAGACATGTTGGAGAAGACATTCTCCACATTCCATGCCTCGAATGTGTTGTTGCAACAACAATATCGAGAGAAAGGTTTTAAAAAGTATTATGAACTCATATCATGCATTCTTGTGGCTGAACAGAATAATGAGCTTCTGATAAAAAATCATGAAGCTCGCCCTACTGGATCGGCCCCATTCCCTAAAGTGAATGCGATCACACATAAGAACCACAGGTATGACCGTAGGCTTGGCCGCAGAAGTAGCCGCGGGCAAGGACGCGGGCATAAGAATCATCAGTATCACCTGAAGTGGAATAATGATAAAGAAAAGGGAAAAAAAAGGAAAGAATGGTCCAAATACTCCCTCAAAAATATTTGAGAACTTGTGTTATCGATGTGGCATAAAAGGTCATCGGGGACGTACGTGTCGTACTCTTGAGCATCTTGATATCAAGCTTCCCTTAAAGAGAAAAATATGGAAGTGAATTTGGCCTATCAAGAAGATAGTGTCATGGCTCATGTTATTGATAAAGCTGGTGACTCAAACAATGATAATGTGTTTCAATGGCCTTGCCAACATAATACATCTTGATGCAACATTTTTCTATAATTAAGATAAGTAAAAATCTAATTTAAATAATTTAATAATTAATATATCTATTGACTATTAAATTTATTTGATTTTCTATCTATTATCATTTATATCATATATATGCAAACTTTTATATATATATATATATATATATCATGTATTTTTTTTATGTAGATTATGGATAGTTCTTGTTCTATGGTTGGACTAAAGAGTAATGGAGAATTGATCATTGCTGATAGTGCAATGACGCATACAATACTAAAAGATAAGAAATGTTTTTTTTTCATTTGATAATGAATAAAGCTAATGTTAGTACAATATCGGGTAGTACAAAATTGAATGATGGCTCCGGAAGAGCATCTATATTATTACCTGAAGGCACAAAGGTTATCATAAATGATACCTTATATTCTGCAAAGTCTCAAAAGAATTTATTGAGTTTTAAAGATATTCGCAGAAATAGATATCATATTGAGATTGTGGATAAGAATAATATGGAGTATTTATTGATCACAAAAAATGTGATGGGAAAGAAATGTGTTTTGGAAAGGCTGGCATCTTTTACCTCAGGCTTGTACTACACATTTATTAGTACAATTGAAACGCATGCTACAGTAAGCCAGAAGTTTACTGACTTGGATTCCATGGTAAATCAGAAGTTTACTAATATTTTTATTATTTGGCATGATCGGTTAGGTCATCCCGGGTCAAATATGATGCGTAGAATTATTGAGAATTCATATGGGCATCCATTGAAGAACTAGAAGATTCTTCAATTTAAGGAATTCTCATGTGCTGCTTGTTCTCAAGGCAAATTGATCATCAGGCCTTCACCAACTAAAGTGGGGAATGAATCTCCGATATTTCTAGAACATATTCAGGGTGACATATGTGGGCCGATTCACCCTCAATGTGGACCATTTAGATATTTTATGGTTTTAATTGATGCATCTACTAGATGGTCACATGCGTGCTTATTATCAACTCGCAACCTAGCGTTTGCGAGATTACTTACTCAAATAATTAAATTAAGAGCACAATTTGCAGATTATGCAATTAAGAAAATTCATCTTGACAATGCTGGTGAATTTACCTCTCAGTCCTTTAATGATTGTTGTATGTCAATTGGTGTAAGTGTTGAACATCTTGTAGCTCATGTTCATACAAAAAATGGTATAGCGGAATCACTTATTAAACGCCTCCCATTAATAGCTAGATCATTACTTATGAGAACAAAGCTACCTGCTTCTGCATGAGGACATGCTATTTTTGCATGCAGCAACACTCATACGCATTAGGCCAACAAGTTATCATGAGTTCTCCCCATTACAATTGGCTTATGGTTAGGAGCTAAATATTTCCCATCTAAGAATTTTTGGATGCGATGTATATGTTCCAATTGCCCCACCACAGCGCAAAAAGATGGGTACTCAAAGGAGGTTGGGAATATATATTGGGTTTGAATCCCCTTTTATAATTAAGTACATTGAACCATTGACAGAGGATCTGTTTACGACACAGTTTGTCGACTGTCATTTTGATGGAAATGTTTTCCCAGCATTAGGGGGAGAGAAAAAGCAATTGCTGGAAAAGAAAATTGCATGAAATGAATTATCAATGTCTCATTTTGATCCTCATACAAAACAATGTGAACTGGAAGTTCAAAAGATAATTCATCTACAAAATATTGCAAATCAAATGCCAGACGCATTTACTAACCTAAGACGAATTACAAAGTCTCATATTCCAGTTGAAAATGCTCCAATAAGAATTGATGTCCCAAAAAGTCAATAAATTATTAGTCCATAAAGTAAGTCACACCTAAAGCGTGGAAGACCAATCGATTCCAAAGATAACTAATGATAATAAATCCCCAGAAGTGGATCAAGTACCTAAAAGAAATGAAAATGATGAGATCTCAATTAGTTATGTCGAAAATGAAAAAAATATGGAACTGAAAAAAAATAGTTGTCGACAATATTTTTGCTTATAGTATAGTAGCTGCAATCTTTAATGAAAATGAGGATCATGAACCTAAATCTTTCCAAGAATGTAGACAGCGAGATGATTGGCCAAAATGGAAAGATGTTATCCAAGCAGAATTAAACTCGCTAGCAAAACGCAAAGTTTTTGGACCTGTAGTCCAAACGCCTAAAGGTGTAAAACCAGTGGGGTACAAATGAGTTTTGTGCAAAAAAGGAATGAGAAAAGGTGTTTCTCAAAGACCCGGTATTGATTACGAGGAGACATATTCTCATGTGATGGATGTAATCACCTTTAGGTATCTAACTTGATATAGAAATTTACATAAGAATCCCAGAAGGATTTAAAATGCCTGAACCATGTAAAGTTTCCCAGGAAAATTGTTCAGTAAGATTAAGTAAATCCTTATATGGATTGAAACAATCTGGGTGTATATGGTACAATCGCCTCAGTGATTATTTACTAAAGGAAGGATATAAAAATGACTCAATTTGCCCATGTGTTTTTATAAAAAGATCTAGGTAAAAAATTATGATAATTGCAGTATATGTTGATGATCTAAATATCATTGGAACTCCTAAAGAGCTCCAAAATGCAATGATTTGTTTAAATAAAGAATTTGAAATGAAAGACCTTGGAACGATAAAGTTTTATCTCGGCCTGCAGATCGAGCATCTATCTAATGAAATCTTTGCCCATCAATCAAATTATACAGAAAAAGTCTTAAAATGATTTTATATGGATGTTGCACATCCATTGAGCACCCCGATGGTGGTAAAATCATTAGGATGATGAAGAACTACTTGGTCCTGAAGTACCATATCTTAGTGTTATAGGAGCACTAATGTATGGTGCTAACAATACATGACCTGATATAGCATTTATTGTAAGCTTGTTAGCGAGATTTAGTTATTCCCCAACTCGGAGGCATTAGAATGGGTGATAGAGCGCTAAAATGTCATCTTTTCATCATCCTTTTACATCTGTTTTTAGATGATGATACTGCTAAATGATGGTTTTTCCCTCCTTTTCCACAGATAGGCTGCTGAGAAGCAGAATTATTCAAAAGGAGTCCAAAGAGCCTGTATCAGAGCTGTCTTGCTGATCAAAGAACAATATGATCCCAGACTTGGGATAGGCCAAGAAACTGGAAGCGTTGACTAGAGTCAACTGACTTTATGAGCTATTTGGGCCGCAAGATTGATCCATGGGCCATGAGCGAAATCAAGGAATTGAGTTGCCGTGTTCCAGAAGGAAAGAAGTTCGATTGTGCTTAGAACTCCTTAATCGATTAGCATGATCGATTCCCTCTTTTTGTATTTAAATAAACAATCCCGCAAGATTTGATATCTATCTTCTCTTTGTCTTTTGAATTTTGAACCAGAGATAGGTTTTTGTTATTTAAAGCTGCCGCTGAGAAGAAGAGGGTCTGTCTCTCTCTTCCCCGATTTTACATTCCACCATTGTTGCAGCTTTACCTTCTCTTCACTTTAATACAATTTCGATTTCTTTTCTATTCTGTTATTTTATTATCATTATATTTATTATGTCTGTTATAGGCTAAACGCCTTCTTCTTAGTAAGGATTCAAAGCCATGATTCCTAGGTTGTGAGATCGAATCATACTTCACACACTCTATACTTATATTCTTATCCTTCTTGTTTGCATGACAATTCGCTCTTGTTCTTAGTAAAGCCTAATTAACTTCACTTAAGATTTGGAACGATTACAGTCTTTTCTGGCGGCTTTGGAGTCTACATTGCCAAGAGAAATACTAAGGCAACTAGCTGGTGACAGCTAGAAGAAGGATCAGATCTGGTTTATAGGATAGACACGATTCTCTATCCCAGACCTGGGATTAGGTCTTTCCCTGCGTCTATCAATTGCCCTAATTAAATCCTATAGAGTGTCTCTTAGGATTGTTAGGACGATTAGGGACTTCCAATAGAGTGTCTCTTTGGAAGTCTTGTGTAGGAGGAAAGTAGGAGATCTAGATGACCAATACCTGGTCTCTATAGCCTTCTTATAAGTTTAGTGTTTAATATTCTTGCATCTATGATCAATCTATTCGAATCATGAGTTATAAGAAGTCCTTACTGGGAAGTCTTTATCAACTGGTTAATATCACTCACTGCGTCTTCTGTTTTGTTTATTTCTGTCAATCTAAATTGTTTGCAATCAACCAACAACTTATATTGGTATTTACCACACTTTTTAATTAATACAAAGAATTGATTTTAATCCACCGAATCTCTGAGGAACGATCCTTTTACCACTTGCTGCAGTTAAATTATATTCGTGCATGGTAAATTGTAACTTGATTTATTTTGACGGTCTCGGCAACCATCAATGGGATTAAACATTTACTCTGATATCTTTGAGGGACAATTGATATGAGGTTGTTTTATTCTAATGGATCTAAATTATAATTGATTGGTTATACAAATCTAAGGTATTTATCTGATCCACATAAGGCTCAATCCCAAACAGGTTATTTGTTCACATATGGAGGTACAACTATATCATGTCGTTCAACCAAACAAACATTGACGGTCACTTCCTCGAATCATGCAGAATTAATTGTAGTGCATGAGGCAAGTAGAGAATGTACTTGGTTAAGGTCATTGACTCAACATATCTTGAAGATATGTGATCTGGCATCAATAGAAAAAAATACCAATTGTGTTATATGAAGATAATGCAGCATGTATAGCTAAATTGAAAGGATGTTACATTAAAGGTGATAGAATGAAACACATCTCACCAAAATTCTTCTTTACTCATGACATTCAAAAGAACGGTGAAATTGAAATCCAACAAGTTCGTTCAAGTGACAACCTGGCAGATTTGTTCACAAAATCTTTACCAACTACAACATTTGAGAAGCTAGTACGCGGTATTAGAATGCGTCGACTAAAAGATATTCAAGCGATGCTTCCATGAGGGGGAGTAGAATACTTGTTGTACTCTTTTTCCTTAACTATGGTTTTGTCCTATTGAGTTTTCTTGGTAAGTTTTTAATGAGGCAGCTTGCATAAGTATTTTTATAAACACTGTGTACTCTTTTTCCTTCACTAGGTTTTTATTACACAGAGTTTTTTCTAGTAAAATTTTAATGAGGCACATTATTTGATAATGGACATCCAAGAGGGAGTGTTGTGAACGTAAGAGTTTTTACAAGTACGAATGTTCATTTTAGGTTACAATTGTTTCTTATCTTTGTGTAGCTTTCCTAACTCCAAATTCATCACTATAAATATGTATAAAGCTAAGTAAATAGAGAGATATGAGAAATACATAAGATACACAAACTTTCTTTTTAGCAATAATTCTTATTCTATTTTTATTTCCTTTAGTTTTATAACATATTTTAATTAATTAGTTATTTCTACATTATTAAATTATTTTTTCTTAACAAAGGGCGAGCCTTGAGAACCTATCCATTTTTGTACGATCTTTAATAGATTAGTAGACCAACTTGGTTAAAATGATCCCGCCGGTAAACTTATGGAAGGGTTAAGCGGAGTTTACACCAGTATGTAAAATTTTGCATCGAACTACTGAATCATACTTACCGAAATACCAAACTGAAGTTTATCCTATTTAGTCGGTATTTTATTTGATATTTTCGTATTTCAGTATATCAAATACTGCACAGAATTTAATTCGGTACGGTAAGATAATTTTTTACAAATATGATATTACTGAAATATCGTTGTCGTTTGTTGTTGCCATTCACTTCCAATTTATGCTTGCAATGTTGTAGGCCAGTAATGGTCGGGTTGAGCCCATCAATAGATAGGTAGTAATAGACGATAGTTCGTCCTATAAATAGTCAATGTATAACAAACATTTAAAAAAAAAAAAATCAATTCACGTCTTACATTTTCCACAAAAAAAAAAGACGTGGTCGTTCTCTCTCAATTCTCTTCTTCTTCCTCAATTCTCGCGTCTGCAATGGTAATCTATTGTAGTCGATGAACCTAACAATTGAGTTGTTTTAGAGAGAGAAATAGTTACAAACCAGAGAATTGATGGCGCCAAATCATAGTGCTAGTGGTGCACAGATAGTATCTTTGGTAAGGAAGTTGCAGGAGCAGTTACAATCGATGATCGAAAACCATCACGCGAGGAGTGATCGGTTGCAAGCGCTACTCAACTGGAATGATTGTGTGAAGGCGTCTGCAGACAAACGCTCTGGTGGTGAAACAACTCTTCCCAAACAAGAAGCGGTTACTGTTAATGACATGGAAGGTCATGAAGACGGGAGTATGTCTCATAGTTCAGAGGGTTTTGCACACGTGAAGTCATCACCTGCGATGGTCCTGTTAGAACCAAAGGATATTCACTACTGTTCTCAACCTTATGAACAACAGTGTAGGAACAAATCAATTCGATTAATACATGAATCAAATAACGGAATGCGGAAGCGTACCTGATGATAATGCCATGATCTTGAAGAAATCTGGGAACAAAGGTCTTCTGGTGGATTGTTGCCTTAGGGCTGAATGGGGAGCCGTCGCTCTCTGTCTTTTCTGGTAACGCTCTGTTGTTTTTCTTTTTAGAAAGAAAACCTAATTTTTTCCTTATGCGTTAAAACAGAAGAACTTTTCCTTATATATGGCAACTTCCACCAGGGACCAAATCCCAATTATATTTAACTTATGTTAATTACAAATTGACCCATCAACAATTGTAATTAACCCGGGACTCTGCACAAATACTGAATGTGCCCCCACACTGTATTAATTAGACGATTGGACCCCTCAACTTTATTAGATCATCAATTTGGTCCAATTAACTTTATGTTAACAATATATTATATAATGATACACACATAACATATGCGTCCATATGTTCCAGAGTGTACGAACGGTACTAACGCATTAGTCCCGTTGTCCAAATTCTAACAATCTCCCACTTAGACAACTACACAATATGCGTTAATTATAGTACCACCTTTTGTCATACAATCATATGTTAACCCCTAAATGCTAGCATATATCCGTCTAATTCAATCCGGTCCATTAGCTTCATTAATACAAGAACCAAAAGAGCAGTCGTCGCAGTCCAAGCAACTAAACTCATAATGATTACGAGTACTAACTAACTAATGACATGGATCCAGTGTGCATGTGCAGCATGGAAATTACAAGTGATCTATACTTGTCAAATTTCCAACTGATCCTCTTTACTTTATGAGATCAAACATTCAGAGCATATATTGAATAAAATCAATATCCATAAACTGTGAAATAACATAATACAGTCATCACATATACAAGTTACAATAGTACAAACAGAACTCCCACTAATCTCAGGCATCTAACTTTATAACATCCATACTCGATACATGGCCATGAAATGCTACAGGTGTCAATGCCTTAGTGAGCGGATCCGCAACCATATCGTTTGTACCCAGTAACTCTATGCTAACTTGATTGCTCTAAACCCTTTCCTTAACGGTAAGGAACTTTATATCAATGTGCTTAGACCTGGATGTACTCCGATTACTGTTGGAGTACAGCACTGATGCCTGGTTGTCACAAACAATCCTCAAAGGTCTCTTAATACCAGTGACAACTCGCAGTTCCTTAACCATATTTCGCAGCCATATAGCATGACTAGATGCCCCTTAGCAAGCTACGAATTCAGCCTCCATAGTGGAAGATGCAACAAGTGACTGTTTCGTACTCTTCCATGAAATGGCTCTTTCAGCCAGAAGAAAGACATAACCTGAAGTCGATCTCCGGCTATCTTGGCATCCAGCGAAATCAGAATCAGTATACCCAATGATCTCAAGCTGATCTGATCTCCTGTATGTGAGCATATAGTCTTTCATTTTCTGCAGGTATCGAAAGACCCTTTTGGCTGCAACCCAATGATCCCTTCCGGGATTGCTCTGGTATCTGCCCAACATACCGACAATAAATGCAAGATCCGGACGGGTGTAAACTTGTGCATACATGATGCTTCCCACAACCGAAGCATATGGTACACCCTCCATGAACTTGCGGTCCAAGTCCGTCTTAGGACACTAATCAAGGCTAAATTTCTCACCTTTGGAGACAGGAGTATCATGTGGCTTACAATTTTGCATGCTAAATCTCTTTAGTACTTTATCGATGTAATCCTTTTGTGATAATCCAAGGGTACTCTGTGAACGATCATGGTGTATTTGAACCCCCAACACAAAAGATGCTTCCCTAAGGTCTTTCATCTCAAAGTTATCTGAGAGAAAAGCCTTAGTATCCTGAAGAAACTTTACATCGTTAGTAGCAAGCAAAATATCATCCACATATAATAGTAGAAATACAAATCTACTCCCACAGGACTTATGGTACAGACAGTCCTCCACAGTGTTTACTTCGAAACCGTATGAAGTAATAACACTATGGAACTTCAAGTACCATTGACGGGAAGCTTTCTTGAGCCCATAGATAGACTTCTTTAATCTACAAACCAATTCACTACCCTCGTTGGAGGATATTCCTTCTGGTCGCCTCATGTAGATTTCTTCCTCAAGATCCCCATTGAGGAAAGTAGTCTTTACATCCATTTGGTGTAGGTCAAGATCGAAATGTGTCGTTAGTGCCATAATAGTCCTAAAAGAGTCCTTCGATGAAACTGGAGAGAAGGTCTCTTTATAGTCTATTCCTTCCTTTTGAGTGAACCCTTTCGCGACAAGACGTGCCTTGTACCTCTCAATATTGCCCTGAGAATCCCTTTTGGTTTTGAAAACCCATTTGCAACCTATCGGTTTCTTTTCCTCAGGTAATGGTACAAGTTCCCAAACGTTGTTGTCCTTCATGGATTTGAGTTCATCACATATGGCCATTATCCACTCTCGAGCATCAGAACGACTATTAGCCTCTTTAAAGGTGAGCGGGTCATCCTCCAAAATGTTAATAGTATCCTCATGTTCTTGCAGAAATACGATATAATCATCCGGAATCGCATTTCTCCTCACTCTAGTGGATCTCCTTAACAACATATTTGCCTCTACTTGGTTCTCAACAATTTGAGGTTGTTGAATTTGATCTAGTTGTGGACCCTCATGGACATCCTGATGATCCTCATGTATAACCTGTGGATCTGGTCCTGGTCCTGCAGGAAGATTAATGACGTCGTTTCTTGCTCTCTGAGGGATAAGAGCAGGAATCGGAAAAATAAGTTCATCCTGTCCCTCAGAAACTTCATGAGGATGAGGTATATCTGAATCCTCCTCAAAAACGACATCTGACCTTCTATCTTTCCCCCCAAAGTCAACATCCTCAAGGAACCTAGCATTTTTCGTCTCGAAAAAAGTTCGGATAGTAGGGTTGTAGAACTTGTACCCCTACGATCTCTCCGGATAACCAACAAAATAGCAACTAACTGTCCTTAAGTCCAGTTTCCTTTCATCAAGCCTATAAGGCCTTGCCTCTGCTGGACATCCCCAAACCTTTAAGTGCTTTAAGACAGGCTTTCAGCCAATCCATAACTCATATGGGGTTTTGTTAGTCGCTTTTGTCGGTATCCTATTGAGAATGTAGACTGTAGTTCTTAAGGCATCTCCCTAGAGTGATGTAGGTAAGGTGGTATTGGCAATCATACTCCTTACCATATCCTTAAGGGTACGGTTCCTCCTCTCAGATACACTATTCATGGTCGGAGACCCCGGCATGGTGTACTGTGGAACTATCCCACACTCATTAAAAAGTTGAGCAAATGGCCCAGGACGTTGTTCACCTGATCCATCATATCGACCGTAGTACTCACCACCACGATCCGATCTGACAGCTTTAATAGTCTTGTCGAGTTGATTCTCAACTTCGGTATTGAAAGACTTGAAAGCGTCTAATGCCTCGGACTTTTCCTTTAAGAGGTATAGATATCCGTATCGAGAGAAATCATCTATAAAACTGATAAAGTATCATTGACCATTCCAGGATGCCGTAGAGAATGGGCCACAAATGTCTGTATGTACCAGTTTTAGAGTTTCCGAACTTCTCTCGGCCTCAAACCGTCTTTTGTTAGTTGTTTTGCCCTTTATGCACTCGATACAAACCTGCTGGTCTGTACGATCTAGTTCACCAAGAATTCCATCTGACACAAGTCGGACTATTCTCCTTAGGGGTGAACAAAACCCGGACCGGCCCGAAAACCGGCCCGGAACTCGCTGTTTTTTGGCCCGGACCGGCCCGGTTTTTTTTTTTTTTTTAGCCCGGCCCGGACCGGCCCGGAATTTTCTGGGCCAGTCCGGGCCTCCCATTGCTCAAACCCGGGAACCGGCCCGGCGGCCCGGAGGACCGAAAAACTATATATATATATATATATGCATTATAATATCAAAGTTTCTATTTGGTTTGATGGTTAACTCCTTATTAACTTTCTTAAAGGGGAGAGGTTCGAATCCTCTTGGCTCCCACTTTCTATTTTCTATCTTTTTCCTTCTAAACATGTAAAAATAAAAAAATAAAAAAGAAAGAAGCCGGGTCAGGCCCGAAACCGGCCCAGCTCGACCAGCCAAAACTTGAACCGGCCCGGCCTGGCCAGTTAATGTCCGGGCCGGTCCGGGCCAATCCAAAGGGAAGCCCGGAAATTTCCGGGCCAGTCTGGGTCTAGGCCAAAACCCGGCCCAACCCGGCCCAAACCGGCCCGTGTACACCCCTAATTCTCCTTGCGGAGATATGACCTAACCGTCTGTGCCATAACCTGAATGAATCCTCAGTTGGCAATTTACGCTTAATCCCTCTAGACTCGCTAGCATAACATTCATTATTGTTGTCAACTGAATGCAATAAATACAAGTTATGCTCTGCAACACTGCAAAGAAACACTTATGTGTTTAGTGGTTCCTGTATCTAACCACCAAGTGTTCTTAGCCACAGAAACTAGAAGGGATTCTGTACTAACAAGAGACAAGGACATACCTCTCTTATCACACCAAGTCTTATACTTGGCGCAGTCCTTCTTGAAGTGGCCTGTTTTCTTACAGAAGCAACATTTTTGTCCTTTATGCTCAGTACCTGAGCCCTTATGCTTCTTCTGATGACCAGACCCTACAGTCTCTTTACCTTCCCTCTTCTTAAAATCGGATGAAGAGGCTATAGCTAGATGAGTACTATCCAGTTGAGAGTGTCTCAACCTTTCCTGTTCCTGAACCAGTTGAACAGTCAGCTGATCAATTGTCCACTTGTTTTCCTGACAATTGTAACTCACCTCGAAATGACTGTATTGAGGTGGAAGTGAAGCCAGCACATGATGTACCAGATAGTCATCTAGTAACTCAACTTTAAGTGCCTTCAGCTTCTCAGCTAGGTTGATGATCTCCTAGACATCCTCCCGTATGTCGCTCTCCCCTCTGTACTTTATGGTCGAAAATTTGCGAATAGTATCGCTAATTTCGGCCTTCTCTGTATAGGTATAGCGACTAGCCAAGATCTCTAGGATCTTGCTGGCACTAGCTTCCTTATCTAGTGTGCTCTGCATGGACATAGGGACAGCACTGAGTATGACCAAACGACAAGCTCTGTTCGATTGCTGCCAGTCATCGAAAGCCTGGAGTTCCTTATCAGAACTTTCGAGGTGTGGTTGCTCAGGACAATCCTTATAGAGTGCCAGATCCTTATTCATACAACACAGTGTTGTCTCTACCTTTCTCTTCCATAACTTGAAGTTACTGGAGGTCAACAATGGTATACTGTTCAAATTTGGCAGATACCGAGTCTGCTGAGTTTATATCCGAAAGAACACAACATTCAATCAGCTCACTTTACTGAAAATATGAAAGAAATAAACTTAATGAATAACATATTTATTAAATCAAAAAGATTAATTATATGACATTGTGTCTAGTCTTTTGACTAAAGGCACAACTCACAGCTAATGAATCTGTCATAGTGTGAATCATATAGCTTGATTTTGCCAATCATTCAATCTTCATTTTAGCCGATCAAACAATCGCATAAATCTCTTAATAGCTATAGGTCTTGAAATTCATCACTATCGTGTTTATAATTTCCACCAAATAGTCATCTTCCTTTTGGCCGACAACTATCAGCATGAAATTATTAACACCACACTTGAAATGTCTAACTCGGTAATATCCGCAGCAGAGGTCACTTTTGTGACTTTACTACTTCCATTAATCGAGTAAGACAAACAAGTCAAGCTTTAAAGGCTTCCTTAATGTTATTCTGCTTTCCTTTATATAAATCAATGATTTGAACCCGACAAACATCTTAAACCTTATGATATTCATGTTCAAATAATCGAAACAACTTTAAATCCAGCAACCCGAACCAGTACTGATTAATTGCAAAAGTAATTAAACTCTCGCACTAAAGTTAATTTGGCAAAACCCAAATTAATTGGACAAAACTTGATCAATTAATTCATTGCCAAATTCAATTGCAATCCAAACCCATTACTGCAATTAAATTACATATGCACTTTACAATTAAACATGCATTAAATTTTGTAATTCACGCAATTGGTGGGCAAAGGAGAAATGGGCTAGAGTACAAATGGGCCAAAAACAAAACCAACTCCTTCCTTCCTTTTGTTTACCTAATGGGTCAGGAGTTAAAATTTGGCCCAAAACCAAGACAGAACAACTCTGTCTTCAACCTCCAGTCACTGCCGACACCTCTGATGATTCCGGCGAACAGTGACCCAGCAGTCCGCAACCGGACCAGCAGCCCACAACCGGGCATTAATCAAATCAACAATTGTAAACATACTGGAAATTGATTCAATTCATGCATTAATTCAATTAACCAGTAATTAATCCAACAATTGCTCCACCAGTAGCAATTAATCAAGCAATTTCAATTAATCCATCAATTGCATCACGCATGATTTGGGCAAATTGACATCAGCCGCTTGATTTAATTACTTGCTTGATAAATCCAAATCAATCAAGCCAAACAATTAATTGCAATTGCAGCAAACGGGATTCAAGCAATTAATTCAATCCCAGTGTCATGAAAATGATGAAATTCAATTAATCAACAAAGGGAAAGAAATCAATTCCCGAAATCAATTAATCAATCAATTCCCAAATCAATTTGCCGAATCAATTAATCAATAAAAAAAAAACCCAATTTTGCAAACAATTCTATAACCATGGCCGGGAATACAATTGATATTGGAATTAAATAAATTACTACCAACCAAATAAATCAATTCCCAAATTTTGCAGAATTAGGGTTCTTAAATTAAAACCCCAATTTTGCAATCAGATCATCATAGCATCAATGAATTTGCAATCCATGCATAATCTAAATTGATTGGCTCCGCTACCAATTGTTAGAATCAAAGGATATTCACTGTTGTTCTCAACCTTATGAATATCAGTGTAGTAATAAATCAATTCGATTAATACATTAATCAAATAACGGAATGCGGAAGCGTACCTGATGATAATGCCATGATCTTGAAAAAATTCGGGAACAAAGGTCTTCTGGTGGATTGTTGCCTTAGGGCTGAATGGAGAGCCGTCGTTCTCTGTCTTTTCTGATAACGCTATCTTGTTTTTCTTTTTAGAAAGAAAACCTAATTTTTTCCTTATGCGTTAAAACAGAAGAATTTTTCCTTATATATGGCAACTTCCACCAGGGACCAAATCTCAATTATATTTAACTTATGTTAATTACAAATTGACCCATCAACAATTGTAATTAACCCGGAATTCTACACAAATACTGAATGTGCCCCCACACTGTATTAATTAGACGATTAGACCCCTCAACTTTATTAGATCATCAATTTGGTCCAATTAACTTTATGTTAACAATATATTATATAACGGTACACACATAACATATGCGTCCATATGTTTCAGAGTGTACGAACGGTACTAACGCATTAGTCCCGTTGTCCAAATTCCAACAGGTCCAAGCAACGGAATCTTGTGAAACACAACAAAACCTTTAGGGGACTGCAGGTGTTCGACGAAATGCCTGAATGATCCGAATTTGTGCTAGAGGCGAAATTGGGGCTAGGATGCTTTCTACGGTGGAGGAGCAGGTAGCTAGGATAGTGCGACAGACCGTTAAGGGAACAGAAGGACAACAACACAAGTCCAAAGGTCTGTTATGACTCGGCATCATTTTCCAGCACAATCTTCACCTTTGAACTCTAAAAAAGGTCTAAGAGTGAAGGGTCAAACACTTGATGGTACGGATAGTACATTGTTGAAGGCTCTTTTTGGGGACGAAGGGTCTTATCTTGGGAAAACACAAAAGCTGTACTCTACGGGAACCATAGATATGCCTATTGGTGCATCTAATGTCATGTTAAAGGTATGTTCTCTCCCTAATGTGCAGTTTTTGGTACATTCCTGTGTTTAACAACATGATTTGATTACCAATTTTGAGAATTGTGGAACTGGTTCTATATGGAATAAAGACCTAAGAGCTAAATTGGATGACACAATTGTGTGTGGTGTGGATTTTGTCTTCAAATTCGATCCGGGTGGGATATTAACTTGGCTCTTAATCATATTGGTCGTGCCTTGGAATTTCAAGAAAAGGAAGAGATGTTTAGCTCTCTTTCAGACTGCAAAAACACAAGTCCTGGTTATTGGAATAGAACATCTCCAACTGAGGTTCAGTGGTTGCTGACGAAATTCAAGCTCAATTTCCTTCATTTAACCTTGGATCCGAAGGGGAGAATTGTTGTAGGCCAGTAATTACAATAAATGGGCCTAATGGCCAGTCTGAGCCCATCAGTAACAAACAATTCATTCACTAATATCTGTCGATTAGGCTCAGTCTTTGAACCTAACACCGTTTAACATATATTTTGAAAAAGAAAAAAAAAAAAAACACGTACGTTTAACATATATTCCGAATTTTTTCGCGGATGTACGTTAAGGATTAACGTATGTTCAAAAAAAAGTACGGAATTTTTTATAGTCAAATAGTGCGTCATCCGGCTTCCTCGATATGCGTATGAACAGTGTCAGAGACAGTTATTAAGTTCCGGAGGGAGTATATTATAATACCGTACCGAAGTAAAAGATACTATGGATCTATTTTTTTTTTGTTGAACCAAAAATTGCTTCTCCATTGGATAATACTCTCCAATATCTTAAAGAAAACTCAAATAATGAAAATTGATGAAAATCTTGACTCATTATATGGAAATAATATGATTATCTCATAATCAATTAAATTACATTTTATTTATACAAACTATGTCTTAGTTTATACGAATTATGGTTGAATTTGATATGATAAGATTTATTCAAATAAATCACTATTACTTCTAGCGTGTGTCATGTAACAGAAAAAAAAATCATACCAAAGGGGTGTCAACAAACTCAAGAATATTGTGCTTATTTTAGTAAAATATATATTTTTTCCTTTTGTAAAGACAGATTTTTTTCTGAACAAAACCTGGAATACTGAACCTACTATTTCTTTTTCTTTTTTTCATTTCATTTTTTCAAACGTTTTTTTGATAAATTATGTTCTATTTTTTTAAATCTGGATGATTGTATTTTTAATTTTAACCGGGGAAGATGTGTATTTAAGTTATAATTATGGACAAGTTCATTCTTTCTATACCCATAATTTCATCTAAATTTTATAACAATGATAATAATAAATGACCTATTGCTAATTAAAAATCTTGAATGTGGGTGGTTTAATATATTTGTGTGGCAACAAGCAGAACTTGAAATTTGGTAGTAAAACAACTGCCTCAAACCTTGGGTCAGGCCCAGCCCAATCCAATGATCAGGCCGCCTAATAAAGCTTCTTGCACATCTGCCTACAGTGTTCTTTTTCTTTCAATTCCGACTGAACATTCCGCGCCAAAGAACCATAGCAAAAAAGAAAAAAAATGGTGCTCCTGTGTTTCGTGCTCGATCTCTGTAACCTTTCGCCTCCATTGGTCAGAGACCTGAAGCAGGTACTCAGCCGAATACTCCCCTGCTTTCCAATAGAAAACCTATCACCTTCTCATTACTTCCATTGATGGATATGGATTTGTATCAGTGCTTGTTGCAGCTCGCTAACTTCTACGCAATCTCGTCTCCTTCACGGAACCAATCGGAATCCATCGTCGACAAAATCGGCTTATGCTATCTCTTTAAGAATCGCTCTTCTTCCTCTGTCGAGGTACACTCATTTTCACCACTTCAGTACCTTACTTCTTCGTACTCTTGCTGTTGAAAAGATTAACCGTCTTCCATGGAATAGGTAAAAATCGCGTATACTCCAAGGGGAAACTTCAGCCTCCGTGATTTCCATCACACCGTTAACAACTTACCTGATGATGCCTTCTCTCCCGAAATCGAAGACTCCGGATCTCTCCGCACGCCTGGTATAGCAACTAATGCATTCCTTTAGACCGGTGGTTCTTGTGACGTGTTTGCTGTGTTGATGTGTGTGATTTATGTTTGTGGACTTTTATTAGATGTCAAACTTTCGTTCGTTTTGAGTGATCAAGCACTTTACTCTTGGGGAGGTAAAGATATTATGAGAAAAGTGATTGTTCTGAGCTCATCTGTGCCGAATCACATTGACTCAAACTTGAAAAACACTCTAGCGGTAAGCCAAACCAACTCGCATCTTGTATGTGCATACTCCGTGTGGAGTTTTTTTTGGGCAAAATGCAGTTAGATTTTATTTTTCGATTTGATTTTCTTTGTGTTTAATAGGATGCTGCGGATAAATGTGTGTCGGTGGAGTTCGTGTTGTTTGAGCAAAGTTCAAGTCATCTCATCAACATGCAAGAGAATGTGAACCGCTTTGGTCAAAGTTTATCTGATCTTGATAATTGCTCAGTTTGTACTCATATCTCAGGTTCTCCCCTCATACCATTTCTTGTGCCCTACAATACTTTGGTTTTATTCGAGTGATGTGCATGGTCAATTGAATGACGGCTAAATGTCTGTTGAGTTTCCATCAGATAGAAATTGCATTACGTGTATGTACGGACACATGAATGCTGTGAGACTATATGTTCTCTGATGCAAATTTATTGACATGGAATAAAATTGCAGATGGTAGAGTATGTCATGGCTTGGTGAAGAAATGGCTGCAGGATTTAAAAGACGATATGGAAGAACCATTGCAAGCTCGGTTTATCTTTAAGAGTGGTATCATAGGGGCTTGGAATCAAATGTGCTGCAGCTTGACAGCATCTCTGGGTCAAATTGTTGATGGTTTCAGCAGTTGTAAGGTATTAATTTTGAGCCTTATTTTGAATTCCTTTACCGTATGGTCCATTTTTTATTTTTTGCTGTTATTTTGGGTTTTCATGTTGGTAAATCTGTTGTAAGCGGATGTATACTGCCTATAGACATGCAGGTGTCATGGTAGTGTCTTAGACAGTGGAGCAAAAGGCAAAGTTGATGGACTTTCTTGTCCAGTCTCAGGCAGTGATCTAGGAGCATCTGATGTGATGGAAAATTCAGTGAAAATTGGAGATAGGACAGTCCTGTTTATGCCATCTTTCCAGAGCTCTATGGATCTCCAACATGTTTCTTCACCCATAGACTTCAACATTATTGAGAGGACTAACCTGGGATCTTTAAGTGAAGGTAAATGTCATGCAGCAAACTCTTATCTTTGAACATGTTGAGCATATATTGTCCTTGTTGTGCTTTCTAAAGGTTTGACTGCCTAAGTCTTTCATTTTGTTGCCACTTTGGTATTTATGGATTTATGGATGACATTTTAAAGCCACTATTCTGGGGGCATTATACCCATTTATATCTCCATGTTTAGTTCTTTTCATTATATCTGAAGGCTGAAAATTTTATTTTTTAATTCTCCCAATTTTAAACCAGGTGTTATAATTGGATCCTCATACTTTGTAACTCCATCAGCTTGCTATGACGAGACAGAAACTTCTTTAGATGAATTTGACCAGCCAGAGCGGAATTTTCAAAGTACGTGGAGACCTTATTAATACAAGGGAACTTGAGATTTTGAAATTCCTTAAATTTCTATTATCACCTCAAGCTGGTATACAATCTGATGTCCTTGATATGCTGTTAGATTTCTGTGTAAATCTACAAAACGGTTGTCTTTCTAATATAGATGTGGTTGCCAGTTTTTCAAGGGATTTGCAATGCTCTGCAGTCAATGGATCAAGCATTGGTATGCTCTTCCTATTGTAATGTCCAAACCATGAGACAAGGAGACCTCCATTGCTATTATATCCTCCAGCCTTCAGAAAATGGGCCAATGCTTCTCAGGGTGAGGTGGCTTTTCCCTTTTTGTCCTTGTATTTATTTGTTTATTTTCTTCTTAAATTCTTTCCTTAGTTTAGCTCACTCGTCTAATCTTCCCGAGTCAATGTCTTCATTGTTTCTTTATTGACAAATTATAGTAGTGCATGCAGCGCCTTGCAGGATCAGAAGAAGTCTTACCTTTGCCTGAGCTTAGTCGACTTGCTGATGCTTCAATAACCAAGGAGGTTCTGGATTCCATCCAGGCCTCTTTATTAAAGGTTGATCTCATCTTCAGGCCCTCTCATGGAACTACGTTATCACTATGTTAAACTTTTCCCTCTCTTTTTGATGCTTGCGTTGAGAATTCTTTTACAACAGCCTATATCACAGTTGCGTAGTGTCATGCTATAGTTTTTAAAAACTGAATCTGTTATTAACCACATGAGAAGATGGCTAAGGTTTCCAGTTAGAAGTGGTTATGTGTTTGACGAGTTGCATGCAAAATAAGCCACAGGTAACTGAAATGGGATTCTTAATAAGGGTATCGTAGAGATACTTTATTCCGCGACTCCTTAACTAGTTACACTAAAAATGTTGCCGGATGTTGAAATCCTCTAGATATTAAGTTTCTTGTTGAGAAGCTGTGGTTGCATAAGCATCAGCCGTTAGTCCTCTTACCAGATACAAGACATCAAGTTATGATGTGTCCTGAACTTCACCTGAGTGTCTAACCATGTATAGTTTGTCACACCTAACAAACATCAAGGCATGTTTGTTAGGTGTGACAGACTGAATTATATACATGTCTTCCACTCAATTGAATCCATTTTTGTCAACCTAAACAAGTGTTTTATTTTTGTTCTTTGAACTGCCATATAATGGCTTCGATAACTCCTTTTCCTTTTCCTTTTCTCTTTACCTGAATTTTCCCAAGGTGGAATTAAGAGACTACAATCCCATCCTGCATGAGAGGCTTCCATCAGAAGCTGAACTTGCTGATAAAAGAGAGCTTACAATTTGGGTATTTTCTACTTCTTAGATAAGAAAAAATCTCATTGAAGTTTTTGAGCTGGTGGGAATGTTGAGTGCTTCAAAGAGGTTATGCTCTAAAACGTTGAGTGTTATTTTGTAAAGTGCTTCAGTTTAAGATTTGAAACATGCGGGGTGCCCTCATATTCCACGCTGCTTCTTAGAGCTTTTATAATTGTTTTGGATTTAGCTTGGCTTGGAAACCAATCTTTATCTCAGTTACATACTACTTACATTGAACGAGATTATTTATCCTGATATTTGGTTTGATCCCTGTTATTCCAGGTCAATTCCACCTAAACTGAAAGAGGAAAATTCCGAATCGAACTTGAACCAACTGGATTCTTCAGATTTGATTGCTAAAGATGCCATGTTCGTGGAAGATGAATCCCCCCGTTTGGATATGACAGCTAGAGAAGACAAAACCTCGATGTCTATTGCAGAGGAATGGGAGCAGCTGGTTGTCAATGATGTCTCCAAAATATACTCTCCCACTTGTGTCTCCAAACCTAACATGGATTTCATATTGATCTCCCCACCTGACGCTAATAAGAAGTTGGATGCAAAAACTTCAAGGATCTTAGAGAGACTGGAGGTACCAAGGCAGATAAAAACAAAGAGGGTCTCTCCAAATGTAACAAGTTGTGGCATTACAGAAACAGGTCTGCCAACCAAAAAGCCACTGATCCCATTTCATCCCTCTCAGACAACTGGCCAAACTTCAAGCCAGTTAATGAAACCCAATTTCCAGAGGCTAAAAAGGAAACACATATAAAAAAAGGCAGTCATCTTTTCTGTGGGCAGAGTTATTCTTGCTGGACGGATGGATGAAGTTAGTAACACTTGCTTTTTGTTCTTCTAACAATTTTCCTACTGTTATCATTCATGTGAATATCATGGGTACTGAACTGGAAAACTTCTGAAAGGGCTTCTGCTTGTCATACTCAAAGATCTTTTCATATTATTTTTCAAAAAAAATAGTATACATTATCGTATTACAGTTTTAGATTGTGACACTTACTATTCTACCCAAAACTTGACAAAAAAAAAAGGAGGAGCTTTATATTCCTCTGTATAGACAATCGTTAGGGAGAAACATGTAGGCACACTCGGGCATGCTTACTCTAATTAACTCCACAACTTTTTTGATTGGCCGCCCCTCAATCATGCAACCCACTATCCCACATTTCCACCATATGCAGTAATTTTCTATTTGTAATTCTAAACCAAACCCAATAGAGGTAGTAGACCACATTATCGGGAAGCATGCATTAAGTTCAATTATAGATAAATAGGGGACCGGGATCTTGGTAGCTAGGCAATGGAGAGTGGGATCAGGGTGTCCCGTGTCCCATGGTGGGTTTCATTTCTTTTATCTTCCCCAGATTAGAAGTTTTCTTTATGGAATTCAAATTTAGTGTCTGTGTTATGAGAGAAATCCAAAGCTAGCTGGCGAAGCTCCTTTGTTAACGCTGGTGCTCCACAGTAAAACACCCCTGCAATCGCAAAAAGAAACACGCATCTTCAGTTGGCTCCTTTTTGAAGGTGAAAAATAATGCTTTGACGTTATACCTGATAACAGAGAGCTTTTTCCCCTTTCTATTTGGAATTCTAGAACCATTAAAAAGTAACTTTTTTTATACATCTTTTATACATGTGAGAAGTTAGGACTACTGGGCCATAATAAACTTCCTAATGCAAACTTTCCAATGGATAGTGGAGCACTTGGTGGGAAACTACTGTCTGACAAACGTTTATCTAACTGTGATCTTCTCTTACAAAAGCCTAACACCTGATTAGTATTGTAGTGTTTTCCATCTTTTTCGTAGGAACCAACAGTTTTAAATAATTCCTTAGTGTTCAAAGCACTGAATGATTGATTATGAGTACTAGTGCTGGGTTAAGATAACTAACTAACTAAGCAAAACAAATGATTAGGGAATAGAGAACTGGACTTACCAATTCTTTTCTTGGGGTGATTAAGAGCAATGCGCTTGTAAACATTCCGCCAATTAGGTTTGGCAAAGTGAGACTTGACCCTTGTCCCAGAGACGATATCGACACCATTCTTTGCATGATTCAAAGACTGAAGCATGGCGATGAGGGCAGACCTCGCATCGCCTTCTTCATAAACACTGGTGCAATAGTTGTGCAGCTCTATGACATGATTATGGTCTCGTTCAGTTGCCTCATTCATCACTCCTTTAAACCAATCAAAAGACCCTTGCTCTCTAGTCACCCAATAGAAATACGCTCTCCTCGTTCTGAAATTATCTTTCCTTTTTTGTACATTAGGACTTGGAATTCTTTGTTGCGCGTTACCATTTTCTAATGCATCTTTCTCTTCGTCTTCAATTGCCCTAATGTTATTCACTATGTCCTTGACGATGCTGATCATTGGAGTCGCTCCGATTCCCAGACCGACGAGCAAAACCACCTCGTATTTCTGATAGTCTTGTGCTGGTGCTCCGTACGGTCCATCAATCAAAACTCTTGGGAAACTGTAGTTGATTTAGGATAAAATTGTTACGTTAGTATAAACAACAAAAAGAAAGAGCATTTTTTCATTACCTCAAGGAAAAAACTTGATAATAGTCCATCAAGATCCAGTGAGAGATTGTGTGCATGTGTTTGTTATGTCCCTGTCTATGATGGGGAGCCTTTATGGTTAAAACGTGTTCAATTGCTTGGATTTTAATTTTCAATTCTTCTAGAATCTAGACGGTTGTTTGTTAATTTGTGCATCAATTAATTTATTGCATGTCCTAGGGTTGTACCTAATGCGATTGGGATATACCTCCCGATGGCTATTCATTCAAATAAACTAGGTCTGCAATCTGCATCAATCTAATTAATTAGTCAACGATGTTAATCCTATTATTTGTCCTCTTCTGCTGCAATTACATAAATAATTAGCGAGGAATGTGGTGATTATCAATGTGCTTAACTTAGTGACGAGAAGATTGCAGATTTCAGCTGCACACAGCACATTGAAAGGAACATTTATTTTTATGATTTTTGGAAAATTGGTACCCGTCTCGAAACGAGACAAACGGACAAAAATCACAAAGAGTGATTCACCATGAGCAAACCATTTGCCATTGATTTGATCTTTAACACCTGGTAGCTAAGCTATAAGATAGACTAATTCAAACTGTGCTGCTCTTTTTGGGGCAGGTATATCAGCAATGACTGTGCTGTGTATACCCAACCACTCCAGATTATGCTGAAAAAAGTAGGTTGACTTTAACCATATGCTAACCATATGTTATGCTTGTCACGTACCTAGCATCATCCACTAACAATGTTAGTAGATATACGTGGGTTTTCTTCTTAAATGATTTCATATATTAATTAATCTATATATGCATTAATAAAACCTTCGTATGTTTGATTGGTGTGCATCTTAGGGTCGGCAAAATGCCGGAGTTTTTGTAGTCCAGTGAATACCAGGAGTTAGGAAGGGGTCAGATGTTCAAATCAACTTATGGATGACTTACTCTAGGTTGTGATTGCAGCCGTCAGCTCTGAGGAGTCCACTTTTCCCTGTAGGAGGTGGCTGACATGCCTAACAAACCAAAATATTTTACTGTCAATTAGCCACAACAAGTTTACTATTAAAGATTCTTGAAATATAAAGGAAAGCCACCTTTCCAAATACTGTTCTAAGCTGACCAGTCCAATCACCAAGAGTCCTTATGTGAACACTTAGATAATTATCGTCAGGGGCAGAAGTAATGGAAAATGGGTGCCTGTATCAACATGTAAAATTACCATTTATGGAGATGAAAGTAATTAATTAATGGGAATTTTATTCTTAATCAGTATCTGTTACCATACCATTCAAATGGAGAGACTGCAGCACAATTGACAAACATGTATTGTCCACTCTTGTATCTGAATCCATGCGGCTTTGACATATGTAGTGCTAACACGTTTCCAGGATAAACAGCCACCTTCAATACAATAAACAGCCATATTTTGTCATACATGGTACCCTCATCTATTTACCACAGATGCACACACATAAAATCAAGAAATTTGTACCTTTTTCATAGTAACAGCCTTGATGCTGGATCTGAGTGCCCTAGTCAATCTTTCACAAGCATAGAGAATGACAGGAACAGCCAAGTACATCCAAGTCTGAAACAATACAGAAAAGAGTCATTCGAGCCCGAGACTCTACCGGTAGTTTACTAACAAGAAACATAAAAGATAGTGAAAGGAGAATGTGTGACCAGGAACTTACTGTTTTCTTGTACCATGTATGAGTCAAGTATAGGTGAATCCCATGCACAATCAGCAAGGTATACACAATTACGAACAAGTGGTGAGAATACCAGAAAGCATTAAACCCAGTGAGTTTCTTGAGGAAATTAGGCAATTTGAGCTTGTTTCTCCTGAACCAAGGAGCAGCAAGAGTGAAAGCAATTGCCATCAACACAACCATGACAATACCAGTCACTCCTTCCACTGACTTGACAAAATACCAATAATTTGAAGGTTGAGTTCCGAAAAATGGCTCCATCAGTTCCCACTTCTTTTCATCTGCATGAAGTAGCCTAGGGAAGTCACATGCCAGATGAGAAATCCCATGGATACCAACCCCAACTGCAATCCCCATTGCTATCACCTACACAAACAGAACACAGAACACAGAACACAAGTAAGTTGTCTGCAGGTGGTGAAGTAACAGCAAGGGTTCGAGTTTGAGAGGCAAAAGTACCTTGTGGAAATTAAGGTTGTCATCAAAAGGAACTGCAACACCTAACTTGGTCTTATTCCTGAGCCAGGTGATGGTGTTTCTGCAGACGGGTAGTAGAATTATAGCCATATTCAGTTTCAGTGTCTCTGCTGCTCCTTTTGCCATGCAAACACAATGACCCATCACCTCGAATGCCTCTCTGCGCCTGTACTGCACATACTTGTATGCAAATAAACCAGCCATAACCGCAATCCATAGAGCCAATACCCAAACTCTCTTCCAGTTATCTAACAAGAAGTACTTAGTCTGTCTGCACCATCTTCTCACTGGGTTGTAGTCTATAGTTGGCATAAGCTTCTGGCTGAGCATTTTGCTCAGGTTTCTGCTCTCTCCTACTGTTCCTACTGCGCCAGATTGGCTCGGTCCTTGAAGCAGAAGTGTTTCTAGACTCTCAATCTGGTTTGAGGACAAGAAAGAAAACAATATACATACACTAAGCTAGGCCAAGAAAAATGAAAAGAAGAATCTTTTTTAATACATGGGTTGGGGTTAATTTTGTTTGTTTACCATGATGTAGCCACGATTCTCGGGATCTAACTCCTCCATGATCAAGGCTGCATATTCCTTAGCTTGTTTCTGGAGAGTGGAGAGTTTGTTTGCAGAAGCACTAAGTGTGATGATCTGCAAATTAATGTAAGTTATATTGTTAAATTAAATAGTCGCTTTGATTAAGACCAACTATATTAAATTCATAAATGTAAATGAGTAAAAAAATTTAGGAACTTAAAGGCTGTACCTCTCTGATTTCCTGTTCTGTGATTCTGCCATCTGCATCTTTATCAACCCTGCATTTTCCACCCCACTCCCTCTTGAGTTTCAACTCCAAAAACCAATGACCGCATTCCAACACAAGAAAAGATAGAGCAGAAGAAGAAAATGAATCAAAGAAGGAAAATTTACATGTCAAAGAAAGTTTGGAGCCTGGAATCAAAGCTCTGATCAGAAATCTGTTCCCAGAATTCTTGAAGCACATCTTTACTAATCGAATCGCCTTGTATGTGTCGCTTCCTAGCAAGCGCATTAAACAACTCTCCTGCAAACTCCTTTGACTCCTTCATTCCTGCCATTTCCACAAAAATAAACACAAATTCTTCCAAAAGCTTGAGATTGAAACACTCACGATGGCAATATGTTATGTACCTATGCATTCGCTGAATCTAGCTCGATGTAGCAAGCCATTGGTGGAAGCAGTAATGTCATTGAATCGCTTCTCCACAGCAGCCCATCCAGCACCTCCATCATTCTTGCTGATAAACTTAAGCCCCTTCAGAGCATAAGCTGCAGCAGTTTTGGAGCGGTCGAGGCGAGGACCAGCACCAGAAGAAGTAACTGTTTTCTTGGAGAAAGAAGCTAACTTTTTCAGCTCATGAGAAACCTGCCTGATTTTTGAAGAAGCATCACTCACAATCCTGGAAGCAGATCTTTTCTCGAAACCTTTTGCCAGCAATGCGATTTCAGGATCATCTCCTGTAGTAGTCCCATTTGCAGCAGCTTTGACACTATGGATTGCCACAGAATCATTATGAACATCAAGAGTGATCTCCAATAATTGCTCGTCTCGACCCGCAACATTGCTGCTGCTGGATGTCGTTGCTGTTGTTTCTGGTATGTTGAATCTCGCAGCTCTTTGGGTCAGATGTCCACTAAATGAGACCTTTTCTGTATCAGAAGAATGATTTTGGTGATGATGGGTTTCTTCTCCTTGAAGCATTTCTTGCATCTGGGTTGACTTAAATTCTGACATGAAGAAGCTTCAAGCAATTTTTATAATAAGTAGCTAGATAGCTACGGAATTTTATCACACTAATTATTAATGTGGAAAAAAGCATGTAAGTTATGCAATCTATCATGCATATGTGGGTGAGCTTCTTGTAAGACAAAGATGACAGCTTTCAGCTGGTTTTTTTGCAGATTTTTGCAGCCAAAGGGGAAAGAGGGAATCTTTTCAAAAAATTCTTTTTATTTTTCTTTCCTTTTCTGAGTTTTTTTCCCTTCTCAGCTTAATTTGCTGCTTAGCTTCTATGATGTTATATGAATATTTATAGAGGCGTGACACCATGTGGTAGAAGGAAAACTCTTAGCTGTGGTGTGGCTGTGGTTGTTGAACATATTTTTCTTATCTCCCTTAAACCTTTTTTTTTTGTGAAAAAAGAAAAATATTTATACCGGATATAAATGTTAATTTGTCATACCCTACTATTTTTTGGATTTTTAAAAAAGGGTGTGTACTTTTTTTTAGATTTTGGGTGTCTTTCAACCAAAACTAGTTCCGTTTGAGTTGTGTAAAATTTTCGCAACATGATGTTTAAAAAAAATAATGTATACTTTCTTTATTACTGTTATGACTCGAGGGAGTTATAACTCTTATCTGAGTTCTAAATGTTTAAACCTTATAGGTAATTTAATCATTTATCTTATAAAAAACTTTAATATTAAAAGTGAAATAGGAGTTTAATTTGTTAAAAGACTAATGTTTTCGTGTTCGGAGGCGTTTCTATTTATCTTTAATTTATAACTTGCTACCGATAATAAAAACATTAGTACATGTAACACTATTCTAAGCTAAATCAAATGTAAAATTTACAAGTTCAAAGCACCAACTCAATTGCTTATAAAAAAAAGAGTACTAATCAATTGTATCCATTTTGAGTTATATCTTTTCTTTCAAGTTTAATACTCCCTCTGTCCATTATTAATGGATGCGTACGGTTCCGGCATGCATCTCAAAGCGGTCGGATGACTCAATATTTGACTCCAAAAAATTCCGTACTTTTTTTTTGAACGTACGCTAATCCTTAACGTACGTCTGAGAAAAAGTTCGAGGTAAAATTGTCTCAAATAGTAAGTCATTCGATTTTTTTAATATGCGTGCCAAAAGTTAAAGCGTAAATTATTTATGGATGGAATAATTATTTGTTATCATAAAACGATAGTAGTACACAAATAATTCATGTGTAGCCATTCTGATCGTTAGGTTATTAGAATATCTTTCTTTTTTAGATGCACAAATTGACGAAACAAGTGGCAATGATTATGTCAATTAGTGTCTGTTTTTCAGACGCATTATGATCATTTTCAACCGAAGAGTTTTCAAATTTCAAATTAAATACGCGTTAATAATAAACTATACTCGTAATTTAGTGGGTAGGTAGGTGATGGATGAATTAATAATTCAGTAATATTTTCTAAAATTTAAAGAAAAACAATTAAATTTGAATTTGGTGAAATTAAGTTGAATTCTAAACTATGTTCATGGGACACGCAGCCATCATGTAAATCACGTTTATATTTTGTGTATGAATTACAAGAAGGCCTTTTGGTCAACATCTCCTTCATTGAATTTAAATAAAAATTATTTATAACTTCGTTTATAAATGTACTTAAAAAATAAAAATAGAAATTTACAGAGAGTCGTTACTTTTAAGGTCCGAAAAATTGGTGTACAAAAAAAACTTTATGTTAAAATTAAATAGAAAAAAAAGATTAATATTTGTGGACACTGAAAAATATGCGAGCTGTTCCTCATTGTTTGTACTACTTTGCATGGTCGAATGAGTAGCGTTTAAGTCATATTATTTTTAGAAATATTATAACCGTTGGTACTTCAATTGGTAGTTAGTAGTTATAAGTTGTTGATCTTAGGTCAAGAGGGGAAAAAATGGAATTAATTAAATAAGATGAACGTAATTATCACGTATGATGATCTTCTTGCTTAAATCTGACGAAATCTTAGATTAAGTTAATCTTTTTGCTTAATTAATTTAATAATGCGATGGCTTTGATTGTTGATAGATGATTACAGCAAAAAATGAGAGAACTGTGATATGATCCAAACATGATTTCCAGTTAACGGATAGCTATCTTTATAAGATATGTCATGAAGTCGATCTTTTTATTCACTACAAGAGAACATGTGTAAAATTTAGCGTCCTCAATTGCGAGTTTCTTTGTAGTGATTATAATTATGATTAGTAATATAATATTTTCTTTTAAGAAAAAACACTGACTTCCAAACCTCGTGAAAGTACTGGTAAAATATTAACAGAATTATTATTTTCGGTTTAGGAGAAAGAAATGATTTATATCAACGATATAATTAGGCAATTATAGTGATTCTTTTTCTTTTTTCTTCACGTGATAAATGCCAAAAGGACAACCTGTCACACTAAATATATAACAATAGATTAGAGACATTATAAAAGTGGGATGTATTCAGATAATTTTTCACACATTGATTACATTGCATTTCATCATATTTTTATTGTCCATTTACTTATTATTTGAGTAGTAGAACTACTGATTTCCCTTTAATTTCTCATGTTTTTACAGTACTAGCTTGGAGGCTGATTATTGGAGGTGAAGTTGATTTTCGGAGCATTTTGACCAGAGGTTTGGCCAAACCAGTTTTCTGGAGCATAAATAGGCAGTCTTGGCCGCAGTCTTGGCCGGAGGTTTGGCCAAGATCACGAAACAGGCTGCAGCTGGAGAATTTTGACAAAAGATAAAGATGCGAGCTGGCAAATTACAACTGTCCAGCAGGATCACAAGGATCAAGAAGATATTTATTTAAGAATCCTATCAAGGATCTCCTTCCATCTTTGTATATTTTAAATTCTTATTTTTATTCAAAACAAATCAGGATAATTTATTTGGAAAGATTTTCTAGGAGATTATTTAGGAGATTGAGTTGGAGAAGGACAGAGAAGTTTTAGCTTACTTATAGCTAAACTTGTCCTCCTCTTCTCCGGGACTCTCTCTCTTCCGCCACTTTATAGTGATGATCTTTTTCTTTTTCCTTCACGTGATAAATGCCAAAAGGAAAACCTGTTACAATAAATATATAACAATAGATTAGAGACATTATAAAAGTGGGATGTATTCATATAATTTTGCTTTTCACACATCTTGACAAGGAACATATAGGCCAGGAGATTTTGGATTGATTGCAAAAGAAGTGAAAGAAAACGACATCAAATCGTAAAATAAGTATATCTTTTGATACAAGCGTTAAATGAGCTAAAATTTAATAAATTGGTAGTCTAGTACTCCCTCCGAAATTAATAAAGTTCAAAGAGAGTACTAAAAGAGAGTACTAAATAAAAGCAATTGAGCGGGCTAAAAAAAGGTGCTCAACTGCTTAATTTTGAGATTAGATTGTCCAAATTCAATTCCGAAAGACCAAATTAAGCGGACTAGCTTTGTTCGCAATTAATTTCAAGTTTTCTGGTATTTTCGGATTTGAAATTATTAAATTTTTTTTTATATTGTTTTAGGTTTTACAAAATTATTATTATTATTTTGTTAGAATTTGTTTTTATTATCTGAATTGAGATTTTTCATAATTTTTTTTATCATAGTGGTCATTTAATTGGTTTATTATGACGTTTGAGTAGAGAGAATACAATAAATTAGAGTAGGGAGTAGTGTTTTAAAAACCGGACCGACTCGACGGTCGGACCGGTAAACCGGTGACCCAACGAGGATTTCGGGCTAGTTCAGTTTTTGGACCGGACCTGCAATTGAACCGGAAAAAATAGATCGACCCGGTCGGTTTTTACAAAACCGGTGACCCGGCCGACCCGCTATCGATTCGGCTGGGTCGATTCAAACCAAAACGACGCCGTTTTGGATTTTTTATAATTTTTTAATAATTTTTATAATTTTTAATTTTTTTTATTATTTTCAATATAGAAAATTTAATGGGTCGGCCATTATAGACACCGGTTCAATCCGGTTCAATCATCTAAGCTCGAACGGTTCGCTGAATGAACGGTTCACACTGTACCAACGGGTCAATCCGGTCAAACCCCGATTGAACCCGGTTGAATCCGGTTCAACGGGTCAGCCGGTTCGGTTTTTAAAACACCGGTAGGGAGTGATCTTGTTTGAAAACACGTTTTTTAAAAACACCACTATAAAAAAATGGGGAAATAGCATAAAGCACTCCTGTACTAAGCGCGAAAACCAGAAACTACCCCTCATATTCAAAACGTCTAATACGCCTCCCCTGTACTAAGGGTCAACGACAAAATCTCGGTCTCCGTTAGTCAAACTAACAGACCGTTACTGTTGACCGTTGACTTTGATTAAAAAATTCAAAAAAAATCTAAAAATTATGTAAAAATTATAAAAAATGTAAAAATCTAGAAAAAATATCTAAATTTTTTGAAAAAATATAAAAATTCATAAAAAATGTAAAAATTCACAAAAAAACATCTACTCCCTCCGTCCATAAATAATGGACGTTTTGCTACTTTTTGTTACTGTACACATTACTTGACTTTTTAGTGTTTGAGCTACTTTTTGTTACTCCCTCCGTCCCACAAAGTATGACGTTTTAGCTTTTGCTTTTACTGTTTCGGCACGTATCTTAAAACGGCCGGTAGACTCACTATTTGAGACAATTTTGCCCCTAATTTTTTCTGGGAAGTACGTTAAGGATTAACGTACGCTCACAAAAAAATTCGGATTTTTTGGGGGTCAAATAGTTCCTCATCCGGCCTCCTCGATATGCGTTCCCTACTGAATATTGGGATGCGAGGAAGTCATACTTTGTGGGACGGAGGGAGTACTATTTTAAAGCGACAGTTATTAAAAGACTGGGGAAAAGGCACCCGGGAGTCCCCACGGTTATTATTTTCATTTTAGTTGGTCCCCAAAACGGTTTTTGGTTCCCACGGGTCCCTGGCGTTAAGGCCGTTAGTCACCACAGGTCCCCGCCGTCAAATTCGACCCTAACGGACACTAACGGCCGTTAAGTCTCAATTTTTTATTATTATTTCTGAAAAAGCACATGACACTCGGGCCCACACGTCAAATTTTTCAGATTTCTTATTTTCTTAATATCTAAAAAATTAGTTTTATTAATTCGTTAATTTATTTTATAAAAAAAAAGTAAAAACTAAAAAAATCTAGAAAAAATAGTAAAAATTTGAAAACAAATGTAAAAAATAAAAAAAAAAGGTAACAAATCCAAAAAAAATTGTAAAAATTTCAAAAAAATTAATTAATCTAAAAATCTAGAAAAAAATTGAAAAATGTTAAAAAAATAAACAATTCTGAAAAATGTAAAATTAACCAAAAAAATTAATTAATCTTAAAATCTAGAAAAAAATGTAAAAATCTAGAAAAATGATAAAAAACGAAAATAAAATTAATTAATCTAAAAATCAAGAAAAAAATATAAAAATTAGAAAAAAAAATAAACAATTCTAAAAATGTAAAAATAACCCAAAAAAAGTTAATTAATCTAAAAATCCAGGAAAATTATAAAAAATTAAAATAAAATTAATTAATCTAAAAATACAGAAAAATGTAAACATTCCAAAAAAAATGTAAAAAATCCAAAAAAAACCTTAAAAATCTAAAATAAAACTAATTAATCTAAAAATCCAAATTACTGTAAAAATTCAATAAATCTTTTTTAGAATTTTTACATTTTCTTCTATATTTTTAGATTAATTAATTTTATTTTGGATTTTTATCATTTTTATTGATTTTACATTTTTTTCTAGATTTTTAGATTAATTAATTATTTTTGGAATTTTTTCCTTTTTTTCTGGATTGTTAGATTAATTATTATTTTTTTGGTTATTTTTACATTTTTCAGAATTGTTTATTTTTTTTGGAATTTTTACATTTTTTTCTGGATTTTTAGATTAATTAATGTTTATGAAATTTTTACAATTTTTTAAATATTTTTAGATTAATTAATTTTGCTTTTGATTTTTATCATTTTTCTGGATTTTAAAGTTTTTTCTAGATTTTTAGATTGATTAAATTTTTTTGGAATTTTTAGATTAATTAACTTTTTTTGGTTATTTTTACATTTTTCAGAATTATTAATTTTTTTTGGAATTTTTACATTTTCTCTGAATTTTTAGATAAATTATTCTTTTGGGAATTTTTACAATTTTTCTGGATTTTTAGATTAATTATTTTTATTTTTGATTTTTATCATTTTTCTGGATTTTACATTTTTTTCTAGATTTTTGGATTAATTAATTTTTTAGAATAATTTTTTTGGATTTTAAGATTAATTAACTTTTTTCGGTTATTTTTACATTTTTCAAAATTGTTTATTTTTTTTGGATTTTTTATAATTTTTTTGCAGTGTTTACATTTTTTTGGAATTTTTATATTAATTAATAAAACTAATTTTTTTATATATTAAGAAAATAAAAAATCTAAAAAATCTGGCAAGTGGGGCCCAGTGTCAGAGATAATATTAAAATGTTGAGAGTTAACGGCGGTTAGTGTCCGTTAGAGTCGAATTTGACGGCGGGGACCTGTGGTGGCTAACGACCTTAACGCTAGGGAACCGTGGGAACCAAAAACCGTTTTGGGGACCAACTAAAATGAAAATAATAACCGTGGGGACCCACGGGTGGCTTTTCCCATTAAAGGACAGAGGGAGTAATTTTCTTTTTAAAAATGTAAAAATTAATAAAAAATTCAAAATCCAAAAAAAGTAAAAATCCAAAAAAATGTAAAAATTCCAAAAAAAAATTAATTAATCTAACAATCCCTGAAAAAAATGTAAATTTTTTTTTAAAAAAAAACAATTCCTTAAGTTAATTAATTTTTTTTAAAAAAGCATTACATTTTTTATGAATTTTTTACATTTTTTTTGAATTTCGACTATTTTTTTGGATTTTTTACATTTTTTTGTGAATTTTTACATTTTTTATGGATGTTTATATTTTTCTGATTTTTCTCATTTTTTTGTGGATTTTTTCATTTTTAAAAAAAATTACATTTTTTTGTGAATTTTTACATTTTTAGATTTTTTTATAGAATTCTTACATTTTTTCTGAATTTTTAGGTTTATTAATTTTTTTGTGAATTTTACATTTTTAATGAATTTTAAATATTTTTTTTGAATTTTTACATTTTTTTAATATAATTTTTATATTTTTTTTGAAATTTTTATATATATTTTTGAAATTTTTACATTTTTCTGAATTATGTAATGAAAGTCAACGGTCAACACTAACGGTCTGTTAGTTTGACTCGCGGAGACCGAGGTTTTGTCGTTGACCCTTAGTACAGGGGAGGCGTATTAGACGTTTTAAATGTTAGGGGTAGTTTCTGATTTTCGCGCTTAGTACAGATGTGCTTTATGTTATTTCCCTAAAACTGAGAAATGAATCATCCGGTGGTAGGTTTTTGTTTTTCTTGTTCGGTTTTTGATCAAAACTAATAATGGTGGTAGGTAGGGGTAGGGACGGAAATTTCACTGGTTTGTGCTGGTAATGGGATGGGATGGGATGGGATGGGAGGGTTATTTTAAAATCATAAACTTTTAGCATGTGACATTTTTTTCATTAAATTATTCTACTAATTAAATAGTTCAAAAACGTCCTTAATAGTATTTCTTTAAGTACATCATTTTATCTCTTTCAAAAAAGGGGTAATAGTATTTTACACCCCTGTACTATCGCCGAAAAATAGATACCTCCCCTGTACTTTAAAACGTCCATGACATCCCCCTGAACTATTGTTCCCATGTAAAAAGGTTTTTAATGCACATTTTGACAATTCTAAAAAATTCTAAAAATTCTAAAAAAAATGTAAAAATTCACAAAAAATGTATTTAACATAATGTTCAAGAAACATTGTAAAAAATTCCAAAAATTTACGAAAAAATGTAATTAATTATGAATAGAAGGGCCTTTTTGTCCGAAAATAATAGTTCAGGGGGGTGTCATGGACATTTTAAAGTACAGGGGAGGTATCTGTTTTTCGGCGATAGTACAGGGGTGTAAAATACTATTACCCCTTCAAAAAAAGTTGTTATACTTTTACGGTATGATGTGGCTTTCTTCTATTTTAATATAAAAACATTGAAACATTAAAGGTTTTTAATTAATTATAAAAAAGATTGTTATTAATTAATATGCATCAAATATTTTTATACTAATACTTCAGTTTGCAATTAATATATATTTAATTTGAAATTTCATTACTTTTTATTTTGTTGGATTGAATTTCTAAAAGTTTCGAGAACTTGAAGACTATATGGATTGGTATATTAATTCTTCAATATTTTATATGTATTGTAATCAGGTTTTGAAACTCAACTCAGCCCGGCCAATTCGACCAGAAAAATTAGTAACCGGGTTTATGCCCGTTTCGGGTTTCAGATTGTAATTGCATTTCAAAGACTCGTGATTTATAATATGTGCTATTCTTATGGGTATTTTCAGGCCTTTTAAGTATATCCAAATGTACTAATTAATTTTCCAAAATAACGAAGAAGAAAAAGAGTATCCAAATGTACTAATTAAAGAAGGGATAATATTTAATAAACAATGAAAATATTAGGGACTAAAGTTGTGAATTGAAAATTGAAGGACTAAAGTTGAATTATCACTTAAATCCTACGGATTTCATAATAATTTCCTCATTATAAAAGTGATTAATTAATTAAAGCTATATGGGCTGCCGGACATTAATTAATAGTATTTAGTTTTGTTTTCACGGCAATTGAGAGTATTCATATATAACTAATCCAACCCTAATCTTTGGCAGAGTGAGCTTTTTTCGGATAATTAATTAAATTTAACAGCAGAGTCACCGACTCACCGTCTCTTTCTTCTTGGTGTTTATGTGGGTGACAACAACACACAAATTAAGCCATAGATTATACAGTAAAGTTCTTTTATCTATACTTTTATCCAAGTCAAAAAAATTAAAATTACTTTTCCTGTTTTCAGGAATAAAATAGCAGCCAGAATCAACTAAATGATATCGACACATAAAATTTTGAGTTTGAATATTAGTATGAACTGCTAAAAGAATAATAATTGATTTTACATAATGATCTAAATAATAGTTTGTTGAATATGTTTTTTTTTCTCTTCTAAATTAATTTTTTTATTCAAAACAAAAGAAATATGCCGAATTTTTTTAAAAATTGATCTTTAAAGAGGTAAATCCTAAAAAAATCACAAACCGATCTCAAAGCTTCTAACGCCCGCCCTTCCCGGCAAGAATGTTAAGCGTACAAACGGGGTTTTGACTAAAGTGGAGTTTTGAAACTTAAATGAGTTGAAGAAACTGGGGAACGCGCGACAGACGGTGGCCAGTTGGATTCGGCAAAGACGTGCCCGCCCAAATTCTAACAACTTTGAATTTTTTTGCATGGAAATTTCTCAGAAAGATTTGACTTGGAAATGTTTGGGATTGTGATATATTGTTGGGTGTGGAGTGGGCTAGTAGCTAATAAAATAGCACATTCCTGTTACGTGCATTTATGCAGCTGTCTTTGGAACCTTCATTTGTAACTTGCGCGAGTTTAGAAATACTTTAAATTTGTTCGTGACAATAATACAAGCGACTGGTGCTGAGCTAGTCCTGGGTCATGGGTTTAACTGATCTCCATATATAGCAAAAAAAATAAAAATAAAAAAGAAGAGAAAAATTGCGAATGAAAAATCTAGGAAAAGCAGAAAGCTGTGAAAAAAATAGAAGTACAAATGGTTATGCTATGCAACTTTGTTTTAATATGGGAGTGACTATGAAAGAACACCAAGAACACAGCCCATCGGCATACGCTACATTTGTGAATCAATCAAATGCTCTCTTGTGGTAGAAAAAATGGGCAAATTCAATTCAATTCATCACCACTTGTTGTGGTTGGTAATGTAAAATATAATTTTTTTTAAATATTAATAAAATATTTATCTTATATGTTTTAATTTAATATCGCAAAAATAGTGTTAGTCTAATAGATCTTGATTCACTGATTTGACTGATTTTTTAAAAAAATTCAATAATAATTTTTTTAAATGGTGCACAACCCAATTTAGTAGCTGGCTGTCGAGTTTTCCGGCCGGGTTTTCACAACCTTACTTTTTCCTTTAGACTTTTAGGAACTTTTTAAAAGCTTGCCTCTACACATATGTTATGTATTTTGAGTTTAAAATTAATTTCTAGACCTTTTTTTTCCCCAATTTTTCTAAAATTCCTCTATGGCCTTTCAATAGGACTGTCTAGATTTTTGAAATGTTACGTTCCCTTTTTAATATTGTTCATTTTTTTGGCGAATTTTTTTTGTAATTTTTTTTAATATAATATAATGTTCCGAATTTTTTTCCAGATCAGACTAATTCATATCCATTTTATCTAATAGATGATGATCATACTTTTACCATTTTTAATTCTTACACCACTTTGGTTCCAACTTAAAACTGTTGTTGATCAAGCTTCCTAATTAAGATGTTTTGAACCCATAGCAATTGGACCTGTAAGCCCAATCAAGCTTAAATGCAAAACCCTAACATTTGTAGAGAGCATTTGGGAGGGAAAATTAACTAAGAAAAAAAAAACCATAACAGTGGTTTGGCCTGAGGTAATATAATATTTTATTTTATAAAAAAAACTGACTTCCAAACCTCGTGAAAGTACTGGTCAAATATTAACAGAATTACTCCCTCCGTCCTTGAAATGAAGTCGTTTTAGCTTTTGCTTTTACTGTTTCGGCACGTAGCTTAAAACGGCCGGCAGACGCACTATTTGAGACAATTTTGCCCTTAATTTTTTCTGGGAAGTAAGTTAAGGATTAACGTATGTTCACAAAAAATTTCGGATTTTTTTGGGGTCAAATAGTGCCTCATCCGGCCTCCTCGATATGCGTTCCCTACTGAATATTGGGATGCGAGAAAGACAAGATTTTAAGGACGGAGGGAGTATTATTTTCGGTTTAGGAGAAAGAAATGATTTATATCAACGATATAATTAGGCAATTATAGTGATGATCTTTTTCTTTTTTCTTCACGCCATAAATGCCAAAAGGAAAACCTGTAACACAAAATGTTAGAGAAATAAAGCTCACCCGAGTCTCTCTTAATGAAACGATCCTGTCCGTTTTGAGTCTAAACCCGCACGGTTTTCACAAAAAACCTCAAACGGACAGTATCGTTCTATTAAGAAAGATTCGGGTGAGCTTTATTTCTCCAACAAATGGTAGCGAAGCCGAAAGTTCGACTGGACCTGCGCAATGGGTTTTGATGTGGGTGGCACACAGTAAATTCCCGAGCCGAATATGAAAAGTATGATTAATCTCCAGTCCGAACAAGAATAAGTGTAGTCCTAGTGGTGGGCTCGATGACACTTCGTTCGAGCAGAGATTGGTGAGCCTAGGTTGTGGGCTATGTGGTACTTTGTTCGAGGGGGGATTATTGAAGTGTGCGAATCAAAGTTTCACATCGGAAAGAAAAGAGAAATAATGACTAAATATAAAAGGAGTTGATTTTCTTAATTGAATGAAGCATTTTGAGAAAACTATACGAGATTAAACCCAAAACGGACAGTATCATTCAATTAAAAGAGGTATAGGTGAGCTTTATTTCTCCATCGCTAAGTACGTAACAATAGATTGGAGACAGACATTACTTTATAAAAGTGGAATGTGCTCTAGATAATTTTACTTTCACACATCTTGACCCGGAAGATATAGGCTAGGAGTTTTTGGATTGTTTGCAAAAGAAGTGAAAGAAAACGACATCAAATCGTAAAATAAGTATATCTTTTAATATAAGCATTAAATGAGCTAAAATTTAACAAAACGGTAATCTAGTACTAAAAAAGAGCAATCAAGCGGGCTAAAAAACGGTGCTCAACTACTTGGTTTTGAGACCAGATTGTCCAAATTCGGTCCGAAAGACCAAATTAAGCGGGCTAGTTTTGTTCGCAATTAATTTCAGGTTTTTCTGCTATTTTCGGATTTGAAATTATTAAACGTTTTTTTCCTATTGTTTTAGGTTTTACAAAATTATTATTATTATTTTGTTAGAATTTGTTTGTATTATCTAAGTAACAAAGATAAGTAGCAAACCAATTAGTTATATATTTTACAAACTTTTTATATTTTTATGTAATTTCTTGAATTTTTTTCTAACACTTCTACTTTCTTCGATTAAATTTTTTAATATTTTTTTCTTTCTTTTATTTTTTATTTTTATTGTTAATTATTTTTATTATCAGTTTGCCCAAATGTGACATCTTCTAGAATGTGAGCGCCACTTCAGTTGTAGGGAACTGTAAGCTTTGTGGAGGCATACCTGAGTTCCAATTGCCGATATGCCGATATGCAGTGCTAATATGCCAAAGAAGAAGGGATTAGGGTTGATGCAGAAATTAGTAATTGGCATTGTTTATGGGATTTTAGGACTATTCAGGGTGCAATTTGTTATGTTTTCTTTTTGGCTGCGGCAGAGGAGAAAAGCACCCATCTTTAATGATGACACCAAACCTAGAAATATACTTCTTGACAATGAAATGACAGCGCACGTTGGCTATGTTCCTCCAGGTAATTATCTATACATTTTACTTCACAAAAGTTTCTCATATGGCAGAGTATGGCATATATGGTGCTTTAATGGAATTGTGTACTAGAAAGAGATGACATGTTCAATGGAGGCTTAAATTTTCACAAGTTACAGAGATTCAAGAAATAGACCTTAAATTTTCACAACTTTTCCACTGCACAATATGGAGCACTATTCATATTGGGTAATCTGGATGTGATGCACACAGTAATTTTGTTGTTAAGAGAAAAAATGGCAAAATAGATTTTCATTATTTTTAAAACTTGTAATCTTTTTTTATAGTTTTTAAAATAGTTTTTTTACTCCCGAAAACCATAAAAACACCATTGTATTAATAAGCTCTAGCCAATTAGATTTTGAGAAGACTTGGGTCAGTCAAGTCGGTCTTCCACCAATCCAAAGTAGCATCTGTGCAAATTTGGGCCTCGCTCGTTCTGTAAATTAAGACCACATATAAAGTCACCATCACTGTACGCTTGTGGTTGGAAAAGAATTAATAAGCTCTTGAGAAGACTTGAGTCTTGGTCAGTCAGTCAGTCTTCTTCATTCTTGTTACGTATCAGTCAGTCTTCTTCATTCTTGTTACGTATAAGTTGGAAGGCTGGTGAGGGATGGATCTCATCTCAAAGCAACAAGCCAATGTTCATCAAATTCTAAAACCATTAACCACTCCTATACACATCTTCCTTCCTTCAAAATGATGCGGAAACTGATATCCTTCATTCCCTTATTCTCTTCTTTTCCCATATTCCTTCTTTTCACAACTCCTCTGCTCCAACTCTGCCCAACCATGCCCTCTGCAGCAGCAGCTACACCCATTAGTGGTCGTAAGAGTAACGAGACTGACCACCAAGCCTTGCTTCAATTCAAGTCCAAAATCACCAGTGACCCTTTGGCTGTCTTGACCTCCTGGAACACTTCCATCCATTTCTGCCAATGGCACGGTGTGAGCTGCAGCCGTCGGCACCAAAGGGTCACCAGACTTGACCTGATGTCCTCAAAATTGGCAGGAACAATCTCACCCCACGTTGGAAATTTGAGCTTCTTGAGAGTATTAGACCTCCAAAACAACAGCTTTCGCAACCAAATCCCTCAAGAAATTGGCCACCTGCACAGGTTAGAGTATCTATACTTAGACAATAACACAATAAGTGGACAAATTCCCTCCAATATATCCAATCTTTCCAATCTAGTTGAATTGAAATTAAGTTTCAACCAGCTTGTTGGACATATTCCTCCCGTGCTTGGTTTCTTGTCAAAGCTTCAATTTGTTCACTTTCGAGGCAATAGTCTAACAGAAACCATCCCTCATTCTCTTGGCAACTTATCACATCTTGAGGTACTGCACCTTGGTGAAAATCTTTTGGTTGGGAGCATACCTGATTCTTTGGGCCAACTGGCCAATCTTAATTTATTGAGTCTTGCTGCAAACAGGCTATCAGGTACTATCCCTGCCTCCATTTTCGATATTTCTTCTATCACCAAATTAGACTTGGGATTCAATGATCTCTCAGGTAATCTTAGCCATGACTTGTTCATCTCTCTTCCAAATATCACATTTTTCTCCATCGCCTCCAATCAAATTTCTGGTCCCATTCCAACTTCCTTATCTAACTCGACAAACATGGTACATCTTCAATTACAAGAAAACCAGCTTACAGGAAGGGTGCCCTTTATCCATAAGGTTCAGAAGCTTCTGCGTTTTACTATGTACAGCAACAATCTTGGCAGTGGAGAAGCAAATGATTTGAGTTTCCTCGCCTCTTTCTCAAATGCCACAATCTTAGAGTATTTGGACATAAGTAACAATTCATTCGGAGGGGTATTACCACAACAAATTGGCAACTTCTCAAATAAGCTTCAGGTGTTTCGGATATGGGGTAATCAAATACAAGGGAGCATCCCGTTTGAAATCGGTAATCTCATCAATTTGGAATCTATTCTTGTGAACGATAACCAACTTTCAGGTATCATTCCCTCTACTATTGGGAAGCTTCAAAAATTAAAAAAATTATACTTGTATAATAATATGTTCTCGGGAAGTATTCCACAATCTCTTGGAAATATAACCGGGTTAATTGAACTCACTATAAGAACAAATAATCTTGGTGGTAGTATTCCTTCAAGCTTAGAAAAATGTAAAACTTTGATAGTCTTAGAGTTATCCGGTAACAATCTCACTGGCCCCATACCCCCACAAGTTATTGGCTTACCATCATTAACCATAGGACTTTACTTGTCTGGTAACCGTTTGAGTGGTGTCGTTCCCTTGCAAATAGGAAATCTGAAACAGTTAGGAATTTTGGATCTTTCTAGTAACATGTTGTCAGGTGTGATTCCTAGCACTCTGAGCAGTTGCTTAAGCCTTCAAAGCTTAGAGTTAGACCACAATTTATTCGAAGGCTCTATTCCTTCCTCTTTGAGTTCACTCAGGGCTCTTGAATATTTGGATTTGTCTGGTAATAGATTTTCAGGAGAAATACCAAAATTTTTACCTCATCTCAACGCGCTGCAATATTTAAACCTATCCTTCAATTATTTGGAAGGCAGTTTGCCTACAGGTGGCATCTTCCAGAATGCGAGTGCTACTTCTGTTGTAGGAAATAGTAAACTTTGTGGAGGCATACCTGAATTCAAGTTGTTGATATGCAATTCTAATAGGCCAAATAAGGAGGGATTGAGGACAAGGATAAAATTAGCAATTGGCATTGTTGCTGCGATTTTAGGACTGATATCTGTGTTGTTTTCTTTGTGGCTACTAAAAAGGAGAAAAGCTCCAGTCTTGAATAATCAAGCCAACACAATCATGCAATTATCCTATCACAATTTGTATGATGCTACTGAAGGATTCTCCTCAGTTAATTTGATTGGTGAGGGTAGTTTCGGGTCAGTGTACAAGGGAGTGCTTGCACTTGAGGCGGGAAGAACTTTAGCTGCAGTTAAGGTGTTGAACCTTATGCGCTTTGGTGCTTTCAAGAGTTTTAAAGCTGAATGTGAATCTCTGAAGAACATCAGGCATCGGAATCTTGTAAGGTTGCTAACTGTTTGCTCAAGTATTGATTCCCAAGGAAATGACTTTAGGGCTTTGGTCTATGAGTTCATGGTCAACGGAAGCCTTGAGGACTGGCTACATCATCATCTTGTTCGCGCAAATCTTCTTCAGAGGCTACAAATCGCAATTGATGTTGCTTGTGCCCTTGATTACCTCCATCATCAAAATGAAACACCTATTGTTCACTGTGATCTCAAACCAAGTAATATACTTCTTAACGAAGAGATGACAGCGCATGTAGGTGATTTTGGATTGGCTAGATTCCTTCTAAAAGCACCCAACGAGTCTAATGGCAATCAATCAAGTTCGATGGGAGTAAGAGGAACAGTTGGCTATGCTCCTCCAGGTAATCTTTCTCCATACTTACTTATAACCTCTCATAAATTTATGCCCATAATGCATAGAAAAGTTTCTAACAATTTCCTCTTGTATGGATACATGACAGAGTATGGAATGGGGAATGATGTGGCAATATGTGGTGATGTGTATAGCTATGGCATCCTTCTGCTGGAAATATTTACAGGAAAGAGGCCTGTGGATGATATGTTCACTGAAGGATTAAACCTGCACAACTTTGTCCAGTCCTTTTTGCCCGAACAAGTTACAAGAATTTTGGATCCGATTCTGCATCAGGAAATAGAAGAGATAAGTACGAACCAAAGAAGCGTGACAAGGAGTACTCAAATAATAGAAGAGTTGCTGGTTCAAATATTGAAGATTGGAGTTGCTTGTTCTGTTGAAACTCCAGGGGAAAGGATGAGAATGGATGAGGTTGCGACTCAGTTGATTTCAATCAGAGGCAAACTTTTTGGAACTGGAAGAAGAGGTGACAGAAGAAATTGAATGTCTGTGTCATACTGATTTCTTTTCAATCAGATGTGTCGACTTGATGTTAATGATTTCTTATTTGTATGCTGTTATGTTTCTGTTTGTTGGTGTTGAGGAGTGAGGAATGCTTTGCTTTGCTCGGGAGCTAATAAAATTCGTCAGTCAAATGTTTACGTGCAGTTTGGTTTCGTACAATTTTTGTCGTTATATCATTTATTTTTCATCCGAACGTCTGACATTTCCGAACGAGGAAATTCGAACGTTAAACCGAGCTTTTTCTTTACTTACTGCCGACTAGTTATCTTTTCCCATTTTTCTGCACATTTTGGTCCTCTCGATTTAGGCATTTATTTATGTCAAACGAGTTCACTCGTGCCATAACTCGAACCAAAAATATCCTGTTTGTATATATTTAATGCATTAATGCACAGTAAATGCATTTTCATCCAAAATCCCATCACATTTCTTCCCAATTTTATCTCACCGACGTAGCTCATCATCACAAACCTCCCATCAAGAAGCTTCCATCTTCTCTCAGCCACACAGCCCAAACTTGCTCACCACTCCGGCCACTGCTCATCGCCACTCGTAATTGGGCCTCACGCCTGCATCGCCCAAGCGCGCCTTGGCCTCCAAGTTCACTCGCAAAAAATGCCTATAGCAAGCTTCTTGCAACCGAAGTCTTCACCAATTCACAAGCTAAAAAGCTCTCAATATCTCTAGCAAACTGCTCTCTACTGAGAGGTAGCTGACTTCAACCAAAGGTTGAAGTATTTTCAGTTGAAGCTTTCGTTCCTTTGAACGTTTTACTGCCATTTCTTCCATGAATTAATTGTTTGTATTTTGAGGAAAATAACTGTTGTTCTTGCTTTCATATAAACTCTATCATTGCTCTAGATTAATTACATGGTTTTGTTTCGTTAAATTGTTAGTTAAATCAAGTGAATTTTGAGTTTTCGTTAATTAACTGTTTTTATCGTTTTAATTAAATTAAACACTGTTTTGATCGAATTAATTTTATGTGTTTATATGATTAAATTGTTGCTGTTGTAAGTATCATTCCGATCTAGGGATGGCAATTGGGCGGGTATGGGTATGTTAAACTGGGTATGGGCGGGTATGGGTAAATATCCAATTCATACCCAAAACTAAATATCCATTATTACCCATACCCAATATGCCCCATACCCAATTGGGTATATAATGGATATCCAATTCACCAAATTATTTTATTTTTTATAATTAATAAAAAAATTATTATTTAGATCTGTTTTCATTAATTACGCTCATTTTTTACCATTTTGGCTCGGTTTTTACCGTTTTGGCTCGGTTTTTACCATTTTAGCTCGGTTTTTACCGTTTTGGCTCGTTTTTTACCGTTTTGGCTCGATTTTTACCATTTTGGCTCGATTTTTACCGTTTTGGCTCGATTTTACCATTTTGGCCCGTTTTTTACCATTTTGGCTCATTTTTTTCCATTTTTGCGCCTAAGTTACCGTGAAGTAAAGAACAAAATGCATACAAACAATCTACCTTTCGTCTATCGTCTCAAACTTAAAATTTCTTTTTACTTTACTGGAAGTGACAATATTGAATTAAGAATTTATAAGTATTTAATTATATATATATATATATATTAATAAACAAAGTTATACCATATTTTAACATGTAAAGGCCAAGCGTGATACAGAATGTTAGTGGGAAAATGGGATGGTATATAGCAGATGAATGGAGAAAAGTGAGGCAAAGTGGGAATGGAATTGGATCAAATGGAGTGGGAGGGAATCTTAGTTGGTTATGAAAATAAATTAACTTTGCCATCTCTAATTATATTTGGGCGCAAGTCACTAGCAAAAATAAGGGGAAGAAAACAATGGACACAATACTATTATAACACAGAATACTACAACTCTAAACCCTTTGTAAATATGGATCTAAGAACATCTATACACCCAGGCATTTTTATCAACTACTTATAAGTAGCTTGCATCTTCTAAATCCTCCATCTCTTCCTCTACCTGTCTACTCCTATTTATTTTTCACTTAGCATGCTCCTGCTGTCAAGAGCTTTGGTTCCTGTTTCCTCTAGCATGAATTCTGAAAATATCTGCGCCAAGAGTAAAATGAGCATGTGACTCCTTCACCGCAAACTGAGATCGAGTAACACCAAATTCCTTTCCTCAGAACCTCCAAGCTTGGATTTCTAGATTCTAAACTTTAATTATCATCTCGCAACCACCCACCTAAGGATGGCATACATAACGTCAGATTAAAACTTCCCAACAATATGCTCATCACATCCATGTGAATCTCACTCTCCCTACTTGTGCTCAAACACAAATGCCACACATGCAACAACACTTTTTTATTACTCTCTAAATGTGAAGATATCGGTCATAAAGCAAAGACATTACCTCATCCAGTATTCAATCACAACAGAAAAGTAGTCCTAGACAACTTCCCTTTCAGTAACATAATGCAAACCCTTGAGTTTCCACTCACTTATGTACCCTTCAAGAAACTGTCCTTCTTGCCACCACGTGCATCGAAATGTTATGATATACCATCATCACTCTTTCAGTTAGCCAAAGAGGATTGGCATTACCTTATTTTGTGCATGTGACTAAGATATACCACTGTATTAGTTTGCAGCTTCTAACTTTATGAGCTAAAGAAATTAGAGGTAATTTTTGCATAGCATTCAAGCTAAGTAATCATCCCATGCATTCGCCAACCATCCAGACCCACCAATAAAAGTACCTTTAGTTCATAAACGTAAACTATTATAAAATCTCCCAAAAGCTTTATCCCTCCATGAGTCTTAGAACTTCAGATTCTACACAACCGAAAAATCCAAATACAATCTACAATAAACCACGCTAACAAACACGAGTCGTGATACAAGACTCCAATCATATAAATTGGTGCATGATATGATAAGTTTGATGCTACAAGTACTTGGCAACTTAAAAGACCACCATCAGAATTGTACATGGACGAATAACTAGTTGATTATGTAGTAGGGTATAATATACAATTCATTTGTTCAGTGTTAGAGGGAAGTTTTTACACACAATAACAAGAGTTCAAAGTAAATAACCCTTCATCAGAACACTAGAGCTATGTAAAAGCAACCATCGCTGAATGAGAAATTTCTACCTTATATGAATTGACCCCTCCTTTGCTGCTCGCAGACTTGAATCTTCTGGTGGAAGCAGCTTGCACAAAGCCAATGCTTCCTCAAAATTGCCAGATGCTGTTAACTGTACAATCTGCATTGGGATTACAGTATTTCAATCTATTTCACAGGAGATTCATGACGACTCTACAAAGTTTACTATAGGACAGCATTCTCTTAAATTATAGGAATGCAATAATCAATAGACCAACCGCTCCTCCTCCTCCTCCAATTGCTCATACGCAACAACAAACACAGGAAAAAATAACAAACACACATCCGCTCCTCCTCCTCCTCCAATTGGGTCCTCGTCATTATGCACAAATCCGCTCAAATCAAACACATATTACAATCAAACAGAAAAAGGAAAAAACGCAAACACGCCCATATAAAACACGCAAGATCCACTCTAATAGCTTAATTAGAGTAATGAGGAAGACTAAATTAAGAAGCCAGAGAATTAAAAGGCAAACCAAAGCGAGCAAAGCATACCCGGAAAAAAGGACGAGAGCCAAAAAATCAGCACGACGGCGACTGGGTGCGTTCTTGTGTGTAGATTCGATTCATAGAGGCGACGCGAGAGAGAGGGAGGAGGGAGGAGGAGGACGGCGGCGCCAGAGAGAGGGAGGGGGAGGACGACGGCCAGAGAGAGGGATTGAGGATGGTGTGAAAGGACAAAGAAGGAGGAAATAAAATGGATATCCATTCGGGTATTTTCGGGTATTATACCCAGTGATACCCGAATGGGTATGGGTAATATCCAAACCATACCCAATTAAATCGGGTATGGTTTGGGTATTACCCGGTAAAATATGTACGGGTATGGGCGGGTATCCGGGTATGGATACCCGTTGCCATCCCTATTCCAATCCCAAGATTTCCTGTTTTGGCCACCAGGCCACGCTCAAGGTCGCCGGCCAAGCCCATCACCAAGTGTTTAAATTTTTTGGGCCAGGACTGTTCCTGGCCCAGCTGGGTTATTATTTAGGCTGGGCCCCACTTCTGGGCCCATCCCGCGAACTGCCTTTCGGCCCGTTACGCAATTTTTCGAGTCGATCACTCATATGTCTGTTACGCGTAAATAATTTTGTGTGTGCATGTTTCGCATGTTTAATTAATTATTTTGCATGATTAATTGTTTAAATAATTATTTTTACTCAGCATGCAATAATTCGTTAAGTATTTATTTATTTGCCATTATGTTTTTTTTTCCCGTATGTTCGTACTGCTTTAATATTTATTTTGCCCTCTTTAATTTCAGTCCATTTTAATTATGTTATTTCTTTCGATTACCATCTATATGGTCGGTTGCAATTAAATTCAGTCCATATTCAATTGTGCTATTTCAAATTACCGCCTATATGGTCGGTTGCAATTAAATTCAGTTCATTTTAATTGTGTTATTTCAAGTACCACCTATATGTTTAATTTTTCGTATGATTATCGTATGCATAAATTGCTTATTTTATTTTTCGTATGTTTATTGGTTTCATTGATGACTTTTATTTTCGTATTTTAATTTTCGTACATTCACTCATATGCTCGTATTACTTAATTATTTATTTTCTATGCTTTCCAATGTTTAAATAATTATTCGGCTTGTGTTTAAATATTTATTTTGCTTATTTACGATAACTCGCTACATGTTTATTTAAAATTGTTCAATGCATTTTCTTTCACGTTAAATTATCATTTTCTAGTATTCGATAATTAATAATTTATTTATCTCGCTCGCGATATTTGTTCAAATTATTTTACTTGTTCATACGTGTTTAGTTAATTATTTTGCTTGCGTATGATAAATCGTAACGTATTTATTCATTTTCAATCATCATTTCTCTTGTACTAATAATCTCAGTTTTGTAGGGTAAGTCAATCGGCATACCTACACAAGTACACTTTTCTACCCTCTTTTATTTATTCAACGCTTTCCGCACATATATTTATTCGTATACATGACATTTAGAATCGTTAGAATAAAAATCAATCAATCCATATGAACAACTTGTTTAAATCACTCGCTTTAAATGCCATGTCTATTTATTTTAATTTCCACTTGTATTAACTGCATGTGTTTGGTGGCTTCGATCCCACATCGATTTATCACTTTTAAATATTTTTCCACTTTCATACGAATCAGTACTTTGCTAGTCATGCATGTTTAGAATCACGTAGTAATTAAATTTTAATCATGCATGGCCCGATGATGATAGAGGGCGCCCGCTTTAGAAAATATTACGCAGTAACAATTTCGAAAATCAGTCCCAACCAATGAAGCAATCTAAAGCGGCGATTCCTCTAAGGGCTCCCCTTTTTTACGCATTTTATCAAAATATTTTTTAAACACCTCTTTATCATCGGCAACCATTTTCGGATGTGACTCGGGTGCCTAACACCTTCCCGAGTCCATAATACGACCCCGAACCTTTGTTCTTTGGTTTAGACCCTTTTTATTCGTGCCTTAGTTTTTATTTATTTTCTTTCATTTTTCGCAAGACTTTTAGGTTTCACTAAACCTTATAAATAAATAGGGTGGTGACTTCATTGCATTATGTGAGGCATCCATTTATGTCTCGCATCTCGTCCTAAATTGTCGTGGAACCTATATAAATGGAAAATTTTGGGGGTGCGACAGTTTGACGACTTCACTGGGGACTTTAGGGTTAGAGCCGGATTTTTTTTTGAGGTGTTTGATTTTTAATTTTTTGCCACTAATAAATTGCCGTTTTTTTTACGCGATTATTATTTTTATGAATTTACGTGCTTTGATCAATTGTTGTATGTTGATTGTTACTTGGTTTGATGAACTGCCATTATCATACGCATTTCATGCATAGTGCCTTACGCCTAGGGCCATTATCCAAATAAGATTATAAGGGTAGTAGTGACGTCTTGGGACACATGTCCTGGGTAGTGTTCACAAATCCCAACTCGGACCAACCCCTAAATGATTAAAAAGTGGCCTGATTCCGTTAAGGAATCGGTTGACGCTCTGCGATCTTTTATTGAGGGACCACTTCTATAGTATCGTCCGAGAACTTTTTCAGCTAGTTAGAAATAGTCGAAATCAAAGCCCCAGCATGTGCATCATGATAAAATGCAATTTTGCTTCGGTCCAGTTCGAGTTCGGTTACTTTTTTTTTTTTTTTGAAATCAGGAGGGGCTAGGCTTGAACAGACAAATCAAGACGGGCTGGGTTTGAAACTGGGCCTGAAACACACAAATGCTTGAAAAAATAAGTTGTGAGTTTAAGGGGATTCGAACCCCCTCTCTTTAGGATGGAAACCCTTTAGGATGGAAATCAAATATTTAACCACCGAAACAAAAGGAACGGGTTTGGGTATTTTGGGAACCCGTACCCAAGCCCTTTTTTGAGTTCGGGTCAATTTTGCTGACGTGGTGTGACACGTTAGCAAAATTACACGTGGCATCTGACGTACCATGCCACGTCGGACACTTAACGAAATGCGTTGGACGACGTCTGTATGAGGGGTCAAACGAGAATGATCATTTGAGTGCGAGTGTCAGATAAGACCGAAATGAGATGAGGGGCAAAATCAATACACTTAAGCGAGTGCAGGTAAAAAAATTTCATTAACAAAAAAAAAAACCATCAAGTAGTTTGGCTTAGTGTTATCAGAATCGGACTGGACAGAGAACCGGAAATGAAAATTTGGTGGTTCAACCGGGTTGAACCGGGTTCGACCGGATTGTAGTTGCTGGTCCGTCCGGAACCATTCACACATTAAACCGGTAAATCTTAGACTATTAAACCGGATTAAACCGGATTGAACAGGCTGGTTTTTTTACTGTAGCATTTTATAATATATCAAAATAAAGTTATAATATATCAAAATAAAGTATATCAAGTAGATCAAAAGTTGAAAATAAAAAAACTATCTAACATTCAAATGACACTTAAATATTCATACACACTTAATTATCCAAATTACAAAATAAAGAAACAATCCAACATTCAAATGAAATCATTCTCAAAGTTCAAACACCTAAATATTGTGATTACGAAGTTTATTTCACTTTCTTTCGAGAAAAAAAAAATCTCTTGTAATATCAAACCAAAACATCTACATTTACCATAAATGTATTAGTAGTTTTATTAATATTTTTTATATTTACTTTTTTCAATAAACATATTTTTTATATATTTTAATAAATTAATAAGTGTGAGAAAAATCTAAATTATATACTACTATTACATTACATGAGTTATTTGTTTTATTACAAAGCAGCTTGAAAGTAACACTAGTGCATAAAAAGAGAAAAAAAAAATTCAGTTTTGTTTTTGTTTTATTACAAAGCAGCGTTACTAGTGCATAAAAAGAGGAAAAACAAATTCAGTTTTGTTTTTTTTAAAATTTTTAATCGGCGATTGCTCGGCCAAAGGAATGAATTGTCGGCCAACTTTTTCAGTCATAAGTTGGGCCCACATAAGGGAGTGGGGCAGTGGTGACGTGGAGAGATTTAAGTGGGTCAATGCACATATATAGATATAGATATGAGAGGAAGGTGAGGGAAATGGTAGGAAAGGAGAAAATACCACATCGGAGAAAAAACAAGAATTTAGTGCAAATATGCATATAAAAGCATCACCATTTGAGAGTAAGTTGTCAGTTTGAGTGAAAGTCAAGTTGGGCCCTTTAGAAGTTGTACCCAATAAAGTGAAAATTTAAAATACTAGTGATAAAAAAAAAATTATTGGGTCCCTGGTTTTGGGCCCATGGCCCGTGACAAAACGACGCCGTTTTGACAAGTGATCAAACCGGACAGTTTGGTAGAAAACCGGCCGGTTCGCCAGTTGGCTAAAAACCGGCCGGTTCGTCCAGTCCGACCCGGGTCAGAGGGCAATCCTGTCGGAAAGCTGAATCGGACCGGAAACGTAAAAATGGCCGGTTGAACCAGTCGGACCAGCCGGTCCTGTCCGGTTCTGATAACTAGGGTTTGGCTTACGGTAATATAAGATTTTCTTATAAAAGAATTCAAAATTTCTAGGAATGCTTTGTTGGTATGCATAGAACTAGAGAATTCTAAGAATTTCATTGTTCTTTGTAAAACTTTTTTTTTTAACAAAGTAAAATGCAAGGAAAATGATTACCTCCTCTTGCTACCTAAATTTTGACACAATTTAACTAAATCATACGTTCTTATCGTAATTTTTTTTATTTAAATCTTAAATCTTATTTTATTTTAATATTTTTGTATTATGATTATTTTTATCTATTTCGTGTCCTTTTATTTTATTTTATTTATATTTATATTTTTCGTTCGAACTTTTATCGATTTCAAACAAAATTTCTCGGACCATGAATAGAACCAAATAAATAATTTAATACCCATACCCGACACCACACCGAATATATTCCCTCTCTCATGCCTCACCATCTCGATTCCTTCACTCATTACCTCGTGTCAATTAATTAAATCGACACCACCCATACCTCACAATCTCTATTTCTTCACCCTCTCTCACGCTCACTCGGAGGGACAAAAAACTCACTCTTAATCTTTCACACAAAAATAGACACAACGAAAACAGACATCTCACTCTCCTCTACACATTTAATTTCAACCGCATTACCACGGACCGCCACAACCGACGAAACCCTCTGCCGCAGCACCCATCAAACCCATCCACCACCACCACCACACGCGCTACCTCACGCTCCTCTGCATTCAATTTCAGCCGCATCTACCACCACCGATCGCTACTGCCAAACCCACAACACCACCGCTGGCGACCTGATGTGATCACGACCCCCTTCGAATCAGAAATACATGTCGTGCAACCAAGAGAACTTGTCTTCGGCAATCTAGCCTTGCCAATGAGTGTAAGTCAAGCCCGAGGTCAAGGATCAAGTGCTAAATCATCACAATACCTAGGCCTAGACGCACCAAACTCCCAAGATGGCCGAGCAGACCCTGAAGTAGAGGCACGTCTATCCCTAGAAAGTCCCAAGGACACGCGCACCACCCCAGGGCCTCCAGCAAAGCTGAACTTCCTCAACTCGCAACAAGGCTCGTCAACAAATGCTCCATCCAAGAGGACCAATTATCATGAGCATATGGACAATCAAATGGAGTCCGATTTGAGAGAACAGAGGCTTGATAGAAACTTCAAGATGTTAGCTTTCGTTTGGGACAAGTTTCAAGCCAATCAGAAGGGTGGATCAAAAGTTATGCTAGTCGACATTTTAGCGAGCAGTGCGAATGAGCCTGGAGCTAAGCGTAATCACGCTAAGCTCTTAACGTAATCACGCTAAGCTCTTAGCGTGAATCACGCTATCCGCTGATGTATCTCGGATTTTTGGGCACAAACCTTAGCGTGATTACGCTAAGGTCTTAGCGTAATTACGCTAAGGAAAAAGTGTCTGGCGTAATCACGTTAAGCTCTTAACGTAATCACGCCAGCCACTTCCTAGATTTCGGATTTTTGTGCTTTTCAAGCCCAATTTGCATGCCTACTATATATAACTCTTTTGTTTCATTTTCCTCCTTAGCTTAGACATTTTGGTTGATGTTTGTAAAGTGAGATTACTCCTTTCTCTTGTCAACTAAGCCATGAGCTCAACACTTTAATTTCCTTGAGAGGGATCGCTTGAGTTTGAGATTACTCCTCCCGATCTCTCTCCGGGAAATCCATGTTTGTATTGGTTGTGACGATTTTAGTGAATGAAATATATATATTTTTCTTGTTTGATCATCCATAGAAACGAGTCCCAACTTAGCCCTCGGATTATATCTTGATCAAGCAATCGTGCGTGTGATTGTCGCTACTTCGTGTGTGCTCATCTCCGTCCCTTCCATCCATCTTCTAATTCCTGGTAACTCCCACCTTCCCATCGTTCTTTGTGTAATTTCTCCGCTAAATATACATATTTCGTGCATTTTCTCTCTTTGTGGTCATGTGTGTGCTAGATAATTTGATTCGGCTAGATCCTATAAAAGGTCCATATGTAATCCGGCTTACTAACCCTAGGCGGGGATCACATCACGACCCCTACCACCAATCGCCATTACCCGACGACCACAGCACTTCACCAAACCATCTCCAAACGACCTGCCTCGCCCAATCAACCAAAACCCGAACCCGTAACACCCAACAACCTCTCATCACCACAATCACCAGATTAGCTACTCATTCACCACCACATCGCTCCACCCTAAATCCCGATCCAACCATCTCCTCGTCGCCTCCACACCATCTTTCTCAAGGCTCCGCCAACACTGCCAACCACCATTAAACCCCACTCAACCAAACCACCACCAAACTACTGCCCCACACATCCAAATCCACTACCAGTCGCAGCACCACCGCACAGCCGCTACCTTCCCCCATCGCCGGCCACCAACACCCGACTACCACTAAACCACCACCGTGTCGTAAACCAAACCCCACCTTTGATCACCAAACTAAATCACGGACCCAACCACAAACCACAAACCCAATCGCTTCACCTATCTCCACCCAATCGGACCACAACTCCCTCTCACTCTCACCCAATCCCGATCACCGCCACACCATCTCATCTCAACCAGCAGCCACCACCTAGCCACCGCAAACCGTCCCTCTCCGGCCCCCAAATTGCCCGAACCAGCAACACCGCCCGGCCACAGGCCCAACAACCACATCACAATCGAAACCCACATAATCAAATCAACCAAACATCGATCACCCAACCCAACATCCATCACTCAACCTTGCTCAATCGGCTAACCCGCACCACCAACCATCTCCGGCAAGCTGCCAAACCACCAAGAAAAATACCCAACAGAAAAAAAAGTAAGAAAAGAGAAAAAGAAAAAACAGAAGAGGGTGAGATTGTCGCTGGCAAAAAAAAAAAGAGGAGAAGAAGGGATAAGAAAAAAAAAGGAATAGAAAATGAGATGATGAAAAAGGAAGAAGAAAAAATGAACAAAAGAGAAAGAAAGAAAGAATGGGCTTCGGCCCAAAGAAAGAATAAATTGAAGGTTTGGGCTACGGCCCAACCAAAAATAACAAGATAAATTCGCTGTTTAGGTCATATCTCTGCAAGGAGAATAGACCGACTTGTGTCATATGGAATCCTCGAAGCACTCGATCACACAAACCATCAGGTTTGTATTGAGTGCATAAAGGGTAAAACAACTAATAAGAGGAGGTTTGAGGCTGAGAGATGTATGGAAACTCTACGACTGATACATACCGATATCTGTGGTCCATTTCCCACGACATCCTGGAATGGTCAACGGTATTTTATCACGTTCATAAATGACTTCTCTTGTTACGGTTATTTGTACCTTTTAAAGGAAAAGTCTGAGGCATTAGACGCTTTCAAATCTTTTAAAACCGAAGTTGAAAATCAACTCAGAAAGGCTATTAAGGCTGTCAGATCAGATCTTGGTGGTGAATACTACGGTCGATATGAGGGATCAGGTGAACAACGCTCTGGGCCATTTGCTCAATTTCTCGATGCTTGTGGGATAGTTCCACAGTACACCATGCCGTGGTTTCCGACCATGAATGGTGTAGCTGAAAGGAGGAACAGTACCCTTAAGGATATGGTGAGGAGTATGATTCCTAATAACACTTTACCTACATCACTCTAGGGAGATGCCTTGAAAACTGCAGTCTACATTCTCAATAGGATACCAACTAAAGCGACTAACAAAACCCCATATGAGTTATGGACTGGCAGAAAGCCTATCTTAAAGCATTTAAAGGTTTAGGGATGTTCAGTAGAGGCAAGGCCTTATAGGCTCGATGAAATAAAACTGGACTTAAGGACTTTTAGTTGTTATTTTGTTGGATATCCGAAGAGGTCACGAGGGTATAAGTTTTACAACCCTACTACCCGAACATTTTTTGAGACGGAAAATGCCCGGTTCTTTGAGGATGTTGAGTTTGGGGGTGAAGATAGACGGTCGAATGTCATTTTTTAGGAGGATTCAGTTATACCTCCTCATGTAGTTCCCGAGGGTCAGGATGAACTCATTGTTCATATCCTTGTCTTTGTCCCTCAGCAGGCAAGAAACGATACTATTAATCTTCCTACAGGACAAGATCCGCAGGTTATACCTGAGGATCATCAGGAAGTCCATAAAGATCCACAACCGGATCAAACTCAACACCCTCAAATGGTTGAGGACTAGGTAGACATACCACTTAGAAGGTCCACTAGAGTGAGAAGAAATGCGATTCCGGAAGATTATATTGTTGTTGCTACCCGATTTTTGACTTTTCGTCACAACTTTATGCATTTTTTCGTCTAGGTCAAATTTCTGTCGACTCTTGGTCCTAGGCTAGTTTGTTTAATATTTCGAGTCATTTCACGCACTTTTATTTTTTTCGTACTTTTAACTGTCTTTGTGCGAACTTTTATCGGTCCCGAGTAAGTTTCCCGGGACCGTGGGTCGGACACATTATTTCTTTAATTGATAATTACGTATGATTTTTTTCTTTCACACAATCGAGTTTGGTTTCGTTCAATTTTTATCGTAAGGACATTTATTTTGCGTCCGAACTTTTAACGTTTCCGAAAGAGAAAATAAATACGTTAAACTGAGTTTCACGTTTATTCGCAGTATACTACTTTTCTTGTCTTATTTTTCTGCACGTCGTGGTTTCCTCTGTTCGGGTTTATTTTCATTTTCGAGCGATTTCTCTCGTACCAAAAATATCCCGTTCGAACCAATTAAATAAATATCTCCCAAACTTGCTCCTCACCCAGCCACATACCCAAACTTGCTCATCACCCAACCACACGAACCCAAACTTGGCCTCCACTCCGGCCATCCTTATCCATCCACCTCCTTCGCCGTATTCTCAACCACACAAAGCTCAACCAACTCAAAATTTCAACTCTATAAATAGCAAGCCTCCTCCAACAAATCAAAGGCACCAAAATCTCCTCTTCACCTCCATTTCTTGCACTACCTTCTTGGCAAATTGCTCTCCTGGAGAGGTAAGCTTTCTCACTCTAGCTTTTCTTTAATTTTCGTTTTCTTCCTTAATGCATGAATAAATTGCTCAAACTTGGTTCAAATGCTTAGTTTTTATGCCAATTTTATTTCCCTTGCCTCAATTTAATGACATGTTGTCTTGAGTAATTAATAGCCATAATGCATGTTAATTAGCTTGTTTTTCCTTTGTTAAAAGTGCCACTGTTTTGATATGATGCCTTTTTATGCATGTTTTTCCCTCTTTTCAGGTCTAATTTTACACTTGATACTACTAATTTAGCTTGTTTTCCAACCACTTTGTAGATTTGGACTAAAGGGAGAAACTTGCTGAAAAGCGCCCCATTTGGATGCATTTCTGCCATTTCTTCATCGTCGGGCCCTAGATGCAGTTTTGTCGTCGAGACCTGTTGTCGGGGCCTAGACGAGATCTTATGTCTAGGCCTAGACGACGCACGTGCATGTTTCTTTCTGGATGACGCTTAACCAAAGATGCTAAAAAGATTCTAGCGGGATTCCATGTGCAAATCATCCAGCTCATCAGAGAATATTCCTCCTTGCCATTTTGTCCCCTAGTGGGGTTGTTAGGCTATATATAGAACCTTAACTTTAGGTTAAATGGGGCTACTCTTTAGTATATTTTGCATCTTTTTAGGGTTTTCAATCATTGTAGCCACCTCTCTAACATTGGGATCTGTTCATCCTTTATTTTTCCAGAAATTGGAGCCCCAAGCTCCAATTAGTTTTTAATCCAGATTTTCGTTTTCATCTGCACCTCTTCTCTGTTTATGTTGCTTTCTCCATCTATCTTGTGTATGATTTCCAGCATGAGTGGCTAAATCTCTTAGTCTTGGCAGGGGTGTTTTAAGGATTGCAAGAGGATAGTTGGGAGGTCAAAGTGTTCTTAAAACGTTTTCACTTTTATATCCGCTTTCTTGCCATTTTATTGTCATTTCATGTGAGGTTTATTGGTAGTTTGATCATCTATTTGCATATTTCTCATGAATATTGTCATTTCCATGGTAATAACTAACGTGAGGCCATGGAATAGAGTAGTCAGCTAGTCCAGAGTCACCATGTCGTTTGGTCCAATCTGGCTAGGGCAAGAAACCGGTTAGGGCTGACTTCTCAGTGTCTAGCCCTAGACGTGTCTTCTCTCCACTTCACGGACCTGCGTGTATAACCCATAAGCGTACCTTGGGCGCAGTGTCACGTACCTTGGGAGTGACTTCTCGTAAGATAAGAGTAGGGAATCCACGTGAAAATAGGATTCCTATAGCACGTCTATGGCGTGAAAACAGTCTATCCTTGCACCGATGACCGACTAGCCCTCGACGCAATCCGCCGTTTACCCCCTGCTAAGATTTCTCCTTTTATCTGATCTATTGTCTTTATTTACTTTGTTATTATCTTTATTACACCTGTTAGTCTTTACCATTTTTATTGATATTCTCTTGCTTTATTTTCGTCCCCTTTTTATTTAATTATTTAGTTTGTCTATTATTACTTGTTATTTGCAATTTCATTTTCTGTCTCAACATCAACTGCCATCGTTGGTTAGATTCGTCGAGACCAACCAAACCCCCCTGTGTGTTGATACCCGAATTTTGATGCCGAACGAGCTTTTTCGACACTTTGTCAAAATAAATGCGGTTAGAGAGTTGAGTTTAAAATTTTGCTCGCATCACCTCGATCGACATATTTTCCTCATCGGCGTAGTACTTTCGTCCGATTTTTTCCGTCAATTTCATCGCAACAAATGGATCGAGCCTGTAAATAATTAAATAAAATCCCTCTTTTCTTTTAATCATGGACCGTTGGATTGGTCAAACATTCTTTAGTCAACCATCCAACGGCCCTCCATTTTAATCACTTAAGCCATCCTTATTTCTTCTCCAGCAAGCCGGTATCCTTTCCAAAAATCGAAACCTCGTCATCACCTTCCTGAAGCTTCGAGAACAGCCTCGTCACCATGCCCACGTCGCCCTTCCCATGTGCTTCCCGATTGTACTATTCATTTCCAGCCATGTAAATCGAAAAAGGTCGCGTCACCCTTCGTATTCACCACACAAATCAACCAACCCCCTCCTATAAATAGAACACTATTCCCAACCCTAGCCGCCTACGGGTTGTCGCACCCTCACCCCCTAACCGACTGTTGGAACGAAACAAGGAAATCAAGGTCAGTCTCTCAAGCTTTCTCTCTCTAACCTCTCTCCTTTTAATTTTCGTTTATGCATTTATCAACTCAATCAATTGCTCAAGTCTAGTTAAAATGCTTTATTTACAAGTTATAATCATTCGTATCGCTCCAATTTGAATGCCTGCTGCTCCGAGTAATTAATTGCATTTTTGCGATTTAAATACGCACACTTTTCAAACTCAAAATTCTTGTTATTTGGTGGACGAAATTTCTTGCTGTTTGTTGGGTTTAACTTGTCTCTCGGTCCGGTTAGATTCTGTACGTTTTGGCATTGATTTTAGGGCTATTGGTGTCCCTTTGGTCGCCGGCGACATGGAAAAAGCAAGACAGCAGTGCTGTCTTGCGAGGAAGAAGAACAGTAGCAGCTGTTGCTGCTTTTGTTCTTAAGGTGACGGGCCAAGCCCGTCCCTCCTTCCCTTTTTTAAAAACCCTGATGGGCTTTGGCTTAAGCCAAGCCCATCTTTTTCTTTTCTTTTCTTTTTTAATTTTTTGTCATGGGCTAGGATTTATTCCTAGCCCAATTTGATTTAAATCTAGCATGTGGGCCCGACCCAATTAAATTTTCGTCAACTATTCGAGTCACTTTTGATATTATTTTATTTCATGCTCGTATGCAATATTTACATTAATTCGTATGCCATGTTTAATTAATTATTTATTTACTTGTTTAATTTTAAATGCATGTTCATTTGATTTACTTTGTTTAAATGTCATATGCCATGATTGAAATGTTTATGTTTCCTTTAAGCGTTCGTATGCCATCTTTTATTAAATAGCTATTAGGCCATGCTTAAATTAATATTCGTATGCTTTTTATTATGCCATGTTTAAATTAATATTCGTATGCTTTTTATTATGCCATGTTTTTATTTAATTAAATGCGTGCATGCGCTTTTATCATTCATTATTTTCGAGTCATTACTAACACTCTCGCTTTGTAGGTTAAACTTTTAGATCTTCACTCGAAAAGCGATAACATTTAATTGCCTATTTCACTTGTTGTAATAATTAATTGTTTACTACACTTGTTGTAATAATTGATTAGTTACTTCACTTGTTGTAATAAGTAGTTTAGATAGTTATTCCGACCTCCAATTTGTAATAATTAGATGAGTGGTTATTATTATGAATTGTGGTTTGTAATAATTAGTTAAGTAATTAAAAATCGTATATACTTGTTTATACCTACGTATTTATGTCAATTGTCGTTAATTTCAGTTTTGAAGAGACGGATCGATCGGGGTTCATCTAAAAGGTAAGCTTATCTTAAAACATTTCCTTGTATGTTTATTTAAATGCTAAAATCGAATCGAATGCATGACACCTTAGTAGGCGTTAGAACCACCAAATCGTATGCATGACATATAGAATTGTTAGAACAAATAAAATCAATCTCCCATGAACAACATGTTTATATCACTTTTCTTTTCACCATGAGATTAATTGTTTTCTTGTTAAATGCTATGCATGATGGCTTTAAATCCATATGAAAATCTATGTGCATACATTAATCGGTATTTTGCTAGTTTTTGCCATGATAGATCACGTAGTAATTAAGTCATGCATGGCTCGATGAAAAGGGGGAAACGTCCGCTCTAGCATACGAACAAACGGTAACCCTGTCCTTCGGCCCCGATCAGAAATAACAAGTCCCAAATGCTAAGATGTAACGCCACCTTTGAGGGCCCAAATTACATGTAAAAAACGATTTTCTCAAAAACACCTCGCATACCGGTAACCTTTTTAAAGGATGTGACTTGGGTGCCTAACACCTTCCCAAGTCCATAATACAACCTCGAACCATTGTTCTTTGGTTTAGACCATTTGTACCTTAGTTTTATTTATTTTTATGCCATGACGATTAGGTTCCCTAAACCTAGAAAATTAGGGTGACGACTTCATTTTGCATGATGTTAAGACAAGTCCAACGCTTGTCTCGCATTGTGGCCCGTACCGAACCTAAACTCGTTCTCAACGAAAAAGGGGGTGCGACAGTTTGACGACTTCACTGGGGACTTTAGGGTCGAAGCCGGTTTTATGGTGTTTTTTTTTAATTATTATTTACTTACTTTTTTTTGTTTTCGTGATTGTTATTTGTTATTCGCTTTGATAAATCGTTCACTTGCATTTCACGCATTAAATGCCTATCGCCGGCCATGTTACCAAATAGGACTAGGAAGGTATTAGTGAAGCGTTGTGGGCCCACACCCTGATGTGCTTTCATGAACCCTAACTCGGATGTTGAACCCCTAAATGGTTGAGCGCCCCGTGATCCCTTGAGATTCGGTGAAGCAATCAAATAGCCATTTATGGGGGACCCATTTTAGGGTAACATCTAGGAACTTTTCAGCCAGCTAGTTTTAGTCGACGTCAAAAGCCCAGCACATGGATCACGTTCGTGCGTTTATTTTGTTGATGCCATGTTTAGGTATTGCGGTTTCACTTTACACTTGTATTTTCCTCATGTTGTATTTTTTTCGCTAACGCAATAATTTTCTTTTCTTTTCGTAAAACAGCCCTACCTTACTTGTTCACTCAAATGGCAATACCCACGAGGCTTTCACTTAATACTTTTGGGATTTCAAGCTACAACGATCAGTCGGAATAGGGTGACATGTTTGAAATCCGGTTTTATTCCCGATGTTATGACCAAGATTGTGATGGAAGAAGTGAAGAGTAAAAAAAGGGGAGATTGCATCGTTGGAACATTTCGGTATAAACAAACAGATCTCGACTTTCAAAGGGTTGCCACCTTAAAAGAAGAATCGTGCATCAGCTACTTAGATTTTCATCTTTTCGCCCCATGTAACCATGTTCCTAGACTTCGGTCTACTAGCCTTTTTGGGTAGATCTAGATAGGTAATCCAACTTATGAAGGTTGTAACCCTTTTTGACGAAAAAAAATCATCAATGACAATGTTCATAATAATTCAAATAATTATGAAGCGTGTCATCTTTTTCCTTCACACATCCAAAGGATATCAAACGGCTATCACCTACGGTCGAAACAACATTCCCCAAAATTAAACCCCAACATCCCCTCATAGCACCAACCCGTGGGTTTCTTTGATAGCATCCAAAGATCACCTTCGTATCTTCACCGAAGTGTCATCTTCTCATTCGTCCTAAAAGTATTAAGTGAAAGTGTGGTCGGAAGAGTGAACAAGCAGCGTGGAGGCCTCGGGATTGCATCGCCTGTACTCACTTTATTTCTCTTCACCTTTTCAGGTTAACAATGGCTCCCAAGAAGCGAGCTACCCCACTTTTCAAAAATCATATGGCGGTTCAAGCCCCATATTTCAAAAAAATAAATAAATTCATGTGGCGGTTTAAACCCCACTTTTCAAAAAAAATCATGTGGCGGTTTAATCCCCACTTTTTAAAAAAATCATGTGGCGGTTTAATCCCCACTTTTCAAAAATCATGTGGCGGTTCACGCCCCACATTTCAAGAAAACCATGTGGCGGTTTAAACCCCACCTTTCAAAAATCGTGTGGCGTTTTAAATTCCACCTTTCAAAAAATCGTGTGGCGGTTTAAACCCCATCTTTCAAAAAACTCATGTGGCGGTTTAAACCCTACATTTCAAAAATCATGTGGCGGTTTAAACCCTACCTTTCAAAAAAATCGTGTGGCGGTTAAAGCCCTACCTTTCAAAAAAATCATGTGGCGGTTTAAACCCTACATTTCAAAAATCATGTGGCGGTTTAAACCCCACCTTTCAAAAAATCATGTGGCGGTTCAAACCTCACCTTTCTAAAAAATCATGTGGCGGTTTAGACCCCCACCTTTTCAAAAAAATCGTTTGGCGGTTTAAACCCCACCTTTTAAGAATCATGTGGCAGTTTAAAACCCCCTCTTTCAAAAAATTGTGCGGCGGTTCAAACCCCAATTTTCCTCAAAATTTTTGTGGCGGTTCAAACCCCACTTTTCGTCAAATTTTGTGCGGCGGTTTACACCCCCACTTTTCCGTCAAAAAATTAATGCGGCGATTCACCCCTCCCTTTAATCGCAAGGAAGTTTCTCCAAAAGTCGAGCCACCGACTATAAACAAGGGCGCTTCGTGGGAGGCAACCCACGTGTTCTTTTCGATATTTCTATTTTTCGTTAAATTCAACATCTTGGGATACTTTTTCCCTATGAATTTACTACTTAATTGTCTCTTCATTTCAGGTACAAAGAGACTTGTAACTTGGGGGCAAGCAAGTGGGGTGACGACCAAGAGAAGGTGTTGAAACATGTTGAAGCTCATTTTTCAGGGAGAGTGTGTGCGTCATGCCTGCTAAAATTCTTAGTTTTTGCCAAAAAAAAAATAAAAAAGAAAAACAAATATATATTGCTTGGCTTGAAAATCCAACGTTTTAACATTCCTTAAAATCAAGGCATTCATCATTTTGCGTTCATTAGAAATTGTATAAACACGCATGATCTTGTCTGTTGTTGATACCCGAATTTTGACGCCATTTTTAATTAATTTTAGCATTTCTGTTATTTAGTTAATTTACTGGCATTTTCAGTTAATTTACAGTCATTAGCATTTTTAAGCGCCTCCTCGCATTTTAGCATCATCGTTAGCATCGTCAGCTTTCGAAATCGCATTTTTAATTTTCCGTCACGTATTTTCATTATTATTTTTAGCCTTAAAAATCATATTTCTTATTATCCAGCAGTCGTTTGCTAGTTTTTTCTTCGTTTTAGGTCATCACATAAATTTTAGGATTTTTAGTATTTTAGCGCATTTTTTAGTATTTTTTATTATTTTATTATTATTTTAATTCTAGCTATTATTGGACCCGAGTAATCTCGCTCGGGCAATAGCTCGACTTTAAAATGTTTTCCATCAACTAGTTGCTAGCTTTTTTTCTATTCACAACGGTCTACAGCGTTTCGTGTAATTTTCGGCGTAACGTTATTATTTTTCCGTTCAAACGTTTCACATTTTTGAATGAGAAAATAAACGCGCTAAACGAGAAATTCTCATCATCCGCTGTAGACGCTTAAACCCATCGTATTCTTCTCTACGCGCCGGTACCTTCGACTCGAAAAGTCGGAACGTTTGCTCGCAGGATTCGGCTCGAGGCCATTTAAATAGGACTTAAAGGGCCCTTGATCACAACCGTTGATCTGGTCAACCAAGGAAAGTCAACCAGATCAACGGTTGACAAATTAAATAGCATGGCACATGAGCAGTGCAGACACGAGCAAAACAACAAAGTCCTCGCCCGAGCCACCTGCTCCCATGGCGTCCTAGCCAGCCCATCGCTTCCTGTCCCTCCGCCATCATCACGGCTAGCACCCTAGCTCCGCCACCTCGACGTCCGGCCAAGCCACGCGCGTCCCTCGCGTCCGGCCACCACGCGTTTGCAGCCTATAAATACGAGGCTCTCCTTCGGTTCAAAGGGGACCAATTTTTTGCAAGAGAAAGCTCTGCTCTTCCTCCCTCTTAACTGATAGCTCATGTAGAGCTTCAGTTGTCAAGTTCCAAGCTTTTCCAGTAAGATTTTTCAAACTTTCTTTTCTTTCATTTTATGCATTTTTCTTCTTTAATTCGTTTGGCTTGGTTTGGATTAGATAAATTGCTTGTTTTTATGCCATTAATTCATGTGCATGATGTAGATTAAATACATGCTTTCAATTTTAAAAATCGTTAGCTAGATTGTGCAAATTAATTAGTTTTCGATAATTAACGGTTTCGTCATTTTTTTAAAATTAAACTCTGTACGATTTAAACTTCGAGTCAAAGTTCATACGGTCGGGAAGCCGTCGAAGAGACGAGCGTCCCGGTATGAAGATTTTCAAGATCCGACCACGGGTGGCCGGACCTTGGTTGCCGGCAGTAGCGCCGACTACGTGGTGAAGATGACGATGAATAGTGCCATAATGGCCAATTCATGCGTCAAAGGCCCATCACCCTTCCTTTTAATTTTCATGGGCCAAGCACTATTCCTGGCCCATTTTCCATTTTTCTTGCATTTTTTAGTTGGGCCCGACCCATTTTCACTTCTTTCCGAGATTTCGGAGCACGCTTTTTCGTAAAAAGAATTCGTATGCTTCGTATAATTATTTTTCGTACTATCAACTGTTTAATCTTCTGTACTTATCAACTGTTTAAATTATTCGCACTTTAATTTTCCGGGAAAAGACACTCCGGGGTCCCTATCGTTATTATTTTCATTGTAGTCAGTCCCACTTTTCGAATTTGGTTCAATTGGATCCTAACCGTTAGCTCCGTTATCCACCCCAGGTCCCGCCGTCTAAATCGACCCTAACGGAGTATAATTAATTTTTTAATTTTTTATTTAATTATTTTTAAAAACATTCAGAAAATAATTCAAAAATTTGATTAAAAAAGGAATTAATTTAAAAATTCAGAAAATAAATATAATTAATTAAATAAACTAAAAAAATGATGTAATTAATTTAAAAATTCAGAAAAATAATATAATTAATTTTTAAAAAATTCAGAAAATAAATATAATTAATTTAATAAACTCAAAAAAATAATGTAATTAATTTAAAAATTCAGGAAAATAATATATTTAATTTTTTATTTTCTTATTTTATTATCTAATTAATTGTTTAAAAAATCAGAAAATAATTTAAAAATTTTATTAAAAACTGTAATTAATTTAAAATTCAGACAATAAATATAATTAATTAAATAAACTCACAAAAATAATCTAATTAATTTATAAAAAGTAATATAATTAATTTAAAAATTCAAAAAAATAATATAATTAATTTTTTAATTTTTAATTTTATTATCTCTTATTTCCTTTATTTTCACTTCTCCTCCTCTTTTCAAAAATTTCTCAAAAATAGTTTTATTAATTATTTCAAAAAATAACATAAATTAAGATTTCTTTTTGCAACATAGGAGAGATGATGAAGAGAGGGCGACGGTGTTGGGTTTGGTTGGCGATCTGGGCAGTGGAGTGTGGCAGGCGAGATGAGTGGCCATGTAAAGGTGGCTCATTTTTTTGTGTATGGACATGAAATAAAATTAATTACACTGTTTACATTATTTACATTTGACTAGGGAAAGAAAGAAAGTAAAAAAGAAGAAATAAAAGAAAAGAAAAAAGGAGGAGAAGTGAAAATAAATGAAATAAGAGATAATAAAAGAAACAAAATAATTATATTATTTTTCTTAATTTTTAAATTAATTACATTTCTTTTTCAGAATTTGTTAATTAATTATAATTTTTTCTGAAATTTTAAATTAATTACATTACTTTTTATAAATTAATTATATTTTTTTTCTAATTTTTTTAATTAATTATATTTTTTTCTAAAATTTTAAATTAATTACATTACTTTTTATAAATTAATTATATTTTTTTTCTAATTTTTTTAATTAATTATATTTTTTTCTGAATTTTTAAATTAATTACATTATTTTTGAATTTTTAAAAATAATTATATTATTTTCTGAATTTTTAAAAATAATTATATTATTTTCTGAAGTTTTAAAATGAATTAGATAATAAAACTGATTTTTTAAAAATTAATTAGATAATAAAAGAAATAAATAAAAAATTAATTATATTATTTTTCAGAAATAATAATAAAATAATGGTACTTAACGGTCGTCTAACGCCGTTAGGGTCGATTTAGACGGCTGGACCTGGGGTGGATAACGGAGCTAACGGTGATGACCCAATTGAACTAAATTCGAAAACTGAGACTGACTAAAATGAAAATAATAACGACAGGGACCCGGGGTGCCTTTTCCCTTAATTTTCCGCAATTTACTTTCGGTAATTTAAATTCAATTATTCATTTTACCGCCTACATGGTCGGTCGTATTTTAATTTTCGTAAATATCCAACTGCTTTAAATTTTCGCACTTATCATACTGCTGGAAATCCTTCCGCAAATTATCAACTGTTTAATTTTCCGCACTTTACTTTTCCGCACTTTACTCTTCCGCACTTTAAATTTTCCGCAATTTATTTTCGGCAATTTAAATTCAGTTATTCATTTTACCGCCTACATGGTCGGTCGCATTTCAATTCTCGCAAATATCAACTGCTTTAATTTTTCGTAAACTGCTGGAAATTCTTCCGCAAATATCAACTATTTATTTTCTGCAAATATCAACTGTTTTATTTTCCGCAAATATCAATTGTTTTATTTTCCGCAACATCAACTGCTTTATTTTTTCGCAAGCTGCTGGAAATTCTTCCGCAATATCAACTGTTTTATTTTCTGCGAATATCCAACTGCTTATTTTCTGCATTATCAACCTGTTTTATTTTCTGCAAATCATCAAACTTTTTTAATTCCCTGTAAATCGTCAACTACGTTTAATTTTTCTACACTTATCAACTCAGCAGTTAAATTTCGTATGCGTCAAATAAATTATTTCTCGCATACAATCATGTCATCATTTAAATCTCGTATGCGTCAAATAAATCATTTCTCGCATGCAATCATGTCATCATTTAAATCTCGTATGCGTTAAATAAATCATTTCTCGCATGCAATCATGTCATCATTTAAATCTCGTATGCATAAAATCAATCATTTTTCGCATGCAATCAACTTAGCATTTAATTCTCGTATGCGTTAAATCCATCATTTCTCGCATACAATCAACTGTCATCATTTATTTTCCTGCACTTATCAAACTCAGCATTTAATTCTCGTATGCGTCAAATCCATCATTTCTCGCATGCAATCAACCGTCATCCTTTATTTTCCTGCACTTATCAAACTCGACATTTAATTCTCGTATACGTAAAATCCATCATTTTACGTATGCAATCAACTGTCATTTAAATTTTCGCACTCATAAAATTGTTTATTTATTTCTCGAGCTATCGCTAACACTCTCATTTTTGTAGGTTTTAATTTCAAGCTTCGCTCGAAAGTACGCCTTTCGACTCCTTTTTATTTATTTGATGCTTTCTGCAAATATCAATTGCATGCATGATATATAGAACTGCTAGAATTAAAATCAACCCACATGAACAACGTGTTTAAAGATTGCTTAAAATGCCATGGTCGTGTGATTTTAAATTCTCGCTTATATTGACTACATGTACATGGGGACTTTCGATCCCACATCAGTTTTCCACTTCAAAAATCTATCATTTAAATTTGTACTCTGTTAGCAATCCAGGGTAGGATCACGTGGTAAGTAATTTAATCATGCATGACCCGATGATGAAAAAAGAGGGCGCTCATTCAGTCTTACGGAAAATTCAGTCCCATCACGTTGCGGTCAGGAATAATCAATCAATCTTGATAAACGGTAACCCCGTCAGAAAGATTTTTTAATTATTCCTGAACGGTCATGATCATAGAAAAGACTAAAGTGACGATTCCTCTGAGGGCCCCCTTTTTCAAAACGCATTTTTCAAACACCTTTTTAAACACCTATCTCATCTACCGGTAACCATTTTCGGATGTGACTCGGGTGCCTAACACCTTCCCGAGACCATAATACGATCCCGAGCCTTTGTCTGGGGTCCAGACCCCTTTTTTGTGCCTTTAGTTTTTTTACTTATTATACTTCTTATGCCATGACAATTAAGGTTCCCTAAGCCTAGCAACCAAATTAGGGTGACGACTTCATTGCATGCTGCTAGGCGTCCTTTTACGCCGAGCATCTGAAGGTCCCAAATTTCGTTGCACACTCGCGAATTACATTTTTTCATAATTTCCGTGGGGCGCGACATCTGTTAACTCTTATATCCATGGCATGTTTAGATGTAAGCGGTTACAAACATATCCCTATGAGTGTTTTGGGCCTTCACGCCTTGTTTCTTTCATGAGTGTAAATGCTAAACTAGGTGCTAGTTAGATTTGCATAATATCCAGGATACATGGACCATCAGACATGGGATAGCAGTAAAATGACATTGGACTTTGCTTTTGCTCTTCTTCCACATTTTATTTTTAACTTTTTTTACCCTCAAACACATACCTTGTATACCATGTACAAACTCTGTCAAACACTTCAAAGCCTTCTTCTAAACTCCCCCCAAATGGGTAAGTGCTCGACGGAATTGACAGACTAAAGCGCAAGAAGCATGTTAAGTTCATTTCAACGAATCAGCAGGACGAAAAGGAAACCCTCAAAGTTCGACCGTCCGTGCTAACACACGGAGAAGCGGCAAGAATAAAGAAAATCAAAGGTCGCTAACCAAAAGAGCCAAAACAAAGGAAATTGTACCTCAGTCGCTGTTTGTATTTGTATTCAAAAAAAAAAAGGGGAGAAGAAAAAAGAAAAAAGACAAGAAAAGAAAAAAAGAAAAAAGAAAAGAAAAGAAAAAAGAAAAAAAGAAGAAAAAAGAAAAAAAGAAAAAAAGAAAAAAGGGATTCAAAAAGAGGGTATCTCAAAGAACCCAAATCAATAAAAGCAGAAGCAAGTACGAAAAAAATTCAATCAAAATCAATCAAGATGATCACAAGAAGAATGTTCCTGGTAAAAGATGAAGGAACTTGTATACAGAGGGTATCTCAAAGGGACCCCAAGTCAATGAAAGTAGAAGCAAGTACGAAAAAACTCATCAATCGGAATCGATCGAGATGATCACAAGAAGAGCGTTCCTAGCGAAAGGTGAAGAAACTTGTATACTTCATTTTTGCCTCGATCAAATCATCAAACATCGTTCACCATGATTTGTCCTCATCACAATCAGTCGTCGAGCCCAAACTCATTAAAACCTTTCACGAAAAAAAAAAAAAAACACAACACTTTTCCTTTCTTCTACAAATTCCTCCTTTCTTTCTCCCTCGCAAAGTCCTTTCGATTATTAGCAGGCCCATGCATGTACATCTTCAATTGAAGTTTATTCACTCGGATTGACATTGCAAATCTAATTTGGTGCTATGTTTACTGCATTTTTAGGAGTGTAAACACATAGCCCTGTTTTTGAGCGCGAGCGCAAACACTAATGTCTAGTGAGAATTGCTTATGTTTACATGTCATGGGAAAGTCTTGTTCTTGAGGTCGTTATTTCCTGAACAAGATGCAGACGTTATCTAGACTTGTATCAAACATGCTTATATAACGAAAATTGAACGGACATTTTTCAAAGAATACTTGTTTTGATTTTCTCTTAAAACAAAGAGGTCATTTTCATTCCAAAAAAGAGACTTGGGGGCAAGCCGAGGTTTAAATGTTGGCGGAATACAAGATATTTCTCACATTATCAATTGCTCTCTCATTTTTCTATTTGTTGCTGCTTTGTGTTTGCTTCCTTTCAATTTGCAGGATATAGATATGCTCCAATGAAATCTCATGCCATTGGGTTTTCGATGACAACATCGTTATAAATCCCTTGTCGATTGGGTCTTCGATCACAACATCGTTGTAATGCCCTCATCTTGGATTTTCGTCAAAATCCAAAACAACCGAATGGAGTACGTTATCACTCCCCAAACAACTTCGTGTGGCGGATCACGCTCCCTCACCAATGCGGTGGCTTCCAACCACTCACCAAATACGGTGGCTTTCAACCACTCACCAATGCGGTGGCTTCCAACCACTCACCAATGCGGTGGCTCTCAACCACTCATTAAATGCGGTGGCTTCTAACCACTCACCAATGCGGTGGCTTCCAACCACTCACACATCTATCAAATGCGGTGGCTTTCGACCACTCTCCAACTCAGTTCATGCGGTGGCTTCAAACCACCCTCCATTTCAGTTCACAAGGTAAGTTCAAGGTAAAACTTACTTTTCCTTTACACTATATGTTTAGTGTTGTGATAGGTCACGTCCCCACATACACCCTGTCATTTAAAAAGTTGTGATTGGTCACATCCCCACATCTTGTCTGTTTAGTGTTTTGATAGGTCACGTCCCCACATACACCTTGTCATTTAAAAAGTTGTGATTGGTCACGTCCCCACATCTTGTCTGTTTAGTGTTGTGATAGGTCACGTCCCCACATACACCTTGTCATTTAAAAAAGTTGTGATTGGTCACGTCCCCACATCTTGTCTGTTTAGTGTTGTGATAGGTCACGTCCCCACACACGTCCCCACATACACCTTGTCATTTAAAAAGTTGTGATTGGTCACGTCCCCACATCTCATCTGTTTAGTGTTGTGATAGGTCACGTCCCCATATACACCTTGTCATTTAAAAGTTGTGATTGGTCACGTCCCCACATCTCGTCTATTTAGTGTTGTGATAGGTCACGTCCCCATATACACCTTGTCATTTAAAAAGTTGTGATTGGTCACGTCCCCACATCTCGTCTGTTTAGTGTTGTGATAGGTCACGTCCCCACATACACGTTGTCATTTAAAAGTTGTGATTGGTCACGCCCCCACATCTTGTCTGTTTAGTGTTGTGATAGGTCACGTCCCACATCTTGTGTGTTTAGTGTTGTGATAGGTCACGTCCCCACATACACCTTGTCATTTAAAAGTTGTGATTGGTCACGTCCCCACATCTCGTCTGTTTAGTGTTGTGATAGGTCACGTCCCCATATACACCTTGTCATTTAAAAGTTGTGATTCGTCACGTCCCCACATCTTGTCTGTTTAGTGTTGTGATAGGTCACGTCCCCACATACACCTTGTCATTTAAAATTTGTGATTGGTCACGCCCCCACATCTTGTCTGTTTAGTGTTGTGATAGGTCACGTCCCCACATACACCTTGTCATTTAAAAAGTTGTGATTGGTCACGCCCCCACATCTTGTCTGTTTAGTGTTGTGATAGGTCACGTCCCCACATACACCTTGTCATTTAAAAGTTGTGATTGGTCACGTCCCCACATCTTGTTTGTTTAGTGTTGTGATAGGTCACGTCCCCACATACACCTTGTCATTTAAAAAGTTGTGATTGGTCACGCCCCCACATCTTGTCTGTTTAGTGTTGTGATAGGTCACGTCCCCACATACACCTTGTCATTTAAAAGTTGTGATTGGTCATGTCCCCACATCTTGTGTGTTTAGTGTTGTGATAGGTCACGTCCCCACATACACCTTGTCATTTAAAAGTTGTGATTGGTCACGTCCCCACATCTTGTCTGTTTAGTGTTGTGATAGGTCACGTCCCCACATACACCTTGTCATTTAAAAGTTGTGATTCGTCACGTCCCCACATCTTGTCTGTTTAGTGTTGTGATAGGTCACGTCCCCACATACACCTTGTCATTTAAAAGTTGTGATTGACCACGTCCCCACAGCTTGTCTGTTTAGTGTTGTGATAGGTCACGTCCTCACATACACCTTGTCATTTAAAAGTTGTGATTCGTCACGTCCCCACATCTTGTCGGTTTAGTGTTGTGATAGGTCACGTCCCCACATACACCCTGTCTTTTAATGTTGTATCAGGTCACGTCCCCACACCATATCTATCAAATACGGTAACTTTGAGTCACCCCGAATATCAAATCAACATCAGAGCGAAGGTATGTTACCATCAATCAATATCTGAGTGAAGGTTACGATGCAATCAAGACGTGGTAAAAGCTTGGGGCAACCGTCTTTACTGCTTATCAAATATTTCAGTTACACTGAATTTTTTATCAGACAGTAAAGAGGGGGCAACTGTTGATACCCGAATTTTGACGCGCTTAATCAATTATGGCCCTGAACGAGCTTTTTCGACACTTTGTCAAAATAAATGCGGTTAGAGAGTTGAGTTTAAAATTTTGCTCGCATAATCTCGATCGATATATTTTCCTCATCGGCGTAGTACTTTCGTCCGATTTTTTCCGTCAATTTCATCGCAACAAATGGATCGAGCCTGTAAATAATTAAATAAAATCCCTCTTTCCTTTTAATCATGGACCGTTGGATTGGTCAAACATTCTTTAGTCAACCATCCAACGGCCCTCCATTTTAATCACTTAAGCCATCCTTATTTCTTCTCCAGCAAGCCAATATCTTTTCAAAAATCGAAACCTCGTCATCACCTTCCTGAAGCTTCGAGAACAGCCTCGTCACCATGCCCACGTCGCCCTTCCCATGTGCTTCCCGATTGTACTATTCATTTCCAGCCATGTAAATCGAAAAAGGTCGCGTCACCCTTCGTATTCACCACACAAATCAACCAACCCCCTCCTATAAATAGAACACTATTCCCAACCCTAGCCGCCTACGGGTTGTCGCACCCTCACCCCCTAACCGACTATTGGAACGAAACAAGGAAATCAAGGTCAGTCTCTCAAGCTTTCTCTCTCTAACCTCTCTCCTTTTAATTTTTGTTTATGCATTTATCAACTCAATCTGATAAAATAGGATTAGATTATACCCGGGGTAGGAAGAATCTTGGCGATCTTCACCTCTGAGGGGGTGGTCCTCACCGCCGCTACACCTGCATGGCACCGGAGGGGGTCCCCGGCGCAGATACTCCGACGATCAAGTCAGTATAAGTAGTGAAATATAAGGGGTAGGCAAGAGTAGTAGTGAAAGAGAGTAGAGAGAGAGAGAGAGAGTCCCCCCCCCTTTTCTACCTAGGAGGGGGTATTTATAGGAGATTTGGTCGGGAGTGTTGTCTTGGGATATCAATACTTATGACGTACCGGGTGTGGGAATAAGCGCCATATCGTGTTGGATGGGCCCCCCCACTGACGTCGACCACCCCCCGGTAGCAGGACTAGCAAGAGGCCAGGCGGGCCCTACAGTGGCTGAAGATGAAGTACCCCCTGTCCGGACTAAAATACCTTGGGGGGTATATCAATTGTTATCATAAGCCCAACTGAAAACGAGCCCGAGTGTTTACCAAGGGCTTCATTCTCGGCTTCTAGAGGAGTGTTATTTCCTTCACGACGCAGCAGGTTCATGAGGATTTTTGAGTTTCTCTGACTCTTTTGGCATTCAAGCAATGTATTTTCATTCCCGATATCTATCAGAACTCGGTATCTTTGTACCAGATACACGGCAGTAAAGCAGGTAACGCGAACCGAACGCTTTCGAGAACTATTGGCCACAGAAAAGATGTCGACCAAGTTGATAGCGGTGATGTCGTGGCGATAACGCTGGTGATAAGCCAGAACTGAAAACGCTGACGATAAGCCAGAACTGATAACGCTGACGATAAGCCAGTACTGATAACGCTGATGATAAGCCAGAACTGATAACGCTGACGATAAGCCAGTACTGATAACGCTGACGATAAGCCAGAATAGATAACGCTGACGATAACGCGACACTGTAATGAAGCAATGCCATAGCTTGCTGATGAAGATGGTGTCATCACGAGACCACCATGCAGTCAGCCAAATCATGGGCGGATAATAATAATAGAGTATTCTTCTTGATATCGCGACATGACTAAGCATGCGCATTTCAGCACCGGGGAGGAGATATCGCAGATAAGATGGTGTACCATCGCTCTCATCACTAAGGATGTATTTCCTCGCTAATGACAAGAGATACCCCGTAGGCAGTAATAAATTCTTGCGTAATCTCGCTGCCTTTGTGGGCGTTAGTCTCTTCACTGTTTCGATATTTCATCGACTTTCCTGCACATTCTCAAATGTTGTCTTGCCAGGTTAGTAAAAATAACAGGTAATGAAAAGTACTAGTTACCCTTAGAGGCTTTCACCCGCACATATCGGGGTGTCATTGATGTCACCTTTTCTATCCAAGCTCGTTGGATTCAGCTTTGCTGTAAGTCGCCTGCAATATTGACGTGGCTTTACGCTATAAACTACCTACAATTTGTGAGGTTTTACGCCGTAGCTACCCGCAATATTGGCATGGTTTTACGCTGCTCAGAGCTACCTGTAATATTGACGCGATTTTACGCTGTAGGCCACCTACAAATTGTGCGGTTTTATGCCGTAGCTACCAGCAATATTGCATTCTTTCACATTCCCCAGGATTTCAATCTGTACTCCACTTAAGCATCTGCATTGTTAGCTGTACAAATACACTAACAGAGTCTGCTAACTCCGGTTAGATTCCTTCAAGAATGTTAAAAATAAAGGTAAGGGGGAAATGATAATCTTAAAGGTAATAGTGGTACCTTAGGGGAATAAACAAGGAACTAGACCGTTGTTTGATTCCCATTCAATTCCTTGCATTTACGAAGGAGAATGACATATTGTTGGAGACTTTTTCGGTGATGAGAGGATGGCCACATGATGTTATGAGGGCTCTTCAAACGGGGTAGATATTCACCCGATAAATCATATAGATACTCCTCCGGGGCAGATATTCACCCGATAGATTGACTTTTGCAACTGTAGTAGTAGCGGAAAATTGATGACAGATAAACAACCAGATATAAAGCAGGACTAGGCTGCAACCAGACAACTACTGGATAATTGGGGAAATCGCCTTGTGAGTTGTGACTGAAGAATCTGGCTGTAATCAAGTAATATTGGCTAATGACCAGACTGTAGCTGAGGAACTTAGACCGTGGCGTCACTTTGAGGCTCAACATCACCTAGTTAACGCAGATATTTCGCTCAGATGTCTTCATAAAAATTGTGGCCTTCTAAATTATCTTCAAATCGAGATGCTACCCAGAATATTCCGAGCACATACGAAGAAGATATGATTTTTTCCGTGAAACTCAATATAACTGGCGTCACGAATCTCAAACCCAGACTTTGAATCTCGATAACGCCCAGTTGACATCACTATCTCATAGAGATGTCGTGACAAGAATTATAGCCCATCGAATTGCCTTCAAATCGAGCTATCATACGCTGAATTCTGAGCGTATATGAAAAAGATACGATTTTCCTCGTGAAACCCGATATATCCGGCCAGAAATACGTTTTTCTCTAAACCTGATACTGTTTACTCACTTTGTTATTCCGAGTACTGTTCACGCGGAAGCACTATTCACGCGGAAGCCAGGCGCTAATGTTCACGCGGAAGCCAGACGCTCTTCCTTTCCCCGTTAGGTGTCATTACTGTTGTCGCTAGCGTTAAGTGAACCCCTTATGATTTAGGGGTGTCATCTACATGTCGTTGCTGTGGAGATTTATCGGAGCGATATCTTTGCATGCTCCCAATAGCATGTCGTTGCTGGCATGCCTTCCTTTTCTTGTTATGCTGCTGCCCGTTAACTTAAAAGAATTTCTGACCCGTCGCTTGCTCCTCTGTTGACATAGCTTTTCCCACGAGCTTGCTTCCATTGTGCATGTTGTTACTGCACTTGTCGCTATGTCGCTACCTTCCCTGCAGCCCCGTTAACTTGATTCATTCACGTGCTGCAGCGATGACGACTGTCCACATTAACTTCTCTCTGTCACTCATCTCTGCCAAACAACCTCCTAGCGGCACCCACAAGAAATGAAGACAGTGCAGAAGCGTTAACCCTTCCCTGTCGCTCGTTTCTTTCAAACAGCTTCCAGCTGACCGACTACGGAATGCAACCGCTGGTGCCGCTTTTCTTCTTCGGCAGGGTAGGTTAAAATCATAGTAGCTCTAGAATCAATGGTAACCGCGCGGTACTTAGATGCCGAACCCGTTATCTGATGCGGAAAGGGCAAAAATGGTGACGCGCCGCTAAGCTCCTTCTCTATTTGCTATTCTTCCAATTGCTATTGACCAACCATCGACGTCGTTGCGGTTTACTGTTTCGCCGCTTATCGCTTATTATTGTAATTGTGGCAGACAAGCGTTTGCACCGCTTGAATACCAAGAGGGCACAGCTGTCCAGGGGACACGTCACCGTGGAGGACCGATCGCTAGATGAAAGGTTGACGCGTAGCAATCAATTCAACAATGCTAGATGCCACTGAAGTAGGCCCCACACGGGCGGCATTTATTTACTTACCTGTTCCCTTCGTCAATCTCAATCTCTCTACACGCCCTCCTTATTTTTGTCTTTTTCATTGTACACAGCAACAACTCTCAATTAATTAATTTATGATCTCTCAATTAATTGATGATAAAGATGGCCGCGGCATGACAACCTTGCTCCTTAATCGTGCGACGGTGGCGGCTCAAGATTGGAGATAAGCCTGGCTGCAAAGAACGATGGGCCTCAAGGCCCATATTTATCGAGAGTTTCTCTTCTCCATTCTCCTGCCCTTTGATTCATCTACACCCTTGTTATCTGGTGCAGTGGTGATAATAAATACTTATGATGATAATTATTGCTGGTCGCACACAACGAAGATACCTTGCTGTCACGCTATCTTGCTTTCTGCTTTCCTGCTAATTAACCCATGAAATGCGAGTAACGAAGGAAAGGATATATCGCTAAACCGCTGGAAGTGTTACTGTAGCTGCCCCAGCATCTTTACATGACTCGCTTCAGGCGAGGATACCAAGATGCTGCCATCTTCCTCAAACGCGCCCGATAACACGCCCGATACCATAACCGGTAATCTACATAAACAGAAGTCAAACTCCTATCCTTCCCCAAGATAAGAAACCTGTGTAGAAGCTCTCTTTAATTATGGATCTTGATTTTTGGATTCCACTGCTGCTGCGGCTACTGCTTCTACTTCTTCTACTGTTATCTCATTGACCCATGACGGCGGTGCAAAATACAATCATAATGGCCCTCGGTGATTGTGGAAATCACATTTTGCTTGCAGTGAGATGAAGAAGACGAAGATAAGGTGATGATGATGATCCCAATAATCAAATAAGGAGATAATTAATGATGGTGAGCGCAACAAGATGGTTTATCCCGTAATCATACTCGGTGGTGATTGACCGTCTCAAGTTGAAGAGTTAATGATGGGTTTCCAAATTCAAAACCCATTTTCTAAAAATAAAAAGATCTTCGGCAGAGATCTTGACTTTGATGAAGACATCACAAAGTTAATCATAATGCCACAGATTTGTGACATACAACAATAATAATCACAACTTCTCTCTCTCTTTCTCTTTTTTTTCTAGATCTGATCTTCATACAACAAAGATAATCACGGACTCTCTCTTTCCTTTCTTTTCCCGATCTGATCTTTCTTTTGAACATATAATAATAAATTATTGGTGTGGATTGAGATCATCACACACGAGCAATCTTAAATCACCATTTTCCAGATCCAGGGTGCGCAACAATAATATGTTGACCATGTAAATTCATATCATGAACGAGATCCGAGTAACATTTGAATCATATCATATGATAAATCCATAAATAGAAAAACCAGCAGCAGCGATGGAGATTAATAAATATGCATACGGAGAGGAGAGCCTTTAGATCTCAAGAAACTCACTTGAAGAGCTAAATGCTCTCAACGAAAGCACCATTTGATAAAATAGGATTAGATTATACCCGGGGTAGGAAGAATCTTGGCGATCTTCACCTCTGAGAGGGTGGTCCTCGCTGCCGCTACACCTGCATGGCGCCGGAGGGGTCCCCGGCGCAGATACTCTGACGATCAAGTCAGTATAAGTAGTGAAATATAAGGGGTAGGCAGGAGTAGTAGTGAAAGAGAGTAGAGAGAGAGAGAGAGAGTCCCCCCCCTTTTCTACCTAGGAGGGGGTATTTATAGGAGATTTGGTCGGGAGTGTTGTCTTGGGATATCAATACTTATGGCGTATCGGGTGTGGGAATAAGCGCCATATCGTGTTGGATGGGCCCCCCCGCTGACGTCGACCACCCCCCGGTAGCAGGACTAGCAAGAGGCCAGGCGGGCCCTACAGTGGCTGAAGATGAAGTACCCCCTGTCCGGACTAAAATACCCTGGGGGGTATATCATTTGTTATCACAATCAATTGCTCAAGTCTAGTTAAAATGCTTTATTTGGAAGTTATAATCACTCGTATCGCTCCAATTTGAATGCATGCTGCTTTGAGTAATTAATTGCATTTTTGCGATTTAAATATGCACACTTTTCAAACTCAAAATTCTTGTTATTTGGTGGACAAAATTTCTTGCTGTTTGTTGGGTTTAACTCGTCTCTCGGTCTGGTTAGATTCTGTACGTTTTGGCATTGATTTTAGGGCTATTGGTGTCCCTTTGGTCGCCGACGACATGGAAAAAGCAAGACAGCAGTGCTATCTTGCGAGGAAGAAGAACAGTAGCAGCTATTGCTGCTTTGTTCTTAACGTGACGGGCCAAGCCCGTCCCTCCTTCCCTTTTTTAAAAACCCTGATGGGCTTTGGCTTAAGCCAAGCCTATCTTTTTCTTTTCTTTTCTTTTTTAATTTTTTGTCATGGGCTAGGATTTATTCCTAGCCCAATTTGATTTAAATCTAGCATGTGGGCCCGGCCCAATTAAATTTTCGTCAACTATTCGAGTCACTTTTGATATTATTTTATTTCATGCTCGTATGCAATATTTACATTAATTTGTATGCCATGTTTAATTAATTATTTATTTACTTGTTTAATTTTAAATGCATGTTCATTTGATTTACTTTATTTAAATGTCATATGCCATGATTGAAATGTTTATGTTTCCTTTAAGCGTTCGTATGCCATCTTTAATTAAATAGCTATTAGGCCATGTTTAAATTAATATTCGTATGCTTTTTATTATGCCATGTTTTTATTTAATTAAATGCGTGCATGCGCTTTTATCATTCATTGTTTTTGAGTCATTACTAACACTCTCGCTTTGTAGGTTAAACTTTTAGATCTTCGCTCGAAAAGCGATAACATTTAATTGCCTATTTCACTTGTTGTAATAATTAATTGTTTACTACACTTGTTGTAATAATTGATTAGTTACTTCACTTGTTGTAATAAGTAGTTTAGCTAGTTATTCCGACCTCCAATTTGTAATAATTAGATGAGTGGTTATTATTATGAATTGTGGTTTGTAATAATTAGTTAAGTAATTAAAAATCGTATATAGTTGTTTATACCTACGTATTTATGTCAATTGTCGTTAATTTCGGTTTTGAAGAGACGGATCGATCGGGGTTCATCTAAAAGGTAAGCTTATCTTAAAACATTTCCTTGTATGTTTATTTAAATGCTAAAACCGAATCGAATGCATGACACCTTAGTAGGCGTTAGAACCACCAAATCGTATGCATGACATATAGAATTGTTAGAACAAATAAAATCAATCTCCTATGAACAACATGTTTATATCACTTTTCTTTTCACCATGAGATTAATTGTTTTCTTGTTAAATGCTATGCATGATGGCTTTAAATCCATATGAAAATCTATGTGCATACATTAATCGGTATTTTGCTAGTTTTTGCCATGATAGATCACGTAGTAATTAAGTCATGCATGGCTCAATGAAAAGGAGGGAACGTCCGCTCTAGCATACGAACAAACGGTAACCCCGTCCTTCGGCCCCGATCGGAAATAACAAGTCCCAAATGCTAAGATGTAACGTCACCTTTGAGGGCCCAAATTACATGTAAAAAACGATTTTCTCAAAAACACCTCGCATACCGGTAACCTTTTTAAAGGATGTGACTTGGGTGCCTAATACCTTCCCAAGTTCATAATACGACCTCGAACCATTGTTCTTTGGTTTAGACCATTTGTACCTTAGTTTTATTTATTTTTATGCCATGACGATTAGGTTCCCTAAACCTAGAAAATTATGGTGGTGACTTCATTTTGCATGATGTTAAGACAAGTCCAACGCTTGTCTCGCATTGTGGCCCGTCCCGAACCTAAACTCGTTCTCAACGAAAAAGGGGGTGCGACACTGTGTTACTTTTATGTCTGTTGCATTTTCATCCTCGTCATACATCTAGGGCAAGAGTAAATTTAGTCCTTCATTTTCCCTGTGGTTCGACCCTGACTTGCCGCTATATACATTAATTTGTGAATCTAGCCGATCAGGAACATTTATAAATTTACTACTTTTGACGCGCGTTTCGATGGCGCATCAAATTTTGGCGCCGTTGCCGGGGAAAGTGTTTACGGACTAATTTCTTTCTTTTACTTGTATGACCAGGAGATCTGCACCTGCCCTTCTACCCCTTGACCACGAACTCACAAAGACAGAGAGAGGATTTGGGAGACAGGCCAGAGGAGAAGCCTCTAGCAGAGTAATTCCCCGTCCTGCCCCGACAATCATTTTCATCCCGACCTCGACATCCCAGCAGTTGTCTACCCCGAGATATTCAATGGCAGACCCTCCTCATATCGACAATCCTCCGCTAACCATTGAGGACCTCAATGGTGCCCCTGAAACACCCAACACCTGTATTGTTTGGCCCACTGTTCCCCATGATTGGACGCTCAAGTCCGCGGTCATGCACCATCTTCCCCTCTTCCGTGGCGTTCCAAAGGAAAACTCTCACCGCCATCTTCAGCAATTGCACTCTATTTGTGACACCATGAAGCCAGCCAATGTCAGTATTGAGCACGCCAAGCTCCGAGCCTTCATGTGGTCTCTGAAAGATGATGCCCTAGACTGGTTCTATGATCTACCCCAAATTCCATCAATTCTTGGGCCGAAATGTCCAAATGCTTCACCGAAAAATATTACCCATCAGAAATGGCTAATGTGACTCGCAAGCAGTTGGTGTCTATAGTCCAGAGAAAAGAAGAAGATTTTGGCCAGTACCATGAGCACTACAAAAAGATGCAAGCTATGTGCCCCTCACACAACCTTACAGAACACACCTTCATCCAATATTTTTGTGAAGGTCTCAAAGCTCGGGACAAGGCATTGCTCAACGCCGCTGCCAATGGTGCTATCACTAGACTCACCCCTACTGCCGCGAAGGCCATTATAGAGTTAATGGCCCAAAATTGCATACCCGAGGAAAGCAATCATCCAGGGTAAGATGCCCAAGTGGCCGCGATGTAGACCCAATTGACCGCTATGATGGGCATGCTCCAGAACATGGCCCCTGGACAGTCAGTTCAGGTCAAGGCCTGTCAAATTTGCAACCTGACCGATCATCCTACAGATGCATGCCCCCATATCTCCAATGAGATTCAGAGTATCAACGCCATTGGTAACTACAAGCAGGCCACATATGGACAGAACTACAACCAGGTGTGGAGACCACAAAACTCCGGTTGGGCCAGCCATCAGCAAGCGTCTAGCCCTGGACAACCTCCACAGCATAATCAATACATGAATCAGGCCCAGGCATCTTTCAACATCCAAAACTTCCAGCCTAGATCCACTCATCCCAACAACCAACAATCTTTCTATCAACCCAATCAGGGACAGACCTCCACTTCGTTTACCCCACCAGTTGATGAGGTAGCTCACTACAAGAACGTCATCACAGATCTACAAAAACAAATGAGCATCATGGCCGCGGACATGAAGGAATTGAAAAACAAAGGCAGATTGCCTGGGCAGACTGAGGTCAACCCAAAGCACAATATGTGTGCTATGACTCTTCGCAGTGGCTGTGTCTTACCCCCTCGAGAGCATCTAGGCCTCGACGTCAAAAAACCCTCCCCAGAGCATCTTGGCCTAGACGCCGAACCAGCTGTCGAGCCCAAAATCTTGGCCAAGAAAATACCCAAAGCCAAGTTCATTGGGCCTAAACTTCCAGAAGTGATGGAGGACCGCATCAGATCTCCACGAGGGATGGCTCCTCGAGGTGACACAAGCCCACAAGAATTCACCCAAGAATATATACACAAGATCCTCGAGCCGCCCTTTCCTCAAAGACTCGTCAAGACCAAGAAGAAGGAAGAGGACAGCGAAATCCTTGATATGTTCAGAAAAGTCATCGTCAATATCCCACTTCTCCAGGCCATAAAAAATGTGCCTCGCTATGCCAAGTTCCTAAAAATGCTATGCACCAACAAATGCAACTTGACAGGGGTAAACAAGATAAGTGTGGGAGTCCAAGTCTCCGCTCTTATCTAGCAAAAGATCCCTCCAAAATGCAGCGACCGGGGCATGTTTGTTATCCTTTGCACCATTGGGACAGTCAACATAGGAAAAGCTATGTGTGACCTAGGGGCCGACATTAATGTCATGCCCTTGAGGATCTTCATCAATCTTAGCCTGGGACCCCTCGAACCAACCCAACTTGTTATCCAGTTGGCCGATCGTTCCATAATCCACCCTGAAGGTGTGATTAAGGACGTCTTGGTCCAAGTAGGCGACTTCCTATTTTCCGCAGACTTCTATGTCATCGTAATGGAGAACGAAGAGACCGCTAAAGCCATAGACGTGCTTCTAGGGCGACCGTTTCTTACTACAACCAAAGCAAAGATAGACGTTCATGACGCATCTATCTCTCTTGAGTTTGATGGAGAAATCATTAAGTTCAACATGATGGAAGCCATGTAATATCCTTCTGATCTTCCTTGTGTTAATTTTGCTGATACGATCGATCCTTTGGTTGATAAAATTACTGACTTTAATTCTATTGAACCTTTGCAGTTTGCCCTCGACAGAAGCGGCACGCCAGCAAGATTGGACGTCTTGGCCTCGACAATTAAGACTCCACCAGAATTACATAAAGTCGTTGCCGCGTTAGAAGAGCACTCAAATGTTGACGTTGTAGACCGTATTGTTACACAAGTTTCCAATCTTGACGCGGGCGACTCTATCTAGCTTGCCCTAGACAGAACTATTTCACCCGTCGCACTGGACCCCTTGGTCTTGACACTTGTGACTTCAGAGCACTCAATTGTTGATAGTGTTGACCCTATAGATACACAAGTTTTCGATCTTAACGCTGACAACTTTTCCCATCTTGCCCTCGACAAGAACATCACTACAAATTCAGTGTCTGTCCCTTCTTTTCTATAGGCCCCTAAGTTGGAGTTGAAGAGCTTGCCCTCGCACCTCAAGTACGCCTACCTTGGTGAACATGACACACTTCCAGTGATCATCTCTAGCAAGCTTGATCCAGATGCAGAGTGCGAGCTGGTGTCCACACTCAAAGGATACCGCGAGGCCCTTGGATGGACGGTCGTCGAAGTCAAGCCACCTGACCCAGTCCTTTGCACTCCTCAACTAGCCATGACTCCAGCTGTCGCCATGACCACTTTTGAGGCTACGGTAACCCCCGCCCCAACTGCTACTGCTACTTCCTTGACCATCGAGGGCAAGACGCCCAATGATAACCCAACTCCGCAACCTGCCCAAGACACGGCCAAGACTAACACTCACCACGATAAGTTGCTCTCTTCTAAAACCTTTGATACTGGACAAAGGTTTTACTTTACAATTCTTGTCTTAGGCTCTTTTCCAGAAAGTTGAAGCAAAAGTGGACCGACCCTTACCTTGTCGAGAAGGTGAATGATCATAGTGTGGTTGCGATCCAGAATATGGACACAGGCCTCATTTCCAAAGTGTATGACCACAGATTGGAGCTATTCCATGAAGGTTTCCACCCCCTGGTGGCAGACCCACCAGTCTTGCCCTAGACGCCTAACATCGTCTAGGCCTGGACGAAAAAGATGGCCGGCCAAGGAGGCATTCCACGCGCCTCATTTAATTTTTTTCCTCGTACTCTCTCTCTTAAATAATTATTTCTATTATTCCCTTCTTTTATTTTATTTTATTTGATTTTTATTTTGATTTTTATCTTTATTATTATTATTATTTTCTTATGTATTATTCCTTTATCTCCTAATTTTTTCCTCCCTTGTTCGTTTTATTTCTTTCCCTCCTCTCCATCCCCTTTTCAAATTTTGAAATGCAGGTTGAAACCAGAGTCTCCAACCCGCGCGCGACATGTGGATCCAGCCAAAGCGCGCCACGTCTCTCCAGCCAACGTGGGACACGCGTCCTCTCCCTCATCCAAAGTACGCGTCCCGCAATCCTCCTCTACCAATCCGCACATGCCACGTGTCCCGCAATCCGTCTCCGCCTCTCACAGCGCGCCACGCGTCTTCAACGCGTTATCATCCGGGTCAACGCGTCATCCACAGGCGGCCAATCCACACGCGCCACGTGTCCCGAAATCCTTCTCCGCCTCTCACAGCGCGCCACGCGTCCCAGCCTTATCTAGAATCCGCCACGCCCAACTAGCGCGCGCCACGCGTCCCACGCGTCATCAGATCCGCGAGGCCCTCTCACAGCGGGCCACGTGTTCCACGCCCAATACCAGCGTGACACGTGTCACCGCGTCCTCCCTGGCGATCCGCGTCCCTCCCTCTCGCCCAACTGCAGCGCGCCACGTGTCCCTCGACCAATCCCTCAGCGCCACATGTTACTTAGCTCCCCTCAACCTCACTCATCCATTTTTTTCCTTTCTATCTTGTTTTCTTTTTCCCTTTCAACCGCCGACCACCTTTCTCCCTCACTCCATCTTCTTCCCTTGAAACCCTAGCCACATACTCCCCATGTCCCCCAAAAGACCCACAAAAGTTAAAATGGTGGCCCACAAAACCCATCACCCACCGGTTCTACATCTCCCTCACAGTCGGTCGTCGACCCTCACTCCCACTCTCTCCGCTCCGATCTAGGGCCGAAAGTTGAAGAAGCCACCGACAGTCCGGCGACCCACAATGATCGCCCAGATTGTGCACCATCGCCCTAGGGTACACAACATTCTCCTACCCCTTCCCCCTGAACTCTTTTTATATTCTGAACTCTCTTATTTGTTTTGTGCGCCTCTCTCGCATTGAGGACAATGTGAAGCCTCAGTGTGGGGGAGGATTTATGTGTTTGTGTGATATGTTAGTATATATGTTTGACTACATGCTTTGTATATATTTGATTGCATGCTTTGTGCAAAAAAAAGTTTTAAAATTTTTCGGATTTTCACTTTATAGGATTTTGTTAACTTTGTAGCACTGCCCAGTTTTAAAACCCCCTTGTATGGATACACTTTTGACTTATTAGCACGTAGAAATGAACTGCCTTTCATGTTGGTCTTGCCCTAGATCTTGCATGTTTTGTCTACTAGCTCTTATAACCTGCATCTGCACTAAACATCAGCAATCATTTATAGCACCTTGTGAGCATTTGAGCCTAAACAGTTATATTTTTCATGTGTGATTCAATGCTTAGCTAGGCACTCAACTAAGTTTGCATGAGACCCCTGGGTATGGGCACCATCAGTCTTAGGAAAGCAGTGAAAAGACGGGAAAAAATGAACTTTGCATCTTTGTTTTCGTTTCTTTTTCTTTCTATTCTTCCTCTCTTTTTCTCCATTTAGCCCTTGACACTCTTTTTCGTTTAGCCCCCGACATCTCATCTCTTTCTCATTTCTCTCTTCTTTAAACACTTGTTCTTACTTTCCTTGATCTCTTTTCCTTGGCAGGTGAGCGGTATTTGTCAGAGGTGGCGGGCTAGATGATCAGCAAAGCTCAAGTGTGGGGGAGACCGACAAGAAGGTATAGATGACGAAAAAGAGCTAGGGCAAAATCATCAAGCTAATCAAAAAAGACATCAAGCCCTAGCCAAAGTACTTTATCAAGCCTTAGCTGAAGTAAGTTGGCAAAACCCTCAAGCTAATTCAATCTTCATAAACTGAATTAGTTGTCAAATTCGTGCCTCTCTTTGATATATATATATATAAAAAATCAAAAAATCAAAAAAAATCAAAAAATCAAAAAAATCAAAAAAATTTCAAAACCAGAAAAAGAAAAGAAAATGTCAGCTGGTTTCAAAATAAAATAAGAGAGAAGGCAAAAGTACGAATTAGAAAAATGAAGTATTGTCAACATGGTTTCCAAGAGAAGAACTCCCCCCCCCCCCCCCCCCCCCCCCAGAAGAAGAATTTCGTCTAGCCCTCGACTGTCTGCCCTTGACGGATACTGCCTCACCACATCGTGTCCTTCCTCACCAAGGAATCCTTCCAGTTTTTTGTTCTATTCTCCTTTCCTCTTTCGCTCTCTGTATATAATCTCTCTTCTTGCTCTTCCTATTTTCTTTCTTTCCCTTCTCTCTTCAAATTCTTCATCTTCACTTCACCTCTCTCCTTTCACTCCTTTTTATGATGCAAAGTTCGTTTCTGATTGTTGATTGCCTAAGCATGTGGATTTTAACTCGGGTTGATGTGCAAACTATGTTGTGTGTCTTGTTAATTTGCATACTTGAGTGATTAAACACCAAGCCTAGTTGAGTGTGAGTGTAAACACTTTCCCCGGTAAGGATTGTTGATGCCAAGTCTGATGTGGTAAAGTTTCTTCGTTAGGGTCGTTATCCTAATGATTTGATGCAGAGTTATTTAGGCGGAGTATGTCTTGACATGGTCAGGGCTGATTGTTTGGTTTGTTAATTCTGGTGCTATGGTTGGTTGTTCTCTTCTATGTCTTGGGGTGTGTTTTCTGTTTTGATTGCTCGAGGACGAGCAATGGGTAGTGTGGCGGAATTTGATATGATGCTTTTTTATGTATGTTTTTCCCTCTCTTTCAGGTCTAATTTTACACTTGATACTACTAATTTGGCTTGTTTTCCAACCACTTTGTAGATTTGGACTAAAGGGAGAAACTTGCTGAAAAGCGCGCCATTTGGATGCATTTCTGCCATTTCTTCATCGTCGGGCCCTAGATGCAGTTTTGTCGTCGAGACCTGTTGTCGGGGCCTAGACGAGATCTTATGTCTAGGCCTAGACGACGCACGTGCATGTTTCTTTCCAGATGACGCTTAACCAAAGATGCTAAAAAGATTCTAGCGGGATTCCATGTGCAAATCATCCAGCTCATCAGAGAATATTCCTCCCTGCCATTTTGTCCCCTAGTGGGGTTGTTAGGCTATATATAGAACCTTTAGGTTAAAGGGGGCTACTCTATAGTATATTTTGCATCTTTTTAGGGTTTTCAATCATTGTAGCCACCTCTCTAACATTAGGATTTGTTCATCCTTTATTTTTCCAGAAATTGGAGACCCAAGCTCCAATTAGTTTTTAATCCAGATTTTCGTTTTCATCTGCACCTCTTCTCTGTTTATGTTGCTTTCTTCATCTATCTTGTGCATGATTTCCAGCATGAGTGGCTAAATCTCTTAGTCTTGGCAGGGGTGTTTTAAGGATTGCAAGAGGATAGTTGGGAGGTCAAAGTGTTCTTAAAACGTTTTCACTTTTATATCCATTTTCTTGTCATTTTATTGTCATTTCATGTGAGATTTGTTGGTAGTTTGATCATCTATTTGCATATTTCTCATGAATATTGTCATTTCCATGGTAATAACTAACGTGAGGCCATGGAATAGAGTAGTCACCTAGTCCAGAGTCACCATGTCGTTTGGTCCAATATGGCTAGGGCAAGAAACCGGTTAGGGCTGACTTCTCAGTGTCTAGCCCTAGACATGTCTTCTCTCCACTTCACGTGCCTGCGTGTATGACCCATAAGCGTTCCTTGGGCGCAGTGTCACGCTCGCTCCCATAGGCATACCTTGGGAGTGACTTCTCTTAAGATAAGAGTAGGGAATCCACGTGAAAATAGAATTCCTATAGCACGTCTATGGCGTGAAAATAGTCTATCCTTGCACCGATGACCGACTAGCCCTCGACGCAATCCGCCGTTTACCCCCTGCTAAGATTTCTCCTTTTATCTGATCTATTGTCTTTATTTACTTTGTTATTACCTTTATTACACCTGTTAGTCTTTACCATTTTTATTGATATTCTCTTGCTTTATTTTCGTCCCCTTTTTATTTAATTATTTAGTTTGTCTATTATTACTTGTTATTTGCAATTTCATTTTCTGTCTCAACATCAACTGCCATCGTTGGTTAGATTCGTCAAGACCAACCAAACCCCCCCGTGTTACTTTTATGTCTGTTGCATTTTCATCATCGTCATACATCTAGGGTAAGAGTAAATTTAGTCCTTCATTTTCCCTGTGGTTCGACCCTGACTTGCCGCTACATACATTAATTTGTGCATCTAGCCAATCAAGAACATTTATAAATTTACTACTTTTGACGCGCGTTTCGACGGCGCGTTGCGTCTGAACTTTTAACGTTTCCGAAAGAGAAAATAAATACGTTAAACTGAGTTTCACGTTTATTCGCAGTATACTACTTTTCTTGTCTTATTTTTCTGCACGTCGTGGTTTCCTCGGTTCGGGTTTATTTTCATTTTCGAGTGATTTCGCTCGTACCAAAAATATCCCGTTCGAACCAATTAAATAAATATCTCCCAAACTTGCTCCTCACCCAGCCACATACCCAAACTTGCTCATCACCCAACCACACGAACCCAAACTTGGCCTCCACTCCAGCCATGCTTATCCATCCACCTCCTTCGCCCGATTCTCAACCACACAAAGCTCAACCAACTCAAAATTTCAACTCTATAAATAGCAAGCCTCCTCCAACAAATTAAGGGCACCAAAATCTCCTCTTAACCTCCATTTCTTGCACTACCTTCTTGGCAAATTGCTCTACTAGAGAGGTAAGCTTTCTCACTCTAGCTTTTCTTTAATTTTCGTTTTCTTCCTTAATTCATGAATAAATTGCTCAAACTTGGTTCAAATGCTTAGTTTTTATGCCAATTTCATTTCCCTTGCCTCAATTTAATGACATGTTGTCTTGAGTAATTAATAGCCATAATGCATGTTAATTAGCTTGTTTTTCCTTTGTTAAAAGTGCCACTGTTTCCATTTCATTTTCTTGCTGTTTTGCTTGGCTTGATTGGCTGCTGTGATATTATAATTATTGGTGTTGTTTTCAGTAAGTTTCAAGAGTTGGTAGAGCTTGGGTCGTCGACCATGGTGGTCGGCGCTGTGGAGAAGAAGAAGAAAAGGAGTTGGGCTAGGCGGGAAAGGAAATTGCAAAGGTGATGGGCTTGAGTTTGTCACAAGCCCATCTTGGTTTTTAAATAAGGGTGATCGTCACTCAAATATACTAATATTTTCCTGGTGCCTAGATGCACAAATTAATGTGTACAGAGCAAGACAGGGTCGAACCACAGAGAATGAATGGATAATTTGCTATTGAAGATGTATGACAAGGCAATATGCAACAGATCGAGCCGAAGTAACACTAAGGGGGGGGGGGTTATGTTGATTAATGAATTAATCAACGCAGAGTACGGGAGCTAACAAAACAGAATTGTAAAGTACTTATCTAGGGCATGAAAATAAATCGCAATCCAGGGCAAGAAGTGTAAATAGATCGAATACAGGAAAAGTAATGAAAAGGATATTAATCAAATAGGACGAGATCTTAGCGAAAGGTGTTCCCTTGGGTTGTTTTCTAGGTCGGCTAGTCATCGGTGCAGAGGTATTCTAGACTCATGTGCAGATCTGCTATAGGGACCGCATTTCCACACCGCATCCCCTACTTACCTTCTTAGATAAAAGTCACCCCCCGTTTCCACATATGAGGTGGCCTTGACGTTCAGCCATCCTCCCAGCTACCTCTTTTGTCATCAAAAGGCAGCCTTGACCATTCGGCCTGTCACGGGCTCGAAGTAGGGAGGCTAAATTCAGAACGCCTATGAAGGAGAGGTAAGACAGATCTAGGGCACGACAGCTCGGCTTGTCAGACCCGTATCACATACCCTAGATTACTGTTTACCCCTAGGTGAGGCCTCTAGCGCTGCCTCCCCTAGGTGTCTGCTCGAACTCCAGGGATTCGCGTTAGGTATAACCCTGGAATATGACGTTACTCATGCAGAAATACTAACAGATGATCAAGCTCTTAACATTTCTAGACAAGCATGGAGTTAAATCGGTAAACAGTCATGTGTTACAAGAGAATATATTAAGCATGCATTAGACCTCTTAGCCGAACTCTACAACCCTTGAAACACCCTTCACCAAGAAAGGGGTGTTTAGCTACTCATACTATAATATAAACAGTAGGTAGATAGAATCATAGAATGATAAAATAAAGAAAGTAAAAGAGAGTAGAAAAAACCGGTAGATTAATTAATAATCGAAGAGGAAAGTTGTTGACAAAGGTTGTTCTTGATCAAGAAGAGGAGATGATCCCCAGAAAATAAATGCTGAAACTAATGTAAGAAAATATCCTTGGAACAGCCGTCCTTACAAAAACCCTAAAATTATGCTTATATAGCCTAATACTAGCTAGGAGATAAAACAGCTAAGGGCAATGAGGATATGACAGCACATGTCCTTGCAAAAGGAATATTCTGGGATTCCTGACACGCCTGATGTCTTCTGGAAGCGCCTGGGATTCCGTGCGATCTCAGAAGATGTTTTCTTTGGAAGAAGGTTCAGAACTGTCGAGGCCTTAAGACAGCGCACTGGTCTGGTTCGCGTCGAGGTATTGACGACATTCTTTCTTCTAGGCCTGGAGAATGGAATTCCTCAGAAATGCTCTAAAATCGCTTCTTTTCGGTATTTTCCCTCCTTTGATGCTAATCTGCAAATAAGACTGAAATGAGGGTCAAATAGCAACATCGAGCCCCCGAAAGGGCTAGAAAAGAGAGTAAAACCGAGAGTATGAGACGTGCTATCAAACATCCCCACACTGCCCCTATGCTCGCCCTCGAGCATAAACAAAATTGGAAAGCCACCTCATTCATAAACATACATAACCAACTCCCAAACACAGAATTGGCATACCATCCTACAAACTACACCCAAACAGAACAATTCCAGACCTAGAAAAGCACCTGCATCCGACTGATAGAATAACGACCCTACCAACCAGACTTTCCCATATCTAGCCTAATCACTAGCAGTCCTCACAAAGATATGTATTTGCACTCATTCTCAGAATAAAACAAGTGTTTAGGCCATCACTCATGAATGCAAATAACACAACACAATCATAGTTTGCACGTCAATCCGAGTACTGTAGAACACATGCATGGGCAATCAACAATCAGGAAACGCAACGCATCACCAAAAGAAAGAAAAGGGATAGAAGGAGCTAGAAATGTGGAAGAGAGAAGTAGGAGAGGAACAGAAGAGAAATGAGGGGAGAAAAGGAGGAAAGAAAAGAAGGAACCAGATGAAACCTGGTCGGATCCCTTGGCAGGGAAAAAGGTGAAGTGGCGAGGCAGCTTTCATCGAGGGCACAATGATGATTCGGGGACTAGACAGAGGTCTTCTGTCGAGGGCTGGGGAAGTCGTCTGGCTGAGGCTTCGGATGTGGATGCTCTTACTTGGAAGTTCAGTGCCCTTCTTCTCTTATTTTGAAATAATAATTTTTAATAATTTTTTTTTTTTTAGAAAAAAGAAGGGGGCACGAACATGTTACGGAATTTTTGATTCTACCAGGGCACGAACTCTCGATTTTTTCGTTCGGTGTTTGCCCTTGATCTGCTTCCAGCATCGATGGTGACTTCTTTTTCGCTTCCCCACACTGAAACTTTCTGGGGGCTCGATTTCTCTGAATGATCTAGGGCTCGCAACGTTTTGAGAAATTTTTTTGATTTTCTGCTTTTTCTTGCCCTAGATCTCTGCTTTCTGCTCTGAAGTCTTTTGCTTTTGTCTGCTTCCCCACACTTGAGCTTGTCTGCGCACTTTAGATGTCTAGCCCTCGACGTTACCCTCGACAATCGCTACCTCACCTGCCAAGGCAAAAGATCAAGAAAAGACGAATGGTTAGGAACGAGTAGGAAAAATAAGGGGGATGTTGGGGGCTCGAAAAGAGGAGAGAGGGGAGAAAAGAAAGAAAAAGACATTGATACGAGGCTTTCCGTCATATCTAAGCTTTCCTATGTCCTAACAGTGACTATACCCAGGGATATTATGCAAACCTAGACCGTGCCTAGCAAAGCATTTTTCTCTCAAAAATAACGGGCATGAAGCTCAAATATGCTCATGGGATCAAATTATGACTACTGGTGTCGTGGCCTAGTCATGGATATAAGGGCTAGTAGGTCTAAAAATGCATGCTCAGGTGTAGATGTGATGGATGTCATGCTTCTTCTATGCATTGAAAGTTGAAAAACGCATGCCAAAAATAAGGGTTTTGAAAACTGGCAGTGGAAATTTTTTCTAGCATGGCTAAAGATAAAATCCGAAAATCATGCAATCATACAGCAAACGGGAAAATAAACATGCAATCACACAGTCAAAGCGTATAAATAATTCCCTCCCCACACTTAGGCAGTGCATTGTCCTAAATGCGGGGAGAGCATAAAAAGGAGTTCACGAAGTACAGTACAATAATAAAAATATTAAAATTGTTTAGTGCCCCTTTCGGGGGCTGGAGAGATGAAAATGTTCGGGGGTGGGTTACTGGGGTGGCAAGTTTCTGCGGGCAACTTCAGCCGTCAAAGCCTAAAGTTCCCGCAGAATGAGTTGGAGAAGTCTCGTCTGGGTCGGATCGTAGACAATGAGAGGAAGCGGGGGCTGACTTGCTGTTGTCGTATGCTAGCCTTGTCGAGCTGCTTCCGCTTGGGGCACTTGTTTTTCGATGGCTGGAGGAATGGCATTGGAGTGGGGATCCGAAAGATCTGGATAGTCAAAGATGCCACCGTTCTTGGTCCCGAAAACCTTCTCTGCTGCTGGGGCACAACCTGGATAAAAGCTCAACACACCATGTGAGAGACATAAATGGCCCATGACATCCAAGGTTCGGATGTCCAAATCCTTGAATGCAGGGGGCTCAGAAAGGTGACTAGCAGCCAGGTCAATCTTACGCATCTTCACAGCAAACAGGGAGATAAGGGATCCAAAAATAGGCCCGCAACCACCATTTAATACATGCAAAACGCCCGAAGCTACCCAAAAACCTAGATTGACCCTACGTTTGTGTTTCATGCACCATAAAAAGAAAAGTTCCTGCACAGATATCTGTCCCGAGGAACCAAATCTTGCTGAAAAGGTGAGGGCCAGATACCGGTGCAGGATACGCAATGCAGGATCAACAATTTCATAGGCTTTACTACCCTTAGGATCATACTTAACATTAGGCTTATTGGTTAGCTCACGAAAAGCAGCAGTGGCATCAAAAACAGAAGGGATAACAGTCAAGGCATTCTTGTATAGAGGGGTGTTCAGTTCATCCTTAGTGACAAATCCTAACCAGCAATTAAATTCACCCAGAGTCAGATGCTCCCATTTGTTAACTAACCTAAAGTTGATCAAACCAGGGGTGGATGAGTTTGGACCGACCTTGCCCTTGGGCCTAAAAGTGCAATCTACCCAAAAAGTAGTGGAAAACTCTAGGGAAAGCTCAACAAAGGTCGGGTGTTCCAAATAGAACAGAGACTCCCAACCAATGTTGGCCACATATTCCCTGACCTTGGACTCAATGCCCATCTTAGTAAGAAAATCAAAATCCAGGCGCGCACATGAGCTAACGCCCTTGGAATTCAGCAAAGTCAACTTGTCAAGAGAATGCTTATCATTAAAGACAATCCATTCATGGGGCGAGGAAAGGTCAGAAGTCACCTGTTGTGAGCTGGATTTGGGGATGGATGAAGGCGCTGGGGTCTCGGCCTCGACATCATCATCTGCTTCGAGGGCCCGAGGCTTCTTGGAGCTCGAGGGCTTGCCGGTACTGGTGGCTGAAAGTTTCCTCTTGAGGCCTACTAGCGTATCAACTGCAGCTGGCTGCTCTGGTTTGGCATCAGCTTTGGATTTTCCTTTCTTGGCTGCTGATCTTGCCGCGGCTGCTTTCTGCTTTCTCTCCGCCTCCTCTGCAGCTTTCTGGGCCTCGAGATCTTCCTCATCTCCGTCTCCTCCGCGCCCTCTACTTCTCCACTTTCTCCCGTTCCCTCCTCCATGACCTCGGCTTCTTCATCAGAGATCAGGATGTCCTTGAGGACTTCCTCAACAGTTAAGGCAGGCTGATTGGTTAGGAAGCGGTCCACGGCTGCGTCAAGGGGGGACTGCTTGGCTGATGTAGCGGGCTTTTTGGGCTTGGACTTGGCCGTTGACGATCCGAGAGGGAGCTTCACCACACAGCAGCCTCTAGTGGTCGTCGTGGTGGGAGGAATGGAGTTTATGACCTTTATGTCATCTTCCACCGGGGTGAACTCTCTTATTTGCTCCACGGTCGTTGGTGAGACAGCCGTAGGAGAGCGAATGGGACGTGGGTTGACAGACGGTGGTGTGACTATTTTGTATGAAACCAAGTTTGGTGTAGCTGACTGTGATCTAGATCTGGAAGGAACGGGGCTGGAAGTGTCCACCGGCTTAGGTCCAGCAGCATTCTTGCGGGCTGGTCTCTTTGTTTTAGGTGCCATTGATGGTGGGTGAAGAGATAACAGTAATGGAGATAGAGATGGAAGTGGAGAGAGGATAGGGTTGCGTGCTTGGTGGGGGGGGGGGGGGGGGAGGTGAAAGTGATTTGTTTGAAAATGATATGAGTGAAAACGAAATGGGAGCGTGGGAGAGAGAGTGATAGTCACAGCTGGCATTAAATGGCGCAGCTTTTGTATTGATGAGGGCTGCTTTTTCTGCGCTTGTCAGGCCACGTGGCACCCTGGGCGTGGAGCACGATGGTCCATGCGTATCTCAACTGCCTAAAAAGGAGAACAACTTTCAAATTTCAAAAAGGCAGTTGGTGAAAATAGGATATAGACAAAAAGAGAGAATAAAGGTGAATTAATGCTAAATAAAAGGAATAAAATCATAGGGGAAAGTGATATCTACAATTAACAAAACCTAGGAATAAAATCAAATAAAATCAGAAAATCCAAAAAGATGCAGAGAAGATAAGGGAGAGAGAGAGAATTCAGACGGTATATCAAATGCCTCCAGTGTGGTCCGTTTACTCGTTGGGACCTCGACGTGCTTTGATAGTCTAGGTCTGGACAGGTGGAACATCCACCATAGCCTCCTCAACAACCGAGGGCTGGAAACCTTCATAGAAGGGCTTCAGTCTCTGCCCACTGACCTTGAAGATGATTCCCGTGATAGGGTTCTGAATCTCAACTGCCCCATGGGTGTAGATTGTCGTGACCATGAAAGGTCTTGACTATTTGGATTTCAGCTTCCCAGCAAAGAGCCGCAGGCGTGAGTTGTACAACAAAACTTGTTGTCCGACTGAGAACATTTTGGGACGAAGGTGCCGGTCATGATAAGCTTTTGTCTTGCCCTTATAGAGCAGGGCGTTCTCATAAGCATCATTCCTCAATTCCTCTAGCTCTTGAATTTACAAGCGCCTGTGTTGGTCAGCGAGGCCTAGATCCGTGTTCACTTTTCTGATAGCCCAAAAAGCCTTATGCTCTATCTCCACTGGGAGATGGCACAACTTCCCATAAACAAGTCTGTAAGGGGTCATTCCTATCGGGGTCTTGAAAGTTGTACGATAGGCCCAGTTTCAGACTCCAATCCTTCCTGGACTGGTTAACGGTCTTCGCAAGAATGGATTTGATCTCACGGTTCAAGACCTCGGCTTGACCATTAGTCTGAGGGTGATAAGTAGTGGACATTCTATGGTGGACTCCGTATTTTGCCAAGAGAGAGGTCATAACCCGGTTGCAAAAGTGGGTACCCCTATCGCTGATGAGCGCTCTAGGTGTACCGAACTGGTTGAAGATGTTGGTGCGGAGAAAATTCACAACCACCTTGGAATCGTCCGTTCGAGTAGCCTTGGCCTCGACCCATTTGGAGACATAATCGACGGCCAGAAGGATGTAGATGTTGCCAAAGGAATTGGGGAAGAGGCCCATAAAATCTATACCCCAGATGTCGAAGATCTCGCAAGCAATAATGTTTGTCAAGGGCATCTGATTTCTGGCCCCGATATTTCCAGTGGCCTGACATCGGGGGCATGAAGCGCAAAACATGTAACTATCTTTGAAAATGGTGGGCCAGTACAGACCAGCTTCCAGAACCTTTAGGGCAGTTTTCTTGGACGCGAAATGGCCTCCTTCTGAATGGCAGATTTAAGGATCGAGGGCACCTCGTCCATGGTTACACATCTACGAATGATCTGATCCGAACAGTGCTTCCATAGGTAGGGACTGTCCCATAAGTAGTATTTTGCTTGTCTTCTGATTCTATTGCATTCAGAGGGAGCGGCATCAGCTAGGTAAGTGCTCGTAGCACAAAAGTTTACAATATCGGAAAACCATGGGGAATAAACAGCTTGGGCTAGACATAATTGCTCGTCTAGAGAAGTATCCCAGATTGGCTCAAGCAAATTATCTTCTTGGGCTGGAAGTCTACTCAAGTGATCGGCCACAAGGTTTTCTTTTCCTGCTTATCTTTGATAGCAATATCAAATTCTTGTAGGAGTAAGATCAAACGAATAAGTCGTGGTTTGGCATCGGCTTTGGTCAACAAACACCGAAGGGCAGAATGATCTGAGTAGACGAGGACATGAGTGCCTAGTAGATATTGCCTGAACTTGTCTAAGGCATAGACAACGGCCAGGAGTTCTTTCTCTGTGGTAGTGTAGTTCTGCTGGGACGGGTCTAGTAGCTTGGAAGCATAATAGATGACGTGGGTTTCTTTATCCTTCTTCTGACCCAAGACGGCGCCTAGGGCTTGGTTACTGGCATCACACATGACCTCGAAAGGTAGTGTCCAGTCGGGGGCACAAATAATCAAGGCCGAGATAAGTTTGTTCTTGAGAATTTCAAAAGCAGTTTTGCAGGCCTCGCTAAAATCAAAGGACACGTCCTTCTGGAGCAAGTGACACATGGGTTGAGCAATCTTGGAAAAATCCTTAATGAACCTTCAGTAGAAACCAGCGTGGCCTAGAAAAGATCTCACGTCGCGAACACAGGAGGGGTAGGGCAGGGATTCTATTACTTCTATATTGGCTTTGTCGACCTCAATTCCCTTGGCCGAGATAACATGACCAAGCACCAGGGCTCGATCCACCATAAAGTGACATTTTTCAAAATTCAGGACAAGATTCGTCTCAATGCAGCGCTCTAGGCACCTTTGCAGATTGTTCATGCATTCTTCAAAAGAATTCCCATAGACGGTGAAGTCGTCCATGAAGACCTCGATTCCATCTTCAACTAGTTCAGAGAAAATGCTGACCATACAACGTTGGAAAGTGGCAGGGGCGTTGCACAGACCGAAGGGCATGCGTCTATATGCGAAGGTCCCGAAAGGGCAGGTAAAGGTGGTTTTTTCCTGGTCTTCAGGAGCAACTGGGATTTGATGAAATCCGGAGTAACCTTCTAGACAGCAATAGTGGGTTTTACCGGCGATGCATTCTAGCATCTGATCGATGAAGGGCAGGGGAAAATGATCCTTCCTGGTAGCGGAATTCAATCGGCGGTAGTCAATACACACCCTCCACCCATTCTGGATCCGGGTAGGAATGGATTCGCCATCTTGACCGATGGTGATAGTTATACCTGTTTTCTTGGGCACGACCTGGATAGGGCTGACCCAAGGGCTATCTGAGATGGGGTAGATAACTCCCGCATCTAACAACTTGAGAATTTCTTTCTTCACCACTTCCATCATAGGCGGATTAAGTCGCCTCTGGGGCTGGCGGATAGTCTTGCTCGCGTCTTCTAGGTGGATGTGATCAGTGCATAATGCTGGAGACAAACCCTTAATGTCCGCAATGGTCCATCTTATGGCTTGTCTGAAGTTCCTCAGCAAAGAAACGAGCTTGGACTCCACAGGGTTCTTGAGCTTGTTGGAGATAATGACAGGCAGAGAGTTATCGAGGCCTAGATCAGCATATTTCAAATGGGTAGACAGTGGCTTCAGATCTAGGGCTAGAGCCTAATCGATAGAGGGAAATAACTTTACATGGCCTGGATATTTAGGAGACTGCCTTGGAGACTCATGCTGAGCAACAGGGCATTCTTCTAGGTCAGCGACGACAGAGTGTAGTTCCGGTGGAATAAGGAGTGTTGAGGCCACGACATCTAGAAGAGCTGGTGTCAGACTCCTGTCAAGAGCAAATTGCAAGGGGTCAGTAGAATATATTTGATCAATTTCCCCACAAGAGGGTCCACAATATCAACATAATTCACACTAGAGAATTCAGAGGGGTATCGCATGGCTTCTAGCATATTGAACTTGATGATCTCTCCATCAAATTCGAGGGAGATGGTGGCATCATGAACATCAAACTTTGCTCGGGCTGTGGCCAGAAATGGGCTGCCTAGAAGAACATCTGTAGATTGGTGTAGTCTTCGTTCTCCATTGCAATCACATAGAAATCTACGGGGAACAATAATTCTCCCACTTGGACTAAGACATCCTTGATTATACCCTCGGGGTAAATGATAGACCGGTCAGCAAGCTGGATTGCGAGGTCTGTAGGCACGAGGCCTAGACTGTTGTAGATTATCAAGGGCATGACATTAATTCCTGCTCCTAGGTCACACATGGCCTTGCCAATATCGACTGTGCCGATTCGACAAGGGATTATGAACATGCCTTGATCTTTGCATTTCGGAGGGATTCGACGCTGGATATGGGCAGAAGCGTTGGCCCCTACGCTGATCTTGTTAACTTCGGCGAACTTGTTTTTGTTCGTGCATAATTGCTTCAAGAATTTAGCATAGCGAGGGACATTCTTCACGGCCTGGAGAAGTGGGATGTTTACAACCACTTTACTGAACATTTCAAAGATATCGCGATCCTCTTTATCTTTCTTGGCCTTGACCAATCTGTAAGGGAACGGGGGCTCGAGAATATTATGAATGTACTCTTGAGTAAATTCTGGTGGGTTGGGGCCATTCCGTGGTGAACCTCTGGGGGAGCGGATTCTGTCCTCTTTGACTTCCACGAATCTAGGGACTTTGGGGAGTTTTGTTCTACGTTTAGGCCAGATTTCGGCCTCTAGAGAGTTTTCAACATCTTGGGCTGGAAGCTCAGGTGGGTTCAAGGTCGTCCCACTACGCAAAGTTAATGCGCAGACATTGTGCTTTGGATTTGTTTCAGTCTGGGGTGGGAGTCTGCCATGGTTTGTTAATTCTTGCATTTTGGCAGTCATGGCACTCATTTGCCTTTTAAGTTCATCTATTTGTTTCTGCTGATCGGGATTCTTAAGCATTACAGCAGACGGGGGCTGGACAAAAGTCTAGTCTGGAGGATGAACAAAGGTCTGATCCTGAGGAGGTTGGCGTTGATACTGATTCTGATGGAATGTGGGTCGGGGTCTGAAATTTGGCATGTTAGGAGGGGGATTTCCATAGGGGTTTTGGTGTGGTTGATGGGTAGGTCCCGAAAGCTGAGTGTTTGGGGGTCATCCTGGATTTGGTTGTTTCCATCCTTGGTTGTAGTTTTGAGCGTAAGAGACTGGAACAAATTGACCAGCTGCATTCACTTGTATTTCGTCTGGAATATGGGGACTTGCATCAGTGGGGTGATCCACGAAATTGCATATCTGGCAGGCCTTGACAGGCACGGCTTGTCCGGTCATGAAATTTTGGAACATTCCTGTAAGGGATGATATCTGGTTCTGAAGGGCAGCTACTTGGACATCCTGGCCTGGATTGTTGGCAAGGTCATCAGAGATGTTCTTGGCCATGAGTTCTATGGTTGCTCGAGCGGCTGTTGGGGTTAGAGCAGTTAGAGATCCTCCGGCAGCTGCGTTAAGCAACGTCTTATCATGAGCCTTGAGGCCTTCGCAAAAATACTGAACAAAAGCGTGCTCGGTAAGGTTGTGGGCTGGACAGCTAGACTGCATCTTCTGGAACCTCTCATAGTATTGGTCCAGAGTCTCCTCTTTCTTCTGAAATATGGAGACGAGTTGCTTGCGTGTGGTGTTGCAGATGGAAGTTGGATAATACTTTTCAGTGAAGATTTTTGACAAATCTGCCCAAGAACGAATGGATTTTGCCGGAAGGTCATAATACCAGTCGAGGGCATCATCTTTGAGAGACCACTGGAATGCGCGAAGCTTAGCTTGCTCAATACTGACGTTGGTGGGTTTCATGGCCTCGCAAATAGAGTAGAGCTGTTGGAGATGACGAAGAGCATTTTCCTTGGCTACCCCCCGAAAAGTAGGTAGATTATGAAGTACGGCTGACTTTAGAGTCCATTCATGAGGGACGTTGGGCCAGTCAATGCAGCTATTTGCCATATCGGGGGCTGCATGGAAATTATCTATGGTTTGTTGTTCTGGGGGTGGTGGTGGTTGATCTTCGCGGTTCTCGCGGTTGTTACAGTTTTCATTATGGGCTAGGTCTTCCATTGCTAGAAAATTGAAATGGTCGAGTATGGGGTTTTCGGGGTTACAATGGAGAAAGGTCAGGTCTACGAAAAGTTTGTGTTCCTGGTCAGCCAGATTGGAAGGGGATCCGTCGAGGGCAGGATGAGGGATCACTCTACGATGAGCAGATGTTCCTTGGGCTTGCCTACGAAGTCCTCTTTCTGTTCTGGTCAACTCGAGGTCTAGAGGGAGTAGATCGGGGGCAGATCTCCTGGTCATACAAGAAAACAAAAACAAAATTAGTACCGTTCAATCCCCGGCAACGGCGCCAAAATTTGATCGTCACTCAAATATACTAATATTTTCCTGGTGCCTAGATGTACAAATTAATATGTACAGAGCAAGACAGGGTCGAACCACAGAGATTGAATGGATAATTTGCTAATGAAGATGTATGACAAGGCAATATGCAACAAATCGAGCCGAAGTGACACTAAGAGGGGGGGGTTTATGTTGATTAATGAATTAATCAACGCAGAGTACGGGAGCTAACAAAACAGAATTGTAAAGTACTTATCTAGGGCACGAAAATAAATCGCAATCCAGGGCAAGAAGTGTAAATAGATCGAATACAGGAAAAGTAATGAAAATGATATTAATCAAATAGGACGAGATCTTAGCGAAAGGTGTTCCCTTGGGTTGTTTTCTAGGTCAGCTAGTCATCGGTGCAGAGGTATTCCAGACTCATGTGCAGATCTGCTATAGGGACCGCGTTTCCACACCGCATCCCCTACTTACCTTCTTAGATAAAAGTCACCCCCCGTTTCCACATATGAGGTGACCTTGACGTTCAGCCATCCTCTCAGCTACCTCTTTTGTCATCAAAAGGCAGCCTTGACCGTTCGGCCTGTCACGGGCTCGAAGTAGGGAGGCTAAATTCAGAATGCCCATGAAGGAGAGGTAAGACAGATCTAGGGCGCGACAGCTCGGCTTGTCAGACCCGTATCACATACCCTAGATTACTGTTTACCCCTAGGTGAGGCCTCTCGCGCTGCCTCCCCTAGGTGTCTACTCGAACTCCAGGGCTTCGCATTAGGTATAACCCTGGAATATGACGTTACTCATGCAGAAATACTAACAGATGATCAAGCTCTTAACATTTCTAGACAAGCATGGAGTTAAATCGGTAAACAGTCATGTGTCACAAGAGAATATATTAAGCATGCATTAGACCTCTTAGCCGAACTCTACAACCCTTGAAAACACCCTTCACCAAGAAAGGGGTGTTTAGCTACTCATACTATAATATAAACAGTAGGTAGATAGAATCATACAATGATAAAATAAAGAAAGTAAAAGAGAGTAGAAAAAACTGGTAGATTAATTAATAATCGAAGAGGAAAGTTGTTGACAAAGGCTGTTCTTGATCGAGAAGAGGAAATGATCCCCAGAAAATAAATGCTTGGAACAACCGTCCTTACAAAAACCCTAAAACTATACTTATATAGCCTAATACTAGCTAAGAGACAAAACAGCTAAGGGCAATGAGGATATGACAGCACATGTCCTTGCAAAAGGAATATTCTGGGATTCCTGACACGCCTAATGTCTTCTGGAAGCGCCTGGGATTCCGTGCGGATCTCAGAAGATGCTTTCTTTGGAAAAAGGTTCAGAACTGTCGAGGCCTTAAGACAGCGCACTGGTCTGGTTCGCGTCGAGGTCTTGACGACATTCTTTCTTCTAGGCCTGGAGAATGGAATTCCTCAGAAATGCTCTAAAATCGCTTCTTTTCGGTCTTTTCCCTCCTTGATGCTAATCTGCAAATAAGACTGAAATGAGGGTCAAATAGCAACATCGAGCCCCCGAAAGGGCTAGAAAGGAGAGTAAAACCGAGAGTATGAAACGTGTTATCAAAGGGCTGGGCTTGATTTCATCCCATGCCCAGCCACTGTTTTAACCAAGGAAGTAGGCCCGACCCATTTGAAATTCGTATGCGTACGGTTAGTTTTTCGTAAAACTTTCGTGTTTAATTTCTCGTAATTTTTGCATGCTTATAAATTGTTTATTTATTTAAGTGTTACTATCGCACGTATTGTTTACATGTTCGTATGTGATATGTTTATTTTATTTTTCGTGTTTTAAATATCGTATGAATTGTTCACATGATTCGTATGCGATAAATTGTTTCTTTATGCCATGTCTAATTATCACAAAAAATATTCGTATGCTTCTATGTTAGAAATAAATTATTTAGTCACTTACCAAGTCTATTTAATTAATTGCTTGCATGTTATAAATGAATCGAATATTAATTATGCCATGTTTAAATAATTATAAATTGCTCATATGAAATAAATGAATTAATTGATTACTTGCTTGCCATGCTAATTAATTGTTTACTTGTTTCTTATGTTTAATTATTTATTTACTTGGCATGAAATAAAATGTTTATTTGTTTATCACGTTTATTTAAATATTTATTTGTCAAATTCAGTAAATGTTTGCATGCGCTTTTCTTATTTGTTTATTTTCAAAAACATTCCTAACACTCTCGATTTGCAAGGAAGATTAAGATCACGCAACGCGGGTACGCTTTCCATAGCCTCTTTTATTTATTTAATGTTTTTTTGCAAATATTTATTTGTGTACATGATATTTAAAGATGCTAAAAACCATACTTTTATACATGATAAAATCAATCAACATGCTTACATGTTTAAATCACTCGCTTTGGTTATACCATGAAATTAATTGATATGTGAGCATGGTGGCTTCGAATCCCACACGGTTATGTGCATTCATAAAAACGTACGATGTTAGTATTTATCCATGATAGGATCACATCACCTAATTAATTAATCATCCATGGCCCGATGATGAAAAAGGAGGAACATCCGCTCTAGCATACGAACAAACGGTAACCCCGTCCTTCGGTCCCTATCGGAAATAACAATGTCCCGTTGAGAATGCTAAGATGTAACGTCACCTTTGAGGGCCAAACTTACATGCTAAAATATTTTTAAGCACCTTTTTACCGGTAACCTTTTTAAGGATGTGACTTGGGTGCCTAACACCTTCCCAAGTCCATAATACGACCTCGAACCATCGTTATTTGGTTTAGACCAATTGTGCCTTAGTTTTTATTATTATTTTATGTCATGACGATTAGGTTCCTTAAACCTTAGAAAATAGGGTGGCGACTTCATTGCATTATGCGAAGCATCCATTTATGCTTAGCATCCGTCCCGAACCTTAAACTCATTTTTCAACGAAAAAGGGGGTGCGACAATTGTATTTTTGCAAGAACATGAGGAGACTATTGACTCTTTAGAGGATGACCCGCTCACCTTCAAAGAGGCCATTACTTGTTCTGATGGTCCAGACTAGATACGGGCCATAGGGGATGAATTTCAATCCATGAAGGACAATGACGTTTGGGAGCTCGTACCATTGCCTAAGAATGTGAAACCGATAGGTTGTAAATGGATTTTCAAAACCAAACGGGATTCACAAAGCAATATTTAGAGGTACAAAGCACGTCTTGCTGCGAAAGGATTCACCCAAAAGGAAGGAATAGACTATAAAGAGACCTTTTCTCCAGTTTCATCGAAGGACTCCTTTAGGACTATTATGGCTTTGGTGGCATATTTTGATCTTGAGGTACATCAGATGGATGTAAAGACTGTCTTTCTCAATGGGGTTCTTGAGGAAGAAATCTACATGAAGCGACTAGAGGGTTTACCCTCTAACGAGGATAATCAATTGGTTTATAGATTAAAGAAATCTATCTATGGGCTCAAGCAAGCTTCTCGTCAATGGTACTTAAAGTTCCATCGCGTTATTACTTCATATAGTTTTGACGTAAACGCTGTAGAGGACTGTTTATACCACAAGTTCAGTGGGAGTAGGCTTGTATTTCTATTGTGTATGTGGATGACATTTTGCTTGCTACGAATGATGTAAAACTTCTTCAGGGTACTAAGACGTTTCTATCAGATAACTTTGAGATGAAAGACCTTGGTGAAACATCTTTTGTGCTAGGGATACAGATCCATCGTGATCGTTCACAGGGTATCCTCGGGTTGTCACAAAAGGGTTACATCAATAAGGTTCTCAAGAGATTTAACATGCAAAATTGTAAACCACATGATACTCTTGTCTCCAAAGGTGAGAAATTTAGCCTTAACTAGTGTCCTAAGACAGATTTGGACCGTAAGTTCATGGAGGGTGTTCCATATGCTTCGGATGTGGGTAACATCATGTATGCACAAGTTTGCACCCATCCGGACCTTCCATTTATAGTTGGTATGTTGGGGGGATGCCAGAGCAATCCCGGAAGGGACCATTGGGTTGCAGTCGAAAGAGTCTTTCAGTATCTAAAGAAAATGAAAGACTACATGCTCACATACAGGAAATCAGATCAGCTTGAGATCATCGGGTATTCTGATTCTGATTTTGCTAGATGCAATTTCTTGGAAGATCATCGAATAGTTGGAGATCGACTTCAGGATATGTCTTCCTATTGGCTGGAGGAGCAATTTCTTGGAAAAGTGCTAAACAGTCACTCGTCGCTTCTTCCACTATGGAGGCAGAGTTCGTAGCTTGCTACGAGGCATCCAGTCATGTTATATGGCTGCGAAATATGGTTAAGGGACTGCGAGTTGTCATTGCTATTGAGAGACCTTTGAGGATCTTTTGTGACAACCGAGCATCAGTGCTGTACTCCAATAGTAATCGGAGTTCATCCAGGTCTAAGCACATTGATATAAAGTTCCTTGCCGTAAAGGAAAGAGTTCAGAGTGGTCAAGTTAGCATTGAGTTACTGGGTACAAATGCAATGATTGCGGATCCGCTGACAAAGGCATTGACACCTGTTGCGTTTCATGGCCATGTATCGAGCATGAGTGTCCTAAAGTTAGATGCCTGAGACTAGTGGGAGCTCACTTTGTACTTCTGTGACTCATGGATGTGTTGACTGTGTATTATGTTATTTCACAGTTTATGGATATTGATTTTATTCAATATATGCTCTGAATGTTTGATCTCATAAAGTAAAGAGGATCAGTTGGAAATAGACATGTATAGATCATTTCACATGTAATTTCCATGTTGCACATGCACATTGGATCCATGTCATTAATTAGTTAGTACTCGTAATCATCATGAGTTTAGTCGCTTGAACTGCGATGACTGCTCTTTTGGTTCTTGCATTGATGGAACTAATGGACCGGATTGAATTAGACTGGTATCATGCTAGCATTTGAGAAGTTAACATATACCTATATGACTAAAGGTTGGTACTATAAGGATTGCATATTGTCGAGTTATCCAAGTGAGAGATTGTTGGATTTTGGACAACGGGACTAGTGCATTATTACCGTAATATATATGTTATAACATATGGACCCATATGTTAAGTATATTTAATCATATAGTATAATGTTAATATAAGGTTTATTGGATCAATTTAATGATCTAATAAAGTTAAGGGGTCTAATTGTCTAATTAATACAGTGTGGGGGCATAATATGTAAATGTGTAGAATCCCGGGTTAATAACTAATTGTTGATGGGTCAATTACTAATTAATATAAATTAAATAATTGGTATATGGTCCCTGGTGGAAGTTGCCTATTTAGGTTAAAGTTCTTCTGTTATAAAGAGACATACGCTTTAGAAAACAAACGTACATTGAAAACAGAGAACGACAGCTCCCCATCCGGCCATCAAGCAACAATCCACCAGAAGACCTTCGTTCCCGGATTTCTTCAAGATCATAGCATCATCATCAAGTACGCTTCCGCATTCCGTTTAATTTATGCAATAATCTGAATTGATTCCCGGTCTTGTATTGTTGTTCATACAGTTTAGAGCAACAATAATCTCCTCCATTCTAACAACGTACACAACCTAGAGCAATGAACCTACCATTTATTTTATGCTAAAAGTTATTGTTAGATTACTTCATTTCACCTTATCAAACTTGTTTAAATAATTTATGTTTTATTTTTAAAAAATTGGATGATTGTACTTTTAATTTTTACAGCTAGATGAGGTGTTTATCTATATGAGAATACAATGTAATATCGATGCAAAGCTAATGTTAACGTAGAGGAGACAAAGTTGAGGTACCAGGTTGTTATTTATGATTTTAAAAACATAGGGTGTTCTGTAAGTATTTTAAACAAAATATAGGGGGAAACACTACTTAAATCAATTTATTTATTTTATTTACTGAGAATACTTTAATAATAAGTAATGACACAAAATAATTTTTTATGTCATTTTTTAATAATGTTAGTTCAATAATTGAAAATGCCACTGTATAAATAACAAAAAGTGAAGTCCATTCAATTCAACTAATCTTCTAGTAAACTATCCCCTTAAGCCTTGGGTCAGGCCCAGCCCAAACACTCAAGCCCAGGCCAATGATTAAGCCACCTGATATCTGTTACATAATTCTTTTCATTCCCATTCCAACTGCACATTCCGCGCCAAAGAAGCATAGCATAAAAAGGAAAATGGTGCTCCTGTCTTTCGTGCTCGATCTCGACAACCTTTCACCTCCATTGCTCAGTTAGCCGAATAATTTCTCTGTTCTCTAATCGAAGACCTATCACTTACTCATTACTTCAATTTATGGATTTGGATTTCTATCAGTGTCCTCCATTGTTGCAGCTCGCTGACTTCTACGCAATCTCGTCTCCTTCGCGGCATCAATCGGACTCCATCGCCGGAATAATCGGGCTACGCATAGCTCTGCAAGAATCGCTTTTTTCCCTCCGTCCAGGTACACTCACTTTCACCTCTTCAGTACCTTTCCCTTTCTTTACATTTTTTTGAGAAAAAATTAACCGTCTCTCCCGAAGCCGACGACTCCGGATCTCTCCGCGCGCCTGGTATAGCAACTAATGCATTCATTTTGAGTGGTGGTTCTTGTGATGTGTTGTTTGTTATGTTGATGTGTGTGAATTATGTTTGTTGATTTTGATTTAGATATCGAACTTCCATTCACTTCGAGTGATCAAGCACTATACTCTTGGGGAGGTAAAATATTATGAGAAAACTAATTGTTCTGAGTGCTTGTGTGCCGCATCACATTGACTCAAACTTGAAAAACACTCTAGCGGTAAGCCAAACCAACTCGCATTTTGTATGATCATACCCCTGTGTGGAGTTTTTTTGGGGGCAAAATGTGGTTAGATTATCTTAATTTGTTTTTTTGTGTTTAGGTTGCTGCGGATAAACGTGTCAGTGAAGTTTGTGTTGTTTGAGCAAAGTTCAAGTCATATCACCAATGTGTAAGAGAATGTGAACTGCTTTGGTCAAAGTTTATCTGTGTTGGATTTTGGAAAACGGGACTAATGCGTTAGTATCGTAGTATATACGTTATGACATATGGACGCATATGTTGAGTATATCGGATTATATAGTATAATGTTAACATAAAGTTTATTGGGCTGATTTAATGATCTAATAAAGTTACAGGCCCAATTGTCTAATTAATACAGTGTGGGGGCTAAATTTGTAATTGTGCAGAATCCCGAGTTAATTACTAATTGTTGATGGACCAATTAGCAATTAACAAAAGTTAATTTATGGGATTTGGTCCCTGATAATTTATAGGGGTGTCAAACGGGTCGACCCGACCCGTTTATCTGTGACCCGTTGGGTCGAGGGTCGAAAATGACCAGACCCGTTTCTGACCCGCAGGGTAGCGGGTCGACCCGACCCGACCCATCTGACCCGTTAAGTAAAACGACGTCGTTTTGACGAACCAAAACGACGTCGTTTTGGCATGCTTTATCTTTATGAAGACAAAATTTTAGAGGGTCAAACGGGTCGTAAACGGGTCAGCATGACCCGCACGCGACCCATTGACCAGTTGGCAACCCGTTGACCAGTTAGTGACCCATGAACAGCTCAATGCGGGCCAACCCGCCCAAATTCAGGCGGGTCAACCCGTTCAAATTCTGGTGGGTCGACCCGACCCGAATTTTTAACCCGGATTTTAAAAAAAAATTTAAAATTTTTTTATATGGGTTTTTGTTTTTAAAAGTAATGGTGCATTTAAAATATCAATTTTATTTACGAAAAATTTTAAAATAAATATTTTATAAAAATAAGTTGTTATTGACTTGATTCTTCGGTTAACAAGCATTATACTATATATTTTATGCATTTAAATTTCTAAACAAATACTACAATGAAATAAACGGATTTAAAAATGAAATTCTAGCATAAACATTAAACAAATTACATTTGTACTAATTCTTACATTAAAATTGCATGTATTTAAACGAAAATTAGCAATCGGAAGTAAAATTAATTATATACATGATGCAGTTTAGATTCTTAGAAGAAATAATATTTTCAGTGAACTCCATTCCATTCATATACTATACATCACATCACAAATTAAATGCATGCAGTTTAGATTCTTAGAAGAAAATGACATGAAACTAATTCCAAAAAAAAAGGATGAAGAGGTTTTACGTCATCTTCCTTTGCCTTCTCTCAATACCACTCTACATATACATACAAACTTGATTTCTAAACAAATACTACATTGAAATAAACGGATTTAAACATTGAAATTCTTGCACCTACACTATGGGTCACCAAATGCCCAACACGATTCACCCTTAAATCTCCATATTAGTACGTTAGGACATGTTTTAAGATCAATTATAAAAAGATCTATCGCACAATGGGTCACCAGCCAAGAATCATACTTTCTTCCATGCCAAGAAAATCAATGATACGAAATTAATAAATTGGTGTCTTGCAAGCAGCAGCAGCTCTGCTGCACCAGAAGATAAAAATGATACATTTGCTTCACTCTCACACTTCAATGCACATCAAAATTATTTGACGAAGGATAACAAGTAGAGAACAAAAAGTGCCTGTAGCAACCTCACGCAATCATATTATTTTAATGAAACAAAGATTACACTTATCATCAAAATATCAGGAGTTTCTCATCCTTAACAACTTGCACTTATTGCCAATACCTATCAGAGGGAAAAAGAAACAGAAATAGGAAGAATTACCAGATAACGCTCGTGCCAAGTCAATTTGCGGCGTTTCTTCAGGTGGGGAGGGTCTGGTAACGATGACGGAACCTGCACATAGATAGGTCAAGACAAAGCACTAACTAAGTTGTCTTGTCTGGTAAATCAAATGGACATCAAAAATAGCTACCATGGGACGGTCCTTGAGGTGTTTGACATCAAAAATAGCTCCAGTTGCTGCTGCCACTTTGCTTTTAAGTGCGTGGGATCCAATCAGCTCATACTGCCAGCTCCCATCCTGGTAACCCTCACATAGAAGCAGCTCTACATGCCTTGCGTCTAGTGTCTGCATAGTTCCTGATTGCAAAAACCAATTTCAGTGAATGCTTGTAAAAGTAGTTAACCAACAAGCATACTTGCACAGAATCACATTCCAAAAAACATGGTCTACTAGAAAACCTAAGAGAAATCATTCACATTCCTCAATAAACTTGATCCTGACTAGGCCAAATATATCTAACAGCTAAGCCTAATTTCTACACATAATTGAAGAGTATATGGACAAAATAATTACCAAAGTAAACATGTAAAGCAAATTGTTACTCACCTTCACATGTTTCCAGTTCACAAACTGGGCATCTTACGAGCTGCAGATCTGCAAAACATTTGGAACATTAAAATAACCAGAAATTACTAAGATCCCAGGAACTATTCACAAGCGTAGTTGGATTGAATTTAAGGTACCTGCTACCCATACTCCTGTTTTGATGTTACCGAGCACACAAGTCCCACAAGATTCCAACATATTCTCCACAGAATCTTGGTGTGAAATTTTCAACGGCAAACTCAGGCTATCAGTTATGAATGCGACTTGTGAATCAAAGAAAAATCCACCAATTCGCATCCAATCTGATTATCCCACCATAATAAACCAACAGTGAGAAACATTTTTGTAGGGCCTCGGCATGGAAAGGAGAGTTGTCTCCAACAAATACAAGAGTGTGACATCTTAGACCCTTCAACCCACTAGAAATGTCGGTCTCCTGCAAGAGTAACATCAAACCTGTAAACAAAAATTTATGGCGTAGTAGTACAGCAGATTTGACATCAGCTGCGGCGTGGGTATTGAACGGAGGGCGGGTTTGGAGATGTTTTCTGCGTTTATATTGTGTAACCGCGGAAAACCTAGCTTTTCTTATTATCGGATCTATATTCTAAATTGACCAAGAAGACGAGAATCAGATCAGCAGCACAACTTCAACTAAATTATTCAGATCAAACAGAACAAACCCATAAAAGCAACGAAATCAGATCAGATCGAGGAGAAAAGAAGCCATCAACAAACCAAAGCGCATAACGGATGAAAAAAATATCGCCAATATCAAAATTGAATGATAAAAGCACAAACCTTTGATGAGTTGGGTGGGAGGGAGAGATTATACAGAACAGAAAACAGGGATGAGGAGAGATGGGTGGGAGGGAGAGATGGAGAGCTGCAATTGGGTTTGGATCTGCGAGGAAGTGAGGACATGAAAAGAAGAAGCAGAAGGAGCAGTAAACATAAAATAAGACAGTCATCGCGTACAAATTTAAACGGGTCAGGTGGGTCGACCCACGACCCATAGGGTCGACCCGTTATTGACCCATTATTTAACGGGTCGAAAAATGATGACCCGATGGGTCGAAATGAGGGTCGGGTACGGATCGACCCGTCGGGTCGAACCCGTTTTGACACCCCTACTGATAAACATTGCCTTAAAGAAAGATTTTCTATAAAGGTCTAGAAGCATAAAAACTTTGCTTCATAAGGAATTAAGCGGTGCTTAGAAAACAGAGCATCAAGCATAAGGCAGAAAATGTTTTGGTACAATTCCATCTAGCCCTAGGCAACGATTTACCAGAAAACCTTCTTTCCGGATTTCTACATCGATCATGGCATCATCATCAGGTACGCTTCCGCATCCCGTTCTAATTCATGCAATAATTAGATTGATTCGTTCCTGTTGTCCATACGGTTCTAACAATTGGTAGCGGAGCGATCAATTTTGATATTTGTATGAATTGCATATAATCATTGATGCCATGATGATTGATTGCAAAGTTGGGGTTTTAATTTAAGAACCCTAATTCTGCAAAATTAGGTTTTTTGATTAATTAATTGATTCGGGAATTGATTTGGGAATTGATTGATTAATTGATTTCGGGAATTGATTTCGAAATTTCTTGTTGATTTTGGGATTTTGAGGATGAATCCCGTTTTCGCTTCCTGGTTTATTGATGCATGAATTGATGGATTAATTACTGGTTAATTGTTGATTTGATGCATGGCCGGTTGTGGGCTGTTGTTCCGGTTGCGGACTGCTGGGCAGCTGCTCGCCGGAGTTGCAGACGTGCCGGTAGTGGCACCGGCGCTGGAGGTTGAAGACAGAGTTGATTCTGTCTTGGTCTTGGGTAGTGGGCCAAATTTAACTCCTGGCCCATCAGGCAAACAAAGGGAAGGAAGGAGTTGGTTTTATTTTGGCCCATTTGTACTCTAGCCCATTTCTCTACTGCAAATTTTCTTCTTTGCTTACCAATTGCATTAATGGGAATTACCTGCGTGGGAATTGAAATCAATTCCATGGGTGTATTCCAATTTAATTGGAATTACAGTAACCAATAGTAGGAATTGCAATTAATTACCTTTTGCAATTGCATTCCAGTTGCAATTTCCTCTATTGGTTTGTGCAGTGATTGATCAATTAATTGCAGTGAATGCATTTAAATTGGTAATTGGCAATTACTTCACGGTGATTAATTCATGACAATTGGTAGAATCAATTCCAATTGGTGATAAAGTTGATTCAATTATTTTGAACATGAACATCATAAAGTTTAAGATGTTTGTCGGGTTCAAATAATTGATTTATAAAAGAAAGCAGAATAACACTAAGGAAGCTTTTAAGCTTAGCTTGTTTATTTTACTCGATTAATGGAAGTAGTAAAGTCACAAAAGTGACCTCTGCTACGGACATTACCGGGTTGAATATTACAAGTGTGGTGTTAATAATTTCATGCAGATAGTTGTCGACCCAAAGGAAGATGACTATTTGGCAGAAATTATAAACACGATAGTGATGAATTTCAAGACCTATAGCTATTAAGAGATTTATGCGATTGTTTGATCAGCTCAAAGGAAGATTAAATAATTGGCAAAATCAAGCTATACGATTCACACTATGACGCATTAATTAGCTGTGAGTTGTGCCTTTAGTCCAAAGACTAGACACAATGTCATATAATTAATCTTTTGATTTATTCAATGTGTTATTCATTAAGTTTATTGCTTTCATAAAGTTTTATTAAAGTGAGCTGATTAAATGTTGTGTTCTATCAGATATGAACTCAGCAAGCTCGGTATCTGCCAATCTGAACAGTGTACCACTATTATCTTCCAGCAACTTCAAGTTATGGAAGAGAAAGGTAGAGACAGCACTGTGTTGTATGAATAAGGATTTGGCGCTCTGTAAGGATTGTCCCACGGTACCAAACCTCGAAAGTTCTGATAAGGGACTCCAGGCTTTTGAGGACTGTCAACAATCAAATAGAGCTTGTCGTTTGGTCATACTCAGTGCTATCCCTATGTCCATGCAGAGTTCACTGGAAAAGGAACAAAGTGCCAGTAAGATCTTAGAGATCTTAGCTAGTCGCTACACCCAAACAGAGAAGGCTGAGATTAGCGATACCATTCGCAAATTCTTGACCATAAAGTTCAAGGGTGATAGCGACATACGGGAGTATATCCAAGAAATTGTCAATCTGGCTGAGAAGTTGAAAGCACTTAAAGTTGATTTGCCTAATGATTATCTAGTACATCATGTGCTTACTTCTCTACCACCTCAGTACAGTCAGTTTGAGGTGAGTTACAATTGTCAAGAAAAGAAATGGACATTTGATCAACTTACGGTTCAGCTAGTTCAGGAACAAGACAGATTGAGACATGTTACGTTAGACAATGCTCACCTGGCAACTGCCTCTTCATCTGGTTTTAAGAAGAGGAAAGGCAAAGAGACTGCAGGGCGTGATTTTCAGAAGAAACATAAAGGCTCAAATACTGAGCATAAGGGAACAAAGTGTTTTTTTCTGTAATAGGACAGGCCACTTAAAGAAGGACTGCGCTAAGTATAAAGCTTGGCGTATAAAGAAAGGTATGTCCTTGTCTCTTGTTAATACAGAATCCCTTCTTGACTCTATGGCTAAGAACACTTGGTGGTTAGATACAAGAACCACTAACACACATAAGTATTTCTTTGCAAGGCTGTAGAGCGAACCGGAGGCCCATGGAAAGTGAGAGGTTTCTCTATATGGGTGCAGGTGATCCGGTACCGGTTGAGGGCATTGCTACTTTTGGGTTAATCCTATGTACTGGTTATATATTAGAGTTAACAGAGACTTTGTATGTACCGTCTTTTCGACGGAATCTGATTTCTGTTTCCTTGTTGGACAAAGAAGGTTATGTTATCAGATTCGGAAATGATAAAAGTCTCCTTTATTTTAACTGTACTTTGGTTGGAACCGGTGCATTGATTGATTCTGATAACTTGTATTTATTGCATACGGTTGACAACAATAATGAATGTTATGTTAGCGAGTCCAGAGGGATTAAGCGTAAATTGCCAACTGAGGATTCATTCAGGTTATGGCACAGATGGTTAGGTCATATCTCTGCAAGGAGAATAGACCGACTTGTGTCAGATGGAATCCTTGAAGCACTGGATCACACAGACAAACAAGTTTGTATTGAGTGCATAAAGGGCAAAACCATAGACAAGAGGAGGTTTTAGGCTGAGAGATGTACAGAAACTCTAAGACTGATACATACCGATATATGTGGTCTATTCCCTACGGCATCCTGGAATGGTCAATGGTATTTTATCATATTTATAGATGACTTCTCTCGTTACGGTTATTTGTACCTATTAAAGGAAAAGTCTGAGGCATTAGACGCTTTCAAGTCTTTTAAGGCTGAAGTTGAAAATCAACTCGGAAAGACTATTAAAGCTGTCAGATCAGATCGTGGTGGTGAATACTACGGTCGATATGACGGATCAGGTGAACAGCGTCCTAGGCCATTTGCTCAGTTTCTCGATGAGTGTGGGATAGTTCCACAATACATCATGTCGGGGTCTCCTACCATGAATGATGTAGCTGAAAGGAGGAACCGTACCCTTAAGGATATGGTGAGGAGTATGATTGCCAATACCACCTTACCTACATCACTCTGGGGAGATGCCTTGAAAACTGCAGTCTACATTCTCAATATGATACCAACTAAAGTGACTAACAGAACCCCATATGAGTTATGAACTGGCCGAAAACCTGTCTTAAAGTATTTAAAGATTTGGGGATGTCCAGCAGAGGCAAGGCCTTATAAGCCTGATGAAAGAAAATTAGACCTAAGGACTGTTAGTTATTATTTTGTTGGATATCCGGTGAGGTCACGGGGGTATAAGTTTTACAACCCTACTACCAGAACATTTTTTTGAGACGGAAAATGCTCGGTTCTTTAAGGATATTGAGTTTGGAGGGGAAGATAGACAGTCAGATGTCAGTTTTGAGGAAGGTTCAGTTTATACTTCCTCATGCGGTTCTTGAGGGTCAGGATGAGCTCATTGTTCATATTCCTGTTTTTGTCCCTCAGCAGGCAAGAAACGACATCATTAATCTTCCTACAGGACAAGATCCACAGGTTATACTTGAGGATCATCAAGAAGTCCATGAAGATCCACAACCGGATCAAACTCAACACCCTCAGATGGTTAAGAACCAAGGAGATATGCCACTTAGGAGGTCCACTAGAGTGAGAAGAAATGCGATTTCGGATGATGATATCGTATTTCTGCAAGAACATGAGGAAACTGTTGACTCTTTGGAGGATGACCCACTCACCTTCAAAGAAGCCATTGGTTATTCTGATGCTCAAAAGTGGATACAGGCCATGTCGGATGAATTCCAATCCATGAAGGACAATGGCGTTTGGGAGCTTATACCATTGCCTAAGAATCTGAAACCGATAGGTTGTAAATGAGTTTTCAAAATCAAACGGGATTCACAAGGCAATATAGAGAGGTAAATAGTACGTCTTGTTGCGAAAGGATTCACCCAAAAGGAAGGAATAGACTATAAAGAGACATTCTCTCCAGTTTCATCGAAGTATTCTTTTAGGACTATTATGGCCCTGGTGGAGTATTTTGATCTTGAGCTACATCAGATGGATGTAAAGACTGCTTTTCTCAATGGGGATCTTGAGGAAGAAATCTACATGAAGCAACCAGAAGGTTCATCCTCTAACGAGGATAGTCAACTGGTTTGTAGATTAAAGAAATCTATCTATGGGCTCAAGCAAGCTTCTCGTCAATGGTACTTAAAGTTCCATCGCATTATTATTTCATACACTTTCAAAGTAGATTCTGTTGAGGACTGTCTGTACCACAAGTTCAGTGGGAGTAGATTTGTATTTCTATTGTTATATGTGGATGACATTTTGCTTGCTACTAACGATGTAAAGCTTCTTCAGGATACTAAGGCTTTTCTCTCAGATAACTTTGAGATGAAAGACCTTGGTGAAGCGTCATTTGTGCTGGGGATTCAGATACACCGTGATCGTTCACGGGGTACCCTTGGACTATCACAAAAGGGTTACATCGATAAAGTACTAAAGAGATTTAGCATGCAAAATTGTAAACCACATGATACTCCTGTCTCCAAAGGTGAAAAATTCAGCCTTGACCAGTGTCCTAAGACAGATTTGGACCGCAAGTTCATGGAGGGTGTTCCATATGCTTCGGCTATGGGTAGCATCATGTATGCGCATGTTTGCACCCGTCCAGATCTTGCATTTATAGTTGGCATGTTGGGGAGAAACTAGAGCAATCCCGGAAGGGATCATTGGGTTGCAGCTAAAGGAGTCTTTTGGTACCTGCAGAAAACGAAAGACTACATGCTCACATACAGGAAATCAGATCAGATTGAGATCATTGGGTATTCTGATTCTGATTTCGTTGGATACCAAGATAGTCGGAGATCGACTTCAGGATATGTCCTTCTTTTGGCTGGGGGAGCGATTTCTTGGAAGAGTGCTAAACAATCACTCGTCGCTTCTTCCACTATGGAGGCAGAGTTCGTAGCTTGCTACGAGGCATCCAGTCATGCTATATGGCTGCGAAATATGGTTAAGGGATTGCGAGTTGTCACTGCTATTGAGAGACCTTTGAGGATCTTTTGTGACAACCGAGCATCAGTGTTGTACTCCAACAGTAATCAGAGTTCATCCAGGTCTAAGCACATTGATATAAAGTTCCTTGCCGTAAAGGAAAGAGTTCAGAGTGGTCAAGTTAGCATTGAGTTACTGGGTACAAATGCAATGATTGTGGATCCGCTGACAAAGGCATTGACACCTGTTGCGTTTCATGGCCATGTATCGAGCATGAGTGTCCTAAAGTTAGATTCCTGAGACTAGTGGGAGCTCACTTTGTACTTCTGTGACTCATGGATGTGTTGACTGTGTATTATGTTATTTCACAGTTTATGGATATTGATTTTATTCAATATATGCTCTGAATGTTTAATCTCATAAAGTAAAGAGGATCAGTTGGAAATAGACATGTATAGATCATTTCACATGTAATTTCCATGTTGCACATGCACATTGGATCCATGTCATTAATTAGTTAGTGCTCGTAATCATCACGAGTTTAGTCGCTTGAACTGCGACGACTGCTCTTTTGGTTCTTACATTGATGAAATTAATGGACCGGATTGAATTGGACAAAATACATGCTAGCATTTGGGGAGTTAACATATGCTTATATGACTGAAGGCTAGTACTATAAGGATCGCACATTGTCGAGTTGTCCAAGTGGGAGATTGTTGGATTTTGGACAATGGAACTAGTGTGTTAGTACTGTAGTATATACGTTATGACATATTGACGCATATGTTGAGTATATCGGATCATATAGTATAATGTTAACATAAGGTTTATTGGGCTGATTTAATGATCTAATAAAGTTACAGGCCTAATCGTCTAATTAATACAGTGTGGGGACTAAATTTGTAATTGTGCAGAATCCTGGGTTAATTACTAATTGTTGATGGACCAATTAGCAATTAACAAAACTTAATTTATGGGATTTGGTCCCTGGATAAACGTTGCCTTAAAGAAATGTTTTCTATAACGGTCTAGAAGCATACAAATTTTGCTTCATAAGGAATTAAGCGGTGCTTAGAAAACAGAGCATCAAGCATAAGGCAGAAAACGTTTTGGTACAATTCCATCTAACCCTAGGCAATGATTTACCAGAAAACCTTCTTCCTGGATTTCTACATCGATCATGGCATCATCATCAGGTACGCGGAACGTTCTAATTCATGCAATAATCAGATTGATTCGTTCCTGTTGTTCATACGGTTCTAACAATCTGATCTTGATAATTGCTTAGTTTGTACTCATCTCTCAGGTTTTGTCCTCATACCATGACTTGAGTTCTACAGTACTTTGGTTTTATTTATGAGTGATGCGCATGGTCAATTGGATGATAGGACTAGATGTTTATTCAGTTTCCATATGATAGAAATTGCATTACGTGTGTGTATGAACGCATGCACGCTTCTCAGATGCAAAATTTATTGACATGGAATAAATCTGCAGATGGTGGAGTATTTAAAGTCTTCATCAAGAAATGGCTGCAGGATTTGAAAGATGATATGGAAGAACCATTGCAAGCTCGGTTCATATTTAAGAATGGTATCAAATGTGCTGCAGTTTGTCAGCATCTATTGATAAAATTGTTGATGGTTTCAGTAGTTGAGGTAGAAATTTTGAGCCTCATTTTGAAAGGTTTTGCTGTGTGGTTCAGTTTTCATTTTTACTGTTATTTTCATGTTGAGAAATCTGTTTTAAGTGAATGTATACTGCCTATTGACGTGCAGGTTTCATGGTAGTGTCTTGGAAAGTGGAGCAAAAGGCAAAGTTGATGGACTTTCTTGTTCAGTCTCAGGCCGTGATCTAGGAGCATCTGATGTGATGGAAAAATCAGTGAAAATTGGAGATAGGACAGTCCTGTTTTTGCCAATCTTTTCAGAGCTCTATGAATCTCCAACATGTTTCTGCACTCACAGGCTTCAACATTTTTTAGAGGATTAACTTGGGATCCTTAACTGATGGTAAATCTCATACAATAAACTCATATCTTTCAACATGTTGAGCATATATTGTCCTTTTTGTGCTTTTTAAAGGTTTGGTTGCCTAAGTCTTTCACTTTGTTGCCAGTTTGGTACTTAAGGATTTTTGCATGAAATTTTAAACTAATATTCTGGTGGCATTACGCCAATTATATTGCCATGTTTTGTTCTTTTCATTATATCTTAAGGTTGATTTTTATTTATTTATTTGTAATTCTAAACCAAACTCGATACAGGTAGTCCACATTATTGGGAAGCATGCATTTAGGTCAATTATAGATAAATAGGGGAGCAGGATCTTGGTAGCTAGGCGACGAAGAGTGAGATCAAGTGTTGCATGGTGGGCTTCACTTCTTTTATCTCCACTAGATTAGAAGTTCTCTTTATGGAAATCAAACTTAGTATCTGTGTTACGAGAGAAATCCAAAGCTAGCTGGCGAAGCTCCTTTGTTAACACTGGTTGCCCACAGTAAAACACCCCTGCAATAGCAAAAGGAAAAATATTATAACAAGAAGAATTCCACATGTATAAAAGATGTATAAAAAATATAAAAGATGGATAGTGGAACATAAAGCTTTATAACAACAAGAAAAAATGACATAAAGCTATAGAACCATTAAAAAGAATTGAAGTATTTTTCCTTTTTAACTCATAACATAAAGCTTTCACCTTTTTTTCTATTTGGAATTCTGGAACCAGAAAAAATAGTAGCTTTTTTGTATATCTTTTTATATATGTTACCGGAGTTAGGAGTACGGGCCATAAGTAACTTCCTAATGCAAACTTTCCAATGGATAGTGGTAAATTACTGTCTGAAATAAATGATTATCTAACTTTCATGTTCTCTCACAAAAGCCTAACACCTCATAAGTATTGTAGTCTTTTCCATCTTTTTCGTAGGAACCACAGGTTTAAAGAATTCCTCAAGAGTGCAAAGTATTGAAATGATTGATTATGAGTAATAGTGCTGGGTTATAAGATAAACTAAGCAGTAGCAAATAATAGGGGATTGGGGAAGAACTGGACTTACCAACTCTTTTGTTAGGGTGATCAAGAGCGATGCCCTTGTAAACACTCCGCCAATTAGGCTTGGCAAAGTGGGACTTGACCCTTGTGCCAGAGACGATATCAACACCATTTTTTGCATGCTTCAAAGACTGAAGCATAGTGATGAGGGCGGACCTCGCGTCGCCTTCTTCATAAACACTGGTGCAATAGTTGTGCAGCTCTATGACATGATCATGGTCTTGTTCAGTTGCCTCATCCATCACCCCTTTAAACCAATCAAAAGATCCTTGCTCTCTAGTCACCCAATAGAAGTAAGCCCTCCTCGTTCTAAATTTTTCTTTTCTTTTCTGTGCATTGGGACTGGGAATCCTTTTGTGTGCCTTGTTGTTGCCTGTCCCAGAAAAACCATTTTCTAGTGCACCATTCTCTTCGTCTTCAATGGTCCTGATGTTATTCACTATGTCCTTGACAATGCTGATCATTGGGGTTGCTCCAATTCCCAGACCCACCAGCAAAACCACCTCATATTTCTGATAGTCTTGTGCTGGTGCTCCATATGGTCCGTCAATCACAACTCTTGGGAGACTGTTGATTTAGAATAAAATCATAACGTCAGTATAAACAACAAGAAGAATATTGAAATTTTTTCTTTACGGCATTAAAAAGGAAAAATACTTCAATTCTACAGTGGTTATCCAAATCCAGTGTGAGATTGTGTGAATGTGTTTGTTATATGTCCCCGTCTTATGGTGGGGGTCCTAGTGGTTGAACGTGTTCAGTTGCTGGGATTTTCATTTCCAGAAATTGGTTTCTTGGATGTAAAATCCTTCAAGACAGTTGTTCATTTGTGCATTAACTAATCTATTGCATGTCCTAAGATGTTCCAAGTACAATCCAAATAAACTAGGTGTGCATCTATCTTATTGTAATCCTAGTTTTGTCCTCTTCTGTGGCAATTATATAAGTAATTGGTAATCATCAACGTGTTTAACTTTGCTGAAAGGAACATTTAATCATTTGGGAAATGGTAACTAAGCTCTAAAATAGACTAATGCAAATTGGTTTGCTCTTTCTTGGGACAAGTATATCAGCATTGCCGGTTCTATACCCAGCTACTCAAGATTCTGCTAAAAATGGAGGTTGACTTTAACCATATGTTGTGCTTGTCACGTTCACAGCATGATTCCACTAACAAGGTTAGTAGATACCAGATAGATATTCTTGGGTTTCTTTTGAAATGGTTTCATATATTAAATACATTAACTTGCATTAGTAAAACCTTGACGTTTCATAATGTTGTGCATCTTTTGAAAAATAAGTTTTTTTTTTGGTTAAAAAAAACCTGGTTATAATGACTTACTTTGGAGTGTGATTGTCTTGGAAGCCAGCCGTGAGGACTTCGCTTTCTCCTATAGGAAGTGGTCGACACACCTAAGAAACCAAAATGCAAACTGGAGTTAGCCACAGGCCCACAGCAAAGTAGTAATAGAAGCTTATTGAAAAATACGGAAAAACAGTTTTTTCACAGAAAAACACCTTTTCAAATACTGTTCTAAGCTGACCAGTCCAATCACCAAGAGTTCTGATGTGAACACTTAGATAATTATCGTCCGGGGAAGAAGTAATGGAAAATGGGTGCCTGTATTAACATGTAAAATTACCATTAATGGAGATGAAAGTAATTAATTAATGGGAATTTTATTCTTAATCAGTATCTGTTACCATACCATTCAAATGGAGAGACTGCAGCACAATTGACAAACATGTATTGTCCACTCTTGTATCTGAATCCATGCGGCTTTGACATATGTAGTGCTAACACGTTTCCAGGATAAACAGCCACCTTCAATACAATAAACAGCCATCTTTTGTCATACATGGCACCCTCATCTATTTACCACAAGATGCACACACATAAAATCAAGAAATTGCTTGTACCTTTTTCATAGTAACAGCCTTGATGCTGGATCTGAGTGCCCTAGTCAATCTTTCACAAGCATAGAGAATGACAGGAACTGCCAAGTACATCCAAGTCTGAAACAATACAGAAAAGAGTCATTCGAGCCCGAGACTCTACCGGTAGTTTACTAACAAGAAACATAAAAGTTAGTGAAAGGAGAATGTGTGACCAGGAACTTACTGTTTTCTTGTACCATGTATGAGTCAAGTATAGGTGAATCCCATGCACAATCAGCAAGGTATACACAATTACGAACAAGTGGTGAGAATACCAGAAAGCATTAAACCCAGTGAGTTTCTTGAGGAAATTAGGCAATTTGAGCTTGTTTCTCCTGAACCAAGGAGCAGCAAGAGTGAAAGCAATTGCCATCAACACAACCATGACAATACCAGTCACTCCTTCCACTGACTTGACAAAATACCAATAATTTGAAGGTTGAGTTCCGAAAAATGGTTCCATCAGTTCCCACTTCTTTTCATCTGCATGAAGTAGCCTAGGGAAGTCACATGCCAGATGAGAAATCCCATGGATACCAACCCCAAGTGCAATCCCCATTGCTATCACCTACACAAACAGAACGCAGAACACAAGTAAGTTGTCTGCAGGTGGCGAAGTAACAGCAAGGGTTCGAGTTTGAGAGGCAAAAGTACCTTGTGGAAATTAAGGTTGTCATCAAAAGGAACGGCAACACCTAACTTGGTCTTATTCCTGAGCCAGGTGATGGTGTTTCTGCAGACGGGTAGTAGAATTATAGCCATATTCAGTTTCAGTGTCTCTGCTGCTCCTTTTGCTATGCAAACACAATGACCCATCACCTCGAATGCCTCTCTGCGCCTGTACTGCACATACTTGTATGCAAATAAACCAGCCATAACCGCAATCCATAGGGCCATTACCCAAACTCTCTTCCAGTTAGCTAACAAGAAGTACTTAGTTTGTCTGCACCACCTTCTTACTGGGTTGTAGTCTATAGTTGGCTTAAGCTTCTGGCTGAGCATTTTGCTCAGGTTTCTGCTCTCTCCTACCGCACCAGATTGGTTTGGTCCTTGAAGCAGAAGCATTTCTAGACTTTCGATCTGATTTTTGAACAAGAAAACAAAAATACTAAGCCCCATCAAGGAAAGTAAAAGAAGAATCTTTGAATCTTGAATACATGGGTTGGGGTTTGTCTATTTACCATTATGTATCCACGATTTTCTGTATCTAACTCCTCCATGATAAAGGCTGCATATTCCTCAGCTTGCTTCTGGATAGTGGAGAGTTTGTTCGCAGAAGCACTAAGTGTGATAATCTGCAGATTAATGTAAATTATCTTAGCTAATTAATTCGATGGTTTGATCAAGAAAAATTTCAATAAGTAACTTAAAGGCTTTACCTCCCTGACTTCCTGTTCTGTAATTCTGCCATCTGCATCTTTATCAACCCTGCATTTTTTTTCCCCACAATCTCTTGAGTTTCAACCCCAAAAACCAATAACAACATTCGAGTCGGAGAAGAAAATGAATCAAAGAAGGAAAATTTACATGTCAAAGAAAGTTTGAAGCCTGGAATCAAAGCTCTGATCAGAAATCTGCTCCCAGAATTCTTTAAGCACATCTTTACTAATCGAATCGCCTTGTATGTGTCGCTTCCTAGCAAGTGCATTAAACAACTCTCCTGCAAACTCCTTGGACTCCTTCATTCCTGCCATTTCCATAAAAGTTATAGCAAAATGTTCCAAAAGCTCCAAATTGGGGTGAAACTTTTGTGTTGGCAATTATTTATATATCTATCTACCTATGCATTCATAGAATCTCGCTCGAGGAAGCAAGCCATTGGTAGAAGCAGTCATTTCTTCAAATCGCTTCTCCACAGCAGTCCACCCAGCACCTCCATCTTTCTTGCTGATGAACTTAAGCCCCTTCAGAGCATAAGCAGCAGCAGTTTTCGACCGGTCGAGGCGAGGAGTAGCTGCAGAAGTATTTGGTTTCTTGGAGATAGAAGCTAACTTCTTCAGCTCATGAGAAACCTGTCTGATTTTTGAAGAAGCACCTCTCACAATCTTGGAAGCAGGTCTCTTCTCCAAACCTTTTGCTACTAATGCAATTTCAGGGTTTTCTCCAGGAGAAGTCCCGCTTGCAGCAGCTTTATGAACATGAAGACTGATCTCCAATAATTGCTCATCTTGAGCAGCAACATTGCTGCTGCTGGATGTTGTCGTCTTTGGTATGTTGAATCTTGCAGCTTTTTGTGTTAGAGGTCCTTTAAATTGGACTACTCTTCCACTCCCCACCTGCTCTGTATCAGAATTATATTGCGCATGATGGTGTTGATGTTCTTCTTCTTGGGACATTTCTTGCATCCTGGTTGACTTAATTTCTGACACCAAGAAGGTTCGAGCAATTCTTTTAAAAGTAGCTAGCTCAGGAATTTGATCACACTAATTATTAATGTGGAAAAGAAGCATGTAAGTTATGAAATCAATATTTTAGGGGAAAGAGGAAATTTTTTCAATATTTTAGTTTCTCCCTTTCCTTTCTGATTTTAATTTGCTGCTTAGCTTCTACTATCATGGTGGTATACGAGTATTTAAAGAGGCGTTTCCACCTACCTTTGATTTTCATAATGGCACCATTCAGTTCTGAACAAGAGGCAATGATCATGTCAATCAGTCACGTTTAGACAAAATGGCACCGTTTAAATATGCATGGCAATAAATTCGAGTTCATGGGGAGCCACTCTCATTTCTTCATATGAAAGAAATATTATTGGATGTAAATTATCGGTTGTTTGCTCATAATAAAATAACAATAAAAATTTGAATTTGAATTTTTCATCTGTTTATCTGTTGTTGTTTTAATATGTTTTTATTAAAAATGAAAAACTTGTTCGTAAGTTGAGGGGGTAGTTTTAGTTATATTATATTATTACGGTCCAAACCTGGTGATAGTAGCAGCCGAATATTTATTATATTTTGGTTAGGATAAACATATGACTTTTCAACGATTAAAACATATAATATAAATATATTTTATTTTCTTCTTTACGCGTTAAATGCCATAAGCAAAACTTATATATAAATATATAACAATAGACCATACATTAGACATACATTAGTTTAATCTGTAAAGTTAATTGTGTGGGATCATGTGTTCTACAGTTCTAGTCTTCACCATGATTTAACTTTTCACACCAGAAAATGGATTCGGCAAAACCTGCCCGTTCAAATCTTAATAACTTAATTAGTAGTAGTAATTTGGGTATCGCATTACGAGTTTGGGTTTGATTAATTTTTTTTCGAATATGGAAACTAAATTAATCATTTAAAAAATTGATTAAAAATATTTTTCAAATAAGAAGACTAAATAAATCATTTAAGGGTTTGATCGTAACAACTATGCTAATAATATTTGTTTTTTACTGTCATTTGTACATGAGTATATAATTTCAAGCTCATCTTTATACATTTATGTGTCATTAATTAATGGGGATTATTTGTTCAATTTTTGCGTGAAATATTTCGTTTCTTTTTATATGAAAATATTTTCCTATTTTTAATTCTTGTAACACTTTGATCCAAAATTTAAATTGTTGATTAACACGTTTTGGATTGGACCCATAATAACTGGACCGGATATAGCCCAATCAACCTTACACAGTACGTCATCACTACATCCTAAAGCCCAAAACCCTATCATTCGTAGGATTTGGGAGGGAAAATTAACTAGGAAAAGAAAAAAAACCCGAAACTGAACTTGCTTCCGCCCGAGTCATCCCCTTCCTCGTTCTCAAAAGGGGATGGCTTTCTATTTCCATCCATTTTCTACCCCCTTCCTCAATTCCTTACCATGAAGGATTCATCTTTTCCTTCCAGAAGCATAGACGCCGACGATTCAACTTTGCCTCGCAGTAGCAAAAAGCCCAAAACACTCATTACCAAATCTGCCATCATTCATCTCCATCATTTCGACTTCCCTCTCACTTCAGCATCAACAGGCACGCCTCTCGAGTCGGTACAACTAGAACCGGAAAGGGTTTACACGATTGGTCGAACTGATGGGCTATGCGATTTCGTCTTCAAAAGCCGTCTAATCAGTAAGCAACACTGCCAGATTTTGTTTGACAGTTGTGACCGCAAAATTTACATTCTTGACGGGACACTTCTACCGTTTTGTAAAAATGATAGTAGTACTGATCACAGGAGTAGTGATTATGTTAGTGAATTCAGGAGAAGGTTACTTTGTTGCGATGAGTTGCAAGGGGAAGGGAAAGTGAGGGTTAGGGTTTCGTTAAATGGGGTGTTTGTTAATGGGGTTAGGGTTAGGAAAGGCGCAGCTAGGGAATTGCGTGCCGGGGATGAGGTATTGTTGGTTTGTGGTAATGAGAGTGTGTGTGGTTTTGGTGTTCGAATTGGCTTTTTTATCCAGGGGGTTGTTTTTAAGGAGGAGGTTCTTGTGGGGTTAAACGAGAGGAATTGGTTGTTTGAGCCTGGGCTGGACTCGGTGGGGCATTCACAAGGATCAGTGTCCAGTGGGAGGAGAAACAAGAGGGTTTTTGCAATTCGTGGAGATGAAGTTATGTGCCAAGAAGAGAGATGTGGTTTTCCAAGAGGGAAACATGGAGGTATAAGTAGGAGAGCAGAGCTTTTATCGAGGCGTTGTAGAGAGATATTGTGTAGTGATGATCCTTTGTTGTGTGTTAGGCAATGTAATTTATTAGATTTTGGAAGAGAAATTGGAAATGCTTTTAACAAGAAGTTGCACTGTGCTTCTGGGGTGTCCCTGGCTGATAAAAGTAAAGACCCTGTAGGAGGTAAAAAGCAGTCGAATAATTGTGCTCTTGGAGAAGAAGGGATTCCTGACGGGAACCTTTTCATTGACCAGAATGTACGAAATAGTAGAGAGTTGGGTGATGTTGAGTGTGATTCTGCTGGAGGTGATCATTTGCAACAGAAGGAAATCATCATGATCAGTTCTGAAAGTGATGTAATGGAAAATAATTGCGAGACTTCAACATTGGATTTTTTGGGCAAGGACAATGCTTCTTGTATTGGCGGTCTTGCCCAGGTGAACACTCCGGAAAAGATTTGTCTGCCACCAGGGAAGAAGTTCTATCTGAACCGCCTTCATTTTATGGACCGTGGCTCATTTGGTCATCAAAATGTCATTTCCTTGCCAGAACTTCTCCATCCTATTGACAGTATCTTACAAATGTTTATTGCCACATTTACTAGTGATATCTCATGGTAAAGTTGCATATTTTTTCCACAGTTTTGTTTTTGTTTCCTATCATGATCTGTAAATTCTGAGTAATTAATCTTTGCTTTTCTAGAGAGTTCATTCATTCAGTATTTCTTTGCAATTTTAAGTTGATATACCTGGCTTATCTTATGCTGGGGCCTACTGTTTACATCATTTTCTGCTTTTAAGGCTAAAAGAGATCTTGTGCCAGGTTTCTATCACACTGTGAGATACCAGACCATCTGCCAGTAACAATTGCTTGTCAGGACACTGAGAGATGTTGGAGTTCCAGTTCTGCTAGCCGAACCGCTATGCCTTATTCAGACTTCCCAAACTTAGTTGTAGTGTAAGTTCTTCACTTATTAAAAAGAAAAAAGAAGTTTAACTACAGTGAACAAACAGTGTATTGATGGTTAAAGCCTTTTGCAATGTGGTCCATTTACTACAACAGTTTTCCTCCATTCCCTGAGGCGATAGCATTTGGTAAAGATCGCAAGAGACGGGGCATTGCTTGCCATCATCCAAAGTTGCTTGTTCTACAAAGAGATGATAGCATCCGTGTTATCATTACTTCTGCAAATTTAGTACCAAATCAGGTCAGTACCTAATTTTAGTTTCCTTTTACATGATATATGATGTTCATATAAATTGGTCAGCTTCCCCAAACGATCTTTGCTGTTTAACATGTAACATCTGGAAATGAAATATCTAGAATTTCTTTTTTTTTTGGAATTTAATTTGTTCCTCTCTCAACTGAGGACTTTGGGTGCATATTTGCTCTCCCTCTTGTGGGGAGAGGGAGAGATAGGCTTGCTTTTTCCTTACATGCCTAAAAGATTTGCTTCCTTATGCATGGGTTTTGTACCCCTTGATTCCAGAACTTGGAGACCATTCTGGGTGTAACTGTGTGCTTAGATTTGTTGTCTCTGGGGCTTAGTAAAATCCTTCATCATTATTTTGATGGGAAGTTCTAATAGCCAGAAAGACATGTATTGTGTCGTGTGATCAATTTGCACCATGGCAGGAATCTCTGTTAATTGGGTTTTTTTATTTTCTTCTACTGAAATAATGAATTTTTACTTGTGGTTAAAATATTTTCCCCTATTATTTTGTCTAGCCAGAAATCTAGCATTTTAAAAGATGTTTACATCATCACATTGTCACACATTAGTTCTTGTGACTCTTACAGTGGAACAATGTGACCAATACTGTTTGGTGGCAAGATTTCCCTCGCAGAAGTGCACCTGATCTCTCATCTCTATTCATTCAAGTTCGCGATGGAGAAAGGAATAACAACAGTGGGTCTGATTTTGCTGCTCAGCTGGCTGGCTTCATGGCATCTCTTGTGATTGATGTACCTAGTCAGGCCCATTGGATTATTGAGTTGACGAACTACAACTTTGAAGGGGCAATGGGATATTTAGTTGCTTCTGTACCAGGAATTCATTCTTTCAGACCATCCAATGTGAGTATCTTTGTTTTGGATGCATGTCTCCACATGTGTACCTTTCTTACATGAAGCTGCCATTATCTCACTGCTGTCTCCTGGGAAGTCGACTTCTAAATCTTTTGCCCTTGACATTTGTTATGGCATAAATTGAAGCCCACTTTCACCTTTTCTCATAATAAAAAAGGTTTCAGTAAAATGTTATATTGTTCTCACTCCTCGTTTTTCCTTTCCCACACTTATCAGTCTGAGTTACAGTCATTTGGAGTGAAGTTCCTGGGCTCAGTTGAAGCATCCGTTGTTGGCTTAAGCCATCTTTTTCACATGAATGCTGACAAAAATGGGGCACAGCTCAAGCGGTTGGCTACTTACCTCAGGAAATCATGTGGAAAGTCATATGGAACAGTGGAAGTCGTTTTAAGAAGGAATACTAACATACTTGCAGACGTGAATGCCGTGAGCATTCTTGTTTCTAATCCTGATAAATCTTCTGACGACGGTGAGGCTTCCACTGCTTGATTCATGACCTGCATACATGCATGTATGCAGCATTCATTGTCTTTAAGAATCTTAACTTATAGATATTTGGTCTGCTTAACATACTAATTATATGTGTTTACTTATATTAGTGACTGTTTGAGGTTAGATTCTTTACCTTATATAAATTTCACTAAAATATTTTCTATTCTTTACCTGAAATTGAAGATTGAGCTTTCCTGCTTTGTAGTCTTTTATGTTACTTCATGCCACTAGACCCTTCCTTAAGTATTGTTTGCCAGCTTGTCTTTTTGTTTTGTGAATTTTGGACCAGTGTTCTTTCCAGCTTTGGTTTTTTCTTAGGGTTCCACCTGGTGTGCGAATATTATAGTTTTCCATGGCATTAGATGTTGTTAGCTTCAGAGATTATCATTGAATTTAGGCATGAACTGACTTGTCTTGCCTCATTTCTTGCTGTAGATTGCACTCAGCTTGGTTTTCTGCCTAGAAATGTTGCAAAATGGGTCTCTCCATTGTGGGACAGTGGGTTCTTTAGATTCTCTGGATATGTTTATTCTAAAGAAGCCCTTGCAGCTGCTACTGGTGGCAGCAGCATAAAACTGCAACTAATACTACGTGTGTCACAGGTATGATTTTTTCTTTTCATAGTTTGGCTAGAAATTATTGGATGTTTAGATTTTTCTTGTGTCATTTATAAATGATATGTTGCTGACTTTTACAGGGGCCTCACTTTTCAGATATGATAAGGAAGATGCAATCTGAACATGTTATTGCATTCTCCACGTTCATTGCTTCGATTCAGAGGTGCACCGCCCTTTGGCGATTGCAAGAGGTAAGTGCACTTCAAGTGATAAAGTGGCTACAATTTGCCTGAGTAATGGGTATTAACTTGACCAAGTATACTAATTTTCTGCATCTGACACAGATACATATCTAAATTTATTTTTTTAAAGACCACCTCAAGGTTTGAGCATTTGCAATATATGACAGTAGGATTTAAGATACTTGTCGTGGTGGATGGATCCAGGCTATCTAGCTTGAAAAACAATAACTAGGAGCTACCTTGATAAACAATAAGTGGGATTCCCTTTATCAGATAGTTCTTTGTTTAATTCTCTCGTCTAAAGTTTTCCTTTTTCTTTCTTTTTTTAACAAAAGGTTCTTGGTAAGTACAAATGGCCTGAAGCAGAAGAATCTGATTTTGTTTATGGTGAGCTTATTCGACCAGAGCCTTAATTCTTCTCCAGATATTTGAACTTATTATTATTACTTTTTTAAATATGCAATCTGTTATGCAGGTTCATCCTCAGTTGGGTCATTGGTCAATGCTCAATTTCTGGCTGCATTTTCAGCAGCTGTTGGAAAGAGATCGATGCAGCTCTTTGATTCTGAAGAATCTGATCCAGAGGTAATGTGAATTAGTTGCTCTAAATATGAATGACAATTGAAACTATACAGATTTCTGTCTGGGAGTCACTAGTTTATTGATGCTGTTGCCACTTGATAGTGGGGCTGCTGGAGCGCTAGCCAAGAATTGAGAAGTCCATCCATGAGAATTATTTTCCCTACAATCCAGAGAGTAAAGAATGCAAGCGCTGGAATCTTGTCTTCAAGGCACATTCTCTGCTTCTCTGAGGTATGCGGGCTTTTTATGAGCATTAAATTTTGTCGTATAATGAATATAGTATGCTGTGTATTGCCCATTTTCTTGCTTCTGGTTTGTATGGGTTCAACCCAGTCTGATCCAATTGGTAAGAAGAGTTACCTTCCCTTCTATGGGTTTAAGGGCTACAAGTTGGACTTGTTCCTCCAGGCACTAGATAGGCAGAATCGATTCTGTTGTGCTTTCCCTTGTAAACCTATAATCAGCCTTTAGTTGGATATTAGTCATAGCTTTGGATCCAGTCTATTAAAATTATCATTATTGTTATTTTATCACCTGAAAGCTGTATTTATTCCATTTCTTTCCTTGTTTCTCAATTGTTCTACAATACAGAAAACATGGCAAAGGTTGAAAACTTCAGACGTACTTTGTGATGCAGTTCCTAATCACCACGATAGAGTGGGGTATCCAATGCACAGCAAGGTAAGAATTTTGCTTGAGTGGTTGGAATCAATTGTATGATAGAGTATTTAGTACCTTTTCACTCTTATAAAGCTGCTGTCCCTGACATCTCTGATCCCCCATTTCCATTATGATCACTACACCTCTTAATCTTATCATATTTAGTACAGATTCTGAGTTTGTGCTCAAGTCATTCACATGGCATATCCAATAGGTGAATAATCTAGAATGGGAAGGATCTATTTGCTCTTTTTTTGAACTCCTAAAATACTGAAATTATACTTGTGGCATGATTGTGGATGGATGTTATAAGCTGTTTCTTGACTTGTTTGTTGTCAGGCAATGCTGTCTGTATATGTGTGCTTGTAGACGATTCCATTTTGAAAAACTAAAACAGAACATCAAATGCAGGTAGCTTGGAGATGCTTCCGGTCTAAGTCTGATGCATCTTCTCTTGGCTGGGTTTACTGTGGGTCGCATAATTTTAGTGCTGCTGCTTGGGGACGACCTATCTCCAATCCATTTGGTCGAGAGTCAAACGATGGTGTAAAAGTAAAACCGAAGAATCCACTGGGTTTGGGACTTCATGTTTGTAACTATGAAATCGGGATCATTTTCGTCTTTCCACCAACAGAGACAAAAGGCATTGCTAACAAAGATTGTGCTAGCTTGGATGATGTTGTATTGCCGTATGTTGTGCCAGCTCCAAAATACACGCCAACTGATCGTCCAGCAACGAAGCGCGCTATGAGAGAAGCATTAGCTGAACTCTCTGACCAGGAGAGGGAAAGGCTAATGGGTTTGTTGTTGTCCACTTCACAAGAACCGACAGAAGAGATCCCTGATGACGATGAGGAAGTTACTGAAGCAACTGAGTGTGTTGTGGAGGAGAAGGAAGAGGAGAAGGCTTATGCTGAGATGTTATGGAGTCAGGTTGACTCTTCCCAGAGCTGTTGATCTCCCGTCGTATGCCGAAAAATGTTACGATCACTTCGAGCACGACGAGCAGTCTCAGTAAATTACAAATACAGCATTATTTGTCCCAGAAAACTCAATCCCATTTGTCTGCAGGAATTGTGGGCAGAAACTCATTATTTGTAGCCAGTTTAGGTGATACAATAGAGGATACGATTTTACAGGTAATTAACCCCCTTATTCAGTAAGTAATGTTGTTGCGGATAAGATTATCAGATACCTCATTTCTTGTATTCTTTCAATGTATTTTTCTGTATTTTACAAGTTTTTACCGAAAGTAATCAAAATGTAAATCTACTCTTTCTAAAATATATATACTTCATGTCTTGTTAGACTAGTGATTTGAGCTGAGATTGAAATCAGGTTATTATATACCCGATTGTTCGCTTATTCTTCATCGAGCCGACAAAATTTTGGAGTGGAATTACACAGTGACGCCACCTTTTGTACCAAGTTAACTAATGTTATAATATTATGTGTTTGATGCCAGGTAAGCTTCCATATCCTTTTAATAATTTATAAAATGTAATTAATATTATAGTTATTGATTGAATATTAATATATTTAGAATATAAAAATTTATAACATTAAAAAATAGAATATAATATGTAAGATTGTAAAAACTAAAATTCAATTAAAAATCTATAATACAACAAAATTAACAATCAAAGAAATAGAAAAAAAAATATAGAACCTACGATAAAATAATATATTAATAAAAAATATGGTAGAAAATACTCCCTCCGTCTCATATTAATCGTCGTTGACTTTTTGGACACGCATATTAAAGAGGCCAGATGACTCACTATTTGACCCCAAAAAAATTCGTATTTTTATTCAGAGCAAAATTGTCTCAAATAGTAAGTCATCCGACCTCCTTAATATGCGTGTCCAAAAAGTCAGAGACGATTAATATGGGACGGAGGGAGTATAGGATTTGGCGCTCCTCATGTTAATCTTTTATTTTTAGGATTAATAGAAATCTTATATGATAACAAATAAATATAGGTTAAATTGATTCTTTCCTTTCCTATAAACTATATTTCTTTTTTCTTTTTACTACATTCATCACGCCACAAAAATCATTCATTCAAAGATAAAACAATAGAGCTGGATTTATAGGAGAGTCCCGCGTTTTACCCGAATCCAATCAGATTGCATAGGGGAATGCATTGATTGGCAGACTTTGCCAACAACATATATGGCAGGTCAGGTCTGGTCATGGTAAGATACAGTAGGGACCCAAAAACACTTCGATAAAGAGTGATGTTATCAAAAGGAGTAGAGGGTGAAGTACCAATAATGTTATCAGGGGAGCTTGGTGTAAGCAGTGGCTGGTTTGATAAGAATCTTGATTTTAATTTTTCATTGGCTGGTTTGTAACTGCTTAGAGGAATTAATGCAGCCACATGTTTCAGTCTTATATGGCCATCGATTATTTAATGTATTCTACCACTTTGGTTGGAGTCTTGGAGATATACACCATGTTTATACTATATGATTTAAGCATGAGTTTTCTACCTAATGACTGGAAAGATGCTTAATTAAGGACATGTTTTTATGTAAAAAAAATGGCTGCTTTTATTATTATTAATCACACAATATTAATAAAAACTTAATTATTAGAAAAAGGAAGAAAATGAAATACTTACAATACCTGTAGCATTGGATCCGTGCACTGCAGTTGTTCAATTAGATGGTAGCATAGCCTGGATCATGAAATGACGAAAGTGTACTAAGTTTCAAACCCGAGAGGCTTTGTTATTAAAGAACCAAAGCTTCTAAGCAGTAAGCAGCCATTTTCTTTGGCCCGTATGCCTTTAAGTGTGTGTAAGAAGAGCCGGCGAGAAAAAAGGCAAAAAGATATGCACCGGCTGAGCGCTGGCGCACTACACCAAAGCTCATCTGTCTCTTCTTGTAAACCTCTCTTAAACCCTTGTGCTCTCTATTTATTCAACATTTCTTGCTCTTTCAGCTACTCTCCTAATTCTACAGAAAGCTTATTCGATCGCCTTTTGAAGTCCAGTAACGACTTGATTTCTCTCAAACAACTCCATTCGGCTCTCACTACTACCAGTCTCATCTTAAAAAGCCCTCACTTGGGTGCCCAAATCATCATCAAATATGCCGAATTCGGAGACCCTAGTAGTGCTCGGTCATTATTCAATGGTATCAATGCTAGTGCTCAACTACCCAGTTCTTTTCTTTGGAACACAATGGTTCGAGCTCATGCCAATGCCGGCCAGTGTTTTGAAACGATGGATTTGTATTCCATTATGCGCAGAAATGGCATTTCGCCGAATAACTACACATACCCTTTTGTCCTTAAGACCTGCGCCGCGGAGTCCTTGATCCATCAAGGGAGAATGGCTCATGGAGAAGCTTTGAAAAGTGGGTTTGATTTTGATTCCTATGTTGAGGCTGCTTTGGTGGATGTGTATGCAAAATGTGGCCAGTTTGGTGATGCTCGCAAGATTTTCGATGAAATGTCGATGAAGGATGTGGTTTGCTGGACAGTAATGGTTACAGCTTATGAACAGGCAGAAAGGCCTAAAGAAGCTCTCTTTTTGTTCCAAGAAATGCAGAGGGAAGGTATTTTGGCGGATTCTGTTGCTGTAGTGAGTGTTGCCTCTGCTGTCGGTCAGTTGTCGAATGCTAAGAAGGCCATGGAAGTGCATGCTTATGCCATTCGGAAGTCGTTTATTGAGGAAGTAACTGTTGCTAACTCGATTATCGCTATGCATACCAAATGTGGGGATACGGGAAAAGCTCGTTTGGCTTTTGAAGCAATGGATGAAAGAAATGTCATTTCATGGAATTCTATGCTTTCAGGCTATACTCAAAACGGGCAAGCTAGCGAAGCTCTGTTCCTATTCCATGAGATGCGTGGTTCTGATTGCGAACCTAGTCCAATAACAGCATTGGTCATGGTTGGTGCCTGCGCATACGTGGGCTCCCGCCAACTTGGAAGGAAATTCCATGACTTTATAATTGAAAGCAAATTGGAAACAGACACAAATCTTCAGAATGCACTGATGGATATGTATGCGAAGTGTGGAGATTTAGAAACTGCTGCCAACATGTTCAATGCTCTTCCGTCGAGTGAAATGAATGTCAGCTCTTGGAATGTGCTGATTTCGGGGTATGGCATGCATGGACGTGCAAAAGAAGCACTTGAACTATTTTCGAGAATGCGAGAGGAAGGTGCTGAACCAAACCACATTACTTACACATCCATTCTTTCTGCTTGTAGCCATTCTGGTCTTATTGATGAAGGGAGGAAGTATTTTGCAGACATGACAAAGCTCTCTGTAAAACCGGAGGTTAAACACTACGCTTGTATGGTGGATATGCTTGGCCGAGCTGGACTTTTGCAAGAAGCATATGACCTGATTCGACAGATGCCGTCGACTCCAAGTGATGGGGTATGGGGTGCCCTGCTTTTGGCTTGCAAAATCCATGGGAACATGGAATTAGGGGAAATTGCAGCTAATCATCTTCTTCAGCTTGAACCAGAGCATACAGGATACTACGTTCTAATGTCGAACATATATGCAGCATCAAACAAGTGGCAAGAAGTCGGAAAGCTGAGAGAATATATGAAGAGCAAGGGATTGAAAAAACCTGCAGCGTTCAGTGTGATCGAACATGGCAAAGAAATTCAAGGATTCCACACAGCTGACCAAGAGAATCCACATCGGCTAGAGGTTTACCGCAAGATAGAGGGGCTGACAATTGAGATGAAGATGGCTGGGTACGTACCGGACCTATCATGTACGCTGCATGATGTGGAAGAGGAAGATAAGGAGCACATGCTCAAGTATCACAGTGAGAAGCTGGCTGTGGCCTATGGTATTCTGAAGATCGATCCAGAAACAGAAATTCGAGTTACAAAGAACCTTCGCATTTGCAATGATTGTCACACAGCTTTCAAGTTTATTTCACATATTTATGGACGCAAGATAATAGTAAGAGATGGAAATCGATTCCATCACTTTGAGGGTGGTCGCTGTTCATGCAAGGATTACTGGTAAACATCTTAGTCTCTGAATGTGAAATTGTTATATTTCTGTAGTCCTCTGTATTAAAAAGATGATCCACGAAAATGATGTTGGCAACGACATTAAAATAGCTAACAAAAGTAAAGAACTTTGCCACACTAATTCAAGAGATGTATTTTCCAAAAAACGAGTAGTATGCTTCAAAAGTTCTAATCTTGATATCAATTCAAGGCTCTTTTTTCATGTCTGCAACAAGCACTATAGTTTTACCAGAAACAGTATTGAAAATCTAGAGTACACAACAATTTCTGGACCTTCTCAACAGGAAACGTCATTTAGTTTAACCTATTCAACTTGTTCAATCTTCATAACCAAGATATTACAGAAAGTACGAGCGCGAGGATCCAAAATTCAACTCTAGCAAAAGGAACATTCTTAGTTGGTCAATGTGGATGTGAGAACTCGGAAAATGACTGAATGCTCCCACTACCATGTCAAACTGATCAAGCCCCGTGAAACAGCACCTCAAGTATCTAAACTTAGCTCACTATCATCCTCCAAATTATCAGGTGAAGTTGTCTCCGGAAAATATTCTTCATTGGGATACATGTTCTGAAACAACTGTCAAATAGAAGCATAGCGCATCTCAGCACAAGAAGATGAACAAGTCTCTAAGCATGTCAGCAAAGAACATCCAACCTAAACTAAGCTACAAGAAGCAACGTAATTACAAAAGACCTTTGAAAAAAAGCAAGAGCTTTAAAGTTCATTATGTTGAAAGAACACACACGGCAGTACAGTCATTTTTACTAACATATGATCATAACGAAATTGTAAACATAATAGAGGCTACATGGAAGGCAAATCAAAATACCTTGGCAGCTGCATCTATAAGACCACAGTAGTCTAGATTTCCATCAGGCATGGGTGTGGAGATAATAGAACCGAAGTGACCCTGGGAGGTGGCATCAAAAGGGAAGATGTTACCAAGACAAGCATAACAAAAACAGAAAGCATGAAGAGAAGGAGTAGACAGGACCATTTTGGCCAGTTGAAGTGCAGAAACTGATTTTTCCGATATATAGAAAAAAATAGTTCAATAACGACCATTCAGTAGCTTCGGTTTGGTTATTAACTGAACCTTAGTCTTTTCAGACTACTTTTTCCGAGTTCAGTTTAATCAAATAACCAATCATTTTTTAAAATTACCACATAAAACCTAGTTAAAATGCTAAAATTCAGTTAATTACAGTCATCATCCTCAACCTCAACGAAAAGTTCAGTGAAATATCAACAAGAGTTCTAACTTATGAATATGCATTTCAATGCTAACAACTAAGCTGCATTAAATAGTCACCCCAAAGAAGAAAATGTTGAAATAATAAGAAGAAACAAAGACATTTTGCCAAGGAAAAGAGAAATATACCAAATTCAACTCCTGAATACATAACATGCTCCAAAGTAAAGTGGGCTTCAGTGCTTCTGTATCCTCACTTTGAACTGTGGAACTAGTTTCAGAATTTAAAGAACCAGGAGTAATGAGAAGGGCATTAATGGCTGCATTCAGTAACTTCTTTCCTTGATCAGCATCATCACACAAAGCTGCTAGATAAACTACAAACCTGGAAAGAAGAACTAAAAATTGTCAAGAAAAGGAGGGAACAAAGGGGAGGGGGCGGTAGTGCAGGGTTCGTAAGTGACCATTGAACTAGTGTCCATCCACAATAGGTCAGTGGTTTTACCAAAGAGAATATAGGCATCATCGTTAAATTCACATTTATTGGTTAAGTGCACTACTGTGAAGACTTGGCATAATTACCAAGACCACAAATAAATATGTTGAAATTAACCAACTCTATATAACCCCAGTATATCCAGCAGAAACTATAACTACCACCTAATAAAAATTGCAAAGATGAAAATAACTCAGGGTGCGTCTGAACAATGCATCGTTCAACATAAAGCATAGTTTAACTAGAATGTTATGATGTGCACAAATGTCTTTTGGAAAACTAAATAAACTTACATGCCTGAAGGACAAACAGCTACACTGCTACCTATCTGGAGGACTCGAATTGATGTAACCTGCTCAGGATACAAGGCTGGGAAAAGGAATGAGACTTAGCATGTTTATTATCGCCTACTACAACAAAGTACCAAAAAAACTGGCATTTCTGTACAGTAAACTAAAACAGAAAACTGGTCTTACATCGAGGTGGATATACAACCAGCAAATTTGATGCGTCTGGCTTCAAAGAACTTCTTGTAATGCATATTCCTCTAGCCACATTCTCCTTGACATCTCTCATGGTAAAAGATTCAAAATGTTCATGCAGCGAACCCGATGGAGAGGGAGATGATGATGAAATTGTAAAGGAGGGATCCAACACCAACTTATCGCTAAATATGTCCTGACCAGAGGACAGTTTTATACCTTTGTAGCTGCCACTGTTCTGAAAAATAGACAGCAAAAGGTGATCTACTGAACCTCAAAAGTATATATTCATTCAGTGTCATCAGTGTAGAAGGCAAATACTAAGTATATTTCAGCACCTTGTCCATAAGTAAAGCGACCACTGGCATTCGCAAAACCTGCATAACAGAAGTTAAAATGCAGATAAGCATAGTACATTGACAGTTTCAGCCATGTTTAATAAGCTAACGACCATAATCCAACAGGAAAATGTAATCTGCAAATTTTGGGTGTAGACTATGGTGGATGTGCTGCATGAAATACATCATAATTGGAACTTACATTATGATTCAAACATTATCATTGACCCCATAACACAGGCGTAAAAACTGGACTTAATGCAACCGACAAAGTTTTAATGATTGTTAAACATTATAAAACAAAATTCCACAGCATGAGATGGACACCTCCATGTTCTACTAAGAAAACAAAATGACAACCCATCTCACTGGAACTTACATGAATGCAACCTTTAACTGCAGCACGACGACAAAAGGCTTGTGGCAGTTCCCCTTGACCATACATGGGATAAATTAATGCTCCAAGCGCATTTGCAAACCTGACATGAATAGTTCACAATTCAGTAATAGGCCAGTAGCAAAACCGATCTAACCCTAATATATAAGGCTTGAACCAGTTTATCGGTTCTTATTATCCGACACTATTTTCCAGCATATAATGACCTCCCAGTATCGAACCTATCACCACAGAGATACCCACCTGCCAATGGATGATTGATACTGAGCCAAACGTTCTATCCCATCTTTCGTTTTGATTACATCCTTACACGAACTGATATCATTCTGATCATAATCAGCCATAGCTATTGCATAAAGAACAATCCTGCAGCAGAGTATCACACATATAAGAAAACACAACTCAAAAACAAAGAAAATACTACCAATTCCACAAAAATAAAAACAACCCACTAACACGATTTAATCTTGGGAGGCAACCGCATTTTAGTCAAGAAGTCAACAAATGGACGCTCCAAATCCTCCTCGGAAACCCTCCCTTCTCTTGCATTCCCATCAAAATCGGAAGAAGACTCCTCACCTGCTCTCACTGCCCCCAAATGAGCTTGCACTAACTTGAAAAACCGCATCAACTGATTCTTCTCCAACAAACTCAAACTCTTATCCTTAAATATAGCAGATCTCGAATCCGGCACATTATGCAATTTCCCATTCTCATCGCCAATAAAGCTCGCATCAACGCTCTTGAACTCCAAGTAGTTGCCTGCTCCAGATTTAATGATGAGATCAATGGACTTATCAGCACAGAATAAAACCCTAGGGCCAGATAGATCCAGAAGGAATTTAGAAGCGCATTGGTCGATCAAGTCAGGGGCAAAATTAGAAATCTGGATGTTGGAGTAGAGCGGTCGGGCGGTGAGGTTGACGACGGAGTGATCATCGCCGTTGGATGGGGAAGGTGAGGGAGTATCGAGAGGGGAAGAAGTGGAATTAAGGAAAGTTGTGAGGTCGGTGAAGGTGAGGGAGGCGAAATGGGAGCCGTAGAAAGAGTTGGGGTCGAGGTGGAGAACGGATTTGCCGGAAGCGGAAGCTGCGGCGGCGATGATGGACTGCGGCAAGCCGGTGCCGACGAGAATTAAGTCGAAGGTGGTTGGGTCGATTAGCGGGAGATCGCTCATGGTGAACTTGGCAGAGCGGGAGAGATGAAACAGAATTTGACTACGTGTGAAGCAGATTCTTTGGTCTCCAGCTTTTCTAGACTAGTAGTCCTTTCCTTTCTCTTTTTCTTGATTTTAGTAAAATTATCAATATTCAATATTCTAATTTTTTAGTAAATATATTTAAAATCTGCATAACTGAATATATTCACTTATAATTTATAATAAATTGAGTATATTTTATTAACTTATTGCATAAGCCCTCACTAACTCCCACCCATTTTTCTTATTTTATTATAAGCTCCTTTATATTTTTATAAATTTAAAAACTTTTGCTTGCATTATACTTCCTCCATTTTTTAATAATCTGTCACTTTTGTACTTTTTGCTACTGTTTACTTTACTTAACTTTTTGGAGTTTGTTGTATTTTTTGTTACTGTTTCAAATAGTTAATTATTCAAAAATAGAGGGAGTATTTTTTAGTTTACGTACTGAAACTAATAACATTTGAGATTATACATAATTATACACGATAAAATATAGGTTAGTTTTTTAATTATATGAAAAAATATTCTTTTTCTATATATTTTGTAAATTTTCTGGGTTTTTCTATGAAAATACATTTCCATTATTTCCATAAAATTTGCCTTTTAAATTAACTAATTTAAAATGAAGTTAAAAAATGAATTATTAGAAATTGTTAGGAAATACAGATTGCACTTATTCAACAATATTTTTCATGATTTACTTATATTTTATTTTTAGCTCCAGTCTAAATTATAGAATATAGATGCACCTACATTTACATTAAATTGTTTGTTTTAAATATTGTTTATAAATTAATTTTGGTCATTTGAAATAGACAATATAACTTAATAGGATTTAAATATTATTCTAAAGTAATATACTCCGTCTGGACTCCAATAATTGACTTTCTGAAACAGTAACATTCAGTAAAACAAACACTAAAAAGTCAAGTAAAGTGTACAGTAACATTCCGTAGGAAAATGACATTTAATATGGTCCGGAGGGAGTAACAAACAATACAAATTATTAAGCATACTAATAATAATTATTAATAGATAATGTAACTTAATAGTATTTAAATATTGTTCTAAAGTATTATAACCAACCATATAAATTATTAAGCATACTAATAATAATTATTAATTATAAAATAATTTTACTATTTTTCTTGCTTGATCTTTTTGATTAAGGGTTCATACTCGTATAATTCATCAAATTTCTTGTTCTTAAATCTTATTCTCTTCCTTGTCTTTTTTTTACTCTCAGCTTCAATATGTTCATCAATGGGTTTAAATCTTATATCCCTTATCGTTTGTGTTTTCTCTTCCTCTTCAATGTCTTCGTCAATGAGTATCGGTGTGGGCAAAATAATTACTTTCTCATCTTATTTTTTGTCTCTTTTCTTTTTTCGTCTTGGCTGATTTTTTAGCTTGCTCTTGATCATCTTCTTCTTTGATTTTCTTGATTCACCTCCTTTTTTTTTCCATATTGTTGTTCTTGCTTTCATCCTTGTCATATTGTTCATTTTTTTTTCATCTGCATTATTCATTCAAAGTTATTTTGCTGGCTCATTTTCCAAACTACCGATAATAACTCCTCGTCTTCATTATTTTATTCTTCAGTTGGTGTCCTCTTTTTAGTTGCATGAACATCTTCAATGATAAATATATTCATCTATCATTCGCTCTTATTTTTTCGGTGACCTTGACTAAGAAATCAAATTCCTTATCCTTGCAAGCTATCATTTTTCTATAGTGTGGCGACTTCTCTTTTTTCTGTCACATTGAGAATAATATTAGTATTTTTTATGTATTAAAATTAATTTAGTACCACTATTCTAAAAAAATTACCTTGTCGTCAACTGATTCTTTGTATTTCTTAATGTCACAACCTATTAGTGTTTCTGTCTCATCAAAAAGAACAATTGTTGCTTCATTCTCACCGTCATTAATTTGTAACCTCAGCATGTACCTAAAATTGTAAGTGGGGTCTTAGTCATCTTGTTTTATGTTTAAAATAATTAAATTTTTAATTAAATTTTACATGATTCATACCAATGTTGTTTTTTATTGGTCACTTTGGTAATAGTTGTTGTTAGAATGTAGAAAGGCTGCAAAGTAATAAAAAGAGTTAATGTTAGTTTTTTCATTTATGCTTATGACTAATTATTTTACTTTATGGTTGGTACCTGTTATTTTGATTAGAGCTGTCAATCCGGGTCTGCGGATCCGGACTTGGCCCAGACCCGGACAGACCCGAGAAATTCGGGTCTGGACCCGACCGGTCCCGTATAAAAATGGGACCAATTTCTGGTCCCGGTCCCGGCCCGGCTAAATCTTCCGGGTCCGGGTCTGATCCCGGACCCGATTGTTATACTGTTTTCTTTTCTTTTTTTTTTGCTTTTTTTAAAATAAATTAATCCTTTTTCTTTTCCTTTCTTCTTTCCTTTTTACTCTCCTTTTCCACGACCACTCACTCCCATTTTCTTTCCTCTTATTTCTTTTCTTCTCTGCACAACAACAAACAACAAATCAAATCTCTCTTTTTTTCTTTCTTTCCTATTTTCCTTCTTTTCTATTTCTTCTCTTTACTCTCTTCTACTCCTTCCCTCTTCTCACTCTCTTTCTTTCTTTTTTGTTTTCCTCGGAACAACAACGCAACACACACGCACAATAATGGATTTTGTGGGTTTGGTGTTTTGGCAGTGGAGGCAAGATGAGTTTTTTGGTTGATTGTGGTGACTGTTTTGGCGGTGGTTGGTGGTTTGGCTGGCGGTGAGGTGGCTGAGGGATACGGGTTGTTGGATGGGGTGGATATGGTGACGGGATGTGGTGATTTTGGTGGTTGGGCTGTTCGGGTGAGGTGGATCGGGCTGGATTTTTGGTGATGGGATGTAATGCTACAGTAGTGCATGGATATTGGATGCAAAATTAGGTTAGCAATTTTTAAAAAAAAAATTTAGCAAAATGCGGGTCTGGCCCGGATAGACCCGGGATTTTCCGGGTCGGGATCAGACTCGGCCCGACTCAAAATGGGACCAGAAATTAGTTCCGGACCCGACCCGAATTGCCGGGACCGGGCTGGGTCCACGAGTCCCGGACCCGTTTTGACAGCTCTAATTTTGATGATGCAATTTTTTTAGCAATTTGTTCTACGGTTGCTTTGCTCGCATTGTCCATTCTCTTTGAAGGTGATTTGATTATCTTCTGGTATCTTATTGTTTAGTATATGTGAAGCTGTGATTTATAAATATTTAATTTGTAAGGTTAAATGGAAAAAATAATAACTTAACCAATGGATAATAATAAAAAATACCTTATATTATATTTCATTTATATACACATATTCTTACCATTGTAGGATTTCATGTGCCTCATATGTCATGAGATCGATCATCACTATTGTCGTTCTTGTAGTTGATACTTGTAAATCCCTGATTTGAGCAATTGTATATAGGTCGTGTTATGTGCATATTTATTATTAGATAAAAATTAACTCGAAACTATATTTTGTAGACTTACCTTGATATTCTGATGTCATTCCGTTTGATAAAACAATGATAGGCTTTTCACCACTAATTTTAAAATTTTAAGTATTGTTATAGACAATTGCAATTATTTGATTTTATATATAGGGAAAACTGTAATTGAACATTAGCAAATAAATATATTACCTTTTGTCCATTAATAGAATTTCTCGAAATTTGCCATTGAATGGTTTTGCGCTAATTTAGAAACAAATAATATTTGTCATTAAAAATAATTGAAATTAGAATAGGAATAGAATTAATTAATATTATTAAAAAAATTGTCAATTTAAAATAATGATTACAAAGTTTTTTAAATTTAGTTGCTTACCGATTCGTTTGCTTTGGTCACAATGAGGAAGATCTTGAAAGTCCATGAATTCATATTTAATAACATCAAGGGGGATAGGGATTGATGATTCTTGCACCATGATTGAGTTTGTCAGAATGAATTCAATGTCGAGGTTAATATTCGAGTAATTTGGATTTGGTTTCTTGGCAACTCCATTGGTAATAATATATATGCATCTTTTTTCTAAGGTATCCTTGAGCTTTTGCACCGCTTACTTGAATATCATTACTTGACCTTTTGTTCCCTGATATAATGCATATAATTTAATATTATAAATAATATTAAATATTCAGTAAAGGGAAAAATAATTATTAATGTAATGCTTTAATTAATACCTCACGATCTACTAAGATTAGTCCTAATTTTTCTAAGGTGCCCATTTTATCCTTGTAGTTTTCGACTTGACCTTTTTGGATGACCAAAAGTTCCAGACGAAATTCAGTTTGTTGATCTTCAAGGTTTCTTATATATGTGCATGTTTTTTCTTCTTAGGATACTTGCATATTTTCGCTCGTTCTTGTCATCTAAAGAGAAAAGAAATTGTTTCCAAAACCAAAAAAAAGAAATTATTAAACCAAGAGAATTATGGTTTTTAAAAATTTGATTCAAACCGAAATAAAATTAGGGTAATAGTATTTTACACCCCTGTACTATCGCCGAAAAACAGATACCTCCCCTGTACTTTAAAACGTCCATGACACCCCCCTGAACTATTGTTCCCATGCAAAAAGGTTTTTAATGCACATTTTTACAATTCTAAAAAATTCTAAAAATTCTAAAAAAAATGTAAAAATTCACAAAAAAATGTAATTAACCTAATGTTCAAGAAACATTGTAAAAAAATCCAAAAATTCCAAAAATTTACAAAAAAATGTAATTAATTATGAATAGAAGGGCCTTTTTGTCCGAAAATAATAGTTCAGGGGGGTGTCATGGACGTTTTAAAGTACAGGGGAGGTATCTGTTTTTCGGCGATAGTACAGGGGTGTAAAATATTATTACCCCAATAAAATTTAACATATAAATTAAGAATAGGAATAATTTGTTTATTCAATATTTTATAAGTAATGAGTCAACAATTGACAGACATGATAATCTCAACAAAATCTTCTAGTCCTCTAGAGTCTTGCCGGTTGGAATAGCCCTGAAAATTTAAAATCATTACTTCCTCAAAATTAAAAACTGTTAGTTCAACTAATAAAAGTTTTCATGTTGTGATTGTGGAAGAAAAGAAAACCCTTGAGAGGAAGACCGAAACTTATTTAGTAATTCCATGGTCAATAATCAATAAACAAACAAACAGTCAAACATCTAGATTTAGAAATATATAAATCATACCTTCAATCCCTTAAGAGGAAGAGCACAAAACTGAATTTTATTTATCCCGTCGAGTTAGTGATGAGATAAGTTAATTGTGTGATTAATAATATACGTATTGAGTTACATTATACGTGTATATATAGGCACACATGTGTAGGGTCTTAGTAGTTGTATTATACTCGTAGTCCTACTTCTAATAACGTTCCTAAATTCTTAATACTATTGTGATTAAACAATTTTAAGACTCTAGAACAATCGAATTATTTAATCACAACCGAATTAAAAAGATTATCGACTTGGACATTCACTGTCAATGTCAAATGGCAACAACTAAATTAGTTGACCCATAATTTTTCAACTTAATTACTTCTTCTCGGTAGTTTGATGAGAGGGTGCCACTAATGTCACCCACCTTTCAATTTCAAGAGTCAGATAAATAACTGATTTTCTTTGCTCAATAAATATATTTTTTTATGAAAAATAATTTTTATTTTGTGTATTATTTAAAGGTATAATTTTATTTTTGAAAAAGTAATTGTGGTTATAACTACTTATAACAATTTCTAAGTTGAAAAAAAGTCTTATTTTTTATATCTTTTCCTATTTTCGAGGTTGTGAAAAAGTTTCTATTTTAAATATTTTTATAATTAACTTTTATTATTATTATTTTTAAATTATCACTGTTTAAGATTTATTTATCTTCCCAATTGTTGTCAGGTAAGGAATAAGACTTTTAATATGGTTTTAGCTTCTTTTTAGTGTGGGTTTAAACACATGCACATGGATTGAATTAAATAAATAAACATATATATACAGGTCGAACTAATTAAATATATAATTAATACCTAGATTTTTTTTAGTGAAAAAATGAGGTAGGTTAAATGTGTGATTCAAAATAAACCATAAGATTAGAGACTAAGTTCATTATTGAATAAATAAAATCCTAAATATATTGTCTTTTCTAATATTTATAGTTGCTCGAAGAATTAAATTTAGGAGAATTAAGAACATTAATCAAAAGGATAAATAAACAGGAAGTTTAGTTATTAGAAAGGACTAGAAACAACTTAGCTTGTTAGTACTTCTTTATACACCACATTTTAAACATAAGGTCGTCTTTTTTTTTAATCCTGTTTGTCTTGACTAAAAACTTAATAGTTGACATTGAAACTCCTCTTGATAGCGCCACATATAACTGTCCATGTGAGAAGACATCTTCAGGCAAGTTAACTCCTACGTTTGGTATTGTCTGCCCTTGAGCTTTATTTATCGTCATGGAGAAACAAAGACGTATTGAAAATTACTTTCGAACAAATTTAAATGGATATGTTCCAGCTTCTGCTGGTGACAAAGGTATTCTTGGCAAAAAAATACGTTTACCTACATGTTGGCCAACTGTTATTTCTGCATGTATGACATTGCGTTCAAATCATCAACAAACCATTCTAGTCTCATTGCATAATCCATTTGGTGGATCTAAATTTCGCAGCAACATTATGGAGTAATTCTTCTCGAGTTCTAGTATATGTGGTGGCAATCCATTTGGCATCAATGTATTTAAGAATTCTTCTTGGTAACAATTATTTTCATCATCACATGCGATATCAAAGCTCTTAAATATTGTGCCATTTCCGGAGAACAATGATATCATTCTACTGTTCAACTCAATAACATATTCATTCTTGGTAGCAAGTATGACACGGTCTATTATGTACTCAAATAATGTTGCATTTTCTCGAAGTAAGGGGTAGACACTGTCAATCAAATGGTTAATGGAGGATTCACAGTTGTCATACTTAATTATCATCTCTTCTGGTAAAGATATCATGTCATCATCTATTGTTGACTCTTCTCCATTCCCTATTATGAGTAAAAGTTTGCTGAATTCTAAATCTGAGCTAGCCCTCATATTTCGAGATAATTTCAGTCTTCTCATGGGGCGCCATAAGTATGACCTTACCAGACTTGCTCCCACAGTTTTTGTTCTTGTCCCTCGCGGTACTACAGTTAGTACTTGCCTAAAATTACCTCCAAAAACTACAACTTTACTACCAAATAGTTCATTGTTGTTCATTATATCCCTTAAGAATCGATCAACCATCTCTATTAAGCATCGTTTTGCCATTGGAGCTCCATCCCACAGAATAAGTCTTGCCCTTTTTATTAATTGAGCCTTGGGTTCTTGTTTTGAATAGTTGCTTCACTTGATTCATGAACATCTATAGGTATACCAAACCGTGAATGAGCAGTACAACCTCTTGACATGATTGCAGCAACAACTCCACATGTCGCAGTTGCAAGCCCAATCATCCCACGTGATCGAACATTAGCAAGCAATGTTTTGTATAAATATGTTTTCTCTATTCCTCCTGGTCCATCAACAAAAAATACCCCACTGGAATTTGAGTCAACTTTTTTTTCTATAATTGCCATAAAAGCATCTTCTTGTTCAGGATTTAATATTGATTGTGTCTCTAGATCTTCCAATGTGACTTTAATGGACAATTCATCTGCAATCTCCTTTGGCAATGTCGAACCACGTTCCAAACTTATCTCCTTTAATGTAGGTAAATCATAATTCTTAACACTTTTGCCCATACTTTCTAAATAAAAATTAATACTCTTGAGTGTTAACGCTAATACCTCCTCTACACTTGAATTTCGATGGGTTCTTTTATAGTTTTCGGATAATGCGCCACAATAAAGATCTCATAACTTCCTTACATCTTCAGGCTGATAATATATCAAATTAAAGAATGTAAATGTTAATAAAAAATGGGGGTAATTGCAAAAAAACTCCCTATACTATTTCTAAAAACAGAAACTTCCCTTGACTTTCAAATTTTTTATTCCGCCTTCCATGTACTAAGGGTCAACGACAAAACTTCGGTGTCTATTAGTCAACCTCTGACTCCGTTAATTTTGACCTGGAACTCCCGGTTTCACCTTTTCTTTCTTTTCCTTTTTTTTCTTTCCTTTATTTTCTTCCTTTTTCTTTTTCTTCTCTTTTCCTTTTACTTTTCTTTCTTTCATTCACTTTTCAAACGAACATCACCATCTTCCTCTTTCTTTTCTCTTTTCTTTTCTTTACTCTCTTCTTCCTTTATTCTTTTTTTCTCTTCTTCCCCTCCTCTGTTTCCATTTATTTTTATTTCTTATTCCTTTTCTTCTTGGCTTAGAACACCAAAAACAACAAACAACATACATGGTACCATCTTCTTCTAGAAGAGGGAAGATAGGGAAGCCTCGTTAGGTGATGGTGGAGCTTCGGCTAGTGGGAAGATGATGATGCCCAGATTTGGAAGGAAGATAATGGTGGCCGGATCTGGTATTTGGCGAGGTGGAGCTCCGGCTAGTGGGAAGATGATGGTGGCCAGATCTGGTAGTTGTTTGTTGACGAGATGTAATTAATGGTGTTGAGGTTGGGCGGAAGACAGAGGGAATTATTTGATTTTTTTGGGTAGAATGATTTTGATTGTTAGAGCAAGAACGGAAGAGAAAATTGGATCTGGAATGGAATTTTGATTTGGTGCGTGTAATGTTTGATTTGGATCTAGAATGGAATTTTTACTTTTTATAATAGTAAAAAGATGAATTTAATAGGAAAAAATTGAATGTTAAAATATGAAATTATGGAATAGAAATCAGTATTCCTTTTCTTTTTTTTAATTTTCATTTTAAATTGAATTATGGAATAGAAATTAGTATTTTTATGAAATTGAATAAAACAAAAGATGGAAAATTGCGGATGGAAATTTATGGATTGGAAAAGAAGAAAGAAAATGCAGGAATAAGAAAGTAAGAACGAAAAAAATTTGGAAATTTGGAATTTTTGGAATAAGAAAATAAAAAGAAAGAAAGAAATTTTGGATTTTTTTTTACATGATTACCTGCTAGGTTTAAAAAAAAACCCTATTGTAGCAGGTAAGGTAAGTAGCAAGTCTCTATTAGGTTGACTAACAGAGACTGTCACGCCCCACGAAAATTACGGGAAAGGTAATTCACGAGTGTGCAACGAAATTTGAGACCTTCAGATGCTCGGCGTAAAAGGACGCCTAGCAGCATGCAATGAAGTCGCCACCCTAATTTGGTTGCTAGGCTTAGGGAACCCTAATCGTCATGGCATAGGAAATATAATAAGTAAAAAACTAAAGGCACAAAAAGGGGTCTGGCCCCCAAACAAAGGTTCGGGGTCGTATTATGGTCTCGGGAAGGTGTTAGGCACCCGAGACACATCCGAAAACGGTTACCGGTTGATGAGAGAGGTGTTTAAAAAGGTGTTTGAAAAATGCGTTTTGAAAAAGGGGGCCCTCAGAGGAATCGTCACTTTAGCCTTTTTTTATGATCGTGATCGTTCAGAAATAATAAAAAGATCTTTCGGACGGGGTTACCGTTCATCAAGATCGATCGATTATTCCTGACCGCAACGTGATGGGACTGAAATTTCTGTAAGACTGAATGAGCGCCCTCTTTTTTCATCATCGGGCCATGCATGATTAAATTAATTACTACGTGATCCTAACACGGATTGCTAACAAAGTACAAATTTAAATGATGGATTTTTGAAGTGGAAAACTGATGTGGGATCAAAAGTCCCCATGTACATGCAGTCAATATAAGCGAGAATTTAAAATCATATGAACATGGCATTTTAAGCAACTCTTTAAACACGTTGTTCATGTGGGTTGATTTTAATTCTATCAGTTCTATATATCATGCATATGATTGATATTTGCGAAAAAGCATTGAATAAATAAAAAGGAATTGAAAGGCGTACTTGCGAGCGAAGCTTGAAATTAAAACCTACAAAATGAGAGTGTTAGTGATAACTCGAAAAATAAACAGGCAATTTTATGGGAGCAAAAATTTGAATGACAGTTGATTGTGTGCGTAAAATGATGGATTTTACGCATACGAAAGTGAGATGCTGAGTTGATTGCATGCGAAAAATGACGGATTTTAACGCATACGGAAATTAAATGCTGAGTTGATTGCATGCGAAAAATGATGGATTTAACGCATACAAAAATTAAATGCTGAGTTGATTGCATGCGAAAAATGATGAATTTAACGCATACGAAAATTAAATGCTGAGTTGATTGCATGCGAAAAATGATGAATTTAACGCATACGAGAATTTAAATGCGAGGTTGATTGCATGCGAAAAATGATGGATTTTAAGCATACGAGAATTTAAATGCTAGGTTGATTGCATGCGAAAAATGATGGATTTTAAGCATACGAGAATTTAAATGCTAGGTTGATTGCATGCGAAAAATGATGGATTTTAAGCATGCGAGAATTTAAATGCTAGGTTGATTGCATGCGAAAAATGATGGATTTTAAGCATGCGAGAATTTAAATGCTAGGTTGATTGTATGCGAAAAATGATTGATTTTAAGCATACGAAAATGAAATGCTGTTTTGATTAGTGCAGAAAAATTAAATGCTGAGGGCAGAAAAATTAAATGTAGTTGACGATTACAGGGGGAAAAAAAGTTTGATGATGTGTAAAAAATAAAACAGGTTGATAATGCAGAGAATAAACAGTTGTATATTTGCAGAAAAGAAACTGTTGATATTGCGACCGACCATGTAGGCGGTATTGAATTTAAATTGCTAAAAGTAAATTGCTGAAATTTAAAGTGCAGAAAAGTAAAGTACGGAAAAGTAAACAGTTGATAATTTGCGGAAGGATTTCCAGCAGTTTGCGAAAAATTAAAGCAGTTGAATATTTACGAGAATTAAAATGCGACCGACCATGTAGGCGGTATTGAATTTAAATTGCTGAAATTTAAAGTGCGGAATTTAAACAGTTGATATTTACAGGAAATAAACAGTTGATATTACAGAAGATTAAAAGTGTTAGTACGACAAATAATCACGAAGCATACGAGTATTTTACGAAAAACGTGATCCGAAGTTTTGAAAACAATTGAAAATGGGCTGGGCCCAATTGAAGAATGAAAAGAAGTGAAAAATGGGCCAGGAATAGTGTCTGGCCCATGAGAATTTAAAAGGGAATGGGCCAAGCACATTCCCGCGTGAATAGTGTCGTTGGCCTGGCACTGTTCATTCGTCACCTTTCTTGGTCGCCGGCGTACTGCCGGCGGCACAATTCCGGCCACAAGTGTCCGATTTGAAAATCGTTCATACCGAAACGTTAGTCTCTTCGACGACTTCCCGACCGTACCAACCCCGATTTTTAGTTTGACTCGTACAAAATTTAATTTCGAAAAAACGACAAAACCGTTAATTATCGAAAACTAATTAATTCGCACAAACTAACAGACGATTTTTAAAAGTGAAAGCATGTATTTAATCTATGTTATGTGTGTGAATTAATGACATAAAAGAAAGCAATTAAATTGCTCAAACAAGAGGCAAACGAATTTAAACAAAACTTTGGCTTAAAAACCGAAAAAAAGGCTAGAGAGAGAAAGCTCACCTCAAGGCCTTGAACTGGACGATCTTCGCTTGAAATAAGCAACTGATCAGAGGAGGGAGAGAGGGCAAGAAAGCTTGCCAATTTGGTGCCCCGAATGCGTTGGAGGAGGGTGGCTATTTATAGCCGAAGATCGCGTGAGGAGGGAGACGCGGGGCTGCGCGTGGTGGCCGGACGTGTGCGCTGGCTGGGCTAGGGGAACCGTGATGATGGCGGAGGGCTAGGGAGCAGTTGGCTCGGGCGAGGACTTCCGTTGCCTCCCTCGTGCGTGCACTGTGCATGTGCATTATGCATGTTAATTCAAGGGCCATTGATCTGGTTGACTTTCCTTGGTTGACCAGATCAATGGCCATGATCAAATGGCCTTTTATCTGATTAAAATGGCCTCGAGTCGGTTCCCGCGACCAAACGTTCTGACTTTTCGAGCCGAAGGTACCGGCGCGTAGAGAAAAATGTGACGGGTAGAACCGTCTATAGAGAATGACGAGAATTTTTCGTTTAACGTGTTTATTTTCGCGTTCAAAAATGTGAAATGTTTGATCGGAAAAATAAAGACGTTACGCCGAAAATTACACGAAACGTTGTAGACCGTTGCGAGCAGAAAAAAAGCTAGCAACTAGTTGATGGAAAACATTTTAAAGTCGAGCTATGGTTCGAGCGGACTTACTCAGGTCCAATAAAAGCTCGAACGAAAATAATAATAAAATAATAAAATACTAAAAAATGCGCTAAAACATAAAAAATCCTAAAACTTATGAGATGACCTAAAACGAAGAAAAAACTAGCAAACGACTGCCGGATAGTAAAAAATGTGACTTTTAAGGCTAAAAATATTAATGATAATAATAATGAGAATATGTGCCGGAAAATTAAAAATGCGATTTTGAAAGCTGACGATGCTAACGATGATGCTAAAATGCCATGGAAAAAATTAGAAATGCTAGCAATAGTAAATTAACTAAAAAGGACAGTAAATTAAGTAAATAACATAAATGCTAAAATTAGTTAAAAATGGCGTCAAAATTCGGGTATCAACAGTGGCCCCCTCTTTACTGTCTTATCGAAGTATTCGATAAGCAGTAAAGACAGTTGCCCCTAGATATCCGAATTTTGGCGACACGGCAGGTCTTACCTCAAACTTACAGTGATGATGTCGTTCTGGGAGGAGGAAGTTGATTGATGTCGCTCTGGGAGGAGGAGATTGATTGATGCTGTCACTGGGATAAAAGGTGCTTGCTTGATGTCGCTCTGGGAGGAGATAGGTTGTTGATCCTGCAAAGCTATATACAAATTTAGATCTATTCGGATATCGAGAGAAACATAATTTGCAAAAAATGTAAATGACAACTACTCTATCAGAAATTGAAGGTATTTTTACGAAGACGTAAATGACGGTTCTACTGGGGGGATAATTGCTTGACATGTGACTGACGTTGCTTCGGAGGGATAATGCGCTATTCGCAGAAGTATGAATGGTTTGTCCTAATGATGTCACTCTAGGAGGAGGAAATAACCGTTATGTAAATGATATCACGCTGGGGAGGAGAAAAGGCATGATAGTGTCACTCTGGGAGAAGGAAATACGGTACAGAAATGCAAGCAAACGTCAATTCCCATAGGAGAAGACGCGAAATGCGAAAACTAAACTAAGGGCACTCTAGGAGGAGAAGATACTATGCTGTCATTCTAGGAGGAGGAAATGCTAAGGCTGAAATGCAAATAACGTCAATTCCCGTAGGAGAAGATGCTATGCTATCACTCTGGGAGGAGAAAATGCTAAGGTTGAAATGCAAATAACGTCAATTCCCGTAGGAGAAGACGCGAAATGCGGGAACTAAACTAAACTAAGGGCACTCTAGGAGGAGAAGATGCTGGGTTCAACAGAGGGATTGAAAATTTCTGACCTATGCGATGTATGAAAATGCTTATGAGAGTAGTATGCTTTTGTTTTGGCCGGGCTAAAGAGGGATTTTGATTGATTTTTGATTTTTGACTGATTGATGGTTTGATTGCTAGATGGTTGGATTGCTAGACGGTTGGATTGCTTGATGGTATGATTGCTAGAATGTGGGGGGATGACTTATTTGCAACGCTTAATAGATGACAACGCTAAACAGATGGTGTAAAGGGAAAGCAAATCTTACCTCGAACTTACCGTATGGATTGAAATGGGGAGTGGTTGGAAGCCACCGTATAAAATAAGGTTGATATGGGTGACCAAATCGTTCATGAACATAAGAGGATGTGGGTGACCAAGTCACCGCACGACATAAATAAGAAAAGTGGATGACCAAGTCGTCACACCAACGTGGGTGACCAAGTCGTCGTACAACATAGAAAGAACAGTGGACGACCAAGTCGTCACACCAACCATGGGTGACCAAGTCACCGCTTAACTAAAAAGAAAAGTGGACGACCAAGTCGTCACACCAACGTGGGTGACCAAGTCACCGCACAACATAGAAAGAATAGTGGACGACCAAGTCATCACACCAACCGTGGGTGACCAAGTCACCGCTTAACTAAAAAGAAGAGTGGACGACCAAGTCGTCACACCAACGTGGGTGACCAAGTCATCGCACAACATAGAAAGAACAGTGGACGACCAAGTCGTCACACCAACCGTGGGTGACCAAGTCACCGCTTAACTAAAAAGAAAAGTGGACGACCAAGTCGTCACACCAACGTAGGTGACCAAGTCACCGCACAACATAGAAAGAACAGTGGACGACCAAGTCGTCACACCAACCGTGGGTGACCAAGTCACCGCTTAACTAAAAAGAAAAGTGGACGACCAAGTCGTCACACCAACGTGGGTGACCAAGTCACCGCACAACATAGAAAGAACAGTGGACGACCAAGTCGTCACACCAACCGTGGGTGACCAAGTCACCGCTTAACTAAAAAGAAGAGTGGACGACCAAGTCGTCACACCAACGTGGGTGACCAAGTTACCGCACAACATAGAAAGAACAGTGGACGACCAAGTCGTCACACCAATCGTGGGTGACCAAGTCACCGCTTAACTAAAAAGAAAAGTGGACGACCAAGTCGTCACACCAACGTGGGTGACCAAGTCACCGCACAACATAGAAAGAACAGTGGACGACCAAGTCGTCACACCAACCGTGGGTGACCAAGTCACCGCTTAACTAAAAAGAAAAGTGGACGACCAAGTCGTCACACCAACGTGGGTGACCAAGTCACCGCATAACTAGGTTGGAAGTGAAATGATAGCGTACCTTCATTCGGTGTTGATTGAATTTTGATGAAAATCCAAGATGGCGAGGGCTTTACAACGATGTTGTCATTGAAGACCGAGTTGAGGAGTGGTGACGTTCTCCATTCGATGTTTGATTAGATTTTGATGAAAATCCAAGGCAAGGGCTTTACAACGATGTTGTCATCGAAGACCCATGGTTGAGGTTTCACTGGAGCATATCTGTGTCCTGCAAATTGGAAGGAAGCAAATACAAAGTAGCAACAGATAGAAAAAGGAGAGAGTAATTGACCTGTGAGAAATATCAAATATTCCTACCTTTAACCCCTGGCTTGCCCCCAAGTTTTTTTTTGTTTGGAATGAAAATGATTTCTTTATTTAAGAAAATAAATTCAAGCCTTTTTCTCTTTTTTGGATAAAATGTTCGTTCAGTTTTCATTATATGAACATGATTGATTCAAGTCTAGATAACGTCTACGTCTTGTTCAAGAAATAACGACCTCAAGGACAAGACTTTCCCACAACTTGCAGCCGTAAGCAATCCTCACCTGATATTAGTGTTTGCACTCACGCTCTGGAACAAGGCTAAGTGTTTTACACTCACAAAGATGCAACTAACATGATACATAATTTACAGTTCGCAATGTCAATCCGAGTGAATATACTTCGAATGAAGATGCACATGCATGGGCGTTCTAATAATCGATGGGACTTTTACAGAAAAGAATGAAAGGACATGAAAAGTCCGGAAAGGAGTTTGTTTTGGGAAAGATTGCTTTGTTGAGGAGTTGGAAGGCTTTTGATGAGTGATGCTTTGCTGATTGGCCAGGATGAGGGCGAGGTGCACGAGTCTTTTCGCTTTTTGCTGGGGATGCTTGCTTGACAGAGTGCGTGAGCTCTGGGATCCTTACTGGGGGTGCTTTCCCTTTGGCCAGGGGCCCTTTTTTTGAGTCTTCATTGGGGAGCGTCGTCCCTGTTCCTTTTGCGCCTCACTACTTGAGTTGGCCTGGGGCCCCTTTTTCTTCTCGGGTTCTCACTAGGGATGCTTGCTTTGAAGTTTCTTGAGTTGGCGTTGGGCCTCTTTTGCTTGACTTTACTGGGGAAGGATACTTTGAGATTTCTCGAGTTGGCCTTGTGCCTCTTTACTCGAGTTCACTAGGGAAAGTTTTCTTCGAGATTTCTCGAATTGGGTTGTCCCCGGGCTATGCTTGCTTTGGCTCTTCGATTGTTCGTATTCTTCGAAGATCTCTGAGCATTTTCTTTCTTTTATTTTCTTTTCCCTTTTTCCCCTCTCTCCTTTTCTTTTTTTTTTCTCTCATTTTCCCTTTTTTATTTTTATTTTTTATCCCTCCCCTTTTTGATTTGATTTGAAAATGCAACAGAGCAGAGCAAGCATAGCCTTTGTCTTGATCTCTTCCCCTTCTGTCTTGAGGCCTCGGCCTTCGTCGTTGCTGCTTCTTCGGTGATGGTCCTTAGCGATCTCCTGGCGACCTTTTCTGTCTCCTTCATCGTGCTCTTGGACTCGACGTGCTTTTACTTCCGGCTGGAAATTTTAGCTGAAACTGCTCTTTGGCTCCCGGGGTATGAGTGATATTGACGGTTTGGGGGGAGTGATGACATATATGGTGGAAAGAGGGAAGAAACGAAAAAAAGTGGAGAAAATCGTAAAAGTCCCACATCATTTTATAGCTATCCCATGTCTAATGGCGCATGTACCCTGGATATTATGCGAACTCAACTAGCATCTAGTCAGGCCCTTACACTCATGAAGGAAACAAGGCGTGAAGGCCCAAAATACTCACAGGGATATGTTTTGTGATTGCTTACGTCTAATCATGCCATGGATATAAGAGCTAACAGACAAGATCATGCATGTTTTATATAATTGCTAATGAACGCACAAGTCATCCATGTCATGATAAAGTGATGAATATGCTTGAAAAAATGTTCAAAACGTGGGATTTTCAAGCCAAGCGACTATGCCTTTATTTCTGTTGTCTTTTTTTTTTTTTTTTTTTTTTTTTTGCAAAAACTAAGAACCTTAGTAGACATGACGCACACACTCTTGCAACAACATAAATCGTGGAAATGTAAATTGCAAAAACAGAAAATGCGGAAACAGAAATTGCAAAAATGTAAAAGGACAACTTCCCTGAAAAATGAGCTTTGACATTTTTCAACGCCTTCTTTTGGTCGTCACTTCATTTGCTTGCCCCCATGTTTACAAGTCTCGTTGCACCTGAAATGCAAAACCACGGAAATGTAAACTGCGAGACCATAATTTTCAGAAACGTAAATTGCGACAAGGGGAAATTGTAAACATGAAGGACAACTTCCTTGAAAAATGAGCTTTGACATTTTTCAACGCCTTCCTTTGGTTGTCACTTCGTTCGCTTGCCCCCCCATATTTACAAGTCTCGCTGCACCTGAAATGAAGAGACAGTTAAATAATAAATTCATAGGGAAAAGGTATCCCCAGATGTTGAATTTAAAATTAATGAAAGATAGAGTAATTGAAAAGAACACGTGGGTTACCTCCCACGAAGTGCCCTTGTTTAAAGTCGTAGGCTCGACTATGGCTTGCGTTTGAGTCTTATGTTTTTGGATCAACATTCTTTTGAATTTCATTGCTTGCCCCCAAGTTCATCCTTTCAAACTGCTCCTGATGAGGGACTATCTCTTTTTCTGCCCTTTCTCTTTAAAAGGACCGATTTGTGTGGAGTCTCGACCTCTTTCTTAGCTGCAGTGATACTTTCTTTACCAGTAGAGACATAGGGTTTATCAAAACCAACTAAATCAACATTCACCCTGAAACGCAACAGTACAAGACGCTCGAAGAGAGGGTTAAATATGTTTATTTATTTTTAAACCGAAGGGGAACGCAAGTTCCTATAAAAGACAATAAAACATGCATACATATTACAAAGAGACATCAGGAAGTGTGGTGGCTGTCTAATTATGCAGAGGCCCTCCCCCTAGACTTCTTCACGAAAATGGTCGAGCCTTATATCATCCTTTCGCTACCCAGAGCATAATTTGGAATAGGGTTGATGGTCATGTTAGACCCTTCGAACGAGATGCATTTGCTCTTGAGCAAGTGATTAACTTTTCTTTTAAAGGTAAAGCATTTTTCTAGCATGTGGCCCTGGGCTCCCGCATGATACTCGCATCTAGCATTAGGATCGTACCACTTTGGGTAGGGAGGTTGTAGAGGTTGGGCCAAGATCGGTACAATTTGCCCAGCTGCTAAGAGATGCTTGTAAATCTCTGTCAAGGAAGTTGGAAGAGGTAGCAGTGGCTCCCGATTCCCACGATTATTTGGGTTATTTTGGTTGTTTGGTGGGTTATATGGAGATGGTGGAAATGGTGTAGGGTATTGAGGGGGTGGCGCGAAAGGTGGCTTGTAACTAGGCTGGTGAGAGGCAAAGTTGACATCTTTCTTTATGATGGGCTCTTTTTTAGGTGTTAACTCTGGTGGGGAAACATCGATCCTCCCTGACTTGATCCCTCGTTCGACTATTTCAGCTACCATGACCATGTCAGAAAAGTTATTTGATGGATTGGATATAAGATGCGTGTAGTAGGGGGCCTTGAAGGTATCCACGAAAATAGATACGAGCTCTTTGTCCTTCAAAGGAGGAGAAACCCTAGAAGCTAGTTCTCTCCACCTCTGAGCATAAGTCTTCACCGATTCTTCAGTTTTTTTCTCAAGATTTTGGAGATCAGAACGGTCTGGCGCTACCTCCAAATTGAACTTGTATTGCTTGAAGAAAGCATCTGATAAATCTCTCCATGTTTTGATCCTATCCTTATCCAAACTCATGTACCAGGTCAAGGCATGCTTGGCCAAACTCTCTCTGAATAAATGGATCAACAGGGGCTCATTGTGTACCATATCGGCCATTTTGTTGCAATAGGCCTTGAGGTGGGTTTTTGGGCACTCGATCCCAGTGTACTTCTCAAAATTCGGAATCTTGTATTTCGGAGGTATTATGATCCCCGGGGACCATGCACATGTCGGCGGGACCAGTAGGGTCGAATGGATCAGCCCCTTCAATCGTTCGGAGTCTTTCCTCGAGTTGATTTAGTCGGTCACTTTTCGGTGGCTCGACCCCGATGGGGTCAAAACCGAAGGGTAGCATCGGTTCTGAGGAGAACTGGGGTTGTGCTGGGTTGAAAGTGAGGAGCTGAGTTCCTACAGGTCCGGGAATCGTGCTCGGAGGAATAGGAGGGAGATACAAAGTCTCTAGGTGGGCCTGACTCTTGCTGGGGTCCACAGCAGGGTTGATTGAAAGGTGCTGAAGCGACGGGGAGATCTCTTCACCCGCCTTAACGGTAGGATTTGCAGTGGTGGGTACAGTGAAGGAGTTATCCCATCTCCAATGACCCGGGGGGCCAGAAAGTGGTGGGAGTACGGATGGTCCTGCAACGGTGAGCGAAGAGGGAGGTCCTTTTGTTTGAGGGAGATCAAAACCCGGTGGCACTTCGATGACAGCTTCATCTCTTTCCTTTTCGGCCCTGGTGGCTCTTTCTGTAGTGATCCTAACTTGCTCCTCTAACTCTGCGATTCTGGCCATTAGTGCTTCATCGGTCTTGGCCAGTTCAGTCATTTTTCGTTTTTGAAGTCTAGTTAAGGGGAGCCTGTGCGGAGTAGCTTGCTTCCAAGGAGCTATCGTGAACCTGAAAAAAAGAAAAACACAAAAGAGTAAATACAAGTGAGGATACACAAGTGATATGCAATCCCGAGGTCTCCACATTTGCTCATTCGCTTTTCCGGCAGTACTTTCATTTGATATTTTCAGGGCGGTCGGAGAGGCGAGGAATCCTAGTGGTTGACAAGATACGAAGGAAGCCTCTATACATTCCAACGATATGAAGCAAATCTGAGATGCTAACGGCGAAGCCCAAATCAGCAGGGGCAACCTGATAATTATTTGTCTTCTGCCGAAGGATGTATGGCGAAGCGGCTTTTCTCAGATCAGTGTGCGCGACGGTCCACAGTACCTGCAATGCGCCGGAGGGGGTCTCCGGCGGAAACACTCCGATGCTTAAGTCAGTATGTGCACTGAAATCAGCAGAGTTTTGGCTAGTTGAGTATGCTTACCTGCCTCCTTTGTGGGGGAGGAATTTATAGAAGGAAAGGGGCGTTCCCGCCCGTGTAAACGGGTATGGAGCTATCGCTAGCGTTAGGGTCTGTGGTTCGCCCTTAACACGATACGTTACCTTGGCGGTAGGTAAGTAGGAAGATATTGCCACGGTAGGATAACAGCCGGAGCGATAATCCTGACGCGTGGTTTCTACTGGGAGTGAGAGGACTCCTTGAGCCAAGCCGGAGGTCCGTGAGAGGAGCCGGTGGGGCCCCGTTAGCCTTTGTGGCGTTAGCCTTTGGGGAAAGTAGCAATCTGGTCCCTACCGTGGTGGTGCGGAACAGTAGATAGGCCTCTTCTCGCCGGGTGATAGACGAAAATACCCTTTCTCTTAGGTGAATTGTTATCATAAGCCCAACTGAAAATGAGCCCGAGTGTTTACCAAGGGCTATCGTTCCTTCTCTGACGGAGAGTTCTTCTAAGTACCGTGGAGGTTTGCCTCGTCAGATGGCCCTGACGGTTTTTGTTAGAATTTTATAAATCAGAGGTTTTTCTGCGCCAATTTCTTCGTATTTTCACTTTCTTTCTTTTCACATTCCGCCATGGATGAACTGACTCGCAATTTCCTGATCTCCAAAACTCTGACCCTGAAGAATCTCACTGAGGGTGATATCGGCTTCCTGGAGAGGATGATCACCAAGACCTCCGAGGATGTCCTGGAGTTGCAGGGGGTGTTAACCCCTGTTCTGTCTAGACAGCTGGGAATCACTCTGGAGGATTTTAATCCCTTAGAGAGTTTGGCGAAACTGGCCACCGTCACTGCTCACCTCGAGGTGGTGGCCTCGCTGCTGCAGCAGAGGAAGGATCTGCTGGCCTGCTGCCTGAAAGGCATGAGAGCTTGCTCTTCCGAGCTGACCTCCGTTGCTGACGCTTTAAGGGAGGTTCCCATTGTGCCAGGGGAAGATGATGCGGGGTCCAATGTCTGACCGCTGGCTTCGCTTCTTCTCGCAGTTTTTCTTGCGTTTCTTGTACATATTTGAACGTTAAGGCCACCTGGCCATAAATAAATAACTTGTCTTTGCTTTTTCCCAAGTCTTCTCTTCTTCTTGCTTGGTTGCTTGCTTTATTGTTTGGAAATATTTGTCACGAGCCCAACCAAAAATGGGTCTTCCTCGGGACATTGTACTGCAGTGGTCGGGTTCCGGGGTTTAGCAATGAATGCTTTGTCTTGACTGTTACAGGGCCGTCTTTTCAGTGGCAGGTGGTTGGGCGGTTCTTTGGTGCCCTTTGATTGGTGCGTTTAACGAGCAGAGGTGCCTGCGACGGATCGGGTTCTGCACTTGCAGTTATCTTCCCAAGCGTCTTAATTGATTTTTCCTGGATTGAAGCGCTCCTTCGGCTATATAAGGGAGTGTGGTTTTCCTTTCCTGTTCATCTTCATCCTTTTTCTTCTTTTTATTTTTGCAGGTCTCATGGCAGATTTTTATTTCTTAAGTTCCATGGATCATGACTCCTTGCCGACTCCCCCAACTTCGCCGGACTCAGATCATCCCCCTCCTTCGCCACCATGGAGGCCCCCGGTCCGCCGAAAGGGTCGTAAGAAGTAGGGGAAACGATCTTCCAAGACGCCCTTCGCGACTTTGGCTTCTTCTGGTTCTGCTGTCCAAGAGGGAGGCAAACGCTTTCCTTCCCCTGATTGCTCGTTGAACAATTCTTCTCCCCCCGGTGTTGATGCGGGATTGGCAGATTTGGGTGTCAAAGGGGAGTCAAGCCCGTCAGGATCTTGCCCAGAAAAGGAGGCAGACAAACCTGTCCCAAATGCTGACGGGAAGATGCCATTCCTTGATGATGACGGGGTTTATCACCATGGCATTTACTGGCCTGATGAGGATTAGCCGTTTTGTACTGTACCCGTCTTTTGGCGTTTTATGAATAAAAATGACGTTTCCTGCCTTTTCACTTTTATCGTTATTTCCGTTAGCCTGCTGGTTTTTGGTGATAGCTAACGCAAGCGGTTGGCCTGGCTGAGGCAATCGCTCCGCGGTTACTCTGACCGGGTCGATTCTGTCTCGCCCTTTTGGGGAGTCTCAACGAATAACTTCTCTTTTTTCAAATTTCTTTAATGCGCTCCCACGTGACCAACTTCTTTTACACGCGTCTCCGCCCGATTGGTGACTCAATTAATGCGGTGGCATTTTTATCCTTTAAGAAGGGCCATTCTCCAATTTCTCAAAACTTTTGCCCTCACTTTGAATTTTCCTTTTTGTCTTCTTTCGTCTTCTTCTCCGAATACCTTTTCGGCCGCTCGCCACTGTCCGCCGATTTCTCTGCGATTCTTCTCCTTTAAGGTATCAATTCACCCCTTCCCAGATTTCCTTTTTGTTGGGTTTGCTATGGCTAGGAATAGACCCCGCCAGATTATCTCTAGGCCCATGGATCCAGAGGTCGCCCAATCACCGAGCATTTTTACATGCGATGTGGTTCTGAAAGCCGAACTGGAGGAACATGGTATTACCTTTCCTCCTGGGCATAAGCCTTCTATTCCTGGTAGTGATATGAGGCTTCATAATCCAGGGTGGGGCCACAGTAGGCTTCTTTATTTTAAAATGTTCCTTTATGGTTTCCGCTTTCCCGTTCATGAGTCGATACTAACTCTGCTGCGGGAGTATAGCCTTAATCCTGCCCAGATAACTCCTTCCTCTTGGTGTGCGGTGTATGCTTTTCTTCGCGCTTGCGAGTTGAAGAACATTTTTGCCCCATCTATCACTTTGTTTCGCAAATTCTTTAGCATGATTTGCTACAATTGTCTAATCGAGATTACTCCCCGGTGGGATGATGCGCTCGTGCAGTCGTTTTGGCAACATTTTCACGGCTTCAAGATGGGTGTAGCTGATTGGAAGAGCAGCTTCTTTGTTCTGGAGCTACCGTCACGTTTGTGGCGTATCAATTTTAATCAGGAACTGATAGGTCCCGTTTGGACAAATCCCGCGATTTTGTCCAGGTCTGAGCTGGATCAAGCTAACGCTCTGTTAGACGAGAATACTCACTACCGTATTCGTGCCTTTGCTCTGTTCAAGCCTCTGGAAGAGTGCGTTATGGGTGAGCTTGTTTCTTTCCATATTTTCTTTTCTTTTATTTTTACCTGCTTTGTTTGCTGTAGGTAGCTAACGGTTACTTTCCAGGTGACATTGGTGCTCCTCTGAACGTAACACCGCTTCAAACTTTACCGGCCTCGCCTACGGCCGAGGGCTCGAGTCAGGGTGGCGTTCTTCCTTCGAGGAAGAGAACGAAAACGGTTGCTCGGGGAGGGCGAAGGCCCGTTAGCTCTGCGCGAACTTCTCGCTTTGTGGAAAATTGGCTACCGGAGCGTCGCACGGGGACGGCCTCCAGGCCTGTCGCAACGACAATAATTACTAGCGATGATGAGGATGCGGATGCCAAGTCAGTCCTTTGCCATGCTTCTTCCCTTGCTGCTTCCCAGCGTCGAAAAAAGCTTCGAGTAACCATCGGTGAACAAGCTACCGTGGCATCTCCTGTGGATGCGATGACTGTTTCTACGCCTGCTGTTTCGTCTGAGGCAGGCACCTCTCAGCCAACGGGGGCCGCTGAGGCGTTGGAGAAAACTTGCTCTACTGAGGGAGAGGCCCCGTCGATGGAATGTCCTCCTCCCATGGCTGACGCTCCTGATTCTCCGATTGCTGATTACATTCCTGACGTAATGGTCACGCCTCCTGTGGTGGATTCGACTGCTGGGCTACCGCCTAAGGTTACTCCGCAACTGTCTTTTACTCCTTTCAAGAGCATTTTTCCTCAGGGCTCTTCTCCGCCTCCCTCAATCAATCTTGGTCCTGACGGGGTCCCAGCCTACCGTATGAATCTTGCAGGGTTTTGCTTTGACGCCCTTCGCGCTGTCGGGGTTCCCCAACCTTTTTCTCGAGATGAGTTTACTGCACCTTTAATAGGAGAGATGCTGAGTTCTAAAAAGGAGAAAGAGGAATTTCTTCGACTCCCTCCCTCGGCACGCTTTCACCATGTTCTGAACGATTCTCTGGACTTCTTCCGCCATCTGAATTATCAATTCGAAATTCACGATCGCGAGTCCCGCGATTTTTCCAGCGCATTGTGTGCTGCGAAGGTGCAGCTTGAGAAGGCGGTGGAGCATTCTAGGTTGCTGACGCGCCTCTGTGAATCATCCCAAACGGATTTGGACAGGGAAAAGTCTATCGGGAGAGCCAAGATAGAGGTTCTGGAGGCGGAATTGGCACTAGCAAAGAAGAAGATTCTCCTTCTTCGCGAAGAGATGGTCGCTCGAGATGAGGGGGCTGCTAGGGCGCCCTTAGAGGAAGAGTTATGGAGGAAAAGGGTTCTGGAGGCCTTCGTTTCTGGGTTTGCGTCCCGTTTCAAAGGTGACCCTTTGGATCCAGCCCAGGTAGCTGATTACATCTCTCTCGTGATGGGTGAGATTAGCAAAGGTGGCGGCGGTTCTTCTAACCCTTCAAGGGAGAAAGCCTAACGCTAGCGATGGTGCCTGGGCCTTTCCTTGCCTTTCTTGTTGTCGTCTCTTCTTTTATTATTTCTTGAAAACCCATTCGAACATTGTTTCTCTTGTAATAATGCTAACGCCTTGTATCCTTTGTCGTTCTGGATGATTTGTTGTGATGTTGCCGTTATTCCTTCTTTATTTTCTTCGTACCATCGCGTCGTTTGGCAAGGCCAGCGCTGCTTTTTATGTTTTTTAATCAATTCCCCTGTCCCTCATTTAATGCGACTTGAAGGGTAATGATGAAAGAAGACACGTGTCGTTCTATAGAGAGGCGTTTGGAGCAAGAGTCTCCTAGGGAGTTGCGAATGCAGAAGCGTTTCGTCCTCATTTCAAATTTGCACCTTCTGGCGCGTGCCTTACTTTATGACGCGCTACTTCACCACGTGTCTGCTGCTGACTGGTCGTGTCCTTTCAGGGTTATATCTATTGTATCTTCTACCCTCTCTTCTTTTTCCATCCTTCCCTTATACGCTGTTGCCTTTGGGTAAATATCTTGCGCCGCTCTTTTTTTTCTGGTTCGAGGCTCCTCGCGTTCTTTTTTACGAAGGTACAAGGTACACGTCTTTTTCTTTTCTCTTCGTTTCTTCCTTGTTAGCCATGGCTAGAACTAAGAAATCCTCTGAAGAAGGAGACCCTCAAAGGTCCTCCGGGGAAGAAGTAATTGATACCACTCCCACTTCTCTATATACGCTGCCCTTAATTACCCGTAGACTTGCTGGGTTTTCTGACCGATTTCCCAAGGAATATCCCGTGCATCCTGCTTCTGAGTCGCTTCGACTGAACAACATTTTGCCCGGAAATAGTAGAATGTTATATGCAAAGCTTTTCGATCATGGGTTTCATCTTCCTCTTGACCCGCTTGTAAAATTGTTGTTGGTTGATTCTGATCTGGCTCCGGCTCAGTTGAGTCCTAACGCAATTTGCGTTGTTAGTGCTTTTGCCGCACTATGCCGTTTCAAGGGAATAGGATCTCCCACTTTGGCGTTGCTCCATGATATTTTTCAATTATATTCCCGTAAAGGGGTGATCTCGATATCGCCTCGCTACGAAGACGGTTCTTTGAAACCCTTTACCTGGAAGCTTATGGGTATTGAGTCATCTATTCCTCACTCGAAAGAGGAATTTTTCATTGTTGATCTGCCGGAGCCGTTGTGGAGGGCTGGCTTCAACGAGACAATTAAAGATGGGGCTTGGGGTCATCGGAAACCCCTTTCCGACCCGGAGGACGGCTGGTTGAAGACGCTGCTCCAATTTGATTTTAGTGTTGATGCCCGAAAAGTGGCTAACGGGTTGCCCATAGAACACTGCAAGAAGGGTGAGCATTTAACCTTTTTCTTTTGCGTTTGTCCAGAAGTACTAACGCTAACGTTTTGTGTCTGTGCAGTGCCTCCGCTTGGTTGGGAGCCCGAGTATTTCCGAAGGAGGAGAAAACAGAAGGCGAAGAAGAAAGCTGCCGCTGAGGCTAGGGTTGCCGCTGCCGCTACCGCCGAGGGAGGGGAGGCCACCGCTAGCGTTACGGGTACTCGAGTTGTAAGACAAAAAGGCCTAGGAAAGCGCATGCTACCCCATCCGTTTCGTCCCGGACTGTTGTTTCTTCAGAAGCTACGGTTGGTCCGATTCCTGTTGGGATTCCTCTTGCGTCCTCCACCGCTCAGGTGAGCATTTTTCCTACTTTTGGGACTTTGTCTTTCTTTTTGCACAATTTCCTCCTCACGTTCTGCCTTATTTTAGGAAGTCGTTGCTGCTTCTGCCCCTTCCACCTCCGAGGGAGATATGGGTATCGCGGATGTTCTTCGTGAGTGCCAGAAGAAGGCTCGCTATGATCTTCAGAACAACCCTTCTTCTTCGGCCGCCCATCATAGTTCAAGTGTTCCTGGGGGTATGTATGCTGATCAACCTGAACCTGTTGATTTTGGGGGTCAACCCCATGTGCCTCCTGGTTCTCCGATCCATTCTGCGCACACCCCAACGGGCTATGATTCTGATGCCCTTATTCCCGAGGTGTCCGGAGGCAATGAGATCTCGATGCCTAACGCGGAAGGTCCCTCTAGCAGGCCAGATTCTCCTGGTGCGTTGTTTTTTGTTCCGATGCCTCATCCATCTGTTGCGAGGGGTGGGCCCGCTCCTACCTTAATGGCTGGTGTCTCTCCATATGAGCCTCCTCTTATGCCGACTCATCTTGTTAGCCTGCGCTCCTTTAGGGACAGTATTCTGCAGTTTCCTGCCGATACTGATCATGAGACCGTGATTTCCACTACCGCTTATCTGGTGGCAGAGATTTTGTCTCTTCTAAGAGAGAGAGATGCCTTTGTGGCTCGGGGCGAGCAGGGGCGCATCAATTTCCTACGCTCTCAAGCGTTTTCTATGCTTTGCCATCTTCACTATATGGATGAGGAAAACGCCAGGGCTGCAGCTAACGGGTGAGAAGAGATAAACAGGCTGTCGGAAGAGCGACAACGTCTTGAAAATGCTCTTGCTGCTGCCAACGAAGGTATGGAGACTGCTCGGGAAGAGGTTACCGCGGTTAAACAAGAGTTGGAGGCCGCTAAGTTGGCTTTGGAGGAAGAGAAAAGGCAACGTGCTGATCTAGCCCAACGCCTCTCCCAGGAGGAGGATAGCCTGCGTCTGGAGAGACAAAGGAACGCTGAGCTATCTGCTGATTCCTCTCTTAACGCTGAGAAGAACCGTTGGTATTTTGAGCAGGGTGGGGGAGTCATGTCGAAAGCCGTGATGCATCATTATGGAGTTGAGGGGCTCCGTATTGAGGATCTTTCTGCGTATTTCGACAAGAGAGCCCCAGCCATCACCGATAGCGCTTTCTACCAGTGGAAGGCTACTCAGCAAGGAGGGGTCAACGCGCCGCCCAATCTTTAGATTTGTTGTTTAGATGTTTTTCATTTTTGCGGCTGACGGGCCCATCCTTATTTTGTAATTTTAAACGATGTCGGCCTTGACTCGGTTAATCCACTCTTTTTGGACAGAAGTTCTTTATCTACTTTTTCTTTATAATGCCGTTTGATTACTTGTCCACCTGGGACGTTTGGCGTTAGGTTTCCATAGACGCGTAATTTCGCGTTGTATCCCGTTTGCTTTCATCAGCTGTATTCAAGTAGCGTGTCCATTATATCTTCCGATAGCATTTCTGAGAGTAAATCAGCGTTGCTTCCGCATTTGCTGCGCTCATATTCCTGCCGTCCCTTATTGTTAGTGGGGGCTTTACGTCTGTGTCAACGTTGTTGTTGCAGTGTGGTCGTCTCTTTATCATCGTTTCACCAGGTAACAACCGCGCGGCTATTAGCTAGGATTTCTTTCGTTTCTTTTCGGCACAGATAGGCTCTAACATCCCTTCACCGGGTATCAACCGCGCGGCTACTAATCAGGATTTCTTTATTTCTTTTCGCCACAGATAGGCTCCCATCATCGCTTCACCGGGTATCAACCGCGCGGCTACTAGTCAGGATTTCTTTATTTCTTTTCGCCACAGATAGGCTCCCATCATCGCTTCACCGGGTATCAACCGCGCGGCTACTAGTCAGGATTTCTTTATTTCTTTTCGCCACAGATAGGCTCCCATCATCGCTTCACCGGGTATCAACCGCGCGGCTACTAGTCAGGATTTCTTTATTTCTTTTCGCCACAGATAGGCTCCCATCATCGCTTCACCGGGTATCAACCGCGCGGCTACTAGTCAGGATTTCTTTATGTCTTTCCGCCACAGATAGGCTCCAATCATCGCTTCACCGGGTATCAACCGCGCGGCTACTAGTCAGGATTTCTTTATTTCTTTCCGCCACAGATAGGCTCCAATCATCGCTTCACCGGGTATCAACCGCGCGGCTACTAGTCAGGATTTCTTTATTTCTTTCCGCCACAGATAGGCTTTGGGGAGTGCCTCGTCTTAGTGAGCTGTCTGATCAGGACCAGCCATCACAAGGATAGGACTTTTCACCCCCAAGCGTTGTACCTCGCGTCCGTGGAATCGTGCCATCATCTCAATGGGCCGTCTATGTGAGCACGGTTACCACGAGGATAGGATTTTCACTTCCAGGACGGAGTTGGTCTCTCCTTGGGGCATGCCTCTCCTTATGGGGTTACCATAAGAATAGGATTTCACTCCCAAGGATTCCGGGGCGTGCCTCATCTTAACGGGCCGCCTATGTGAGCACGGTTGCCGCAAGGATAGGATTTTCACTCCGGGGAGCAGTTTGGGGTCGTGCCTCGTCTTAATGGGCCGTCTATGTGAGCACGGTTACCACAAGGATAGGATTTTCACTCCCAAACGCCTTGTTATGCCAGGGCGTGCCTCGTCTTAATGAGCTGTCTGATCAAGACCAGCCATCACAAGGATAGGATTTTCACCCCTGGCATTCTTCGCTACCTGCATATTACCAGTAGCAAACGCACGGTGAATATCTCAATATTCATTTATTAGAATAACTTTGATGTTACCCGATTAGCTCCTGGCGTGGTATAGCCTCAACCGAGCGATGTTCCAGGAGTTCTGCAGGGGCGTTCCCTCGAGCGTTTCTAGGTGGTATGCTCCTTTTCCCACAATGCGGGTGACACGATACGGTCCATCCCAGTTTGGGCTGAGTTTTCCCATACGTTGCCCTGCTGCCCGTCTGTCTCTGAGCACTAAATCTCCGGTTTTGAGCAATCGTTCCCTCACTTGCCGGTTGTGATATTGTGTCATTTTCCTTTTGTATTGCAGGGTTTTCAGGAGGGTTTCCTCATGTGTTTCCGGTAGAGTATCGAGGTTAGCTCGTAACCTTTCTTCATTGTTCTCTTCTTTGAAGTGAGCCACCCGGAGGCTCATCATGCCAATTTCGACTGGTGTGACAACCTCAGTTCCAAATGCTAACGCGAACGGGGTCTCTCCCGTGCTGGCCTTGACAGTCATGCGGTAGGCCTATAGTACATATGGCAATTCGTCTGGCCATTTCTTCTTGGGCCCTTCCAAGTTTCTTTTGATGCCACTAAGGATGCTGCGGTTGGTTACTTCCACCTGGCCGTTGGTTTGGGGATGTGCCACAGAGGAGAATCTTTGCTCTATCTGGTACTCTGCACATTGATCTCTGAAAAACTGGCTTGTAAATTGTGTCCCATTGTCGCTCACTAGCACGCGTGGTACTCCAAATCGCATGATGACTTGGTGTTTGAAGAAACGCCAAATTTTTTCGGTAGTGATGGTAGCTAACGCCTCGGCTTCGGCCCACTTTGTGAAGTAGTCTACCGCTACGACCACGAATTTTAGCTGAGATCTGGCCTTTGGAAACGAGCCCAGGATGCCAATCCCCCATTTTGCAAACGGGCACGGAGCCACTATTTCTGAAATTGACACAGCAGGTTTTCGAGGAATCTTAGCATATTCTTGACATTTCTGACAGGTTCTCACGAAGTTGTGACAGTCTCGTCGAATGGTGGGCCAGTAAAATCCCGACCGAAAGACTTGGGCTGCCAGGGTGCCGCTAGCGATGTGCATGCCACATATCCCTTCGTGAATTTCACGTAACACATGTAAACCTTCTTGCTCCGTTATGCATTTAGCGGCCGGATGGGAGAAGCATCTTCGTATTAACTCTCCGTTATAATATGTGCATCGTGCTGCCCGTTTTAGGACTTTCTTCTTCTCTGCATGGTCTCCCGGTAATTTATCATGTTTCAGATATTCTATCACTGGGATCCTCCAATCATTTTTCGTTTCTTCCACACAAAACGCTGCCTGCTCTTCCATGAAAGAGGGTGTAGGCAGTTCTCCATAGCGCACGTCGCTGGGTATTGAGGCTTCCAAATTAGCTGCCATCTTGGCGAGGCTATCAGTCTCTTCATTATTTTCTCTAGGAATGTGCTCCAAGGTGACCAGAGTACTTTTTTCTTGTATATTTGACAGCTCACGTTTTACCTTGGCCAAATATTGGGCCATGATGGGTTCTCTGGCTTGGGAGTTCCCCAAAACCTGGTCCATTATTAGCTTAGAATCTCCTCGGATCTTCAAACGTGTTCTGTCTTCCTTTTCCCCACCGGGAGTGGTTCCGATAGAAAAACTGTTTCCAATTCTGAGTCCTGCCAGCAGCGCTTCGTATTCAGCCGCATTGTTGGACAATGGCTGCAGGATTCTGATGGCGTATCGCATCTCCAGGCCGTTCGGTCCAACTAAGAAAACTCCTGCACCTGCTAACTCTTGGTTTTTTGCTCCATCTACGTGAATGACCCATGTATCTGCATATGTCTCCGGGGACGGTAGGCATGGGCTTTCTGCTTCTTCCTCCGACTGATCTATCTTTGTGTCCTTTGTGAATGTGCACTCAGCTATGAAGTCGGCTAACGCTTGGGTTTTAACGGCCGGTCTGGCTTTGTATTGCAGCCCGTATTGTTCGAGTTCGATAGCCCAAATTAACATTCTTCCTGAAGATTCAGGTTTTCTGAAGATTCTTCTCAACGGCTGATCCGTGAGTACAGTGACGGGATGGGCTTGGAAGTATCGGTCCATCTTTCGAGTGGCCTGTACTAGAGCGAGCGCTATCTTCTCGATAGGGGCGTATCGTAGTTCGGCATCTTTCAATATATGACTCACGAAGAATACGGGACGATGCATGTGCCCTTCGCGTCGCACAAGGACAGCGCTGACTACTTCGTCAGCTATTCCCAAGTATAAATATAGCTCGTCACCGGGCTCGGGCCTTGTCAGCACTAAATCTGATGATAGGTAAGCTTTTAGTCCTGCGAACGCTTTCTCACATTCCTCTGTCCATCCGAAAGGAGCCTTGTTGCGGATGACTTTGAAGAAAGGCAAACATCTCTCGCCTTGCTTAGATATGAATCGTCCCAACGCAATGATGCGCCCGGTTAATTTCTGTATCTCTTTGACAGTTCGCGGGGCTATCATATCCTGGATGGCTTTTATCTTTGACGGGTTGGGTTGGATGCCCTTTTGGCTGACCACGTAGCCCAAAAATTTTCCCGTTTGGAATGCGAACATGCACTTCCGCGGGTTTAACTTCATCTTGTGCTTTCTCATCACATTGAAAACCTCTTCCAAGTCAATGAGGTGTTCTCTGAAACTCCGAATTTTGATCAAGATGTCGTCTACGTAGGCCTCTACATTCCTCCCGATTTGATTTTCAAAAACTTTGTTTGCCATACGCTGAAATGTTGCGTCGGCATTCTTCAGCCCAAACGGCATTGCGGTATAGCAGTATGTAGCCCTGGGAGTAATGAAGGCATTTTTTTCTTCGTCCTCTACGGCCATAGGGATTTGGTGATATCCGGAATTCGCATCTAGGGAGCTCAGATAAGCATACCCAGCGGTTTGATCGACTAACTGATCTATTCGCGGAAGGGGATAGCAGTCCTTGGGACAGGCATTATTTAGGTCAGTGAAGTCGATGCACATGCGCCAGTCCCCGTTGGGCTTTGGGACTAAGACAGGATTGGCTAGCCAGGTCGGGTACTGGACTTCTCGAATAAACCCCGCCTCTGTGAGCTTTAACAACTCCCTTTCGATGGCGGCTATCTTTTTTGATGAAAAAGCACGTCGCCTTTGTTGAACAGGCTTGGCGTCGGGACTAACGTTCAACCGGTGTTCTGCGACTTCCCGAGAGATTCCGGGCATGTTTGCTGGTTTCCACGCAAACTCTCCCTCGCACTTCCTCAACAGCAGGGTTAGTTGTGCCTTTTCTTCAAGGCTCAGTCTCTCACTGGCTAAGAGATTCGTTTCACTGTCCTTACCGATAGGGATTGATACCATCTGATCTAGCGGCTGAGTGCGCTTTTCTTCTTTATCATCGAAAGGATCGTCTGCCACGCAAATGTAGCGGTCACAACTCCTTTGAGTCATAAGTAAGTAGCATTCGGCTGCCAACTTTTGGTCCCCTTTGATTGAGACCACGCCGTCCCATGAGGGATATTTCATCCGCAAGTGTTTTTGAGATATGGCCACTCCAAAATGATTAAGGAATGGTCGCCCCAAAATGGCGTTATACGGTAACGTTAGGTCTACGACCAGAAATGATAGCTCTTTGGAGCGTTTGGATGTGTCTTCCCGGAAATACACCGGCAGGGATGTGATGCCAGCTATCGGAATCGGTACTCCATCAATCCCAATAATTGGCCTCGTGCAAGGCGATAACTCACCATCAGGTCGTTTCATCAAGCTATACGCTTCTAATGAAAATAGGTTCACTGCGCTCCCGTTGTCGACAAGGGTCCTTCTTACCCCGTGACTTCCAATGACAGGCGTTACGACCATCGCGTCATTGTGCGGGAAGACGATGCCTTTTTCATCCTCCTCTAAGAAAGACAATATCATTCTGTCTAAGGCACTTATCGCCTCGATTTTCATTTGCGGGCTCTCCCGTTTGCGCTTTTCTCCCGGGTTGGGCGTTTGCGGCATGATTTCCTCGCAATAAGGTGTTCCTCCTGCAATGATATTTATCATGGGCATTTGGTCGCTATCGATAGCGAGCGCTTCTCTGTTTGGCCCGAGGGGGACTGCGTTAGCCCCTGTAGCGTGCGAGGGCGTTTGCCTCGGCTCAGTTGTATTTCCAGTTGGGTTGTTTCTGGCTTCCTCCCTTGCCTTCGTGGCGAATTCTCCAAGGTAGCCCTCGTTGACTAATCGTTCTATAGCCGATTTTAACTCTCTGCATACATCCGTTGAGTGTCCCTTGACCTTATGGAATTTGCAGTATGCATTTTCTCTTCCTCCCATGATTACTCCTGGTTTCACGGGAGCTGGGTAACGGATAGGCAGATTTCTCTGTTGGACTATCGCTAGGATCTCCGCTCTTGGGAGTATGAGAGATGGGAGGTCAGGATCATATATCCGGCCTTTTGGCGGGTCCGTTTGTTTCCAAGTGGGGGATCCTCCCGATCTTCCTTTTGAGAAATTGCCTCTCTGCCGGTTAGAGGCCTTGGTATTATGTTCTTTCCTCTGCCCAGGATCCTCGGTGGGTTTGGCGTCAGGGACGTTGCTGTTCAAGACGTTAGGGACTACATATGGATCTGCCGGCATGCCTCGAATCCATTCTCTATTTTCTTCCTCTTCCATTCTCGCATAGTTATGCGCTTTCAGCCTCAACGCATCCAGGGTCGTTGGTGGATCCACCGTTAGCGTATCTTTCAGCTTACTGTATCGACAATTGCGTTTCAAGGCCTCGATCGCGAAATCGATAGTAACCCCTGGCGTTAGGGACATTTCAAGGTCAAATCGACCTAAGAAGTCGTTCAACGATTCCTGTGGTTTTCGATGGATATCGAACAGCGCAGCTGCTGACTTTCTGATAGGAATAGCCGTGCTAAACCGACTTTTGAATTTTTCTTCCAACTGAGAGAAATTATCGATAGACCCAGCAGGGAGCCCCTCGAACCATAGACGTGCCACTCCTGACAGCGTCATTACGAAAATTTGGCACAACGCTGCGTCACTGCGTGTTTGGAATTGCACGAAATCCTTCACCTTGTTGAGGTGAGAAATGGGATCTTTTGTGCCATCATATGATTCTGCCGGGAGTTTCACATGTCGATGGACTCTGTGGTGCCTGACACAGTAGCTGAACGGATGACCCTCGTTAGCATCGGGGATCCTAAGAGGCTGGCGCTGATGTGGAATTTCAGCGTCGTATCTGGGATTTTGAGGGTCATATTCCTGGTGTCTCCTGGGAGAACGACTACGGCTCCTTGGAGTTCGAGCTCGTCGACTTCTGCTGCTAGATCTCTCGCTGTATCTAGGAGATGGGTCCCTCACCATATCCCCCCGTCGATCATCCCAGGGTTCTCTATACTCGTCACGCTGGCGGATTACTTCGGGGATAGAGACTCCTCCCCTGTATGGTCCAGAATGGTAAGCAGGTCCGCGCGGGAATGGTGGAACGTTTATGGGGGCCAAGGGAAAAGGTAAGGAGGACGGGAGTGCCCTAGACGGTTGGGGCGATAAAGGTCGTTCGGTGACAATGGACGGGGTGAAAACCACTTGAGAGGACACGCCAGGCCTCGAGGCATGAGGAGTAAATCCAGCAGCCATTTCTGTCAGTTGATCCAGTTGAGCTTGGAGAGCTACTATTGAGTTCGCGAAAGGGTTGTCCATTTCTCCTATCATAGATCTTCCCGCCTGGGGGGTAGGATGGCTGGTTCCTGCTATATGGGAGAAGGGAGAGCAAATCTGGAAGGTAACTTCTTCTGAACTTGACCCAGGAGGAAGATCTAAGTCTCCTGCAGGGACGTCCTGCCCTGGGGTGGGGGCATCAGAGGTAGCGAAGGGAAACAAGCGTCTGCGGGTGTTGTATGGGATGTTGGAAGTTCGGGACAGCGCCGGATCTGACTCTGAGGCCATAATCCTTCTAGCTTCGGGGAGGAGGAGCTTGGTTATTAAGGATGCTCACTTAATAAAACCAAAGCTCTCAACGAAAACACCAATTTGATAATTATTTGTCTTCTGCCGAAGGATGTATGGCCGAGCGGCTCTTCTCAGATCAGTGTGCGCGACGGTCCATAGTACCTGCAATGCGCCGGAGGGGGTCTCCGGCAGAAACACTCCGATGCTTAAGTCAGTATGTGCACTGAAATCAGCAGAGTTTTGGCTAGTTGAGTATGCTTACCTGCCTCCTTTGTGGGGGAGGTATTTATAGAAGGAAAGGGGCGTTCCCGCCCGTGTAAACGGGTATGGAGCTATCGCTAGCGTTAGGGTCTGTGGTTCGCCCTTAACACGATACGCTACCTTGGCGGTAGGTAAGTAGGAAGATATTGCCACGGTAGGATAACAGCCGGAGCGATAATCCTGACGCGTGGTTTCTACTGGGAGTGAGAGGACTCCTTGAGCCAAGCCGGAGGTCCGTGAGAGGAGCCGGTGGGGCCCCGTTAGCCTTTGTGGTGTTAGCCTTTGTGGCGTTAGCCTTTGGGGAAAGTAGCAATCTGGTCCCTACCGTGGTGGTGCGGAACAGTAGATAGGCCTCTTCCCGCCGGGTGATAGACGAAAATACCCTTTCTCTTAGGTGAATTGTTATCACAACCAATGCCGCCATGCTAGGAAGATCTCTTTTTACGCTATACTTTTGACGATGCAAGGCCCGATGCCTAGTGAACTCAACCGAGGGGAGAGACAACAATCTTTTTATGAACTTGGAGTTTTTTGTGATAAACTAGGAAGACATGGCCGTGATTGAGCAGTACTCGGATGTTTTGAATACTTGTCCTGATTTTTTGGAATTTCGGTGAGACGATTGTGTTTTATCCCGGAGGGATTTTCTCTTTTTGTTTTGCGATGTTTTTTTTTTTGAGTTTTGTATTGGAGGGATAGTTGATACGTTTTAATAAATATCCGAAAGAGTACGACTTTATTGAAAAGCGTTTACAAAATATGGTGAACTTGCCAACTTCCTAAATTCATCAAAAATGGCTAAGATAGATGAAATCAGGGGTCCTAGCTAAAAAGAAAAGATGGGCCGATCTCTGAGCCTTTCCCTGAAGGTGTCATTCCTGGGCGTCCGAGTCCTGCTGCCAAAGGTACTCCATCGAAGCCAACTCCCCTTTCTTCATCTCTAACTCAGCCTCTAAGGCGGTAATTTGGCTTTGCAGTACTTGGTTGTTCCTTTCTCCCAAGTCTGCGCGAGTAGTCAAAACCCTTATCGTTGAATCCTTGTCTTCAATTATGGCACTTGATGCTTCTCTTTTGCGGGTTTCACTGCTCAAGCGTTCCTTAAAGGCCCTGAGGGCCACCTTCTTTCGTACTGCTTGTACGCGGATGAAATCCTTGTGCTGCCTGTCCAGTTCATTGATCTGGACTTTTGCGTAGCATTGCCGTGCTTCGGCCATATCCCTTTTCTCTATCATCAGATCTCGTTCTTCTTGCGTTGCTCGCATCTGTTCTACCACTTGAGCGTAAGCCATGACATCCATTCCTTTGCTCACTTGCGATTCCCCTTCTTCTTCCATCGGTTTTTGATTTTCTGGGCGAGGTAAGACATTGCCATTAACTCGTCTCGACCTCCACTGTGGATATTCTGGTATTGTGGTTGCAGGGATGTTGTGTCCTTTGAGGCAAAAAGGGTGGGCCCAGTCTTGGGCGTACAACTGAATGTTCTGATTTCCTCTAGCGTGTGGCAGATCTAATTTCGTCATGCCGAAAGTTACTGGAATTATTTACGTGATGCAGAACTGTCTGAGGACGAGGGCAGGGCAATAGTGAGTGCATCCCCATGCTCCGATCAAAGGAACCCAAGGTAAGGGTCCGCAACAGACGATGGGATTGGAAGTCTGCAGCCATTTGGCGTGCCAGCTGAAGTCTTCTTCTGAGAGGTTTATGAATCGGTCGATCCAGACATCCTTATTTTCCATCTCCCATCCATCCGTGGTCATTGCGTTGATAACCCTGAGTAGAGGACATGACCTTATGTAGCTTGCAAAGAAAATGGTCTGATCAGGAATCTGTTTGAAGTGGCTGACCAACCATACTGTCAATAACTGGGTGCAACAGGTAAGTCTCCCTTTCCCTTTTCTTCAACAAGAGTCCAAGGAGCGAAAGGTCTCGGCCAGAATGGCTGTTGTAGGATTGATGGCATTTGTTTCCATCTCGTAAAAGATATTTGCTGCTGCAAAGTCGATGGCATTCCTCATTTTCGGAAAGAGAACAAATCCTACAATGGCAAAAGCCAGAATCCTTAAGCGTTTCTTCCCGTTGGACAATCGAAAGCGTGCCTCAATATCTGACCAGCACCAGAAGTAGTCACCCTCTCTGACACGAGTAGTGATTCCTAATAATTTATCGAGCCTTATTTTAACATTCGAGGAGTCGAATTGAACATTCTGGTATATGGCCGATATAGGAGAGGTGAAGCACATCAGAGCTGAGTACTCCTCTAGCGTAGGAGTCAAGTCTACCTCTTTGTCGAAAGAGAAGCACCGATAATAGGGATCCTAGAATTTTAGGGCTGCCCGGATGCAACCCCAATCAGTTTTTACGTTAACTAGGGTCAGTAGCTTTCCATAAATACCCTCAAACTGTGTCTCTTCGTCTTCAGTCAGCTCATTTCTCAACATCCGAATCCTAGTTAAGTCAAAGTCCACGACTTCTACTTTGATCTTAGTGGTGATGTCAGGGGCGAACCCATGTTCCAACAGATCTCCTCGGGCAGCTTGATCGTCGAAACTTCGTCCCCCAAAAATATTAAATGAAAGTAGTGTAGGTGCCGACATAGCGAATGAGCAAGATGGGTCCTATGGGACAAAAAATAAAATTTTAAATACAAAGTAACCTGTACGTGTAGGAAATTTACAATTCGTATAAAAGAAAAATCATGTCAATATGCCAACAAGACAAATAGAGCCACGACAAACAGGTATAATCATGATGCACGTGCTGGGGCTCTGATTCTGACATTTCTAACTGGCTTGAATGGTTCCCGGATGATACCATGAAAAGGTCCCTAAAGTGTCGTCCAGTCGCCCGATTCCTTGCGAAATCGTATAACTTTTCGACTGGCTTTAGGGGTTCATCCGAGTTGGGATTGGTGAACACTACCCAGGACATGTGTCCTAGGGCGTCACTACTACCCTCCTATTTTGGTAATTGTCCCCTGGGTGTAGGGCGCTATGAAATGCATATGACAATTAATAAAGCAAATAAATAAACAGACCAGCAATTGATCAAAGCAAATAAATAAACAAATAAAACACCTCTCTAAAAAGATAAAACTGGCTCCGACCCTATTGGTCCCCAGTGAAGTCGCCAAACTGTCGCGCCCCACGAAAATTACGGGAAAGGTAATTCACGAGTGTGCAACGAAATTTGAGACCTTCAGATGCTCGGCGTAAAAGGATGCCTAGCAGCATGCAATGAAGTCGCCACCCTAATTTGGTTGCTAGGCTTAGGGAACCCTAATCGTCATGGCATAGGAAATATAATAAGTAAAAAACTAAAGGCACAAAAAGGGGTCTGGACCCCAGACAAAGGTTCGGGGTCGTATTATGGTCTCGGGAAGGTGTTAGGCACCCGAGACACATCCGAAAACGGTTACCGGTTGATGAGAGAGGTGTTTAAAAAGGTGTTTGAAAAATGCGTTTTGAAAAAGGGGGCCCTAGAGGAATCGTCACTTTAGCCTTTTTTTATGATCGTGATCGTTCAGAAATAATAAAAAGATCTTTCGGACGGGGTTACCGTTCATCAAGATCGATCGATTATTCCTGACCGCAACGTGATGGGACTGAAATTTCCGTAAGACTGAATGAGCGCCCTCTTTTTTCATCATCGGGTCATGCATGATTAAATTAATTACTACGTGATCCTAACACGGATTGCTAACAGAGTACAAATTTAAATGATGGATTTTTGAAGTGGAAAATTGATGTGGGATCAAAAGTCCCCATGTACATGCAGTCAATATAAGCGAGAATTTAAAATCATATGAACATGGCATTTTAAGCAACTCTTTAAACACGTTGTTCATGTGGGTTGATTTTAATTCTAGCAGTTCTATATATCATGCATATGATTGATATTTGCGAAAAAGCATTGAATAAATAAAAAGGAATTGAAAGGCGTACTTGCGAGCGAAGCTTGAAATTAAAACCTACAAAATGAGAGTGTTAGTGATAACTCGAAAAATAAACAGGCAATTTTATGGGAGCAAAAATTTGAATGACAGTTGATTGTGTGCGTAAAATGATGGATTTTACGCATACGAAAGTGAGATGCTGAGTTGATTGCATGAGAAAAATGACAGATTTTAACGCATACGGAAATTAAATGCTGAGTTGATTGCATGCGAAAAATGATGGATTTAACGCATACAAAAATTAAATGCTGAGTTGATTGCATGCGAAAAATGATGAATTTAACGCATACGAAAATTAAATGCTGAGTTGATTGCATGCAAAAAATGATGAATTTAACGCATACGAGAATTTAAATGCGAGGTTGATTGCATGCGAAAAATGATGGATTTTAAGCATACGAGAATTTAAATGCTAGGTTGATTGCATGCGAAAAATGATTGATTTTAAGCATACGAGAATTTAAATGCTAGGTTGATTGCATGCGAAAAATGATGGATTTTAAGCATACGAGAATTTAAATGCTAGGTTGATTGCATGCGAAAAATGATGGATTTTAAGCATGCGAGAATTTAAATGCTAGGTTGATTGCATGCGAAAAATGATGGATCTTAAGCATGCGAGAATTTAAATGCTAGGTTGATTGTATGCGAAAAATGATTGATTTTAAGCATACGAAAATGAAATGCTGTTTTGATTAGTGCAGAAAAATTAAATGCTGAGGGCAGAAAAATTAAATGTAGTTGACGATTACAGGGAAAAAAAAGTTTGATGATGTGCAGAAAATAAAACAGGTTGATAATGCAGAGAATAAACAGTTGTATATTTGCAGAAAATAAACTGTTGATATTGCGACCGACCATGTAGGCGGTATTGAATTTAAATTGCTAAAAGTAAATTGCTGAAATTTAAAGTGCAGAAAAGTAAAGTACGGAAAAGTAAACAGTTGATAATTTGCGGAAGGATTTCCAGCAGTTTGCGAAAAATTAAAGCAGTTGAATATTTACGAGAATTAAAATGCGACCGACCATGTAGGCGGTATTGAATTTAAATTGCTGAAAGTAAATTGCTGAAATTTAAAGTGCGGAATTTAAACAGTTGATATTTACAGGAAATAAACAGTTGATATTACAGAAGATTAAAAGTGTTAGTACGACAAATAATCACGAAGCATACGAGTATTTTACGAAAAACGTGATCCGAAGTTTTGAAAACAATTGAAAATGGGCTGGGCCCAATTGAAGAATGAAAAGAAGTGAAAAATGGGCCAGGAATAGTGTCTGGCCCATGAGAATTTAAAAGGGAATGGGCCAAGCCCATTCCCGCGTGAACAGTGTCGTTGCCCTGGCACTGTTCATTCGTCACCTTTCTTGGTCGCCGGCGTACTGCCGGCGGCACAACTCCGGCCACAAGTGTCCGATTTGAAAATCGTTCGTACCGAAACGTTCGTCTCTTCGACGACTTCCCGACCGTACCAACCCCGATTTTTAGTTTGACTCGTACAAAATTTAATTTCGAAAAAACGACAAAACCGTTAATTATCGAAAACTAATTAATTCGCACAAACTAACCGACGATTTTTAAAAGTGAAAGCATGTATTTAATCTATGTTATGTGTGTGAATTAATGACATAAAAGAAAGCAATTAAATTGCTCAAACAAGAGGCAAACGAATTTAAACAAAACTTTGGCTTAAAAACCGAAAAAAAGGCTAGAGAGAAAGCTCACCTCAAGGCCTTGAACTGGACGATCTTCGCTTGAAATAAGCAACTGATCAGAGGAGGGAGAGAGGGCAAGAAAGCTTGCCAATTTGGTGCCCCGAATGCGTTGGAGGAGGGTGGCTATTTATAGCCGAAGATCGCGTGAGGAGGGAGACGCGGGGCTGCGCGTGGTGGCCGGACGTGTGCGCTGGCTGGGCTAGGGGAACCGTGATGATGGCGGAGGGCTAGGGAGCAGTTGGCTCGGGCGAGGACTTCCGTTGCCTCCCTCGTGCATGCACTGTGCATGTGCATTATGCATGTTAATTCAAGGGCCATTGATCTGGTTGACTTTCCTTGGTTGACCAGATCAATGACCATGATCAAATGGCCTTTTATCTGATTAAAATGGCCTCGAGCCGGTTCCCACGACCAAACGTTCTGACTTTTCGAGCCGAAGGTACCGGCGCGTAGAGAAAAATGTGACGGGTTTAACCGTCTACAGAGAATGACGAGAGTTTTTCGTTTAACGTGTTTATTTTCGCGTTCAAAAACGTGAAATGTTTGATCGGAAAAATAAAGACGTTACGCCGAAAATTACACGAAACGTTGTAGACCGTTGCGAGCAGAAAAAAAGCTAGCAACTAGTTGATGGAAAACATTTTAAAGTCGAGCTATGGTCCGAGCGGACTTACTCGGGTCCAATAAAAGCTCGAACGAAAATAATAATAAAATAATAAAATACTAAAAAATGCGCTAAAACATAAAAAATCCTAAAACTTATGAGATGACCTAAAACGAAGAAAAAACTAGCAAACGACTGCCGGATAGTAAAAAATGTGACTTTTAAGGCTAAAAATATTAATGATAATAATAATGAGAATATGTGCCGGAAAATTAAAAATGCGATTTTGAAAGCTGACGATGCTAACGATGATGCTAAAATGCCATGGAAAAAATTAGAAATGCTAGCAATAGTAAATTAACTAAAAAGGACAGTAAATTAAGTAAATAACAGAAATGCTAAAATTAGTTAAAAATGGCGTCAAAATTCGGGTATCAACAGAGACCGAAGTTTTGTCGTTGACCTTTAGTATAGGGGAGGCAGAATAAAAAATTTGAAAGCCAGGGGAAGTTTCTGTTTTTCGAAATAGTATAGGGGGCCTTTTTCAATTATCCCAAAAAATGCCTTAATTTAATATAAACAGAAACAAAAATTAATATTCTCAATACATGAAAATAATCGGGGCACAACGCAATTGGTTTAGAACTCTCGCTACATCTTAATCTTAATGTTTTAATTTAAAAGGCATTTGAAAAAATAAAGGCTATACGGAAAAAATGGATTTAAAAGATGTAAAAGTGAGGATAGTAAATTCTACTAAATTTGGTTTTTTAGTGACTTAATTTGAAAAGTACGTAACGATACACCAAAATAGTAGCGAATAGTCTGCGTAACTCCAATGACATTTTAAACATAATCGCTTCACTTAAACACGTTGATATGCTCTCGTCAGATTCAAGAAGTCCTCTCTTTTGTGCTGATTATTTGAATATTTTGCATCTAACTTCATATACTGGTAATAAATCTTCAAAAGACTTTGGCCCTCTAGCATGATTCAATAATAACCTTAAAAAATACCTTTCTCCTTCTTTTGGATTTGCAGAATTTACACGGCCAATCACACCCCTCGTTGATTCTCTTTTTTTCTTCATATTTTTTGTTTAGATTGCCAGACAAAATGCATAGAAAATTCCCTGTAGTAAAAATATAAGAAATAATTATGTGAAAGATATCATATTGGAACATTAATTAATTTACTATATCTATAAATATAAATAATATATATAACTTATTCTTAAAATCTTATTTCTTTGCTTATTTATATTTCAATGTCACTATTAGTGTGTGTGTATATATATTTAAGAATAAGTTTTTTTCTTGCCTGTATAAATATTGTTTTGCATTTGGATTCTCAAAACATGTTGTAAAGAATTCTGTAAGTATTGTCTTTGATACATGCTCCCAAAGTACCACTTCTTGCAAATTTTGATTCTCCAAAAAATGCAGAAATTGTGTTCAACCAAGATCAATCACAATCACACAAGAAGACAAAAAAATTACCAAGAACCGAATTTTTTTTCAAATGAAAATCCAATGAAACCTACGGTAGAGGAGATGATTCTAACCATAAAAACGGTGATAAAATTAGGTTTACCAATCTAGAAGACAGCCTTGAAGCTCCGCTACTACATGATAACTTCTCGGATCCTTTTGAAGAGGAAACCGCAAGTTGTTTGGAGGAATGGATCTAATCTTCTTTGAGAGGAGGTAAACGCTTGTGTAAGTCGAATTGATGGATAGAAATGGATGTATTTTGGAGTTTTAAGGCAGTGACAATAGTGGATGAAAGGTAGAGATGTGTATAGGAAAGACAATATATTAAACTTGTAATCAAGTAACTACAAGGATCTCTAATCGAGCTTATCCTTACTTGATCATGAAATGATCAATCCAATAAGTTTAGATAAGATGAACAAAGACCGATTTTAAGAACCCTAATCACTAAGCTTAACTAATTGGTCTTGAAGGAGATTCACTCAAAAATCAAAGACAAGGTATAAAAGAGGCTAAGTCCTTCTATTTATAGTTATTACAAAATAAGGCTGAAGAGCCACTTAAAAAGTCCTAATCACGTTTGTGCCGATTCGATAACGTGATCACGTTATCCCTTGGCGTGATCACTTTATCCCTTAAGTTTTGGGAGTGATCACGTCATCCATTGGGCGTGATCATGCCAAGGACTGTCTTCATCACACAGTGTCGTGAAATCCTCATGGTTTGTGAGGGTTTGGCGTGCGCTTCTTCATGGCTGGCGTGACCTACCCATGAGGTGACCTCAAGGCTTCAAGTGAGAGTCTTCGAGCTTATATCATCCCCTCCATCTTCAAGTGGATTTGACCTCGAATCTGTACGCTCCTTTCCCGTGCGCTCGCTCTCCATAGTACCTACAAAGGAAGGACACGAATCAACAAGATTGAATGTAGGGTGAAAATAACGAAAGGGAAACGCAAGGTGAAAGTGTGAGGCCATGTCCGTAGACTAAAAAAGGAAAGGATCCTTCTCCCATGGGAGTGGAATAGCCTTGTGGTTGGCCGGAGTTGATTGCGTTTCCGTCGGCACCAACTTATCACCTAGCAAAAGAGAGAAGACAATACTAGAGGAAGAGGTGTTAGCGTTAGTGAAATCAAGAAAAGGATCCTTAAACCGTCCAAGGGAACACGGTTTAGGGAAGGATCCATTAAGCATCGCAACACTCCTCATGGCACACAAACTCACTTTTTTCTTTGCCAATTGCTCACGCTTTTTACTTTTAAGCTCACCACTCACATTTTTCACTCCACTCGGCCTATGCTCACTTTTTTCATGCCCGTTATTTTTCTCATTCACACACCTCACATTTTTCACTCTACACCACTCAAGATTGTTATCCATAACCGTGGGGAGCACAAGTGCGACACAAGCTTTAGAAAGCTTACATTGGTCTTCGTAGACTTGCGAAGGGGGCAAAGGAGGAATGAGAAACTTGCTACCCAAACACTCCAACTTCTATGTGTTGAGGAACCCATCGTGGACAGTCCGCTTGTCAAATTGCCATGGTCCTCTGAGAAGCAAATGGCTAGAAGTCATCGGTGCCACGTCACAAGTCCTTTCATCCTCATATGCACCAATGGAGAAAGGAATGGTCACTTGCCTAGTCATGCTAATGGAGCTCCCATCATTGCATGACCTTGAGCTTTAAACGTATAAACTCCTTTCCTCAATGAAGCAAGTTCTTTGTTATTATTAAAAATTAAGAGTGTAATAGATTTTTCAATAATATTTCTATAACGAAAATATTTTTGTTTGAAGATATTTCTGTTTTCTAAAATTTTCTGTCTAGAGATATTTCTAGAAAATTTTCTGAAAATGGAAATTCTGTTTCACAGCTACAGTACGTTTTCAGTTTTTCAGCTTTAGAAAACTCGAAATCGTATTCATTTAACAACTATTTCTTATTTTTTTGAAAAAAAACTACTACTTTTATTAAATCAATTTGATTTTAATTAAAAAACAATGCTAATGTTTTTTTTGTTAAGATTAATAAACTAAATAGTAGCCCATTTTAAGTTTGTTAAAGATCAAATATAAATATGGTAAACATATTCATATTTAAATTCAAAAGCACAAGCCATTTAGGGGCTGTTTAATTTTTGAAAAAATTAGAAAATGGAAAATTTTCATAATTTTCAGAAAATTTTCCAGTTTTGTAATTGTTTTAAACAATGTTATTTTAGACATGTCTATCCTGTAATTTTGATATGCTAAATCTATTCATGTTAAAAATTAAATATAAATATAATAATTTCGTTCATGAAAATAAAATACATATAAAATAGTCTTGAATTATTTGTTCATAACGTGAATACTACAAATTTGATCATTCAAAACATACTTAATTTAACTTGTTACTTCTTTATATTCTAACATGATAACAATTGATATACTCCCCAAGGCATTTTAGTCCGGGCATGGGGTACGTCATCTTCAGCTACTGTAGGGCCCGTCTGGCCTCTTGCTAGTCCTGCTACCGGGGGGTGGTCGACATCAGCGGGGGGGGCCCATCCAACACGATATGGCGCTTATTCCCACACCCGGTACGCCATAAGTATTGACATCCCAAGACAGCACTCCCTACCAAATCTCCTATAAATACCCCCTCCTAGGTAGAAAAGGAGGAGGACTCTCTCTCTCTACTCTCTCTCACTACTACTCCTACCTACCCCTTATATTTCGCTACTTATACTGACTTGATCGTCGGAGTATCTACGCCGGGGACCCCCTCCGGCGCCTTGCAGGTGTAGCGGCGGCGAGGACCACCCCCTCAGAGGTGAAGATCGCCAAGATTCTTCCTACCCCGGGTATAATATAATCCTATCTTATCAAATGGTGCTCTCGTTGAGAGCATTTAGATCTTCAAGTGAGTTCCTTGAGATCTAAAGGCTCTCCTCTCCGTATGCATATTGATTGATCTCCATTGCTGCTGCTGGTTTTTCTATTTATGGATTTATCATATGATATGGTTCAAATGTTATTCGGATCCCGTTTATGATATACATTTACATGGTCAACATATTATTGTTGTGCACCCTGGATCCGGAAAATGGTGATTTAAAATTGCTCGTGTGTGATGATCTCAATCCACACCAATAATTTATTATTATATGTTCAAGAGAAAGATCAAATCGAAAAAAGAAAAAGAAAAGGGAGAGAGTCCGTGATTATCTTTGTTGTATGCGACCAGCAAATAATTATCACCAGCAATAATTATCATCATAATTATTTATTATCATCACTGCACCAAATAGCGGGTGTGTGGATAAATCAGAGGGCAGGAGAATGAAGAAGAAAAACTCTTGGTAAATTTGGGCCTTGTGGCCCATCATTTTTGTCGGCATAGCTTGTCTTCAATCTTGAGCCACCATCATTGCGCGATTAAGGAGCAAGGTTGTCATGCCGTGGCCATCGTCATCATCAATTAATTGAGAGATCACCAATTAATTGAGAGTTGCTACTGTGTACAATGGAAAAGACAAAAATAAGAAGGACGTGCAGAGAGAGATTGAGATTGGCGAAAGAGCCGAGCAAGTAGAATAAATGGATAAATCTGAATTTTCTGTGTGATGCCGGGATCACCTTGTACGATGTTTGTAAAGTTTTCCCGTGTGGGGCCTATTTCAGTGGGGTCTAGCATTGTTGTGGCTTGTCAGGGAATACCGTGGTGACGCGTGTCCTGGACAGCTGTACCCTCTGGTATTCAAGCGGTGCAACCGCTTGTCCGCCACGGCAGTGAGTGGTAAACGACAAAGGCAGTAAACCGCAACAACGGTAGCAACTTATCAGGAGCAGCGGGAAGAAGAGATAACGAAGAAGAAGAGTGACACGTCACCATATTTTCCCTTTTCGCATCAGATAACAGTAGAAGAAGAGCGGCACCAGTGGTTGCATTCCGCAGTAGGGCAGCTAGGAGGCTGTTTGACAGAGACAAGCGACAGGGAGGGGCTAACGCTTCTGCACTATCTTCATTTCTTGTGGATGCCGCTAGGAAGTTGTTGAGCAGAGAGGAGTGACAGAAGAGGAGTTAATGCAGACAGTCATTATCGCTGCAGTGCTTAAATGAATCAAGTTAACAGGGCGCCACGGCAAGTAGCAAGGTAGCGACAAGTACAGTAGCAGCATGCGCAATGGAAGCAAGCTCATGGGCGGCGTTAATGAGAAGAAGCCATGTCAGCAGAGGGGCAAGTAATGTGTCAGAAATTCTTTTAAGTTAACGGGCAGCAGGATAACATGAAAAGGAAGGCATGCCGGCAGCGGCATGCTATTGGAGCATCTAAAGATATCGCTCCGATAAATCTCCACAGCAGCAACATGCAGGTGACGCTCCTAAAGCATAAGAGGCTCACCTGACGCTAGTGACAGATTAGTACATCGGATCTGCTTAGCGATGTAGCGGCATCCAAATGATCCATTCATCCTTCTAGTGATGACACATGACAGGAAAGAAGGGATAGCGAAGGTGACAGGAAATAAGGCAAAGAGGGAAAGGAAAGGGTGAACAGTGGCTGATGCCAATTAATTATGACAATTCATATGATATCTAGAAAGCGTCAACAGTACTTCCGCGTGAACATTAGCGCCTGGCTTCCGCGTGAATAGTGCTTCCGCGTCAGCAGTGGCTTCCGTGTGAACAGTACCTCGGAATAGCAAAGTGAGTAAACAGTATCAGGATTGGAGAAAACGTATTTCTGGCCAGATTTATCGGGTTTCGCGAGGAAAATAGTATCTTTTTCATATGCGCTCAGAATTTTGCGTATGGTAGCTCGATTTGAAGGCGATTCGACGGGCTACAATTCTTGTCAAGGCATCTCAGCGAGATATTGACGTTAACTGGGCGTTATTGTGATTCGAAATCTGGGTTTAAGATTCGTGATTCCAGCTATATCGGGTTTCACGGAAAAAATCATATCTTATTCATACGTGCTCGGAATTTTCTGGATAATAGCTCGATTTGAAGATAATTTAAAGGGCTATAATTCTCATGAAGACATCTAAGTGAGATATCGACGTTTGGCAGGCACGATTGAGCCTCAAAATGATGCCACTGATTGCAGCCTAGTCCTGCTTTATCTGGTCATTTATCTGTCGCCAGCTTTCCTATATGATGACGGTGGGTGAAATAAATGATAATTTAGAATATTATCTGGCGGGTGAATATCTACCCCGGATGAATATTGATATGACTTATCGGGTGAATATCTACCCCGGAGGAACATCTATATGATTTATCGGGTAAATATCTACCCCGTTTGAAGAGCCCTCGTAATATCATGTCGACATCCTCTTATCATCAAAAAGGTCTCCAACGACATGTCATTCTCCTTCGTAAAGGCAAGGAGCGGGAATTAAACAACGGCCGAGTTCCTTGTTTATTCCCCTAAGGTATCGCTACCACCTTTAAAATTATCATTTTTCCCCTTACCTCTATTTTTAACATTCTTAGAGGAAGCTAACCAGAGTTAGCAGACTCTGTTAGTGTATTTGTACAGCTAACAATGCAGGTACTCAAGTGGAGTACAAATTGAAATCCGGGGGAATGTGAAAGAATGCAATATTGCAGGTAGCTACGGCATAAAACCGCACAATTTGTAGGTGGCCAACAGCGTAAAACCGCGTCAATATTGCAGGTAGCTCCGAGCAGCGTAAAACTGCGTCAATATTGCGGGTAGCTACAACGTAAAACCACACAAATTGTAGGTAGCTTATGGCGTAAAACCACGTCAATATTGCAGGCGGCTTACAGCAAGGCCAGATCCAATGAGCTTGGATGGAAAAAGCGACATCAACAACACCTCGATATGCGCGGGTGAAAGCCTCTAAGGGTAATTAGTACTTGTCATTACATGTTGTTTTTACTAACATGGCAAGGCAACATTTGAGAATGTGCAGGAAAGTCGATGAAATATCGGAATAGTGAAGAGACTAAAGCCCACAAAGGCAGCGACATCACACAAGAATTCAGTACTACCTACGGGGTATCTCTTGTCATTAGCGAGGGAATACATTCTCAGTGATGGGAGCAATGGTACACCATCTTATCTGCGATATCCCCTTCCCGGTGCTGAAATGCGCATGCTTAGTCATGTCGCGATATCAAGAGGAATACTTTATTATTATTATCTGCCCATGATTTGGCTGACTACACGGTGGTCTCGTGATGACACCATCTTCATCAGCAAGCTATGACATTGCAGCGTTATCTGTTCGGGTTTACCGTCAGCGTTATCTGTTCGGGTTTACCGCCAGCGTTATCTGTTCGGGTTTATCGCCAGCGTTATAAGGTCTGGCCCACCGTTGGCGTTATCAGTTCTGGTTTATGACCAGCGTCATTGCTACAATATCGCCACTACCAATCTGGTTGCCATCTCCTCCGTGACCAATAGTTATCACAAGCTATTGTCTCATGTCACCTCCTCCGTTATGAGAGTCAGAGAAACTCGAAAATCCTCATGAGTCGGCCGCGTAATGAAGGAAATAACACTCCTCCAGAAGCCGAGAATGGAGCCCTTGGTAAACACTCGGGCTCGTTTTCGGTTGGGCTTATGATAACAATTGATATACTCCCCAAGGCATTTTAGTCCGGGCATGGGGTACGTCATCTTCAGCTACTGTAGGGCCCGCCTGGCCTCTTGCTAGTCCTGCTACCGGGGGGTGGTCGACGTCAGCGGGGGGGGGGGGGGGGGGGGGGGGGGGGGGCATCCAACACGATATGGCGCTTATTCCCACACCCGGTACACCATAAGTATTGACATCCCAAGATAGCACTCCCTACCAAATCTCCTATAAATACCCCCTCCTAGGTAGAAAAGGAGGAGGACTCTCTCTCTCTACTCTCTCTCACTACTACTCCTACCTACCCCTTATATTTCGCTACTTATACTGACTTGATCGTCGGAGTATCTGCGCCGGGGACCCCCTCCGGCGCCTTGCAGGTGTAGCGGCGGCGAGGACTACCCCCTCAGAGGTGAAAATCGCTAAGATTCTTCCTACCCCGGGTATAATATAATCCTATCTTATCATAACAATTATTATAATTAGCCCATAATTGATCTGCAATATCTTCTTTCACCGCATTCATTAGTTGTTGTTGGGACATATCCACTTGAATACCTTCTTGTGTCATAGTAGCTTCGTTCTCGTTTAAATTTTGCTGACCTTCTGTACCATGTTCTGTGAATAGTTGATCAGTTCTATCTTCCATTCGAATAAAATTATGTAGTGTACAACAAGCTAGAGGTATTTCCCTTTGACGACGAAGAGGATAATTTGGAATGGACTTTAAGATTGAAAATCTAGCCTTCAAAATGCCAAAAGCCCTTTCAATCACATTTCTCAATGACGAATGTCGATAGTTAAACAATGCATATTTTCTTGTTATCCTTCCTCGTCTACGAAAATCATTTAAGTGATATCGTTCACCACGATAAGGAGCTAAAAATCCAGGAATGTTTGGATAAGCAGCATCAACTGCATAATAGTAGCCCTGTCAAAGATAAATAACAATCAGACATTTGTAGTAAACCATTAATGTAACAGCTAATAAATATCGTTATGAATTACTAAAATAATATTTTACCAGCTGCAGGCATAGGAAAACCATTATCTTGTCTTGTCAATGCATCAAGAAAGATGCGTGAATCATTAGTTGTATCTTCCCAACCAGTATACACAAAAGTAAACATCATATCCTGCGAACACGCCGCTATAACATTTTGAGTAACAAGTGCTTTTTTACCCCGAAAAGTTTTTTATTTTTGGGCAGGACACCAAGCTGCGACATGAGTACCATCTATAGCACCTATGCATTTCTAAAAGGGAAAAAATTACAAGGATAAGTTTAATATTCAAACATAATTATTTTTATTTAGTCATCATGAATTTATAATACACGTGCATACTTGAAAATATGAATACCATCTAGCATTTGCTTGAATTTCTGGTTGAATGGGTCCCCTTTCAACATGTCTGATCAAAAAATCAGTTCCTAAACGAACTAAAACGCGTATCACACCCTTAACCCAATGTGAGACTGTCGCAGTTGAATGCTGAAATCGTTCTGCCACCAGCTTTTGAGTTATTCTATGACATAATACAGTCAATCCCATTGCCACACCCTCTTCCAAACTAGCTGCACGTGAGTTCTGTAAGTTCAACCCTCTCAACCTATCACATAAGTTCAGAAACACATGTGGCCTCATACGAAAACTGTCGTAGCATCTAATTGGATTTCCCAGTAAAACTTCAATAATATATGCTCTACCGGTGAGCATAGATGTGCGGCAAGGTATTCTATCAATGAAATTGTTTTCACTTTCCATTAACATATGAAGGATCATAGCATCCTCGAGGTCGTCATCATCATCATCAGTAGAACTATCACTACTTGAATTAATAACAGAAGTATTAGAACAATTCTGGAAATATTGGGACATTTTACTTGCAATATTAAATAATTATGTTGTATTAGTTATACTAATTACAAAATTAGCTAAATTGACATGTTAATAATAAAATTAATTGACAATAATACTTAACATGTCATAGAATTGTACTAGCATACATAACAACCAAGTCATAAACATTTGAAAACAACCTCCAAAGAAAACTCATAAAACAAGTTTACAGGATTTTAAAACAAGCCACCATCATTCTAAAGCCCTCAACCAGGACATCTTCATGAACATTTTCCTCCAGTGAGATTCTTTGAACTGCACAAGTGCATTGTTATAAGAGGCATCCGAAATATTATCTAAACTCTCTAACGCATCCATGCACGCATGAACAGAGTATGTATCTCGCAATGGACTTGTAACTTTAGACTGCTCTCCGTTACACTTCTTTGTTTTTTCTATAAAATAATCAGCCCTAGCACTTGCAGATGATGCAATTATCTCCATATAAGGGTCCCACTTCATAGAACCTCCTTTCTTACAACGCCTAGTACTTGCATCATTCTCCGCAACACGTTTTCCTTTTGAGCTCCCACCACCAGACCTGTCACCTTCAATTTCATGATCATCTTCAGGTACATGAACACCATAGTTCAGAAAGTCTTCTTCATTTTGGCGTTCTTCATCTGAGGTTAGCGGCAATTGCGAAGAAGCATGACTGAGATGTCCAGTAGCTGTAGATTTGTTAAACACTTGACCAAGGAGCTCATAGTTCTGACATCCTTTATTTCTAAATGTCTTGTAGTTTTTATTTTTCTACAAAGTAAATAAACAACATTGAATTTAGTGCCTGTTTGGGAGTCTGGGTTGGGTACCCAACCCAGCATTCCCAAACTGAAATGGGTTGAATGGTGTTTGGTAAACACCATTCAACAAATGAAAATCTTAAAATTTGGGTGGCCAACCCAGGAAAATAGGTGGTAAGGGAATGGGCCGAATTTGGCCATTGGCAAGATGAGGATTTGGCCATTTTGCGGGATGGAGGGTCCAAATTATTTGGACAAAAATAACCTCAGTGTCCTTTGATAATTACGATCCATACCACATATTTAATGTTGAAAATTATTCTGATTTACCTCATTCTCCCCTCTCTCTCAAATTCTAGGGTTGCAGCCGCAACTCCCTTCCTCCTCTCTTCTTCTTCCTTCAACCTCGGGCTTCCTCATCTCCAGCACTCCGTTTCTTCAAGTCGCTCTCAATCTGAGCTCCGAGTTGTTTTTCCCCAGCAAGCACCAAGGTAATTTTTCCTCCTCTTTTCTGTTTACGTATGAATTAATTAATTATTTGCATACGAATTAATTGATTTTTTATGGCCGAATTAATTAATTGCTTATGGCCGGATTTTTGCTTGATGATTGTGGTCGGATTAATTGATTTCTTGAAAGGATTAATTGCTTGCTTGGTCGGATTATTGCTTGCTTTTATGGTTATTTTGGCCGGATTTGCTGGTTGCCTTTCGTTTGTTTGTTGGAGGACGGCTGGCGGCTGGAGGTTGAAGATGAGGACGAAGCGTTGCTGGATCCGCTGCTGGTGATGGCGAGTTGCTGACCAGTTGCGGCAGTGAAGGACGAAGAAGATGATGTCTGTGGGCCGGCCCGGTTGGAGGAAGGAAAGAAGGGAGATGGGCTGGCTGGTTTGGGTAATGGGCTGGGTTAAGTTGTTTCGGACCAAACAGAAACAAGACAAGTTAGCTAGGCCCATTTTTATTTATTTGTAATATTATTATTATTATTATTATTATTATTATTATTATTATTATTATTATTATTATTATTATTATTATTATTATTGTTACTAATTAAAACAAGAAAAATGAAAGAAAGAAATAGGAAAAAGGAGAGAAAAGAAACGGTGCAGAGAGTGAAGAGAAATAGAAAAAGAAAAGAAGAGTGAGCAGACCCAAGGAGAAAAATGAAAGGAAAGAAAAGGAGAAAAAGAAAAGAAAGAATAGGTTGCAGCAAAGAAATAAAAAATGGGTTGTGGCCAAAGAATAAAAGAGATGAGTTTCTAAATGGACTCGAACGTTTGGACCGATACGAACTTAAATGGGTAAGGTGATCTCATTTTTATTAATATTTGATCATTTGATAATCTTTTTTTCCGAAGCATATATGTTGTGCAAAATGATAAATTTTTTTTATGCATCAACCCAATCTGATGATGGTGTGGTAATTTAAGTGGAAATTAGGAATAAAAATGAAACAATGTGGAATAAAATACGATCAAAGATCATTGTCCTACGAATTTTTACTATTTCAAAACGTCGTTTAATTGGAAACGGAGGGAGTATCATTTACCTTGATTAAAAATATATATAAAGATAAAAAAACCAAAAACAATTTAAACACTTAAAATGAATTATGCCCTTTATGGTCATTTTACATCCAAACCATAGTTTTGGAAAACTGGACTACCAAACAGCACCCTCCGTTTCCCAGATATCGTTTTCCCACTGAATTTTTACAATTATTTTACCAAACAGCACCCTCCATTTCCCAGATGTTGTTTTCCCACTGAACATTTCCCCACTGATCATTTCCCCACTAAACTGGACTGCCAAACAGACCCTTAATCAAAATTCAGATAACTTATGATATGAATTACTAAAGAAACTTGTAAGGAAACGTAACATACCATGAAAAATATTTGCCACACAGCTTCAAGTGCATTCATAGTGTTTAAACTTGATTGGTAGGTGACTCCTGTATGGTCTAACAAATCTGAAAATTGGCGATGTTTTTATCGCAGTCGATTGTATTTGCCTAACAACTTGACTGATCCAAATCGTTCACCGGAAGCTAAGAATAATTCATTATCCATGTCTTGTCAATCCGTAGATTTAAAACTAGGAGTACCATTTTGATCTAGCTTAACTCTCTCGTACAATATTGCTAAAAATTTCGCTTCAGTTGCATCAGACCATTTACCATCATCTTCTCCGTCATTTCTTCTTCCCATCTAAAAATTCTCAAAATTTCAGAAGCACTCAAATGACCCACATGAAAAAATTAAAGCCCCGGTAGGACCCACATAAAAACTAATTTATACAATCAATCTAAAAAATCTACATACAATCAACTAAAAAAACCAATTTATACAATCAATCTAAAACAGCCAACTCAAACAATTATACTACTAATAAATGACAATATTTAAATTAAAGCGGTATTAATATTAAAACTTAATTAATTACTATAGGCAAATTCAGGGCACAAATGACAATCTTAAATTGACACAAATCAACCAACCAAGTAGAACAAGAGGCAAATTCAAGGCACAAAGTGAGTAGATGTACGAGCAAATATCAATACGAACACAGTGAATAGTAACACTTGAGGGCAATTTAGGAATTTTAAAATAATGAACAACAAATGTCGTCAAAATAGCAAAACGACCCTAGATACCTGACCAGAATAACGAGGCGAGAAGAACCCAGGTGGCGGCGAGGTAAGAGGTGGCCGGAGTGAGCCACACGCGCCAACGCGTGGAGGAGTCCAACGAAGACGTTAGCGGCGCGTCGCCGGGCAGAATGCCGCGCTTCCACTTGCTCCCGACTCGACTCGTCCTTGCGCTCCTTCTTGTGCTGGTGGTGAGAACAGAAGACGCCTGGAAGTGGTCGGATGGAGAAAACAGAAAACATGTCATCCATGGAAATTAGTATGCATGTTTTCAAAAGTTTTGATTTGAAAAAAAAAAAACAGTGAGAAGAACTGCAGGTTAAGCAAGTAGAAAATATAAAGTGTCTACCCTCGTAAGGATGAGTGACCGATGATGAATGAAGTGAGAGGGGCCGAATGAGAGGGTGAGAGGGGAGAAAACAACAAAAATTGGATTTAGTTTTTGGTAGTGTGCGGTGCTTAAGGGTTTGGGTTGGGAGATGGTATTAGGGTTATTAGAAAGTGGATGAGCTGCTTATTAGAAGCCCAAGCCCAAGCCCATCACAACTCGTCCTTTAACCAAAATAGTTGTCTTTACTCCCTCTCCATTTTCTTTTAATTCTGAGTTAATTTTACAAACTCATGCTCGTTGAAAAATTAAAAATAAAGTGAAACATTATTGTACGTTTGTGTCGAAAGATAAAAATGGATAATTCAGATAATATTCTATTATTATTGTTATTACTATTTAAACTTATAAAATAAAACAAGCTTCCAAGGTTGATAAATTTTAGCTTAAAAAAAGGTGTATCTTTAGCTATATTTATTCTTATTTGTTTAGGATGTATGAGGTTATTTGTTTTAAATCGAGTTTGTATTTATTTCATAATGTAACTTTCGATAATAACATGATAAAAAATGTTATTCATTACGATGCTAAACATTGAATTTTCCTCGTATGATTTTAATTACGAGTATTAGTTAGTTAAATATCAATTATGAAGTATTTTTAGTACAATTTGTATCAATCTACATATTAATTATCAAAATTACGAAGGTAGATATGTCTAAAATAACATTGTTTTTTTTTAGATTAACAATATGGATTTATTGAACTACAGTAAAAAAAATTAGAAAATGTTTTCCAAATGGAAAATTTTCAGAAAAAATTCCATTTTAAAATTTTTTGGATGTGAGAGATTTTGAAAATAATTCCAGTTTTGGAAAATTTTCTGTTGTGAAACGGCCATGCCTTGGTCGGTCAACCGAAACCAAAGTTTGACACCAAAAGTGGCTCCTTGCCCCTGCGGCTTCCTCCTCCGGTGCCGTTTTCTGTGTCTTTCACTGTCTCGTACTTGCGTGGGCTGCCAGCGCTTTGCCTCTTCAAGTCAATCCAATTTGACAGGTAAGCCGGCAAAAACAAAATCGAAAGTTCAAGACTTTTCATCCCATGTAAGTACAGAATCACGTTCAATTCAACAAAAAAGAAAAAAAGATGAAAACGTGGTTAGTTCCTTGGCGTGTCAATCAACCTTTTTTCCCTTCCTTCCCCACTTCTTCTCACTCCATTCCTTCCCCTCTTCCTCTCCTTCCTCTAATCCTCTCCCTCTCCTTCAAGAAAGCTAGTTCCTTTTCTCTCTTTTTTTACTTTGTTTCTTAGCAATTATTACAATCATAATTCTTACATCCTGTTAATCAAACGAATGGAAGTGTTTGCTTCATCACCTGTTTCGGTTCACTCCAAATGGGATTTGGGTTATCATCGTAAAGATCGTGTCTTTGCATTCCATTGTGATCAAAACACCAAAACCCACGGTAGTAGAAGGGTTTCTTCTTCTTCCTCTTCTTATTTTGGTATTTCAGCCTCACATAAGCAGAACCCAAGTCATATCTTTTCATTTAAAAGGTCTCGTGCGCGCAGAAAAGCAAAAATTCTCCCAATTTCTGCAGTTTTTGAGAGATTTACTGAGAGGGCTATAAAAGCTGTGATCTTTTCTCAAAAAGAAGCGCGTGGGTTAGGCAACGATACTGTGTTGGCACAGCATCTTTTGTTGGGTTTGATTGCTGAGGATCGTGACCCACGTGGGTTTCTTGGGTCTGGAATCAAGATTGATGAAGCTCGTGAAGTTGTTAGAGACATTTGGCATAATGATATTGGTGTTGGTGGTGGTGATGAGGGTAGCAGCGCTCCATCTTCTTCTAGTACTAGTAGCACTTCATCAGCAAGTGACGTGGCGTTTTCTGCAAGTACCAAACGGGCTTTTGAGGCTGCAGTTGAGTATTCAAGGACTATGGGTCACAACTTCATTGCTCCTGAACATATAGCTGTTGGGTTGTTTACAGTTGATGATGGGAGTGCGAGTCGAGTCATGGAGAGGTAGTAATACTTGTTCCCGTTTTCGTTGAATTTGATTATAACCAAGTTGATTAATGTTGGAGAGTTACTATTTTGTGTTATGTTTGATTGATGTGAAGTGCCTGCATTGCACTATGAATCGGGTCATCTTTGTCATCTGAATTGACCTGTATTTCAGGTTGGGGGCAAATGCAGATCAGTTGGCAGCTATAGCAATTACCAGGCTTCAAGGTGAGCTTGCAAAAGATGGGAGAGAATTGCCAGCGATATCAAAAGGGATGCGCGAAAAAACCTTTTCTAAGAATGCTGCAGCTTTAAGGTCGGCTGAGAAAGCAAGAGGTAATATGAGAAGTTTACTTTTATCAGTATCTTTCCCCAGTTTCTCAATACTATGGACAGTTTTGTAATGCGATTCTGTTTTCCAGAGAAAAGTGCTTTGGCTCAATTTTGCGTGGATCTTACTGCCCGTGCTAGTGAAGGACTCATTGATCCTGTTATTGGAAGACACTCCGAAATCGAAAGAGTTGTTCAAATACTTTGCCGCAGGACCAAAAATAATCCCATTCTTCTTGGTGAAAGTGGTGTTGGAAAAACAGCCATTGCTGAAGGCCTAGCAATTAATATTGCACAGGCAGAGGTTCCTGTCTTTCTCTTGGTATATTTCTTCACAATCAGTTGTTGTTTGTTATGTAATCTTATCCATATATCCTGTCTTTCCAGTTTGATCAGCTTGTTATTCTATCTACAGGAAAAACGCGTAATGTCCTTGGATATTGGACTATTAATTGCCGGTGCAAAGGAAAGGGGAGAGTTGGAGGCACGTGTTACTGATTTAATAAGAGAGATACGAAAAGAAGGTGCATTGTTCTTTCCATTTGTATTTTCATTTATAAGACAATGCTTCGTCCTTGCTTAAACGTGGTCTGTGTGCATTGCAGGTAATATCATTCTTTTTATTGATGAAGTACATACACTTGTTGGGACCGGCACTGTTGGGCGAGGAAACAAGGGATCAGGCCTTGACATTGCTAATTTATTGAAGCCACCTCTTGGGAGGGGTGAATTACAGGTGATTTTTCATGCTTTGTTTGCATAAGGATTTTTAATGAAGACATGTTGCCTATGCATGCTCTTAAATTCTCTGTTCTTCCCCATGCATCTGCCTGCAGTGTATGGCATCCACAACTCTTGATGAGTTTAGGACATATTTTGAGCAAGATAAAGCTTTAGCACGGAGGTTCCAGCCTGTGTTGATTGATGAGCCAAGCCAGGTTGATTTCAAATAAGCACTTTCATCTATTTAATGTGTATGGCGTAATCTGTTCTTTACTGATATTGAGTGAACATGTTTAGGAGGATGCAGTTAGGATACTGTTGGGTCTGCGAGAGAAATATGAGGCCCATCATAAATGCAGCTTCACACTGGAAGCCATAAATGCTGCTGTTTACCTGTCTGCAAGATATATTGCTGATAGACATCTTCCAGACAAAGCCATAGATCTGATCGATGAGGCAGGAAGCAGAGCTCGAATTGAAGCCTATAGGAGGAAGAAAGAGGAGAAAATATGTATACTTTCAAAGTCTCCAGATGATTATTGGCAAGAAATTAGAACTGTTCAGGCCATGCATGATGTGGTAGTGAATCTAGTGATACTATTCCTATCCTGTGGTATAATTACATAATTTCATGATCCATGAGTAACATTCATTTTTGTCTAACACAAGCAGGTTACGGCGAGTAGGCTGAAAGATGATGACAGCACTTCCAGCATGGATGATAATGGTGAAATCATTTTACAATCTCAGTTGCCAGCTGCATCAGAGTATGATGAGTATGATTCTTAACCCTGCTTTTGGTTTAGAGATAAAGCCGGGAATCCTGTATTTTTCTAGAGCGTTTCTACTTCTAACTGAATATCTGGCTATATTTCTTTCAGCTCTGTGGTTGTGGGGCCAGAAGATATAGCAGCAGTTGCTTCACTCTGGTCTGGTATCCCAGTACAGCAGTTGACTTCTGATGAAAGAATGTTTCTAGTGAGTCTTGAAGAAGAGCTTAGAAGAAGGGTTATTGGCCAAGATGAGGCTGTTACTGCCATAGCTCGAGCTGTTAAAAGATCCCGAGTGGGGCTGAATGACCCAAATAGGCCAATTGCTGCAATGCTCTTCTGTGGCCCAACAGGGGTTGGCAAGACTGAACTAACAAAAGCTTTGGCAGAATGCTATTTTGGATCAGTAAGGCCTCGCACTTTCAAAAGATGTATTTCTCTAATTACATGAGTGGAACAATATTGCATCTCATAAAACATAAATTGCATGCTCAAAATGACTCAGATCAGTGGCGAGTCCAACACAAGTCCAATTGTTAGTACTAGCTTGATACTTTTTGGAACCATAGGGGATTTGGTGTGAATTCTTAGGACCGGAATAGTTACCATGCAATTTGGTGTCAATGAAAAACTTGGGTTATAATTCTTAATTCCTTTTTCCCTTTGCTTTGGCATTGTTGCAGGAGTCAGCCATGCTGAGATTGGACATGAGTGAATATATGGAGCGACATACCGTGAGCAAATTAATAGGAGCACCACCAGGTTATGTTGGTTTTGGTGAGGGTGGTACTCTGACAGAAGCTATTAGAAGACAACCTTTTACGGTGGTTTTGCTTGATGAAATAGAGAAAGCGCATCCCGATATATTCAACATCCTCCTCCAATTGTTTGAAGATGGCCACCTTACAGATTCTCAGGTTTGTACAGTCGGCTTCGTTAATTTTGTGAAAATGATGAGATGGTGGCATTTTGATAATTTAGCCTTTGTTTATCGTCCTGGCTCTCTTATCATGTGAAATTGTGCTTGACAGGGACGTAGAGTATCATTTAAGAATGCATTGGTTGTGATGACCTCAAATGTGGGTTCTTCTGCCATTGCAAAGGGTGGGCGTACAACAATTGGTTTCGCGATTGCAGATGATGAATCAAGTTCATATGCTGGAATCAAAGCTTTAGTAATGGAAGAACTCAAGTCCTACTTTCGCCCAGAGTTACTTAACCGTTTAGATGAAGTTGTCGTATTCCATCCCCTTGAGAAGGCTCAGGTTTGTATTTTTTTTTATTTTGATTTGATTCCATTCACATCTGTAGTTGGGTCACTACTATCAGGGCCTGGAACTTTTTTCGCCGCTCTCAAATCATGCAGTAGTTAAAATACCCTGGTTATCTTGTCAATGAACCTAAAAGACTCATCTTTCTGCTAGATAGACGAGTTTGTTGGACTAGTATGACTTAGCCTTTGACTTCAAATTCTCATTTGACACCACCCTTTTCATTTTCTCAGATGCACAAGATTTTAAATCTGATGCTTCAAGAGGTGAAGGAGAGGCTGATATCACTTGGCCTTGGTTTGGAGGTTTCTGAATCAATCAAGGATCTTGTATGCCAGCAAGGCTACGACAAAGTATATGGTGCGCGGCCCCTCAGAAGAGCTGTTACTCAGATAATAGAAAATCCATTGAGCGAAGCATTCCTTGCCGGAGAGTTCAAGCCTGGTGACACCGCCTTCATTGACCTTGATGATTCGGGCAATCCAGTTGTTGCAAACCTTGCAGATAAGAAGTTGCACTTGTCTGACAGGAAAGCTTTCTTATAGTAGCTGCTGATGTTCCTATTGTGCAACTTTGTATGTAATGTAATAGTTTTGTATTGTAACCTAGGTGATTAATTGAATTGATTCAAATGTAAATACGCAAAAGCATTAACACTATTCTTTATACCCTTATTACAGGAAAATAAGTTTTCCCTTTGATTAGTTTGGATTTGGAAACTGTGTAATTTTATTTTTATTTTTGGTCAAAGAAACTGTAAATTCTCTTACAATTTTTTTCATGTAAAAGAAAAAGGAAAAGTTTGCAAAAGAAGTCCGACCTACCGGATTCGAACCAGTGACCTAAGGATTTCTGACGGATGCTATCCACTACAGTCCTCCGCTCTACCAACTGAGCTAAGGTCGGATAATGATAGTATGATACAGATTAGTTATTCTATTATTTTTATTTAGTAATGGGCTCCAATTAAGCCCAATTGACTTAGAAGGCCCATAAAACAAGCCCTTCTCTGACTGACTCTTGTTCTTCTCCATCCCATCACACCTCCTAACAAATAACAAACCGTAGCCGGCAAATTGATCTTCATCTCTCAAAATCAGAACCTAGAAATTAGGTTACCATGACCAGCACTCCTATTCCGATCGCCTTCAACGCCCATCTTTTAAACTCCGTTAAACAGGAGCTGCCCCAATCGCCACCGCACCCGCAACCGCAACCACCGCATTCAACCGTAAAACCCGAACCGCAAGACTTACCGCCGCTAGAATCACGACGTCACCTACAGCAACAAAAAGAGCCTCTATTCCTGCATTCTGTCGCCAAACTCACTAGTCTATCCTCTGCTATCGACACATTCAACCGCGGATTCCTTGAGCTACAAAACCACCTCGATTTCATCCAGCAAGCCATGGACACCTACTCCACCCAATCATCCGGCCTTCCGGCCACACTGCCTGCTCCAGTTGATCCTGCACCTCAGGAAAGTATCGAAATGGTTTCGGTAGCAGAGAAGAATCTTTCTTCACCGGTGCCAAAATCGGAGGTCAGAAGTTTATGCGAAATGATGTGCGGGAAGGGACTGCGGAAATACGTGATTTCTAATATGGCTAACGTACAGCCTCTTCGCGAGGAATTCTCCGCGGCGTTGAGATATGCCCCGAAGCCGGCTAAGTTAGTGTTGGATTGCATAGGGAGGTTTTATTTGCAGGGTAAAAAGGCATATACTAAGGATTCCCCAATGATTACTGCACGCGATGCTTGTATTATGGTGTTGGAGTTTTTTCTTTTGAGCTTGGAGGGTGAGGCTGTGATGGATTCTTCCGTGAAGCAGGAGGCAAATAATGCGGCAGTGTCATGGAGAAGGAGGTTGATAACAGAAGGCGGTGTGAGGAGAGTAAGTGAGGTTGATGCAAACGGGCTTTTGCTGTTGATAGCGGGTTATGGGATTCCAAGGCTGTTCAGTGATGAGGATATATGGGATTTGGCCACACGTTGTGATTCAAAGTCATTTGGAGAGGCGCTGCGCAAGTCGCGTGTTCTTGTTAAAAGGGTTTCAGGTAAACGCTTATGTTGCTCATGACAAGTGTTTCATATGGTCATTGATTATAGCATGCTTGTTGATATTTCTAGTATTCAAAGAGTATGCAAGTGACTAAAAGATGACTGAAGGCACCGTTTTAAATGAGTGAATTAAGAGCTACTATTAGTCATTTTTGGAAGCAGAGGATTTTACTAATTTATGAGGGTGAAAATGTGCAAGCTTTTTCACCTGTTTATGTTACTGATGGGAGTTTATTTTGCTTGAGCTGCAACTTTATTAGATTGCTCTGACTAACATTGTGCTTTACTTGCAAAATTTGATGTCTTGGAGTGCTCTTGGACCCTGTATTGGCAAGTTTCATAGTATTTCTTAAATACCACATGACAAGTAAACGGTCCCATCTGTTCAAACTTTTAAGACAAACCATTTCCCTGCACATTTACCTTTCTTTTCAGTTTTATTTTCTCTTCTTTACCTATTGAAGCATTTCTTTAAAGACAGCCTAAACTGGAGCACTATTGGTGGATCCTCCTAAGTTTTGTTGTATCCACTAATCCACACTATACTCTGTGCTCCTATAGTGATTAGTTGGCTTCTGATGACTACACAATAAGAGAGATGTTGTGTGGACAGATACGGGTCAAACATTTTTATGTACAAAATTAGGACTTATTGACTCTTAAAGAGAAAAAAATAATAATTCTGTAAGCATACCATGCCATTATTAAAGGTCTCAAGCAATATTATTTGTTTTGATTTCATAATGAACTTGTGAACAATGTGGAGAGGTGATACTTCAATAAAAAGTAAAATAACTTGTTGCTAGTTGATTTTTGGGTGCTTTGAAATGGAAAGATTTATGGGGTAAAGAAGAATGTGATCATAGAAGATGCTTATTTATGTCTTGACATGCAAATTCTGAGAAGGGAGGTTGCTATCAGTATTGCTCCTGCCTTCTATAACTCTGTGAATTTTACTTTTCACCACTTTGCATGGGGTAGCAGTTCATGTTTTCTAGAACTGTGAGATACGCTCTCTTTTTTTGTTGCTTGTCTTGGTATCCATTTACTGCCCTCTATTACATGCACTTTTTGAGAATTTTCATTGCGATGAATGTTCTTTTACTTTATTGTCTTCAACTACTACAGATGTACTTGATGGAATGATGAAGAAAGGGATGAAGGTAGAAGCTGTTGATGTTGCTTGTACTTTTGGAATTGATAAAAAGTTTCCTGCAAGGAAAATTTTGACTTCAGTCTTGCGAGATGCTAAAGAATCATCAAGGAGCAGAAGATACACAAGTAATTCACCAACCATTCAGGTATGGATTTTGAAATTAAATTTTGAATTCATCTCCATCATTGTTTTTGTGCTAACACTGTTGTTTTTTGATGACCTTCGACAGAAGGAAGCAAATGAAAAGGAATTGAAAGCTGTGAAGTCTGTATTGAGGTTCATTGAAGATCGCAAGCTTGATCCTACAAAGCTTCTTCCTGGATGGCAGTTGAAAGAAACGATAGCCAAGCTGGAGAAAGATATTGCTGCTCTGGATAAACAGATAGATGAAAAGGCCTTGGCAAAGAGAAAAAAATATGATATTGAGTTGTATAATTCTGTGAGTCAAGAAACCAAACGTACACGAATGACAGGTGCTGTTCCAAGGATCTCCTCTTCTAGCATTGGAATGGTTGAGCAGAGAACTAGCAGTCATGTGGATGACCAAAGCTCGTATGCTGGTTTGAGGCAAATGCACTTTGTGGATAGTGGGTTGTCTGGTAACACAGATAATTATCCTGCCACAGGATCTGTATCATATAGAGCTGCTGCAGGGTCTTTGCCTGAAAATTATCTTGGCACAATGGCAGGAGGTGGTATCACGCATGGTTCAAGAGGTGGTCTGAGTGCTGTATATGGTGTTGCATCTGCAGGTTCATCTGCTGGAGTCCAGAGAGAAACATTAGTTGACAGGGCTGGGCAAGTGGTGAGTCACAATGGTCTGCCGTATGGATGGCATGGGGCTGTTCTTGGTGAGGGCTCACGAGGACAAACCTATATTCAGCAACCTGCTTCCGGCTTGTATGGACAATCATCAATGGATGGTTTTGCAGGTCTGCCAAATTCTTCACCTACTGTTGCTGCTAATCGGAGCTCGGCTTCTGATCTTTATGGGTTCGCAGATTCTGTTATGGATGGTACATATAGCAGTACTCACAGTGCTGGTTTATTGCCACCTGATGTGGGGTCACACCATTCATCTTATATTGTTCATCAGTAATCTTTAGCTCGAAAGCCAGTGTTAACATCAATATTCGGCTACACCGAGGGAGCTGCTCAGCTGTGTAGGCTTCTCTGCCACTGAATTGGCCTTTTGGTCGAACAGCGAATACACCTCTCCATGGCGGATCTTTAACAACCAGGGAGAAATGGGAAAATGGATCAGTCCGTCTTTCAAGTCCCGATCAATTTTTTCATCGGGATTCGATGCAGTTAGGAGTCTGCAGCTCATGTAGATATCTCCTCTTATTTAGTGGTGCTACTCCTAACCTTGCGGTTGCGATCCTGGCTGCCATTTTACTTGCTACGGTCACTGTAAACAACTGCTACTTGCATAATTATTTCTATCCACATGCTCTACTTCCACCACCAAAATGAAGGGCACAGCATGCATATTTTACGTGTGTTCTTTTCATCTATTATGTATTAAACGACATCTCGAAGCAAAGGAAATAATCCTAACACTTCTTCCAAATGATGTCAATTTTTAAATGTGGCCTTTTATTTTGAAGCTCTTTTATGTTTTAACTAACACACTTACATTTAGTATTTGCACAAATTTGAAAATAGATTTTGGTATTAATGCTTACCGTGATAAATATTTTTTTAATAATTATATCTGGTTGTACCAAGTTCATACCAAGTGTATGAGATAACACCATAAATAAATGATTCTTTTTTACACCCAAAAGGACAGGAGAATTGTTTTTGAGGAGGGCTGTTTGTTTCACTTAGTTTTTTTCCTTGCCCATCTTATAAGATGAAAGGGAGCACCTGTATCTTACAGGAAGTCTAAAAATTATTTGAAGGATGAAGATCAGAGCAGCAGTTGTGGCACTAGCCATGGTGCTCATTGTAGCGAATTACTTGGCAAGTTTTTGCCATGGATCAGTACTCGAGGTTGGGTTTTACAGAGGGAAATGTGGTTTTGCAGATGTTGAGGCTATAGTGGCTCAGGTTGTTACTGCACAGTTCTTCGTCGATCCAACCATTGTTGCTGCACTCTTGCGCTTGCAATTCCATGACTGTTTCGTCACTGTAAGTTTACTCTCCTCTCTTTTTTTCTTTCTTTAATGTGTATTTTTGTGACATTCTATTTGTACATAATAATTAAGAATTACCAACTCTATTAGAAAGATCCATGAAAGATTCATGTAGCAACAATCATTCATGCTTGATGTTTTGGTTTGGTGACAAACAAGCTTTGTGTGCACTTAGCTCAACTTCAAGCATGTCTTTTCTTTTTCTTTCAAGAAACAAAAAATATTGTTTTAATTAAGGTGGGTTGTTGTTGCTAATTAGATTCCACAAACCAATATTTCATTTGGAAACATGAAAGAAATACTCCACCAGTAAGCTTCGCTGGGTTTTCTTTTTTCCTTTTTCCTGGACTAACTAGTTGTTGATTGATAAAAAAAAGGGGTGTGATGCATCAATACTTATAGAAGGGAATGACAGTGAGAAAACAGCTCCACCAAATCTAACAGTGAGGGGATACGAGATTATAGACCTAGCCAAGGATGCTGTGGAGAATGTCTGCCCAGGTGTGGTCTCTTGCGCTGATATCATCGTGGTCGCTACCAGAGATGTTGTTTTCTTGGTACATCTCATAAATCTTTAACTACTACCCAAAATTAGCACAGGTTTCATTCTCATTTTTGAGTGTTTCAATAATGGTATATGTGGTAATGTGATTTCTTTGCAGAGTGGTGGAGGAAGATACAATGTTGAAACAGGAAGAAGGGATGGTTTAGTCTCTACAGCTAAAAATTTGAGTGTCCCAGATCCTTCAGCAACAGTCTCCCAGGCAATTGCAGCATTTGTTCAAAGAGGCCTCTCTGTTACAGACATGGTGCTTCTATTAGGTAACCCATCTTCTCTAACCAATCACACATCCTTTACAACCTAATTGAACCGAACCGGATGCCCTACTGGTAACCTGAACCTCAAATTGTTCCAGTCAGGTGTAATACTGTAGATGAGCCGAAAGAAAAACCGTCTGGTATCTGGACGGTTGAATCTGTTATCTCATTATGGTTGAACATGTTTGACCCGGAAAAATCCTATTATTTTTCTTTTCAATGTGCAGTTTGATTATGAATGCTGAAACAGAACTACCCTTTTTCACATTCTTGCATCTTCTGCTGTACACAGGTGCTCATTCTGTTGGGGTTGCACATTGTTCTTTCATCCAAGACCGTCTTTTCGATTTCAAAAGCACCGGCCTCCCTGATCCATCCATGGATCCATTCCTAGCCAGTACATTAAGATCAAGGTGTAGTAGTCCTGAGTTCGCCGTAGCAGATAACGCGGTGAATCTGGATCAGAATCCATTCAGTCCGTTTATTTTGGACAACTCGTACTATCAGAACATAATGCTGCGCAGAGGCATCCTACAAATTGATCAGGAGCTGCGAACGAACCCGATGACAAGGGCTATAGTGGCAAATCTAGCAGCCAATGCATTGGAGTTTCCTGCCAGGTTTGGTGCTGCAATGGTTAAATTGGGAGCTATAGGTGTTCTTACTGGGTCGCAAGGAGAGATTAGGAGATCATGTAGAGCCACTAATACTCCTCAGTTTACTTAATTTTAGAAACGAATCTGTACTCTTTTCCTTTCTTTCTCCCCTCTTTCAGAAATTAGGTTGAAAATATACTACTAGTTTTTCATACTAATTCGATGGTGTTCTTTAACTTTTTGTTTTTTAAAAACCAGACGTAAAATCTTTAAAATTCTGCTTCGTTAATCGATATGAAAGTTTGATTGATTTGTTTGTATGCGTGATCAACTGTCGAGACTGTAAAAAATAATTATAACTTATCTACTGCAACGAAAATGATTGTTAACAGGGGTGAGGGTGAGAGGTGTTGGGGTTAATTCCAATCGACAATCAATATACACAGCATAAGAGCAGTCAACACTGTTCACCTTCAAGAACTTGAAGTAAGTTTCGATCCGTCAAGAATCCGCCACAAAACGAACCAATTATTATCCGTTGGTAAGCTTGCAACTTGAAACAACCTTCGCTTCATGCTCGACGTTGATCACGATCATGAAGCATGGATTCAACTGTCACACCTCGATCACGATCTCGATTTCAATCTCAATCTTTGCTTCTCGTGTCTTGTCTCTCGTTCGGTTCATTCGGTTGTATAAAAGTATGAAATACCAACCTATCACACCTTTATAAAACTCCTCCAATCATGCCAAAACACTTTTAATTATACCAACACGACTTTCTGTATTGGTGGGCACACAAGCTACATCTCTAAACCTTTAAGTTCAGCGCACCCTCTCAATCTATATATTTATTAGAACCGAACCGGATATCGAACCAAACCGGATATCGAACCGAAAATAAAAATTTAGTGATTCAACCGGGTTTGACCGGATTGACCCATTGGATCATTTTGAACCGTTCACATATCGAACCGTTTAGTCTTAGATAATTGAACCGGTAGATTTTTATATTCTGATGGGTCGGCTCATGCCTGTTATGGGCCAGCCCATCCATATTCTTATTTTATTTTTTTTTAACTTTTTTCCTTAAAACGGCGTGAAACGACGTCGTTTTGATGCTGACATTGACCCAGCCAGGTCGACCGATTTTTTTCGATTGTTATGCAGGTCCGGTCAGATAGCTAAATCGAACCGAAAACTTCTTTTGTTCACAATTTTTCCGATCCGGCCGCCGGGTCGGGACATTTTTTATAACTATGCTTAGGAGGCTAGGATGGGATTAAACCCAATCCAACTCAACCATTAACACGACAAAATTGTATCCATCACCTCGTACTTTTCTTTTCTTTTTTTTAACTAAATATCAAATAAGTGAGATATCGCAGTAAGAGATTCGATTTACGTAAAATAGGTAAATTTAAAATAAAATAAAAAACAAATGCATAAAACAAACAATGAGGGTTTTGAGTTTAACATGTATAAACTAAGAAAATAAAATAAAAAACAGAGTAAAAAACAGAGATAAAACAGAAGAAAATAGATTCTTAATAAAGACACAAGTCAAGATTATGATTCTTTTCAATTGATCATTGATGCAAGATTCGTCATTTCTAGTTTCATAGAACATCTATAGGATCCAGATCCGCTTAGGATCTCTACTCTCCTCTTAAATCAAATTACCTGAAGAGCTACTCTATTAGAAATCATAACTCCTCCAGCAACCCTAAGGTTTGTTTAGATGATTTAACTAGAGTGATTCATTAAGACCAGAGAAAGACTGTTCTTGGGCAAGAACTAGGACGCCCAGATCTTTAACCCAAACATCTTGTTCTTTTAACCTAAGCAAACCTAAGTTCTTGTCTACTGTACTCGATTCATACGTGATTACAGATGCACAACTCAACATGACTGCAATTATTTAGGCTTAATCTACACTAATCAGATCATAAACTAAACATGAATATTATTAACCGTAAAATAAAAATCAACAGAATACGAACAAAAAAAAATGAAGAACACTTTAGATCTCACAAGAGAAACAGATCATAAACTTTTATTTTCTTTACCAGGAATTAAAGAAATTAGCTAAAATAAAAGACATGATAAAAATAATAAAAGATGAACTCCTCTCCCCGTCTTCCCAAAAGAGGAAGATGAAGAGATTAGAGAAAACCCAAAAAGAATACATCAAAATTCGAAAATTTCAATCGGGTCTAAAGAATTATTCTTTCTAAAATTGAGAAAGAGATTAGATATAGTTTTTCATCTTTCTAAAAATCCCTAAAATTACTAGTGCGATCATATCTAATCTTTTGGATAAAAGATAAAGTAAATCCCAAAATTATAGTATTCCTTAACTGTAAAAACGCGCCATTCCTTCTTTCTAAAAATTTGTCCCGCGCAGTCAACCTAGTTCTTGGTCGAGAACTAAAATTGTACTCAGAATTGCTTCATTTTGCTTGTTTTCTCTTAATACTCGTCAAATGCCCTTTCTTGTAAAAAAGAATAAAATAAACTCTTTTCAATATAATCATCATCTAAAATAAATGTAAACAAATAGATAATGTTAAAATCGCACTCAACATTTTTCTAAGTAAATGTTGGCAACTAGGGATGGCAATTGGGCGGGTATGGAGAGGGTAAGTACTATCTAAACCCGCACCCGTAAATTTGCGGGTAATCCATACCCGCACCCGTCTCCATATGGAGCGGGTAAGAAAAGAGCAATTATACCCGCCGATACTCGCAAATTTGGTTGGATTTCAAATTTCAATTAAATTAATATAAAAAAATCAATTGACAATCTTTCAGCTTCATCACACAAATTTTTCTACAATATGTTCAATGCAGGAAGCATGTACCATAATATAATGCCATGAGTTGCCGAATGAATAAAAGATGGCACAATCACAATCCATTACATCACCAATATTTACCTAACTTAATATCAATAACATCATAATGGCGGAAGCTAATAACAACGAGATGGAGTGACACTCAATTATAATGCTTTCAATTGACTCAGGATCTAATTGCACATTAACGTTTGCAGGAAATTCCAAATAACAAAAAATTGCACAAACGAAATCTTAGTAAGTCTACAAAGCATGCCTGAAATTAACAAACCCATATCCACATGAATACTTATGAAGCATCAATATTCAACATGAAGTTGCAAAATAATTGAAATAAATTATCACCCACTGTTGTGTAATTGCAAGAAGAGGGACTCAGTCTTGTACATTTGCTTCGGGAGTGGTGCTGCATGAACAAAAATAAAGAAATAAAAACAAAGACAACAAAGTTTGAGTATATTACAAAATTAGCCACATCGCTTACTAACAGCATCTTCAATAAAGGAAAAGAAACTAGAAATTAAGCAAGATGCAATCGGAAATAAAAAACGAGCATGAACAAAAAGTGCCAAAAAAAAGTTTCAAAATCGACAAAATTGAACAAACAGAGGAATAGATTGTACAAGATGGTCCTAGGGGAGGAATCGAGGAGGCGTTCGAAGGCGATGTCGATGGTGAAGGAAGGGGAGGAATCGGCGAGGGAAAGGAAAGTGTTGAGGAGGCAATGTCGATGGTGGTAGTTGCCGCCAGGGAGGAAGTAAAGGAAGAATACTACGCTACTGGAAAGAAGGGTTTCTTTCTTCTATTTTCTTATTGAATTAATTATATATTAAAATATTATATATATTTAGTGCGGGTATTGGAGCGGGTAAGTTTTATACCCGCACTTTACGGGTGCGGGTATATCCATACCCGCAAAATACTCACAATATGGTAATACCTACCCATAATTATGGGTATTGGATGGATATCTATATCCGCGAGCAAAATTCCCATCCCTATTGGCATCACTTGATTTTTTTATTATGGGAAGGATATTTATAACAGTAACATACATTTGCAAATCTACATTTCACATTTTTAAATTTTAAATTTTAAAGATTTAGAATCAAACTTTTGCATGTATAAAATATTAGAAAAAATTAATTTGATTTGAGTCTTTTATTCTTCACTCTAGATTGTTTTGATTAAAACAAAGATGGAGAAGATTGAATTTCTTTTGTGTTTTTTTTTTATGGGTAAGAAAGAAAAAAGACAGAAGTAAATTGGAGGAAAATATTTTCATTGTGAAATTTTATTTCCAAATTTCACTCACCTTAAAATAATAGATTTTTTAATATATTAAATCCATCCAAAGTAAGGAAAATTAGTTGCATAAACAATCTTGTTTGAAGTTTATGGTTTGTTTTTTTGGGGGTTTATGGAAAACCCATAATGAGGCTGTTTTTTAGAAAATGTACTTCCTAGGAATCCCCAGGACGTAGTCCGTTGGTGTCTTGCAGGTGCAAATGAAACGGCTTGCTCCGTTAAAGTATCTCCCAAATCTGCAGCAGCTAGACATGATCTTTCTTGGTCCCCTCCTCCTCCTAGTGGACTAAAGATCAATACTGATGCTAGTTCCACTCCATTTGGTGAGCACTTTGGCTTGGGAATTGTTGTCAGAGATGTCAACGGAAATATCCTACATGGCTTGTAGCAGAAGCTCTAGCTCTTCGAGAAGCTCGCAGGTTAGCGAACAACAAGAATTGGAGCGAGATCACTTTTGAGAGTGACACCCAATTGGTTATTGCCCAATTGGAGTTTGCCCAGATTGAGAGCTTTACACAATTCTCCAGGACAGTGGTTATCCACGGAATTCCAACTCTAGTTAGTTGGAAATTTACTTCTATTTTTCGTGAATGTAATAGGTTTGCTTATTTGTTATCTAAAATAATAATTAGAAGTACTGTGAATTTTTTGGATCTCCTTGGTGACGAGGACTTTATGTCTTTTATTGGGATTGATCACTCTCTTTGATTGTGGGTGTTCAAATTTATTGAATATAATTCCATTGTTTTGATAAAAAAAATACAGTAATTTAATAAAAAGTTGATTTATGTTTATCAAAAAAAATTGATGTGTTAATTTCATAATGTAATTAATTCTTCTAACATCAATGTCATAATTAAAAAGAAAAATCTTAATGTTAGCTCTCTGTCGCATTTGCCAAAAACCAAACAGAAAAGCAAAAGTACAGGAAAGAAATTGTACGACAAGTCACTCGCTCATCGCGTGACATTTTCTTTTCTTTTTGTTGACCTCCAATAAGAATTATCCACGTCAGAGAGCTAACCACAACAAAAACCAGTGTTGTCGTCGTCCCCAGAGAAGTACCTTTCACTTTCCCCACTCAAGCAAAGGAAGCAATGGATGTTTTGCCTCTGAAACGCAGCGTTTCAAGCGGTGCGCTTTCTTCTTTCTTTATCAGTCTTCTTCTTTATTCACTAATGGTGCGCTGAGTTTAATTTGTGATTTTGTTGTGGACAGAGGAGACGAATTGCAATGGCTCGAAGAGGTTAAAAGCGTCGAAATCGGAGGTGATTGATTACTCCGATCCGTTCGCATTCTCGAATTTTTTCGACCGGTTGGATGTTGGAAAATACGGGAGTGTGACGAAAGAAATTAAAGCTCTTCAAGAGAGAAGGGCTCGAGCTTTAAGCGCGTTTTACACACTCTATCCTAATCTTGTAACTGCGTCTCCGTCGGGTGATGAGAGCTCAGCTCCCAATGTGGTTGATTTGGATGATGGGTCGGTTGCTAAAGGTTGTGATTCTGCTACTCGAGGAGCAGGAAGACAACCGGCCGTCGTGATTATTGATTCTGATGATGAGGAGGAGGCTAATGTGGGTAATTTTCCGAGTTTCCCGTTTCAGGAAGTTTTTATTCCCAGGCCCACTTTTGATTGTTTCAAGGAGATCCCGGTATGTATCTCCTTTCTTGTGATTGGGTGATCAATGTGTTTGTGGTAATGCATGTCAAAGTATTATGAATTATTGTTTGAATGGGGTTTGAAGTTATTTATTTTGAAAGGGAAAATGAAGCCCTGTTATCAGGTTTATTGTCGTTAATTGGGTGTTTAATATCATCATCTTTATGCAAGTAAAACTGTTTATTGTACAATAAAATGTTTTTCTTTTGACGTTTTGAGTAGGATTATTTTCAATTTTGAGTCTCAATGCCTTTATTTTTTAATTAATTTTTTTTTTATCTTCAGATTAGGGGGAATGCAAAGAGCCTAAGGCAACGTGCATTAGCAAGTTTTGCTGATGAAGCTGATATAAGGAAAGATAAAGGTGTGTATGTTGGTGTGGAGGATGAGCCTGAAGGTGAGCCTCAGGATGATGGGCTTGGAGATATTTGGATGGAGATGTCAATGGCATTAGAAACTTCCAAGGTACTCATTTTTAGGAAAAGCATATCAAATGCATTGAGAAAGTTGCATTAAAATACAATTGGAGAATGTCTTGTCATTTTTCTTGTTGTTTTGCTGTTGTAGGATGTTGCTGAATTCCCTTCACCTGATGATGATGACGTGGAAGAGGATGAAAAATCATGCCAACATATTACTGTATTGAAGGATGATCTTGGATATGTCTGTCGGATATGTGGGGTGATTGACAGAGATATTGAGGATATAATTGATGTCCAGTTTAATAAGGTAGAATTATCCCTCTTGCACTCGTTTTACGTGAAATTTTATTGAGCTGGTGTTGATTTTTATTTCTTGATAATTAATTGTTAATTGTTTGTTGGAGGCTTGTGGTATTGTATTGTGAGTCATTTTTACTAGTTCTTGCTGTACATGATGCATTGTTATGCTTGAGTTGTTTAGTAAGACATGAAATTTTTACCTGAATGTTTGCACATCATATACCTGTATTTTACTATCTTCACGAATGTCTCTTTTCTGGGAATTCTGTTGCCTTGAGTTGATCGTTTAATCTCTTTAAATTCAGGTTAAAAAGAGTACGCGGACATATGCATCAGATTCAAGGAACGGTAAGGAAAGAGGTCATGGGATGGCTGGAGTTGAATTGTCTGAAGAAGATTTGATGGTAACTGATATCCCTGCCCATCCAAGGCACATGAAGCAAATGAAAGCTCACCAAGTTGAGGGTTTCAATTTTCTTCGAAGTAATTTGATTGGAGACAATCCTGGGGGTTGCATCATGGCCCATGCTCCTGGATCTGGAAAGACTTTCATGATAATCAGCTTCATGCAAAGCTTCCTGGGTAAATATCCACATGCCAGACCACTGGTTATACTTCCAAAAGGAATTTTGCCTACATGGAAAAAGGAATTTCTGACATGGCAAGTTGAAGATATTCCACTGTTTGATTTTTACTCTGTGAAAGCAGATAGTCGTCATCAGCAACTAGAAGTCTTGAAACAGTGGGTGGAGCAGAAGAGCATCCTTTTCTTAGGATACAAACAGTTCTCCTCTATTGTTTGTGATGATGTAAGCAACATTGTGTCAGCTAGTTGCCAAGACATATTGCTCAAGCGACCTTCAATTCTGATTTTGGATGAAGGGCACACTCCGAGGAACGAGGATACTGATGTCTTGCAGTCTCTTGCCAAAGTGCAGACACCTCGAAAAGTTGTACTTTCAGGAACTCTTTACCAGAACCATGTCAAAGAAGTGTTCAATATACTGAATCTTGTACGACCAAAGTTTTTGAGAATGGACTCTTCTCGAGCTATTGTCAAGCGTATCCTGAGTAAGGTAAACATACCAGGAGTGAGGAAGCAATTCAAGGCTGGTGCAGATGCATCTTTTTATGAGTTGGTAGAGCACACAATTCAAAAAGATCTTGATTTTAAAAGAAAAGTGTCTGTCATACAGGATCTTCGTGAGATGACTGGGAAGGTCTTGCATTATTATAAAGGAGATTTCTTGGATGAGCTTCCTGGACTAGTGGATTTCACTGTAGTACTTAACCTCAGTTCTAGACAGAAGCAGGAAGTTGTGAAGTTGAAGAAGTTATCAAGGAAGTTCAAGAGAAGCTCTGTTGGAAGTGCTGTTTACCTACATCCAAGGTTGAACACCTTCTCTGAAAATACGGCAGTCACTGATCATCAGATGGATGAGTTGTTAGAGAAATTAGACGTAAGAGATGGGGTAAAGGCAAAGTTTTTTCTTCACTTGTTAAGCTTATGCATATCTTCTGGGGAGAAGCTGCTCGTCTTCAGTCCGTATCTCACCCCATTGAAATTTTTGGAGAGATTAGTCATGAAAGTGAAGGGTTGGGTTTTGGGAAGAGAAGTCTTTGTGATTTCAGGTGAATCAAGCTCCGAGCAGCGGGAATGGTCCATGGATCGGTTCAACAACTCAGATGATGCCAAAGTTTTCTTTGGATCAATTAAGGCTTGTGGAGAAGGGATATCTTTGGTGGGGGCATCACGAATCATAATCTTGGATGTTCACTTGAACCCTTCTGTAACCCGCCAAGCAATAGGGCGTGCATTCCGCCCGGGCCAAAAGAAAAAGGTGTTTGCATATAGATTGGTTGCTGGTGATTCACCTGAAGAGGAGGATCACAGCACTTGCTTTAGGAAAGAAGCAATTGCAAAGATGTGGTTTGAATGGAATGAATACTGTGGTTACCAGGATTTTGAAGTGCAGACAGTTGACTTGGAAGGATGTGGTGATGCCTTCCTGGAAACTCCACTGGTCCGGGAAGATATAAGGGTTTTGTACAAAAGGTCAGCAAATTTACTCTACCGTTTTATTTAGTTTCCGTTGTAGAATCCCCGTTATCACATTCTAAATTCATGCTGTATATTTTTTTCAGGTAAATCCTGACGGGATACCGTTGAAGAGCTGGAATGGGAGGAAGACGTTCTTATCTGAGTCTGAGATTGCACATGCTCGAGCATTTCCTGGTTCATGAACATTTGAGCATTTGCGGTGCAGGCAGGTTCGATGGAAGCAAAATTTACTGGAGATAGGCTTTTGCTTCCTCCATTGTGATGACTAATCATCTACAACTTAGAATACATGCTTTGTGCAGTTAGTTATCAGGACATGTATTAGAAAGAATCAAACTCCGTTAGCTTGGATGACTTGTGATGATCGTTGACTTGGACAAATAGTGGAGACATTGTAAATGGTTTCTTAGAAAGTTTAGTTCAGCAGTGCTTTAAAGTCAATGCTTTGTATATTTCTTTCTAACTAAGCCCTCCTCTTTTGTACGGGGACAAGAGTGTCCGTTTTGTTTTTGCTTCCTTTAAGGTTAGGGAAAATTGCATAAAAAAGACTTAAAAGTTTATAAAATCCTCCAGTTTAGCCCTTATAGTCTTATAACTTGTAATATAAATTTTACAGTTTTGTAAAAGCTGAAATTTGGTAGTGAATAATTTTAAAACTATGAAATTTGTACAAAATATGTAGAAAAATATAGTAATTTTTTTTTTAAATCTGTTTTTGAAAATTTTATTTTTAATTATTCTTTTAATTTTTATAATTTCTTTACCATTTTTACCCTTTTTTGATTTTTTTTAACTGTAAGTTTTAAAACTATAAGGGCTGATTTTGTAAATTTTAGAGTTTTTTATATGGTTTATCTTAATTTCTACTAATTAAGGAGGAAATCTCAGCTGAAATCTCATTGTACAACTTAAACAAAAGCGCGCGAAGATAACCTTAAACCACGTTGCTTTGCATATCGCAGCAACCTTGTACTCAACGCTCATGATGGTGCGACCGTTTCCACAGCCGCCAGCAAGCACAACTCTAACATACTGAATCACTATTTCGGAGCCACAATCCTGACTATTCCAAGATAAGAATTTTATGTTTAAGGACATAAAAAACTAATAAAATGAGAACGAGAAGCTATGAATAATCTGCTAAGGGCACCAAAAGAACATCTTGGGGTTCATTTGGTGATCTGTGTAAGATTGAAACTTGCTCAATTTCGACATCCAGCGCTGGCTGAGCTAATTTTATAACAATTTCCTTCAAGGATATTTTAACCATTTTTTATTAAAATAATAACAAAAAATATAATTTAAATGCTCAATGTGAAATAAATAAATAAAATTTAGGTAACAATTTTTTAAAAGTGAGAAAATTACGTACAGTAAATTAATCCTAACAATTATATGAAACTCCAAATTTTGTTATTAAAAAAACTAATCCGAATATAATTTTTATCATGTTTTTTAAAAGAAAAAAGAAAAGCTATCAACATTGAGGTTTCTTTTGATAATATACCATTAAACAGACACAACGGTTAGGTTTCTTGGCGGGAGAGACCAAAACCACACCACCCTTCACTGCAACTAACGCTCATTTTCTTTCCCTTTCCTTCCTTCTTCTTCCCGGGAAAAAGAAAAAAGAAAAAAGGAAATTCTCCAACAAATAGAGGGAATATTCAAGAAATCACCAATTTCTTTTGAATTCTCCTCAAATGGGTCAGAGCAGCGAGGAACCTGCAGTCGTCCTCCGATCAGATTGGTATTCTCCAAGACGCCTCCATGACAGCCCCGTCAAATACGATTTTCCGGTAACAAAGAAAAAGACTTTCCCCCTTCTTTTTTCCTTTCTTTTTTTTCTCGAAATTTGTACTCTTTGTAGTTAGCCGGTAACAGTTTTTTGTTTATTCGTTTTTTGGGTGTCTATCATTAAAGGGGGATAGGTTCATACCAAACAGGAGTTTGATGAATCTTGATCAAGCCCACAATTTGCTGACAAACAAGACGAAAGAAGCAACCGATCCCAAATTCGGAGTAGGTTTCTTGTCTTTTGATTGCTCTTTCTTATCTAAAAAAGGAAAAAAGAAAAGGAATTTGGTGTTTTTGGAAGATGGGTTTTCAAGTTCATTGTCAAATCCATTAATGGGTTAGGTTATAAAGAGTACTGAAGGCAATTCACTTCCAATTTTAAGAATGGTTCTGTAATTTGATTCAAGTGCAAAGCTTTGGCAGCAGAAATTTAGGTTTTGGGAACTAGGTTTTCCGAATTAGTAAGTTTGGGGTTGAAAGTTGAAACTTCTTGTTGATTTAGAATTTTCTAATTACTAGATATGAAATGTAAATATCTTTTCTTGGCAGGAAGCATACAGGAGAAAGTTGATCCAGAGTCTTGATTTTGACTCAGATGGGAGACCATTTAGGATGTTGGTTTTCCGCGGAAGCCCAAAATCGAGTAAGAGATCGAATCACATGGATGAGATGAGAATGGATGATCCAGAGGCACTGAGCAATGGAATGAGACCATATCTATCTCGCCGCTTACCTAAGGTATCCATTACCAGATTTGAACCATAATGTACCTAACTGATTGTCGAACTAAGGAACCACATGAGTGTGTTTGTTTTCTTGATTAATTTTTTTAACTGTGGAAAGAAGTATGCAGTAAGCAATTGTCTCGTCGAGATATAATGAAAGAATGCGATTTTTTTCTTGCATCTTCTGTCTCTATGTTTCCATATACCATTCAAAAGAGATGTAATTTGTTCTTTTTCCTGCCATTTCTTGTTTACTGGCATTTGTAGAGAGAATCAAGGGTTCTACAAGCACCAGACATTCAAAATAACTTCTATGCGAACCTCATAGATTGGGGAAAGAACAATATTCTTGCTGTTGCTTTGGGGGCCACCTTATATTTATGGAGCTCAGAGACCAAAAACGTACAAAAGTTGTTCCGAGCTGATGGCCACGACGACTTTCCAGCGAGCGTAGCCTGGTCTGAGAATGCCCGAAGTTTGGGAGTTGGATTCATGGAATCCAAACTTCAGATTTGGGATGCCGAGACCTCCAAATGTGTAAGTTCTTTGTACCTTTGTTTGTGAAAGAAGTTGTTTAAGCTGTTAAATCGACGAAATGAAAAAACCAAGTTCTACGTCTTGTTCACAGATTCGGAGCCTACAAGGTCATAAAGCCAGGATAGGAGCTCTTGCTTGGAATGGTCACATTCTTTCCTCGGGAAGCCTTGACAGATCAATCATTAATCATGATGGTACTTAGATTGTGCTACTTTCTGTTCCTTATATCAGTACTTTACTTGATGACCTAACACAATGATTTTAACTCTTTGGTTTTTCTAAATTACAGTTAGAGCAGGAAGCAGCCCGACTTCCTCTGTGCGGTCACACACTGCAGAAGTGTGTGGCTTGAAATGGTCGACCGAAAGCAATGTATTGGCAAGTGGGGGAAATGAAAACTTTGTATTCATATGGGAAGCATCCAAGATGAGTTCATCCAACTTCTTGCACAAGTTCTGCGGACATCGTGCTGCAGTTAAAGCCCTTGCTTGGAGCCCTTACCAAGCTAACACACTTGCATCAGGAGGAGGAACAGGTGATGGTTGCATCAAGATATGGGACATACAAAAGGGAACCTGCATTCGCAGCGTTGATACCAATGCACAGGCAAGTTGTGAATCGGGTTTGCTCCTAAAGCTTGCTTAGTGCTATGCTGGACCCAAATTGGTTTTTGGATTATCAACCATGATTTTGTGCTGAATTATGCAGATATGTGGACTGGAGTGGAACAGACATCACAAGGAGATCTTAAGCGGCCATGGCTACAGCACAGCTGGCCCTCAAAACCATCTATGCTTGTGGAGGTACCCATCAATGACAAAAATTGGAGAGATAAGTGGTCATGGATCCAGAGTCATCAATCTTTCTCAGGTTAATGTTTAAAAACTTCAGTTCAAACCCGTTGTTATAGCTAAATTCCTTGTTCCTTAAATTTTCTTTAATTGGTTGATTGCAGAGTCCTGATGGATTAACCGTGGTATCAGCTGGAGCGGATGAGACTCTTCGTTTTTGGGATATTTTCGGACCACCTCGTACTGAAGACTGCGTAATGTCCAGTCTTGACAGCCTCCTGTCTCTAAAGACATCCCCCATAAGATGATGGCTAGCAGAATAGTTGTTCATAACAAGCTATACCTATTTTGCTGTTAAATTTATCAGAGAACTGTAATATTTTCCTTCAACAGGTAACCCGATTCGTTATACTTGTATCTGATTTGCCAATGTATATACCAAGAAATTTAACTTGAAAACAATGGTACTTCATTGATACGAACCTTGTTACAAGCTATAGCCTGTTCATGATACAGGACCTTGATATGGTTACTGTTGAAGATTCTAATTTGACCATGAGTCTTGATTTACTTCCTAATTGGTGGCTGATTTACTTCCTAATTAGTGGCTTATTTTCTTTCCATAATTCATTGCTATAATTGCTCTCATATGTGTATATATATGTACCAATGTAATGAGTCTAAGTAAGTAAGAAATAAAAGAATACTCTTACTCTTCAAATTCTCACATGGTAGCGGAGCTTTAGGTTTCTTAACCTGAGAAACAAAGCCATTAGAGCTATAGGAAATTCCTTGAGGATTATCCTTTTTTTGAGCAGCCTTCATTGCTGCAAATTTCTCCTACTCCCCATTTATCATGTCAACTGTTAGTGATCAGCGTAGAGATGGATAGTGGAGGAAAAATAGAGATGATCTTTGGTGCACCTACTGCAATAAACCAAGGCACACTAAAGAAGAGTGCTGGAAACTGCATGGGAAGACGCTACACAAAGAGGCAGGAAACAAAGGGGGTTGGCAAAAGCCCCAAGCCAGAATGACAGAAGCAGTCACAGTCGGTACTGCAGAAGGATTCAACCCAGAAGAAGCGACTGGCTAAGGAGTGGCATGGCTTAGGAGGAAGGATTTACACCCAAGTTTCCCCGTCTCCTTGATGTCTGTTCCACTTTCAGGACCAAAAAACGAGGAGGAGGATTGGACTGGCTAAGGAGTGGCATGGCTTGTATCAACTAGAAGTTACTCCAGAGGTCAAAAAATAAAAAACCCGTAGCTTTAGTAAGCTTGACAAGTAAGGAAACCATTTGGTTACATCATTTGCGTTTAGGTCATCCATCCTTTAAAGTTCTAAGAGTTATGTTTCCTCACCTGTTTCTAGGAATAGATACAGAATCATTTCATTGTGAGGTGTGTGAACTTGCAAAACATACTCGTGTGACTTTTCCTATAAGTGATAAGAGAAGTTCTCAACCTTTCCAATTGATTCATAGTGATATATGGGGACCATCTATGATTCCAAACATTTCTGGCTCTCGCTGGTTTGTTACTTTGATTGATGATTGCACTAGGGTCACATGGGTTTTCTTACTCAAACAAAAATCTGATGTCAGTAACATTATCCCTCACTTCCATTCTATGATCCAAAACCAATTTGGAGTTAAGATTAAGTGCTTTAGGACAGACAATGCTAAAGACTACTTTAATAACACTCTTTCCTCATATTTCCAGTCACAAGGAATTATTCATGAATCATCTTGTGTCTATACACCTCAACAGAATGGAATTGCAGAAAGAAAAAATGGACACATTCTTAACTCCACTAGAGCTTTATTATTTCAAGGAAATGTTCCCAAGGTCTATTGGGGAGAAGCAGTTCTTACTGCTACATACATGATTAATAGATTGTCATCTCCTATTTTGGGAAACAAAAGCCCTATGACTGTCCTAAACTCTTTCTATCCACATTTCAGAACTACAAATGGTCTTATTCTTAGGATATTTGGATGCACAGCCTATGTCCATGTTCATCAACCTCTTAGGAATAAATTAGAACCGAGAGCAGTAAAGTGTATATTTTTGGGATACTCTCCTACTAAAAAAGGTTACAAGTGTTATGATCCAATCACCAGAAAAAGGTTCGTTTCTATAGATGTCACTTTTTCAGAAAGTGTTCCCTTCTTCTAGAAAATTTCACCCCAAGGAGAAGAGCTCAATTTTGAAAATTCTCAGCCTATCCCACCATTGGAACTTCCACCTAATCCATCAGCAGCTCCACCAGCAGAACCTCCACCAGCAGCTCCAATTCAGACACCACAACAAGAAGACCCTAAGGCTACAGATTTATCTAGATTCTCTCGGGTATACTCAAGAAGAATTGTTCCTGAGTTGATACAAGACCAAGAGTCCAGTCCCTCTCCTCAAAATGAAACCACTGTAAGTCCTACTCAACCTCCATCCAATCAAAATACGGACTTACCAGATGACCCTAACAATGATATTGATCTACCAATTGCTATTAGGAAAGGAACCAGAGAATGCACAAAGAAACCCTTGTACCCACTATCAAATTACATTTCACTAAAATACCTTTCAGACCCACATAAGAGGTTCATCTTGAGTCTAAATGCTATTAGTATTCCTAACACTATTTTTGAAGCATTAAGACAGGAAGAATGGAGAAATGCAATGAAGGAAGAGATGAATGCATTGGAGAAGAACAAAACTTGGGAGATTGTGAAGAAACCTACTGGAGTAAACATCGTAGGATGTAAGTGGGTGTTTACTGTCAAATACAGGGCAGATGGATCACTAGAGAGGTACAAGGCCAGACTAGTAGCCAAGGGGTACACTCAGTCATATGGAGTAGACTATCAAGAGACCTTTGCCCCGGTTGCAAAGATGAATATAGTAAGAATTCTTCAAGCACTTGCAGCCCAGTTTGGTTGGGACCTTCACCAGTTTGATGTGAAAAATGCTTTCCTTCATGGAGACTTGGAGGAAGAGATTTATATGACTATCCCACCAGGTTTTGATGAAGAGAAAAAGGACAAGGTGTGCAGGTTGAGGAAAGCATTGTACGGCCTGAAGCAATCACCAAGAGCGTGGTTTGGGAGGTTTTCCAAGGCCATGAAGGGGTTTGGATACAAACAGAGTCAAGGAGACCACACCCTATTCATCAAGCACTCTTCCACTAGAAGTATCACTGCCTTACTTGTGTATGTAGATGACATAATAGTGACAGGAAATGATGAAAAAGAGAAGGAGGAATTAAAAAGGAAGCTGCTAACAGAGTTTGAGCTGAAAGAGTGAGGGAAACTCAAATACTTTCTTGGTATTGAGGTGGCTTACTCATCCCAAGGAACCTTCCTTTCCCAACAGAAGTATGTTATTGACTTACTCAAGGAGACGGGGAAACTTGGGTGTAAACCAGCAGCTACACCCATAGAAGTCAATCATAAACTAGGAGAAGCGAAGGAGGAACCAGCTGTTGACAAGAAGATGTATCAACAACTGGTTGGAAAATTGATCTATCTATCTCATACGAGGCCCGACATAGCTTACTCAGTAAGCGTTATCAGTCAGTTTATGCATGACCCTCGGGAACCTCACTTACAGGCAGCGTATAGGGTACTGCACTACTTGAAAGGGAGTCCAGGCAGAGGGATATTGTACAAGAAAGGCAAAGAATTCATTGTGGAAGGATACACAGATGCTGACTATGTTGGGTCTCAGATAGACAGAAGGTCTACTACAGGTTATTGCACCTTTCTAGGAGGCAATCTCAACTTGGAGGAGTAAGAAACAAGGTGTAGTCGCTAGATCATCTGCTGAATCAGAGTTTAGAGCACTTGCTCAGGGGCTGTGCGAGTTACTGTGGGTAAAGATCATCCTAGATGACTTAGGAATCAAGCTGGAGGGTCCTATGAGAATCTACTGTGACAACAAATCAGCAATAAACATCGCACACAATCCGGTGCAACATGACAGGACAAAACACATAGAGGTGGATAGACACTTCATTAAAGAGAAGTTAGAAGAAGGATTAATATGCATGTCCTATGTGCCTTCTATGTCTCAACTGGCAGATGTCTTGACAAAAGGCTTATCCAATACGGTGTTCCATGGTCTGATTTGCAAGCTGGGAATGGAAAACATCTATTCCTCAGCTTGAGAGGGGGTGTTGAAGATTCTAATCTGACCTACATTTTGAGTCTTGATTTACTTCCTAATTGGTGGCTGATTTACTTCCTAATTAGTGGCTTATTTTCTTTCCATAATTCATTGCTATAATTGCTCTCAAATATGTATATATATGTACCAATGTAATGAGTCTAAGTAAGTAAGAAATAAAAAAATACTCTTACTCTTCAAATTCTCACAGTTACGATACATCTTAGTCCGCACTGCTCAAACTGATCTCTAAATTACATTGAAAGTATGCGATGTGGAAAAAAGGATTACAACTACAAAACTTTTCCACATTATCTTAAGCGCGAACTAATGTACAGTTACTCAGCCTCTGAATCATCAGTTTCACCATCCAGGTACATCTCTACATTTTTGTCATCTGGATTCGAGTCCTCCTCTTCCGCTCTTTTCCTCCTCTCTTCTTCTAATTCCCTCTCAGCAGCTCGAGCCTTTGCAATCTCAAGTCTAGCACTCACTGCATCCCACGATACAAGCTTCTCCATGAAGGTTGATATGTAGTCAGGTCGTCGATTCTACCACACAGAATAGTGCAGTTCTTAAAATGTTAACGATGAGTACAATACAGAAAGGACTTTCATAAAAGGACAAGTAAGCTGAACTCAAGTTTTAGTGACCGAGTCTCACCTGGAAGTCAAGGTAGTATGCATGCTATTAGGTCAGAAAACATCCAAGGTAGAGTCAGTGATCAATAAATTAAAGGTTGTCGATAGTTAGAAGTAAAAATCATAATCATTGCTTACCTCCCAGACATCAATAGTAAGGAGTGGCTGCAAGAAATCCACAACGGCACGTAAGAACACAACCGGTACACCAAACAACTAACAAGTACATAATGAATTGGGAATTTTAATGACCATGAGTACTCACAGAATAGTCCCAAACAAGGGGGTTTACAGCATTCGGACTCTTCACTATCACAAGCTTTTTATCCTCTTCTGAAGGTCGAGGATTCACCGCATTTCCAACATCTAGCCTGTTTGCCTTATCTAAGGAAAAAGAACAGAGAACATGATAAAACACTCCACCACTACTGCTAATACATTGAAGCCAAACAAAAACCAAGTCAGTCTATTGAGCCATTACTTACATACTAGCCAAGCCCATCCAGAACCAAACTGTGTAGCCGCAGCTGCTTTAAACTCGGCGACAAATTTGTCAAAGGAACCAAAATCCCTCTCAATCAATCGCAAAAGTTCTCCTGTTGGCTTTCCTCCCCCACCCGGTTTCATCGATTCCCAAAAGAACTCATGGTTCCAAGCCTACAAACAAGCATCAAAAATCAAAAATCAAAAGCAAATACATTGTAATCAAGTGAATCAAAACAACCCAAGATAAGCGCAGCACATACCTGTGCAGCATTGTTGAAAGCTGGAAGCATATCACCCTTATTGTATGCAATAGTAACAACATCTTCCAACGGAAACTCCTCTAGCTCGGTTCCTGCAATTTGCTTGTTCAAGTTATCCACATAAGCTCTGTGATGCTTTCCCCAATGATACTCAAACGTATCCTTGCTCATATGCGGCTCCAAAGCATTCTGAAAAATCGAAATTAACAATAGAGCAGACCTCAGTAGACCAATATGTGATTTGTGCCAGAAATGATACAAAGCAGGGCCTTTTGTTTGGGTTTGTTCATCTTACCAGGGGATATGGAGGAGGCTTAAGCTCAAAATTTGCTGTAATTGTGACAGGACCCACTTTCCTTGTACATTGCCTCTGCAGAAAAAAACACAACATAACCAGCTATGTCTAACGCGCATTTCATCGAACAGCATCAATGCAACCGTATTCATAGTATGAGAATGATGAGAAAATGGTTGCCAAAGCAAATAAAACCTTTATGCTTTGAAATCCACGGGTTGGCAAGTTAAACCCTGTAACGCAACACAACAATTTGTTAGAAAAAAGAGAGAGTGGATAGCGCAAAATGGCCAGTAATTTAAAGTAGAGAAATGAGAGACCACGGCTTGGAAATAGTGAGCTTGTAAGCGGATTAGCTGCAGCAGCAGTAACTCCAGAAGCAGCCATTTTCCTATTCAGATTTCAGGGTCTCCAAAAGTTGCAACTTTTTTAGTGTTGCTTTGGGTTATCTGCTATAAATGGTTTGATTCGGACACAATGCTGTACCAAAAGTACTAACCCATCTATGGAGAAATTAAATTATGGGCTGTAGCCTGTAGCCTGTACTGTGTACGTGGTTGTTGTACTACTATGGTCTGTGCGCAGTACTTGCACAAATGCTGCGGTACAATTTTATTATTAGGATCTCTAATCTGTCTTATGAAAGTGAAAGGATGTTAAACAAGAATTGGAACTAAATACGATGACAATGTTTCAATTTACTAACTTTTTTTTAATACCGACAAAATACTATATTTCAATTCCATATTGCAGTATGCGAAACTAAACATTTGTTTATTTATTTTTCCATAATAGGATGGAATTCAAGCTATCATGATGGAACATTGAAGAACAAAAAGATCTCGAGTTTTTCTTTTCTTTTTTTTTTGAGAATATTTGGAGAAGAATGATGAGGCGAAAGACAAATAGTTTCTTGGAGGAACCAATGCCCTTATAGCCTTGTTGTATCCAAAAATGGTGCGGATTTGGGATTTCAAAGTCTTCATTTTACATGTTTAGGAAGAAAATAAAAGAATGAACTGTCTTCTACGCCCACGCTCTTCTTCTAGGGACAAGATCTGATGTCTTAATATCATCTATCTTGGCAGCTACAATGAAATCATTCATACTCAGCCCCCCTGCAAAATTAAATACAAATTGTCAGGAATTCAAGTGAGTAGTGACCCGTTGATTGAGCTGTTCAAAGAAAAATAACATTTCAGGTTTTATTGATTTCAGAGGAGAATCATGATTCGAAGAGCTCACCGATGGATTCGGTCCATAGTTCAGCTCTGACTTGATTGGGCTGTTCCAAGTGCAGATTTGGGAAATGACCAGATGCTTCAGTGGCATTGTAAATTCTATTCATAAGTTCAACCCCACATTTGAAATCTCTCAACTTCCACAAGCATATCAGTTTAAGCCCCCCTTCTTCATCCAACAGTCTCCAGCCAAGTACCTATCCAGGAATAGTTTTCATAAGATTGGTATAAGTTTCTGTAATATTTTATGATCTAAAGACAATGCAATACGACGCATTACTACAAGTTCTGTCATAATTTCAACATTCAGAGCAAATCGAAGCGCACAAAAAATGAAACGGTAAGCATCTCCAGAAAAGGAGGGACAAACAAACAAAAAGTCTTGGAAAAGTGCTCTTTTTAGATGATTCCAGCAGAATAATCTGAAGGAAGTTTTTATAAAATTTACGGCAGGACCAGCTTCTCACGTTATTCCGTTGTGCTGTGAGCAATGCAATAACCAAATTGCTTTCAAATACACTTCTAATCATTGCCTTCAAAATAAAAATAAATAAAACAAAGCATACATTTCTCTTTTTTCTAGATAAGGCAACACGAATATCATGATGGGGAATCTTGATCTCGTTCCAAGTTATCCACGATGCACAAGATTAAACATCAACATTGGGAAGATGCTGAGAATAAAAATTTGTCATTTCAAATCATCAAATATTCTGAAACAAAATCTCAAAGACGGTAACTTTGTTTAATCGATACAAAATGCAACATTTGGATTTATGATTTCCATATAGCCCCACATTTAGCATCAGAAGTTTCAGCTTTGTAAATAAAAATAAAACGAAGTGTTGTTCATTTCTCATATTCAAATCAAAACCACCTGTTACTAGTGTAACATAATCCAGTAGCAGATCCTTGATTCTCCAAATTTCTAAAGCCTCAAACATGAAGAGTATAACACTCCGAAAAAAACCAATTCAGACGCATCAAAATTGACACATTAATAAGCCCATAAAAGGGTAAAATTCATTAACTCTTGAAATATTTTTAAAAAAAAAAGTCCAAATGCACTGGGCTACTCAAATTTCTACTTCTTGAACATTTTAAATTGTAAACCACTTGAAATTCATACTACGGATTAAAACATTTCATTTATCAGTCATCACCAATGCAATGCAGGAGACAAACAGCCCAACAGAAAAAGGCATGGTCCAGCAATCACTCAAGGAGAAATTATAGAAAAAAATCCATAGAAGTACCATAGATAGCACAGAACTAGCACAAATTTCTTGATTTAACAAACAATATCATACTACTACTCATTACTCAACTAACTAGAACTGTTTCAACAATTTGTCAAAAAAAGAAGCAAATGGGTACTTGAAATTTACCTTCCTTAACAGCTTTTGAGCATCATCTTTAGACATGGGAGCTTGCAAGGGAGAGATGGGTGTGCATTCTTGCTGTGAAAGAGAGAGAGCAGAGACATTAGGAATAAGAATCTTATGCTCCGTATTGCCATGTCCCAACACTCTGTCACCAAACCCACTCTCTATCTCTGCAGGAAAAGGGTCTCTGGCTCCAAAGTCGCCCAGCAGGTCCCCCCCCGCCATGGCCCTAACGCTTCTAAAGATTGTAACTTTAATACTTCGACGAGCAGTAGAAAGTGAGGAGTGACATTGGAATTGAAGATGTGGCGGCGAGAGCTTAGGTAGCGGAAGGTGGAAGGAGAGGTGAGTGGCGGTGGTAGCCATTAGGGTATGGTTTTTGCAGTGAATCGGCCGTTGGTGGTGGTGGTGGTGGCGGCGGTGACGGGTGTGGAAGCGAAGAGCAAGGAAGTGTGTCGGTGGTCTTATCTGTTTGTTTTTTTTTTTGAAGGTGGTCTTATCTGTTTGTTGAAAAGAGTCTTCTTTATTGATGTGGATTAACAGGAACTCAAGAAGAAAAGAAAAAAAAAAATCTAACCATTAAGGCATTAACCATTCAAGAACGAACGACATGTAGTGGATATAGGAGACTTGAATGTCTTGCCGTTTAAATTCTTCTCACTTCTCAGCCATTTTGTTCCAAAATTTGTGATACTCGAGTGCGTGCACATAATTAGTTTTGGAATATGCACAGTATGACTCGAGAATAGTGTATGATTTTTCTACAAGATTCGCTGAGATAATATTAACGATGGATCTCACCACGTATAAGGTGTTGGCTTGAGAGTGAGACCACTACAGGTTGAGTTGTTTTGTTAAAATTCAATCAGACAACTTTAATGTTGAGAGTTAATTTGCTATACACCCAAGATTTCCATCAATGCAGTTAGAACTTAGAATTATCTAGTTACAGGAAGAAAGGTTTTGAATACACATCGAATGGTTCGTTCGCAGTCAACTGCGGTTCCTGCAGAAAAAAATCAAAAGAATTGGAGTCAATATAGCCCAAAACTGTGATTTTCAAGTCTTGTCATGATTACTAATAGAATGACATTGAATAATACCAGGAAAACATGCACATTTCAGACAGCAGCAGTTGAAAAACATGCACATGTCAAATTGCAGTAGCATTACTACTTAGGCAGACATACCTGTCTCAGTCCACCACTGAGGCTTCCCCCATCTAACAACATGGTGAGAAGCGAGGATATAATTCCTCCACTGAGATCGTTGCCAGTATTTCGAATGGTGGATCGCATCGCTGTCAGTAAACTTCCATATGTACCTCCATGTCCGCGCTCAACAGCTTGGATGAAAGAATAAGTCATTGCACCGGTAGAAGTAACCCTCGATAGAGCCTGCTCGTAAAACAGCAAATGTTACTACATTATAACATCCATCATCCCAAGCTAGAAACAATGTAGTTTATGTATTAGAATTAGGAGGAGTACTACTCTATACGTACTGAAGTGTCTGCAGAGGTTTGATGATCATCACAGCCACTGAAAGATATGGCCTCCCCACCATTCGTTCCTTTCCACTTTCCTGTTCGAGGGCGATGATCCTCCCAAACATACCTCCCATTCCTAAAACACAAAGTGCAATCAATTTAGGAACAAAATACTTGTTAGCATTTACTATCAGCTAAGGCTGAAAAGAAGCAGACTAATTAACCTGTCCATTCTGCAGAGAAATGGTAAGTCCAACACAGTGCCACTATGGCAAGCATCAATGATGGCGTGAAGCTTGACACCACGAGGGAGAGGCTTGACAATTGTATCATTGATCTCATCATCTACAATCATTCCTTGGGTTTTAAAGTCTATGGGACAGAGAGTTTCGTCATATCCATCCACCTCATCTCCATCGTAATCTCTCTGCTGCGTACCATGACCCGAGAAATGAAACACCAAAGAATCCCCAGGTTTACAGCCTTGCACAAGCCAGTACATTGCCATCCTCATGTTCTGTTTTGTTGGGTGCTTATAAGGGTCAGTTTCTTCTTCTGCAAAAATTGGTCAAAATACATGAGGGGAACCATCATCAATACCTATAATTCAGCTCCTTCCTTGCAAATTGAAATTCTTTCAAAAGAACCCATTACCACTTAGTATCACACATTCCAAAAACCTAATTACCTAAACACATGAACTATCAATGCAACCAAATCTCTCTTTAGGAATGAGTTCCACATCAATTAGAATAACAATTACTAATCAAAACATAATAAAGCTTCTTCTTTTTTCACAGACCGGACCACAACCTATTTAAATTCAATATGGCAGCAGGAATTGTGCAACCTCAACCTATCTGAATTCAACAATCATTCATTAAGAAATTGAAACTAGAGCCTAACTAAGATGACATAGAATGAAATTGGTTACCGGTAAGCATGATAATGGAGGATACTGGGAACTTGAATTTGTTAATCAGCAAGTACTTCATGCACTTGGCATCATTAATGCAGCCTTTAAGTTGATGGGTTGTGTTCTTATAAGAGATCCCACATATCACAGCGCGCTTGCTGCCGTGCGGGGAAGGTGGAGGGCCAGGTGGGGCGTGGTTGTATGGGGAGGGAGCCACCGCAGGCGGAGGCGGGTGGTGGTGGTGGTGGGGAGAGGAGGAGTGAGATAGAGGAGGTGGGTGTGCAGAGCGGTAATCGGGAATGAGAGTGATGGCACGGCAGAGGACACAGCGGATTGAGGCGGCTCCTGGCGGAAGCTGTAAAGGGGTGTGGCAGTTAGAGCAGTTGACCAACAAGTACATGTTTGGTTTGCTTTTCTTTTCCTTAATTAATAATTTTCTTGGTAAGTACTTATGGTTAAAGAAGAAACAGAGAAAGCAATGAGGAGCAAGAGGAGAAGGTCTGCAATTGGAGATATTATTGATTAATAATAATGGAATCAAAAGGGTTAAAGCAGAAAGGAAAATGGAATTGGTGGAAGATGAGGAGGAAAGGAAGGAGACTGAAGAAGAGGACATTTTTGACCAGCTTGTACATCGTTGACCTGGTTGCTGTAGAGAATGTCAGCCTGTTTGGGCCAATGTGATACTATTTTGTTTTTCCATCTTTACGGCTGTACTTTTCATCCTCGAATGAAATTGTTTGTTTCAGACCCATTTGATACAAGCATTACTAGTACATTGGCTGTGTAGAATAATAATGATGGGAAAAAAGATTTTTATTGATAGACAAAAGTTGCTATTTTTTATAATTTAAATTAATCTTTTATAATTCTTTAGAAAATTGTGTTATTTATTTTATGAATTTATTTTTGTTATTTCTATTTTTATTTTTAGAAAAATAGTTATGTTCATATGTACTTAACAATAATTATTAAGTTAAAAATAATTTTTTAATTTTATTTTGGAGTGTAATTTTTTTGGTGATTAAAAAAAAATTATGATCGTATGTTAGGATTTTGGATGGAAAAATTAACAAAAAAGTTTCTTTACAGCGAAAAAAATAGTTAGGAGGGTTGAATCCAATAAAAATTTATTGAATAGTCTATTTGTCGGAAGATAATAGTTCAGGAGTAGTGGTGCTAATAACTCTAAATAAAATTAATTAAACAAATAAAATCAATTTAATAGTACAAATGAAAAGTTTTAATAACACTAATCATAAATTGCATCAAATAAATAATTTTAAATTATTTAATAAGGAAACCAAATTACCGTCTAAAATATAAATTAAATATGATGGCATAAAATTATTAATAATAATGTACGAAATCATGATATATTGCATGTCAACAATACAGAAATTCGATAAAAACACATAATAAGAGAAATTCAATTATCTTATGAATTTCTCTCGATTACATACCCAAATAAAAACACACTTACATATCAACAACAACAACAACAACACATTAGGAATTCGATAAAAACACATAACAAGAGAAATTCAAGTATCTTATGACTTTCTCTCAAATACATATCCACAGAGGCGGAGCCTCATAGGGCCAGGCCCAAACTTTTCAAAAAAAAAAAATATATATATATATATATATATATATATATATATATATATATATATATATATATATATATATATTGTTGGTTCGGTTTGAACCGATGATACGAGCAATTTCACCTAAAAATGAATAAAAACTCGAACAGAAATTGTTAAAGTGTGGAATAAAATAAAGCAAAATAATTAGTACACAGTAAGCAACGAAAAGTCCGCTCTATAGTTCGATAAAAATTTGCTCGTAAACGATAAAAGTTCAAACATAAGAGATAAAAGTTTAAAAAATTTTAACCCAAACCAAAGCTCAACCCAAATTTTAAACCCAACAACACCCAAATTCTTTCAATTAAATCCCAAATCCTCATTTCCCAAATCATCACTACCAATAAACCCGTACCAAAGCCAATTCAATCTTTGCCGAAATCCAATCCCTCCATTTAATTCAATTTCTACACCAAATCATCACATATCGATCACCCTCTCAATCTCTCATTCAATTCTAATCCTAAAATAGAGAACAATTGTAAAAAATACGTATATTGTATGAATTCTAATGTATAATTAATTTTTTTCTATATTGTTTTCTTATTTATCTTTTTGTTAAGTTTATTTAAATATTTGTTATTTAGTGACGGATACAAATACTCTTAAGCATTTTTTCAATTTTTCATTCAGCTCGCTTGCCTTTCCTTTAAAATACTAAAAAATAAAAATAGCGCCCCCGAACCCCCGCACCCCCTGAATACAAATTCTAGATCCGTCACTAATTTCGCCCCCCAAACATCGAGGGCAGGATCCGCCACTGCATATCCAAATAAAGTTTTGGCAATACAGTTCAAGAACTAATTATTGCGAGACAATTCCCATCAACACAGTTCAGGCAACTACATGAAGAAATGTTTTGAGTACACGTCGAATGATTCATTAGCAGTCAACTGTGGTTCCTGCAGCAAAAATTCAAAATTTGGAGTCAATATATATTATAGCCCAAAACTATTTCAATTAACTATCATTTCATTAATACTACCATTATATATTTGTATTTGATTATGTTCGAATAAAATTAAAATCTTTTGCATTCAGAAGAGACAAAGCAAAACGTACCCAAAATTGTGAAAAAATAAATGTATGGATTCCTCTTGAAGAAACATATACCTGTAAGTCACCCTTGAAGTTTCTTGCCCTATCTAACAACATTTTGAGAAGTGAGGATATTCTACGTCCACCATTGACCTTACAAGTGTTGGCATCCCGAATGGTAGATCGCATCGCAGTTAATAAGCTTCTGTACGTACTTCCATGTCCTTGCTCCACGGCTCCGATGAAAGAACAAGTCATTGCACCCAACGACCATAGATCCTTCTCGATCCATCGCGAGAAATTAAGCAGAAATTTTACTACAATAATTACAACATCGATCCATCCCAAAGCTAGAAAATATTTGTACGTAGTTTATTTACGCGTACGTACCTTACCGTCTGCGGAGGTTTGATGATCATCACAGCCGCTGAAAGATATGGCCACCCCACCATTTGTTCCTTTCCACTTTCCTGATATAGACTGATGACCCTCCAAAATATACTCCCCATCCCTACACACACAATGCAATCAATTTAGGTGGGGGGGGGGGGGGGGGGTGCGTATTCGGTTTTTCTTTCCTGAAAGATATACTGAAAACTAAAAATAGGTCAATAGGTATATAACTTGTTGGTTGTCTATCTAATAACAAAAATATTAATAGAAATTCGGATTCAGGTTTGAGTATCTCACCTGGCTATCCAAAAAAAAATATAGAAACATATACGATACAAAACAGACCCACCTGTTCATTCTGCAAAGAAATGGTAAATCCAAAACAGTGCCGCTATGGCAAGCATCAATGATGGCGTGAAGCTTGACGCCGCGGGTAAGAGGCTTGACAATTATATCGTTGATCTCGTCATCAACAATCTCTCCTTCAGTTTCGGAGTCTAGTGGACAAAGCGTCTCATCATATCCATCCAACTCATCTCCATCGTAATTTATCTGCTGCGGACCATGACCCGAGAAGTGGAACACCAAAGAATCTCCAGGTTTACAGCCTTGCACAAGCCAGTACATTGCCGTCCTAATGTTCCGTTTGGTTGGGAGCTTATATGGATCAGCTACTTCATCTGAAAAATCAGTCAATTTAACTTGACGGATCAAAACGGAGACTCATTTAACAGTCTTGTTTATTGCAGAAACTCGACTTGTAGTTCCATTTTGCCACCCTTAATTGTGAGGGTTAGGGAGACATTCAACAATTATCCATTCAAAATTTCAAATCCTTACTATTACGTTCTTATTTAATCTTTACTTTTCCAAGTTATTGAAGTTAAAATTTGACTCAAGCTATTCCTTATTTTGGTTTCAAGTTGAGTGATAATGGATAGACAAGTAAAAAAAAATGGCAACTATATACTTCTAATCATAATAAAAAAATCACTATATATCTTGCTCCCCACTAGTATAATTTGATTTTTTTTTTTTTTACGGGAAATAATAATATGATTAATTTAAATCTGCAAGTACAAAAGGCGCGATCGCCTCGGGACATTCCCCTATCCATACATTTTCTAAACCGGAAATTAAAGCCATTTGGCTCAACTCATGTGCGGGAACATTCGTGGTTCGCTTAGTGTGCGTAAAGGAGCAACTACGAAAAGTAGACGCCAGCCGTGCCACTTCCTCCAGGACCAAACCCGTATAGGTTGCAGGGAACTCTTCGTTGGTCAGGGCCAAGATGTTTTGCAGGCAGTCCGACTCAACGATTACCTTGTCACACCCCCATTGCCTTGCCTGCGTAAGAGCGTCTCTAAGCGCCAGAGCCTCCGCTGTTGGCGCGTCGGTCTTATGTGGAAGGAAAATGGCCCCTAAGAAGATCGGCCCACCCGTTCCGTCTCGAGCTATGAAACCCAGTCCAGTCCCGGAATTCCCAACCGCTGCATCAGTGTTAACCTTGACCATCCCCGGGGGGAGGCAACCACTTCGGGTCGATGTGTTGGCATACAGGAGAAGGGGGCTTCTGTGGCGGATGCCAGGCCTCCTGAAAATCTGTCAACAACTTCCCACCCCTAATGACCACCTCCTGGGCTGATTCGTCTCGTTGGCAGAAAATCCTATTGTTCCTTGAAGTCCACAGCGACCAAAGGGTAGAGATCAAAATTGCGAGACTCGGTTCATCCAGAGACGCCCTAGCTGCTGCAAGCCACTCAACCCAATTCTCCCCGTGAAGACCAGGAACTCTACCCCAGAAGTCGAATTTTGCCCAAAGCCCAGCCGCGAAAGGGCACGACAACAATAAGTGTGGAGCTGACTCTACCTCCTTGTTACAGCAGGGGCACACCGGATCCACCAATACTCCTCTTCTCCCCAAGTTTACTCTAGTCGGGAGGGATCCATTGCCTAGCCTCCATATGAAGTTTTTAAACTTTGGGGGGATAGTAAGACCCCAAAGGTGTTTCCACCAGCCTCTATTCAAGTCCTGGTCATCCTGGGTGACTAGCGACGAAAGACTATGGTACCCACTGCGGACAGAGTACTTCCCATGTGCAGTGCTTCTCCACATAAGAGTATCATTCGCCACATCCCGACTAAGCGGTAGGCTTAAAATTTCCGATACTTCTTGCGGCAGAAAGAGTTGCTCCACAAGGTCAGTCCTCCAACATCGTCGATCCCGGTCTATAAGTTCGGCCACTGTTGCCTCCTCATCCAGTACGGACACCGGTGCTGCGATTAATTCGTTCACCGTTGAAGGCAGCCAAGGAACCTTCCAAATCCGTATCCGTTCCCCATTCCCCACCCGCCAGAAACAACCCTTCTGAAGGACCTCTCGCCCAGCCATAGTGCTCCGCCAAACATAACTTGGGCGATATCCCACCCCCGCCTCTAAGAAGTCTGATCGGGGTTAATACCTCGCTTTCCAGATTTGGGAGAGTAACGAGTGCAGGTGTTTATGCAAGCGCCAACCCTGCTTAGCAAGCAATGCTAGGTTGAAATCCTGAACTTTCCTGAAGCCTAATCCTCCCACCTCCTTTGATTTACACAACTTATCCCAGGAAACCTAGTGCATCTTGCGTTCATCCGATGATCCCCCACCAGAATCTCCTAGTAGCCCTCTCGATCTCTTCACATATGGAGATTGGGATTTCAAAGCAGCTCATCAAATATGTAGGGATGGATTGGATGACTGATTTAATCAGTAATTCTCTCCCTGGAGATAATTTCTTCTCTTTCCACCCCCCTAGTCTCTTGCAGACCCTATCTCGAATCGATGCAAACATACCCTTTTTGGCTCTACCAAAAGAAACTGGAAGCCCTAAATACTTCTCATGAGACTCCTTTCCCACCATGCCTAATCTTCTTGAAACTCGCGTTCTAGCATCTTGGCCGACGTTCTTGCTGAAGCAAACCTCTGATTTGTCTAAGTTGACCTTCTGACCAGAAGCCTCCTCATAGTCCTGCAGAATCGAGCTGATGACCCCTGCCTCCTCCTCAGTTGCTTTTGCAAAGATGAGACTGTCGTCCGCATAGAACAGATGGCTAACCTCCGGGCTACCTCGACAGATCTTGTAGCCATGAATCCTGTTAGCCGAGGCTGCAACTTGGAGCATCACCGAGAGGCCCTCTGCACAAAGGAGGAACAAATAAGGGGACAGGGGGTCCCCCTGTCGAAGACCCCTCCCCGGGTAGAACGTAGGACTAGGGGCTCCATTAAGGAGGATGGAATATGAGACAGATGTAACGCAACGCATAACCAGTGATGTCCATCGAGATGAGAACCCCATACGGGACATGATCGCCTCCAAAAAATTCCACTCAACTCTGTCGTAGGCCTTACTCATATCCAGCTTGACGCTCATCCACCCGGGGCCAGAGCTCTTGGAGTTCATCCCATGGAAAATCTCCTAGGCTATCAGGGCGTTATCTATAATGAGTCTGCCAGGAACAAAAGCACTCTGGTTCTCCGCCACTATACTCGGTAGGATCTTCTTCAGGCGATTAGCCAGCACTTTGTTAATCAATTTGAAAACGACGTTACAGAGGCTGATCGGTCGAAACTTGGAGCACTTGGAAGGTTTTGCTACTTTAGGAATAAGGGTGATGAAGGTGTGATTGAGGTAGCTGGGGTCCTCCCCATCATTTAATATTCCAAGAACCGCTTTACAAACAGGATTTTTAAGAAAATACCAAATTTTTTGAAAAAAGAGCTGAGGCATTCCATCCGGCCCGAGGGCCTTAGTGGGGTGCATCTGCTTTAAAGCTTTTAAAACTTCATCTTTTGTAAAAAAACTAGTCAAGACACATGTTCATGGAATTGGAAACTCGAGGGGTGATAATTTGTAAAACATTTGAAGAAAGGTCACTACCTCCAGAAGAGAATAACAACTTATAGTACTCTAGGAATGTCCCTTCTACTTCCTCACGAGACTCCTTCCAACTACCCGAGTTATCCTGAATTCTTTCAATGGTGTTCTTCTTCTTCCTCTGAGAAGCTCGAGCATGGAAGAATTTTGTGTTCCTATCACCCTCTTTGAGCCAAAGGACCCGTGAGCATTGTTTCCACATTACTTCCTCCCTATGGATTAATTCCTCAATCTCTTTGCTAACTTGCTCAATTTTATCTAGGGTGGGGTCCGACACTGGCTGATTCTACAACCAACCCAATTTTTCTCTCTTGTCCACAATGGATCTGTGTACATTCCCAAATACCTCCTTACTCCACCTAGTAAGCTTCGACCCATAGAGCCGTAGACGCTGGTCAAGCGGGTCGCTAGGCCCCTGAACCTCCATCCCACCCCACATCTCCTTAACAAACTCAAAACACGAAACCTCCCTAAGCCATGCCGCCTCAAAACGAAACACTTTACCCCTAGGAGCCCTATCGACTATAGGTGTCAACTTGATCTGTATGGGGCAGTGGTCTGATCCGAAACGAGGGAGATGGTGCACTGTAGCTTCAGGAAAACAGCTCATCCACTGCTCATTCGCCAACCCCCTATCAAGTCTCTCCATTATAGTTCCGGTTCCCCGTTGGTTATTGCACCAGGTAAACTTGGGCCCCGAGAAACTGAGGTCGATCAGGTTACAATCGTCAATCGAGCGCCGAAAAGCATCCATCTCATTGAAACTCTTATCTGAGCCTCCCATTTTCTCATGTCCCCACAACACCTCATTAAAATCCCCAACACAGAGCCACGGGAGGGCGCTCTTGTCCTGTCTCGATCGGAGCATATCTCAGGTTCTGTGTTTATCCGCCCTACTCGGCCATCCGTATATGCCCGTAAATCTCCAAGGGGGGTCATTTGATAGACCATTCAGTAATTCAACATCAATACAATGTGCGTCGCAATATAACACATTTACAGAGATATCCTTTCTACACATCAAAGCCAACCCACCCCTCCTAGTATCCCCTTCACAATCAACCGCAAGCACATAAAGAAAAGACCATTTATTATTAAGAGTGCGAAACTCGCTTTCATACAGCTTCGTTTTAGACAAAAAAACTAAAGAAGGAAACTCTAATCCTAGCAACTTCGAGAAAGTTGCCACTGCCTGAGGGTTCCCAAGCCCCCGGTAGTTCCAAAACAATAGACTCATGGCTCTGGGCGGGGTTGCTCAGCAACCGCCGCCAGACTCATAACCTCAGCCGCATCCCCATACACTGCTCTCTTCTTCCTGTGCAAAAAGGACGATGGACCCCCACTATCACCGTCATCTAGGTCATCTCCTCTTCTCTTCCCAGTAGTTGTGTCTTGGTAACGTGGTCCCATGTCCCTATATCGCGGCACACTCTTCCGAGCTGTGTGACGCACCTTAGCAAAGCGACGGATCGAGGGCTTGTGTTGAACCCCAGTTAAATCCACATGTTGTTGAGCCCTATTAATTAGCTCAGAAGAGTTCAAAATAGCCCCTGTATCATTTAAATCCGGTAAAACAAGAGAAAAAGGATGAGGAAATTCCTCTAGATCCTCTTCTGGGTCCTCCTCTTCTTCTTCCACCAAAACAGCAGCAAAATGGGCCATTTGGCCCTCCAAGCCCGCTCCCAGGCCAGCCAGAGGGGCCTGGCTGCACCCAGCAAGCGCGCTGGGCCGAGAGGGAGCAAGCGGCCCAAGTGCCGTGCGCGGCCCAGACCCAGCATCCCATGCGCGTCCCTCTTCTCCTCCAGCGGGCTCCGGCGCTAGCGGCCCAAGCCCAGGAAGGCCAGCCCCAGCCCGGACGCCCCCAGCTCGCGCCCCAACCGTCTGGGCTTCTCCAGGCGTGCCCGGCCCATCTTTCCACGGCCCAGCCGGCCCCTCCAGCCCAGCCCCAGATTTCCCTCCTTTAAACAAACCCAACCCAGCCTCTGGCCTCCCTTCTTTTAACAGCCCATTTTGACTATCAGCCAAATTAAAATCCCTCGGAATGGGATTTAATTCAGCAGCCACTGCCTTCCCTTTTCCCATTTCCACGTCGTGCCCACGTTCAGTAAAGGAGCGAACTGACTATAGGAGGTGATTTTCCATTAAACTGAATTCACGGCCATCTGCCTGCATCTGTTCCAATACCCCCCCTTCTAGCACCACCTTCCTCAACCGCTCCATAACATGGTCCACTAGGGAGCCACCTCCACTTCCTCTCTCCTCAATTGCCATGTCACTCTCTCTCCCTGCTGGACTCGAAACCGAGTTGTCTATGGGAATGGCATTAATTTTGCTAGGTCCCGACCTCCAGGAAACAGAGTTTGGCCGAGGGTCCCCACTGGCCAGAGACTTACTGGACTCACTGCCATACCGACTAGGTTTAAAAAACTTTTCAAACGGAAGTGGCTGGTTTCCTAAGGGATCAATACTGAAGCGAATTTTGCAGTTCTGATGGACATGACCCATGATGCCACAGAAATAATAGACATTGGGCAGTTTTTCATATTCAGCATTAATAATGATTTTCCTACCCAACGAATTAAAAAACTGTACCTCAGTCACCAAAGGGCGCTCCACATTGATCAGGATACGACCTTTCACCCAACCCCTAAATTGATTGAGGTCATCCTCATCCACAGAGACGAAAGAACCCAACCTATTACCCAAAATCCGAATGTTCTCTTTGGTTCGGAGGTTTAGGGGGACATCATGAAGTCGAACCGAGAAAACAGAATGAATTAGTTCGACTTCCTGGAGTTGCTCGTCCCCGATAACCCTCTTTAAGACCACTAGATTCCGATTCCACAACCCAGGGGTTCGATCAAACACCCGAAGCAAGTCATCCTCCCTTTCAAACTGAAACAAAAAGCGGTTCGATGCAATTGTCGTAACCTGCATCTCCTCCAATAGGCACCAGAGGGCCCTCATACGATTAAAAAGGCCCCACTGGCTCCCAAGGTATGCCCCCGATCCCCAAATACCTTCCCAAGCAGGAAGAAACAATTAATTTCAGTCCGTACGTTCTCCATCACCAAACACTCAGTGTTCCCCTGCTCTGATTCCTCCCCACCCAAAGACCCCGATCTACCCATTCTCGATACGAACATTCCTAGGTGAAAGTCTATTCTCTTAAGGAGGAAGCGGGTGAATAATAAATTTAGGGCAAGAACAAAAGTGACAGAGGATGAAAAAAGTTGCTGCTTTTGGAAAGGTGGATACTGGACGCGAGGGGAATGCATATTAACAGTAAAGGAAAAGGAATTTAATCCAGGCTAGAGGTCTACGCAGACTAGGAAAGTGCTAAAGGATTAAGTGCTAGGATTATTCAAAACGCCACAATCAAATCAAAACAACAAATAGATGTGGAAATCAAATAATACAGTACGGATAGACAGGAAATTGAAATTCAAGATTCAAAATTAATGATTTAATTCCAAAAATTAAAGAGATAAATAGGTAAAAGGAGACTTACTAGAAGTCAATGCTAAGATGAGGAGACCTCTGCCACGATTGATCTGATGAAGAGATTTTTTTTTAGAATCTATTTTTGGTGCTTGTTAAGAATATTGTGGTCTAGTATAATTTGATTGATCACCACCATAGGTATTAGTTGCATTTATTGATAATATAATTATTCTATCCAATCAAAGTTTTTTTTTTAATTATTGTTATTTTATTTAAGTTTTAGCTTTTAAGCGAATATTTGCAACGGTGTTTTTTATTTCATTTCATTTTCACTTTTTTTTAATTCTTTTCTTATTTTCTTGAATTATTTTGAAAGTTCATGGTTTATCTTATATTCTAAATATTTTATTGAATTTTAAGTCTTTTCAAATATTATTTCTCATTTTATGAATTTTTCACATATTTATAAGAAAAAATAGCAAAACTATCATAATAATAAAAATGACACGTGTGTAAAATTAACTTATGACTATCCACGCCATTAAAGGAAAGGGCCCACCACCAGAATTGAAACGATACTTAATTGATGTGTGTATTACTTTCTCTGTTCTTTAATAACATATATTTTAGAATAATAGAAAATTTAAAATAATGATCTTTGATGTTATTTTATTTCACGTTATTTCATGTTTTTTCTTAATTTTCACTCAAATTATCACACCATTATCAAATTGAATTGATGTATAATTTTTTTTTGTTATTTGCATAAAATATATACCTCGAAATCGATAAAATAATAAGTATTATGAACAATAAGAATTTATAAAAAAACGACAGTTATTAAAGAAGTACAGAATGATTACTATTTATAAGGGTCCAAGTCCAACTTTTTTCCAAAGTTATAAACATGAGACATCGTTGTAGAGCGCATTCGATTCTGGGCCGTAATTAAGAAGCCCAGTCTTCCGTTGACCTTAGTTTTCCTTAATTATGATTACTAATTTACTACTACTGGTTAGAATTTAATTACTAACATTTAATTAGCCACCTGAATTTAGTAACGTTTCCACTTATAGATTTTGGTGGGGTTGAGCAGTTATGACGAGCATGAATTTCATGGAGACTAGAACTCCATCCCGGTTGAATTACTTTTACTATATCTTACTATCACCATCAAATTGGCTCTTCTTCAAATCCAAGTTTCTTATCTAACAGCCATGGACATCAGCAACAAAGATCGCAACACTATACTTATCATCTTAAGTGTTCTAATCGTCACCTTAATTTGTGGATTAAACACTTTCTCCACCGCACCCAAATCATTCTTCCCATTCCTGAGCAGTAACCATGGCCAATCCTATAAGAAAGTAAGAATCTTTCTGTTCTTGTGTTCTTGTTTTTAGAATTTTACTGTTTCCAGTTGCTTACATGTTTGATGAAATGACAGAGTAACCTGACAACCCAAAAAGATGGGCTTGATGAAATACTGGCAGAGGCATCAATGCCCAACAGAACAGTGATAATTGCTGTGGTGAACAAAGCTTATGTGGATGGAGATAAACCCATGTTGGATATTTTCTTGGATGGTTTTTGGATTGGAGAAGATACGAGAGATTTGATCAACCATCTGGTGTTGGTTGCTATGGATCAAACCACGTTCGAGAGGTGTAAATTTCTCCGGCTTCACTGTTACAGGCTTGAGACTGATGGGGTAGGAATTGATAGTGAGAAATTGTACATGTCAGAGGAGTTTATCAAGATGATGTGGAGAAGAACCAGGTTTCTTGGAGACGTGCTCAAGCGAGGCTATAGCTTTATTTTTACGGTATGGTTTCGATCCTTGAACATGGTTTTACTGATTACACATTGTAGATTGATTTTTTTTTCCAATTACTTGCAATGCAGTTGGTTTTAAGAAAAAACATGATTTACTGATTACAGGGAAGAGATTGGTTTACTTTCAATTAGTTGCAATGCATTTGGTGTTGAGTAATTTTCTTTGTTATTGAGTACAGGGATATGAATTTCTGCTGTTGTTAAGTTTCAGTGATGCAGAGTTAGTTTATTAGGTAGGTCATTGTTTATAAATATAATGGAGGAAAGAGCATTAGAGAGTAGAATTCTGTTTCCTGAAATTATTGCTTGTTTCCTGTTAGAATTCTGTTTCCTGAATTCTATTTCCTGAAATTAAAGAGTCAATCAAGCAAGAGGAATCTGGGATTTGATACTTGCATATGGACTAATTACATATTTGGATCATTTTACCGCTTAACGGGTCAACTGAGTGCGATAGTCGAAAGAGCAGGGATGAAAAGGGTCGTCCTTTGTGTTACATTTTTCTTTTTTTATGAGAAAGAGTCTGTTCAGGAACAAGAAACTATGGAGATGAGCAAATTCCTTGTTAGTTTCTTTTCTGACAGAAATTGCTTTGTTAGTTTTTATGCACTTTTAACTCATACTGTAGAATGAAACATTGTTTCAGCAGAATTAAATCACACTTCTTTTTTCTGACAGGATACTGATGTATTATGGTTAAGGAACCCGTTTCCAAGGCTGAGCCTGAACGAAAGCATCGATGTTCAGTTCAGTACTGATAACTTCAATGGTAATCGATGGTCAGAAGCCAACCCTATAAACACTGGATTTTACATGATGAGGTCTAACAACAAAACGATTTCGTTGTTCGATCAATGGTACGCGAGAAAAGACAGTTCTACAGGAATGAAAGAGCAGGATGTGTTGCAGAGAATGATACTTGAAGGTGTTCTTATGGAGCTACAAATTAGGGCCAAATTCTTGGACACCCTCTATTTCAGTGGCTTTTGTCAGAACAGTAAAGACATTAGAAACGTTACTACTGTACATTCGAATTGTTGCATGACAATCAAAGCCAAGGTTGAGGACTTAACAGATGTTGTCCATGAATGGAAGAAGTTCAAGAGATCCGAGACCAACGATACATCAGCGATTTGGACTTTGAAGCATGAAAATTGTCGGAATTCCTGGAAAAAACTTGAAGGATGAAGCTTTAAAATTCTAGTTATGTGACATTTAGGTGTGAGAGATTCTGACCAGAATACCTGATGTGAGCATACAGAAACACAGTAGCAAAAAGATACCACGACTCTTCACTCTTGAGCCAATAGACCACTTCTTTTTAGGACCTGTTTGGCGTTCCGTCTAGCTGGAAAAGTTCAGTAGAAAAAAGTTCAGTCTGCAAAAGTCAGTTTCAAACTTTTGTAGAACGGAGTATGCTGTTTGGTAAATGTTTGTTAAAAGTTCTGTGGGGAAACCAGAAGTTGTTTTTAGTGTTTGGTAAAAACTATTTTAAAACTATGGTTGGAATGTAAAATGACCATAAAGGGCATAAATTCATTTCAAGTGTTAGAATTAATTTTTTTAGTATCTTTATATATGTTTTTAATCAATTTATTTATAATCTAACATCTAACACCTAATATTTATCTAATATCATAAATAAATTAAACTTTTTTTAAGCATAAATAAATATAAATTTATTAATACCATTAAAATTTTGAGTTATTTGCTATATGATTAACATCATTTGCATATAAAACCCCATTAAAATAAATCGGTTAATACCATACGTATGAAAGTCTAATAAAAAGTTAATTGGTGACTTAAAAAATGAAAAAACTATAATTACTCCATAATTACTTCTCATATTAACCACAAAAAAAACTATTATTAATGGCTAATTACTCCAAATTTTCAAATGTTGGCTTAAAAAATATATTGAACGGCTTGTTAAAAACAAACTTTTATTCTAAATCAGTTATAAATGGAGTATTAGATAAGAGTTACCTATACTTATTTTTTGGTACCATTGTCCCACCAATATATATAAATTAACCGAATTGAAAAATCGAATACTCATTATATATAATACTTATTAATTCTTATATCAATAAACATTTTTTATTCTAATGACCAAAAAGTTAACTAATTAATAGTGGAGCTCAAATTTTTAATCAATTTATTTATAATGTAACATTTACCACCTAATATTTATCTAATATCATAAATAAATGAAACTTTTTTTAATCATAAATAAATATAAATGGATTAATACCATTAAAATTTTGAGTTATTTGCTTGGGGTAAATATTAAGAAGAGAAGCTTGGCCGGAGTTGATAATGTCTTTATGTACATATTACATTAGTAGGTGTAAGGTAGTAATGATTAGTGTGGTAGATGGAAGTAGGTATGCATTAAATTAGTAATGAAAAGCATCCAATTTTGTTTAGAAAATAATAATTTTATTTTTAAGGACCTATATAACAACATATCAATAAAATCCTATTTTTCTCAACTGAAAATAAATCAACAAAAATGAGCCTTGGAAAATGTATTTTGAGCTTGCATCGTAGAAATCAAAATAGTGGCTAACCGTAATCACGCTAAGGGCTAACCGTAATTACGCTAAGCATTTTTTATTAGCGTAATCACGCTAAGCCATTAGCGTAATCACGCTAAGGATTCTTAAAATCGCCAAAATCTTTCCAGTAGATAACGTGATTCACGCTAAGGTGTTAACGTGATCACGGTAAGCTAACGTGATTACGGTAATACATTACCGTAATCACGCTAATGAAATAGTGCTTAGCGTGATTATGGTTAGCCCTTAGCGTGATTACGGTTAGCCTCTGCTTGCAACAAAATAGGTTTAAAATACCCTTTGGGCTAACATTACCTCATACGAAAATTGAACCAATATCATATGAATTCATAACACTCCTGAAAATTCTAACATAACACTCATACGAAACTTCTAACATAACACTCGATGAAAGTTCTAATACAAGATTGTCATGAAAATATATATTACAATACAACTAATATTGAAGTTCAAACACAACAAACTAGTACAGGACCTAAGCACGTGATTATACCCTTCATCCCTCCCTTCCTCACATCCAAACATCCCATCAAGAACCCCTACTGCCTTTTCGCATATGCTCTTCTCTGCTTCCAAGAGCATTTATAGCAACAACTGGGCCAAACCCATCTGGACAAATTTAGTCCTAACCTTGTCATTGTCTGATGAAGAAGTGACCATGTTGTAAATGATCACTAATGAAGCTTTTGTAAGTATGGGACAGATGGGTTGTTTAATCAGCTTGAACAATGCTTCGATTGCTCCTTCTGTTTCTTGCAGCAATTTTCTTGATCTTTGGTCTGAATTCGAAACCAGCTCGTTTAGTACCAAGACTGAGTTTCTCCTCATGGATAGATTCCCCCACTGCAAGAACCATACCATGCAAGAAATTGATATTCAGCATTTTCAAACTTGTGTCAATCTAAATTCATCATACGGGCAATAAAATTCCTTTACTCAAAGAGTATAAATGTGGAGACACCCTTACTGAGCATTTAAATTGATCAAACAACAACACTATGGAAATGAGCATGCACTGAAAACTCATGAAAAGCTACATTGGTGATCAAAATCTCAGGTTTAATGTGGATCTCTAACACGTGTGGGGGGCAGATGCTGACATTCGTATTATGCTTATTCTTAACACAGAACTTAACAAAAGTATACATGAAGAGAGCCAAGCTCAAACCACTAGGCTAAATATAATGAGATAACTAGCATACTATTGGTTGATCAATATTCAAATGCCACAGTAAAGCTGAAGACAAAGAGAAGATAAAAATACCTTGATCATTTCTAGCTGTAAAGATAATCATTCCAGTTTCATCTCCTACCATGCATTCCGCAATTCTCATTTGCCGCAGTTGAGGACCATCTGAACGACCCTTCTGCAACACCATCTTTGTACTAACAATCTTCATAGTGAGTGTGTGCCCATTAGTCCCTAGACGAAGCTGCTCAACCTTGGTGAACACGGGCTTCCTCAATCTTGGTTTTGAATCTGCCATTTCAAGAAACCTGCACAAGCAAGAATGTCAATTCTTTTCACTAGGCCAACACAGATACCGAAAAGCTAAAATTGTGTCGTGCACCGAACCAATAGTCAGTAGAAAGGATGAAGGAAGAACCACAAATGGTTCCTTCAATTCAAAGTTGAACATCTGCTGAAAAAGAAAAGAAACACAAAGTATGTTGTTGCCACAGAAACAAAATTCAAGTACTAAACAACACAGAACACATTTCCAAATACAAGCACAACAGATTGAGTTCCCTAATCCAATTCATTATTTTTCCATTCAGTGTTTAGCAAATAGATCGAAACAATCTATGAGTCAATCTATTTGCGAATAAGATCATTCAAGGCATAAAGTCAAAACAATAAGATCATTCATTAAACTATTCTTCTTCCCAAATTACCTCAGAAAAGTACACCCATGAACTCATCTCAAACAGCCTAGTGAATAAAACAACCGTACTTCCACGGTTAGAAATTCAGTAATCAGTAGCTCTTTATCTAAACATTCGTGAGAAAAAAACGGAATACAAAGTCATTCAAGCTGTCGCCCCATCGCGAGCGAAATTCGGGACGCAAAGAAATTCACATAACAATGAAGTCGCCACCCTATTTTTCTAAGGTTTAGGGAAACCTAAAAGTCTGAAAAAAGAAGAAAATAAAATAAAAACTAAGGCACAAATAAAAAGGGTCTAAACCCGAGAACGATGGTTCGGGGTCGTATTATGGACTCGGGAAGGTGTTAGGCACCCGAATCTCATCCTTAAAAAGGTTACCGGTTCTAAAAAGAGGTGTTTAAAAATCATGTTGAAAACAAGTAATTTGGCCCTCAGGGGAGAATCGTCGCATTAGTTTTTAGTTGATTGGATTGATTTTATCCTAATTATTGTCGAGTTGTTTAACAGAAAATAACATTTTTTTTATTCTCTAAAAGATAAAAAGGTTGGTTTCACACCTATTCCGGTTATATTTAGCCGAGTTCAAGATTAGTCCGATTACATGCAAAATTGGTGGGATTACTACCGTTTTATTAGTCTTTACCAAAGCGACGATCCTAGTGAACAACGATGGATCACTATCATCATCGGGCCGATGCACGTGATTAATCCTATTTACTATGTGATTCTAAGCATGCATAGACTAGCAAAGTACCATTTTTGAGTGAATGCGAAAACACGTTGAAAAGAGAAAAACCTGGGAAGTGGGGTCGAAGCCGCGCACATAACACATTCATCAAGATAGCATAAATTAAAATACATTCGTGAGCGCAAAATAAATAATAAGGGATTTCTAAATCTAAATGATCACACAACATTAAAGATTTAAAATCTCATTTTAAGGAATTTTTTAAGAGGGATTAATATGGAGGTATTTTCTACGAATTGGGCTTAAGGCCCATTTACTATCTTTTCACTTCCAAATGATTATTCTCTTTGGTGATTTACTATTCTATAATTTTCGAGTGAACCTAAGTTATTGGAGAAGGATTTAAATCCTATGTTTATTTACTACTTTGTTTAGTTTTCTTAGATTGATTTTATTCGTTTTGATTTGTGGGGATTTATTGAAGATTTAAGGATTTTAGTAATTAATAATCATGCAATTAAATTAAAGAGTGATGTTTATTGCTAATCCTATTTTATTTCATACATTTAATAAAAATTAAAGTTGAGTAATTACTAATCCTAATTCGTTCAAGCAAGGGTCGATTTGAGTAAAATTATTAAAGGGAGTCGTTGATATAAATTAATTCTCATGCGAAATAGGTTAATTTAAATTCTAGCAATTCTAAATAATCATGCATTCGATCATATAATAAATAGACTAACTAACGAACATCTCCTCGAGCGGGTACCTGCATCACCGATTAGTTAGTAGCACGAGTAATAAAAATAAAGAAGCAAATAAATAAATATTACAAACACTTCTAATGGGCCGGCCCATCACCCAAAATTAAACAACCAAACCAAGCCTCCCCCTTTACATGGGCCGGCCCATTGCCTATCAAAATTAAAACAAATGCACCACTTCTCTTCTTCTTCTTTTTTTTTTTAGCCCAAACAAACACTTAACAATTAACCTAAAAAAATACAAATTGCATCTCATCTTCTTCTTTCCTCTCTACGCCACCTGCACCTACCAACATCTCATCCTTATTCTCTTTTTTTTTTCTTAGCTTCTTTCCTGCACAATTAACCCATCAAACAAACAAATATCATGGTGACAAGAAAATAAAAAGGAGATTACTGTGTCGGTGTAGTTGTAGTGCGGTGACGAGGGAGGAAGCGGCGGTGGTGCTGAGCAGCGTGGCTGTCTTCGGGGCTGTTTTGATGGAGGTTTTGGAGCAGTTTGGGTGCAGATTTGGGGCTGATTTCGGGGCTATTTTTGGGTCAGTTTGGGTGTATGTTGGGGCTGATTTTGGGACTGATTTGGGGCTGATTTCGGGTCTGATTTGGGGCTGATTTTGGGATTGATTTGGGGCTGATTTGTTACTGATTTTTGGGGATGTTTGGGTGGATTTTGGGGCTGATTTCGGGTCTGATTTGGGGCTGTTTTGTTACTGATTTGGTGCTGGTTTGGGGGTTGATTTGGGGCTGTTTTGGTGCTGATTTGGTGCTGGTTTGAGAGGGAGAGACGAGTTGAGAGGGAGCGAGGGTGTAGATCGGGAGGATCAAAGTAATCGGATCCCCTTTGGTCAAAAATGGGGAGGGATTTTATGGAGTTAATTAGTAGGGGTAAAATGATGGTGTTTTTCCTTTAATGATGAAACAAATTTTTGAACGTTTGAAGGAATGGAGAGGGAATGGTTTAAAGGAAAAGAGAAAGCCAAGATTTACGGAGGATTTTAGAAAAGGGTAATGAAGATGCCTTTCTTTTAATGATGATGACAAATTGAACGTTTGAAGGAGCCAAGATTTACGGAGAAGGAGGAAGAAAAAGGGTAATACGATACGAAATAAATATACGATAGGTATTAAAATAAATACTACAGAAATAAATAATAGAATGAATAAAAATGGGGGTACGCAATAATTAACTTAATCGTGTCAAAATTCGGGTAGCAACAGTTGCCCCCTCTTTACTGTCTTATCAAAAATAAGGTGTGACCGAAATTTTTGATGAGCAGTAAAGACGGTTGCCCCAATACCACGAATGTTCTAAATGCAGGATGACATGTCATGGACAAAAAGGAACGGTTCCATTTGGACACCATGATGCGGAAATGTAAATCGCGAAGTGTGAGCTTACCTCCACTCGGACGCTTTGCAGAAATATAAATTGCTAAAATGTAAATTTACCTCTGCTCTAATGTCGATGCAGAAATTTAATTTGCAGAAAAAATAAATTCATCTGTGCTCAGATGTTAATCGCTCCACTCGGATGCTTTGCAGAAAAAATGTAAAATGCGGCTTCACTCGGACGTCTCCTCTCGAATACCGCGAGGCGTAAATCCAGCCCTACTCAGATGCTGGTGGCTTCACTCGAACGCCTTGCAAATTCAGCTCCACTCGGATGCTGGTGACTCGACTCAGATAAAAATGAATTCAGCTTGGTTCAGATGCTGATGAATGACGACTCTACTCCTATCAAATGAATTCAGCTCTGCTCAGACGCTGATGAATGACGACTCTACTCCTATCAAATGAATTCAGCTCTGCTCAGACGCTGATGAATGACGAATCTACTCCTATCAAATGAATTCAGCTCTGCTCAGACGCTGATGAATGACGGCTCTACTCAGATGCCGGTAACTCCACTCGGACGTTGGACAATTCAGCTCTCCTCGGACGCTGATGGCTCCACTCGGATGCCTTGCGATAATATAAAATGCAGTTTCACTCGGACGTCTCCCCTCGAATACCGCGATGCAGAAACATAAATCCAGCTCTACTCAGACGCTGGTGGCTCCACTCGGATGCCTTGCAAACTTAAACTCAGAGACTGATGCTTAAAGGTACTTCTGCAAAACAAAGGTTAAATTCCTGCAAAACTTAACATTGATTAGTGAAATAAGGCTGAACTATTCCCCTTGACCGTTGGTACCATGCTTCCTTTCGTCGCTTTAAGAGTTAAGATGCAAATTTTAAATATGCAAGTTTTTGAGAAAAATGTTTATTTAATTCAGGAGGAATATTAGATGTCTTGTCATGACAAAACCCTATGTCTTTTAATCCAAGGGAGGCATAGTCTACAAATCTCTATGCAAAGTACATCTTGACAGATTCAGCGTTCACTGGTCTCAATAAATCATCTCCATCCATATTAGTAAGCCTTAGAGCATTTCCAGAGAATGCGTGCTTGACCACATATGGGCCTTCATACTTTGGGGCCCATTTCCCTCGACTGTCCTCCTGATGAGGAAGAATCTTCTTCAATACTAAGTCTCCGGTCTTGAACTCGCGAGGTCGCACCTTCTTGTTATAAGCATTTGCCATCCTCTTTTGGTATAATTGAGCATGACACATTGCTGTCAATCGTTTCTCTGAGATTAGATTCAACTGCTCATACCTCACTCTCGCCCAATCAGACTCTTCCACTCCGGATTCCGCCAAGATTCTGAGAGAAGGAATTTCCACCTCGAGTGGAATCACTGCTTCCATACCGTAGACTAAGGAGTAAGGAGTTGCCCCCGTAGAAGTACGAATGGCGATCCGATAAGCATGCAAAGCAAAAGGAAGCATGTCATGCCAATCCTTATAGGTGACCACCATCTTCTGAATAATCTTCTTTAAGTTCTTGTTTGCTGCCTCGACCGCGCCATTCATCTTTGGACGGTAAGGCGAAGAGTTTCGGTGTTTGATTTTCCATTGTTTGCAAAGGTTGTCGATTAGCTTCCCATTCAAATTGGTGCCATTATCGGTAATGATTGTTTCAGGAACCCCATAGCGACAAACGATATTTTTCTCGATGAACCGCATGGTTGTCTTCTGCGTGATGTTTGGGTAGGAGGCAGCTTCAACCCACTTCGTGAAATAATCAATCGCAACAAGGATGAATCGGTGACCATTGGAAGCTTTCGGATGAATCTGACCGATGATGTCAATTCCCCACATTGCAAATGGCCAAGGGGATGCCATGTTGAATAGGGGAGCGGGAGGGACATTGATGTGATCAGCGTAGACCTGGCATTTATGACACCTTCTGACATAGTCAATGCAATCTCGCTCCATGGTGAGCCAGAAGTAACCCCGTCTCATTATCTGTCTCACCATCATGTGTCCACTAACATGCGTGGCGCAAATCCCCTCATGGGTCTCAGTCATGATCTTCTTGGCTTCATGTACAATAACACAACGAAGCAAGGCACCATCCGCCCTTCTTTTATACAAAACCTCACCATCGAGGTAGAAATCTAAGGCCAAACGCTGAAGAGTTTTCTTGTCGCTCCGACTTGCCCCCGGTGGGTATTCTCGACATTTGATAAATTGTACTAGGTCATGGAACCACGGCTTCCCATCTGGCTCATCTTCTAATGCAGCACAACATGCCGGAGTTTCTCTCACTTCTACTCTCAATGGTTGGAGCATTATTCCGCATTCCAGTTTGAACATAGAAGCTAGAGTAGCTAATGCATCTGCAAAACGATTCTTCTCTCGATCAATCCGATTAAACTTAGTTTCTTCGAACTCATCTTTAAGCTTGGTGAGCAATTTTTGGTAAGGTATCAGCTTTGAATCTCTAGTTTGCCACAAATCTTGCGCTTGATAAATGACAAGAGCGGAATCTCCAAAAATCTCCAATCTTTTCACCTTCAAATCGATTGCCGCCATTAATCCATTGATGCATGCTTCATACTCAGCAATGTTATTTGTACATGGGAAATTCAATTTGCAAGCCACGGGGAACTGTCGGCCATCTGGTGCAATGATCACAGCACCCACTCCTCTTCCTGAAAGGTTCACCGCACCATCGAAGAACATGGTCCACCACTCATCTTCCTCCATATTTTCCTTAAGCTCAGCGTCAATCACCACTATATCTTCATCCGGAAAATCAAACTTTAGTGGTTCGTACTCATCCATAGCATGATCAGCCAAGTGATCGGCAAGAGCACTTGCTTTGACCGCCTTTTGAGTCACATACACGATCTCGTATTCTGCCAACAAGACTTGCCATCTACAAATTCGACTCGACAAATATGGTTTCTCGAAAATATACTTCAAAGGATCCATGCGAGAAATCAACCACGTGGTATAATATAACATATAATGCCTGAGTCTTCGAGCACTCCATGCTAAAGCGCAACAAGTCCGTTCTAACATGGAATAACGCATCTCACATTCATTGAACTTCTTACTCAGATAGTAAATGGCTTGTTCACGTCTCCCAGATTCATCGTGTTGCCCCAAAACACAACCCATGGCACTAGTTGTGACAGTTAAATACATAAGTAAAGGGCGTCCTTGCGTCGGAGGGATCAACACCGGAGGATTCTGCAAATACGCCTTGATCTTCTCAAAAGCTTTTTGGCAGCCCTCATCCCATTCTGCGTCTCCATTCTTTCTCAACATTCTGAACATCGGCTCGCAGGTAAGTGTCAACTGACTAATGAATCGGGCAATATAGTTAATACGCCCTAGGAAACTCCGTACTTCCTTCTCGGTTCTGGGGGAAGGTAACTCTTGAATCGCCTTCACCTTGTCGGGATCCACTTCTATACCTCTGTTGCTGACAATAAACCCTAATAACTTCCCTGATGTCACTCCAAAAGTACACTTGGCCGGATTCAGCCGTAACTGAAACTGTCTCAACCTTTCAAATACTTTCTTTAGGACGTCAACATGATTTTGTGCCTCGCAAGACTTGGCTATCATGTCATCGACATATATCTCAACTTCTTTATGCATCATGTCATGAAACAAAGTAACAGCGGCACGCTGGTAAGTAGCACCTGCATTCTTCAAACCGAAGGGCATCACTTTGTAGCAAAAGGTTCCCCAAGGTGTGATGAAGGTTGTTTTCTCGCTATCTTCAGGAGCCATCTTAATCTGATTGTATCCCGAAAATCCATCCATGAAGGAGAACATGTCATTATGGGCGGCACTGTCTACTAAGATATCAATATGAGGGAGTGGGAAATCATCTTTGGGACTTGCTCGATTAAGATCACGGAAATCCACACACATGCGAACTTTCCCATCCTTCTTTGGTACCGGCACAATATTGGCGACCCATTCCGGGTATTCAGCAACTCTTAGGAAACCAGCATCTAACTGCTTTGCGACTTCTTCCTTTATTTTCAAAAGGACATCAGGGTGCATTCTTCGGAGTTTCTGTTTTACGGGCTTATATTCGGACTTCAACGGAATACGGTGCTCAACTATACTAGGGTCAAGACCAGGCATATCCTCATATGACCATGCAAACACGTCCACGTATTCTTTGAGAAGCGAAATCAACCTCTCTTTCTGAACAGAATTCAAGGTTGTTCCGATTTTGACAGCCTTCCGATCATCATCGCTTGCCCCCAAGTTTATCTCTTCCAACTCCTCCTGATGAGGGACTATCTTCCTCTCAGAATTCTCTACCAAACGGGCTAACTCATGCGGGATCTCAAACTCATCCTCTGTTGCGGCAATAATCTCTTCACCAGTAAAGACATAGGGTATATCAAGACAATCCGAATTAATATTTATCCTGAAAATAAAAATACAAAAGACAAAAGATATTTGGAAAGGAAACCGGGTAATTATATTAATACGATAAAAGGGAGCATAAGCTCTACAAAAGAGTTTTCTCCGTTTAGGGAAATTTGAAAACCATGGATGCATGTCTTGAAAAGAAAAAAAAAAGAAATTACATAGAGACATCGGGAAGCACGGTAGCGGTCCAGTTGCACACTAGCTCCCCAGACTTCTTCAGGGAAATGAATGAACTGTGAGACGGTTCTTCTTCTCCAAGAGTACAAATGTGGAAGTCCGAAGCCGTTTTGATCACGACAGAACCAGGGTTGATGACTTCAGCTGCGAAAGGGAATGTTACCCTAATGTGAGGGATAACCATCTTCATGTTTGGCACAACACGCCCAAACAACTTAGCGAGACGTCTTTCCTTCTTCTCTTTAGAGACCCTATCAAAATCGGCCTTGTTGGGCTTGTACCCCAAACCGAAACGATCTCCAAAGCTCTTGGCGGACGCCAAACTCTTCGATCCTTGTAACTTGACCCCGAGCCCCTTTTCAAACTGGAAACCATCTTTCAGCATCACCTTGGCAGTCATTATGACAGCTTTAGAGATCTTAGGCTCAGGAATGGGGGATCCTTCTTTTATCCAATCGGCATTCACGATCTCAAAAGCTTGGAATGAACTCTCCAAAGTTTCAGTAGTCTCGATGTAGGGCACGGAAGAATGCTTAGCCAAAATCAAAGCTTCCTCTGCCTTTACCGTGATGAGGACACCATCCATCACATACTTGATGCATTGGTGTAAGGAAGAAGGAACAGCTCCTGCTGAGTGGATCCATGGTCGTCCCAGAAGCATACTATAAGCAGGTCGGATTTCCATTACCTGGAAGGTTAAAGTGAAGGTATGGGGGCCAATAACCACATCTAAATCAATGTTTCCAATGATTTCTCGGATAGTACCATCAAAAGCTCTAGCCATCATCCCACTCGGCTTCATATGAGATATATCAACTGGCAGCTGTTCAAGGACATGTTTAGGTAAGACATTCAGTGCAGACCCATTGTCAATCAAGGCCTTTGCTACGACATGGCCCTTGCATTCTACCGTGATATAGAGAGCTTTGTTATGACCGGTCCCGGCCGGGTCCATCTCTTCTTCGGAAAAGGTAATGCTACTCACAGCCTGAATTCTTCCAATTAGGTTCCCCACTCCTTCCACAGTAATATCCTTAGTTACAAAGGCTTCATTCAACACTTTTAAGAGGGCTCGGCGATGTGGTTCTGAAGTAAGGATTAACTCCATGATAGAAATACGAGCTGGGGTTTTCTTCAGCTGCTCAAGGATACTGAATTCGCTTTGCTTCATGATCTTCAGAAATTCAGTTGCGTCATCCTCAGACACGGGTTTATTTGATTCTTGTACTTTTTCAGTTATCTTCTCAGGTAACATCAAACCTTTTCCTCTGGCTTGCCTTTGTTGCTCAACTTCTTCAGAGACATAACACCTCCCGCTCCGAGTCATGCCCCCAATATTAGAAGTTTCACCCATTACTGGCCCTGTTGGCGCAACAAAAGGAGGGGTAGTGACAACTTCGTACCCATAATTGAAAGGGACGGCGTGCAAATCCTTAGTAGGAATGTTCTGGGAAAACTTGAAGACTAGCTTGGGAGGAGCCATGGTGGAGGTGCCAGTTTGGGATATATACTCAAGGGAATAAGGGGAAGAAAAATCATCCCCAATGACACCAACCTCTTCCGCCACATAGGTCTTCTTCTCAATCTGAATAATCCCAAAATCCATCAACTGTTCCACTTTCTGCAAGAACACTGCACAGTCTTGGATTCCATGTTTTCTTGCCTCCGGGCAAAACAAGCAACTGCTATTTTCGAAGCGTTGAAGATATCCTCCTTGGACTAGTGCATGAAAAAGCTCTTTTCGGGGTAATCCCAATATTGAAGGGGAATGGTTAACAGATTCTTCCACAGAAACAACATTCACTCTTCCACCACCTAGGGCATGGTTTGGAAGAGGGTTGGTGGTCGTATTAGGTCCTTTGGCTAACCCTTCGAAAGAGATCCATCCACACTTGATCAGATGATGAACCTTTCCCTTAAAAGCAGTACAATTCTCTAGAGTGTGTCCTGGGGCTCCAGCATGGTACGTGCATCTAGCATTTGGGTCGTACCATTTTGGGTAAGGAGGTTGGAGAGGTTGGATTGGAGTAGGTGCAATCTGCCCTGCTGCTAGAAGATGTTTGTAGATTTCCCCCAAAGGAACAGGAAGAGGAGGTAACGGTTCATGGTTCCAGCGATTATTTTGGTTGTTTGGGTTTTTTAGTGGGTTATATGGTCTTGGTTGCGTAGGTTGTTGTGGCATTTGTGGTGGAGGTGATGGGAAAGGTGGAAATGATGCTGGGTATTGAGGAACCACGTTGGCAACAGGCATCGATGGGAAGAAGGTAGGTTGATATAGTGATGGTGGTGGTGGTGGTGATGGGAAAGGGTATGGTAGTGGCGAGGAATAAGGTGGAGGTGGCGGAAAAGGTTTTTGATGAGTTGGCTGGGGGGAAACAAAGCTGACATCTTTCTTCGGGATGGGCGTTTTCTTAGGTGTTACCTCTGGCGTGGGAACAATGATCCTTCCTGACTTAATTCCTTGTTCAACTCTTTCAGCAACTAAGACCATGTCGGAAAAGCTACTAGATGGGTTGGAAATCAGATACGTGTAATAGGGGGACTTGAAAGTATTCACAAAAATGGACACAAGCTCCTTGTCATTCAAAGGGGGATAAATCCTTGCAGCCAGCTCTCTCCATCTTTGAGCATAAGCCTTCACCATTTCATTATCCTTCTTCTCCATGTTCTGCAAATCGGAACGGTCAGGCGCCACTTCTGTATTAAACTTGTATTGCTTTAGGAAAGCATCAGATAAATCTCTCCAAGTCCGAATCTTGATTCTATCCAAGCCCATGTACCAAGTCAAAGCATGCCTGGCCAAACTTTCTCTAAATAGGTGAATCAATAGAGGCTCATTATGTATCACTTCAGACATTTTGTTACAGTAGACCCTGAGATGAGTCTTGGGGCATTCAATTCCAGTATACTTCTCAAATTCTGGAATCTTGAAGTTCAGGGGCATCGTGATCCCTGGTACCATGCACATATCAGCGGGACCCATAGGATCAAAGGGATCCGCACCTTCCACCGCCCTTAGTCTTTCCTCTAGCAGGCTCAACCTATCACGACTGGACTCTTCTGCTTTAACGGGGCCAACACTAATAGTTTGTGGATGCTCGAAAGAACCCTGCGGTTGGGTCCGATTCCCACTAGGGAATAGAACTCTTGAAAGTTCAGGAACTGCAAATTGAGTAGGGTGGCTCTGAGTTGGTTGGACATACTGGAATTCAGAGTGATCCTGATTTTTACCAGAACCGAGAGTGAGATCAATAAGAGAAGGATTAGGAGGCGGACCCCATGGTCCCAATGTGCTAACAACAGTACTCGTGACGGCCGGTGTGGTGAATGAGTTAGAACTAAGGAAAGGACTTTGCCATTTCCACTGGACCCCTTGACTGGAAAATGGTTGAGAAATGGACGAACCCGCAGCAACAGATGAAGAGATAGGTCCCGTCGCATGACTGGAAGAGGGATAAAAACCAAGAGGATAGTCAAGAGTTGGCCCTTCAGGATCTTTCCGGGTTTTTAGCATGCATTATCTCATCCCGCTCTTTTTCGGCTTGGAGGGCCCGTTCTCTAGTAGTTCGAAGTTGTTCCTCCAATTCCGCTATCCTTGTTTCAAATGCCTTATCCGTCACCACTTGTTCCGTCATTTTCCGTGTTTGAAGTCTGGTAGCGTGGAGCTTTTGAGGAATAGTTCTTTTCTTGGGAGCTATCTTTTTCTGAAAACAAAGAGAAAAGGTAGGTGTAAATTCTTAGGAATAATAATAATAACAGACAGAAATGCTACCTTGAGGACTCCACTCCGCTTATTCAAATCTCCGGCTCCTCTTCGATCTTTCACTTGATACTTTTGAGATTCAGAGGGAAAGGAACATGAAACAATCTTCAAATCATCACACTGACGAAGGTTACTAGGGAAGCTTCTATTCATTCCCGAAATCCAAAAGGGAAGCTTCTATTCATTTCCGATAACATATATTGACGGTTCCTTGATCAAGATGGAAGATGGAGAATCCCGTAAGTGACAGCCTTTCCTAGCCTTTAACAAGACTAGGGTCCCCGCCCCTTACGTTTCTTTTCCAAAATCCAAATTCAATCTTGGATCATGAATAATCTTCTTTATCTGTCTCTAGCTATCAAATCTAATTTGCAAGAGAAGAGCTCCAATTCATTCTCGAAATCACAAAGGGAACTTTTTACTCATTCCCGAAAATACGAAGGGAAATAAATAAAAAAAAAGCATCGAAGCAAGGTAGGGTCAAGCAATTGCAAATGGTAACCATACATGAAGAAGAAATAGTCATCATTCATATGAATGTGACTAATCATTTGAAAAAGGTACACCCAAAGTAAAACACCACCAAGTACTTGCTCCCATTAAAAAATACAACCATTCGAATCACAAAAATAAATCAACATCTTGAGGCTTGACTGCTGGTGGAATTTTCTCCTATCTGCTCCATCAAGGCAACCTTCTTCTTCTGCACCTTTACTTCAGCTTCTAAAACGGCCACTCGGGCTTGCAATACTTGATTCTCTCCATCCATGCTGGTTGTCTCTTTGATGCGATCAGTCAAAATCTCAATCATTGCATCTTTCTCTCGGACCAAAGTGCTTGAAATCTCCCTTTTATTGACTTCTCCCTTCAACCTCCTTCTAAAGTTTTCTTGGGCTATCCTTTGGTTCACATGGTTTGCCCGCACGTGCTCCTTATGACGCCTTTCCCATCTGTGTAGCTCAAGCTCTAAATCCATCTTTTCAGTCAACCAAATATCTTTTTCTGTCAACAACTGATCTCGCTCTTCTCTTGTCATCCGCAACTGCTCCATCAACAGGGCGTGGGTCACATAGTTAACCCCCGCATTGGCATGGCATTCACCCTCATCTTCTATGGGCTTCCTGTTTTCCGGAAGGGGCAAAACACTTCCATTAATCCTGTTTCTCCGCCATTCTGAGTATTCCTTTGTTGGCCGAGTAGAGATAGTATGTCCCTCAAGGCAAAATGGAGTACGCCATTCATTCGCATACTAACGTAGAGTGTCAGTCCCTTCTAAGTGTGGTAGACTCGAGATTGGCATACCGAAAGTGGCGGGAATAATTTGCATGATGCAAAATTGACCGAGGACAAGAGCTGGGCAATAGGGCACACATCCTCTCGCTCCGATCAATGGGACCCATAATAGATCCCCACAACTCACAATTGGATTAGCAGCTCGCAACCATTTGGCATGTTGATTAAAGTCATTTTCAGAAAGGTTCAAGAACCTAGCAACCCATGTGTCCTTGTCTTCCATTTTCCACTTATTCACCGCTACGTCTTGACTTATTCCCAAAATAACCTTCTCCAACGGATTCGAGCCTAAGTAGCCTTGGGAGAACAAAGATTGATCTGGTGTCTGTTTGAAATGGCTGATGAACCACACTGTTAAAAGTTGAGTGCAACAAGTTAACTTCCCTCTTCCAATCCTCTTACAAAGGTCTAAGGAGTGGAATGTTTCTGCTAGAATAGCTGTTGTAGGGTTGATATTATTCGTCTCCATTTCATGGAAGATGTTGGCCGCCTCAAAGTCGATACTATTTTTCATCTTCGGGAATAAAACAAGCCCCACCACGGCGAAAGCTAGAATCCTTAAGCGCTTCTCTCCCTGAGATAAATAAAATTGTTTCTCGATATCCGACCAGCACCAGATATACTTTCCTTCCCTCAAACGAGTAGTAACTCCTAACAACTTATCTAATCTCAGTTTGGCATCAGTGGGCTCAAAACGGACATTCTGGTATATGGATGATATCGGAGGGATGAAGCATAATAGGGCGGCGTATTCCTCCAGAGTAGGAATCAAATCTATCCTTTGGTCAAAAGAAAAGCATCGATAATAAGGGTCCCAAAACACCAAAGCCGCTCGGATACAACCCCAATCAATCTTCACATCTAACAGTGTCAGAAGTTTCCCGTATTTGCTTTTAAATTGCACTTCTTCATCCTTAGTCAACTTATTCCTCAACTCCTTAATTCCAGTTATATCAAATTCTGTTGTTTCCACCTTAACCTTGGTTGTGACATTAGGAACAAAACTTTTTTCCAACATGTCTCCTCGCCTGGATTGATCGTTGCAGCTCAACTTCCCAAAAGTATCAAGTGAAAGCATCGTGGGTGTCGCCAATGAGTGAACAATTGGGATGGGTCCTGTTTGGAAAAACAAAGTTCATGTATCAGTAAATTGAATAGATAAAAATATATAAAGCAAAGGATGAGTTAATAACAACGATAAAAACAAATAAATAAATGAATCATTTTGGAAAATATACATGTGATATATCATGGCAATGATGCATCAAATTGGAACATATACATGCAATCATGATGCACGTGCTGGGGTAATTTCGACTACTTCTAGCTGGCTGAAAGGCTCCCGAACGATACCAAAAAGTGGTCCCTCAGTAAACGGATACATGATTGCCGACCGAACCATCAAAAGCTCGTAGCGCTCATCCATTTAGGGGTTCGAATCCGAGTTTGGCGTTGGTGAAAACTACCCAGGACACGTGCCCCAGGGCCTCACTACTAACCTCCTAATCCTATTTGGAACAGGCCCGGCAATAGGGCATTATGCGTGATGCGAATGAAAAGACAAAAATTGATATCAAAGCGAGTAAACAAATAAAATAACAACAATAAACACCTCAGGCAAATAATTCCGGCTTCGACCCTAAGTCCCCAGTGAAGTCGCCAAACTGTCGCCCCATCGCGAGCGAAATTCGGGACGCAAAGAAATTCACATAACAATGAAGTCGCCACCCTATTTTTCTAAGGTTTAGGGAAACCTAAAAGTCTGAAAAAAGAAGAAAATAAAATAAAAACTAAGGCACAAATAAAAAGGGTCTAAACCCGAGAACGATGGTTCGGGGTCGTATTATGGACTCGGGAAGGTGTTAGGCACCCGAATCTCATCCTTAAAAAGGTTACCGGTTCTAAAAAGAGGTGTTTAAAAATCATGTTGAAAACAAGTAATTTGGCCCTCAGGGGAGAATCGTCGCATTAGTTTTTAGTTGATTGGATTGATTTTATCCTAATTATTGTCGAGTTGTTTAACAGAAAATAACATTTTTTTTATTCTCTAAAAGATAAAAAGGTTGGTTTCACACCTATTCCGGTTATATTTAGCCGAGTTCAAGATTAGTCCGATTACATGCAAAATTGGTGGGATTACTACCGTTTTATTAGTCTTTACCAAAGCGACGATCCTAGTGAACAACGATGGATCACTATCATCATCGGGCCGATGCACGTGATTAATCCTATTTACTATGTGATTCTAAGCATGCATAGACTAGCAAAGTACCATTTTTGAGTGAATGCGAAAACACGTTGAAAAGAGAAAAACCTGGGAAGTGGGGTCGAAGCCGCGCACATAACACATTCATCAAGATAGCATAAATTAAAATACATTCGTGAGCGCAAAATAAATAATAAGGGATTTCTAAATCTAAATGATCACACAACATTAAAGATTTAAAATCTCATTTTAAGGAATTTTTTAAGAGGGATTAATATGGAGGTATTTTCTACGAATTGGGCTTAAGGCCCATTTACTATCTTTTCACTTCCAAATGATTATTCTCTTTGGTGATTTACTATTCTATAATTTTCGAGTGAACCTAAGTTATTGGAGAAGGATTTAAATCCTATGTTTATTTACTACTTTGTTTAGTTTTCTTAGATTGATTTTATTCGTTTTGATTTGTGGGGATTTATTGAAGATTTAAGGATTTTAGTAATTAATAATCATGCAATTAAATTAAAGAGTGATGTTTATTGCTAATCCTATTTTATTTCATACATTTAATAAAAATTAAAGTTGAGTAATTACTAATCCTAATTCGTTCAAGCAAGGGTCGATTTGAGTAAAATTATTAAAGGGAGTCGTTGATATAAATTAATTCTCATGCGAAATAGGTTAATTTAAATTCTAGCAATTCTAAATAATCATGCATTCGATCATATAATAAATAGACTAACTAACGAACATCTCCTCGAGCGGGTACCTGCATCACCGATTAGTTAGTAGCACGAGTAATAAAAATAAAGAAGCAAATAAATAAATATTACAAACACTTCTAATGGGCCGGCCCATCACCCAAAATTAAACAACCAAACCAAGCCTCCCCCTTTACATGGGCCGGCCCATTGCCTATCAAAATTAAAACAAATGCACCACTTCTCTTCTTCTTCTTCTTTTTTTTAGCCCAAACAAACACTTAACAATTAACCTAAAAAAATACAAATTGCATCTCATCTTCTTCTTTCCTCTCTACGCCACCTGCACCTACCAACATCTCATCCTTATTCTTTTTTTTTTTTCTTAGCTTCTTTCCTGCACAATTAACCCATCAAACAAACAAATATCATGGTGACAAGAAAATAAAAAGGAGATTACTGTGTCGGTGTAGTTGTAGTGCGGTGACGAGGGAGGAAGCGGCGGTGGTGCTGAGCAGCGTGGCTGTCTTCGGGGCTGTTTTGATGGAGGTTTTGGAGCAGTTTGGGTGCAGATTTGGGGCTGATTTCGGGGCTATTTTTGGGTCAGTTTGGGTGTATGTTGGGGCTGATTTTGGGACTGATTTGGGGCTGATTTCGGGTCTGATTTGGGGCTGATTTTGGGATTGATTTGGGGCTGATTTGTTACTGATTTTTGGGGATGTTTGGGTGGATTTTGGGGCTGATTTCGGGTCTGATTTGGGGCTGTTTTGTTACTGATTTGGTGCTGGTTTGGGGGTTGATTTGGGGCTGTTTTGGTGCTGATTTGGTGCTGGTTTGAGAGGGAGAGACGAGTTGAGAGGGAGCGAGGGTGTAGATCGGGAGGATCAAAGTAATCGGATCCCCTTTGGTCAAAAATGGGGAGGGATTTTATGGAGTTAATTAGTAGGGGTAAAATGATGGTGTTTTTCCTTTAATGATGAAACAAATTTTTGAACGTTTGAAGGAATGGAGAGGGAATGGTTTAAAGGAAAAGAGAAAGCCAAGATTTACGGAGGATTTTAGAAAAGGGTAATGAAGATGCCTTTCTTTTAATGATGATGACAAATTGAACGTTTGAAGGAGCCAAGATTTACGGAGAAGGAGGAAGAAAAAGGGTAATACGATACGAAATAAATATACGATAGGTATTAAAATAAATACTACAGAAATAAATAATAGAATGAATAAAAATGGGGGTACGCAATAATTAACTTAATCGTGTCAAAATTCGGGTAGCAACACAAGCCTACCAGATCAAACTCAGCAGCTCAAGATAACAACAATATTAACAGACCAACAAATAGTATTAGCTTAGAACAGTGGAAAAAACACCAAACTCATCCCAAATTTCCCAATATAAATGATCTTAAAACAAACAGATCGATGAAACAAACAAACAAAAATCCGAATATGAGATTCATGCAAGAGAAGTCACAAATCAAAATCTGATAAGAGAAAGGAAGTAACCATTACTTGGATAGATGGGGAGATCAGAGAGCTAGGGTTTGGAATTTTACCTACAGTGGTAGAGGATTGGGATTATGGTGTGAGAGCGAGACGAAGAGGGATCTGAATGGATGGATTTTGAAATAAATTGTTGGGTTTTGTTTGAACAGATCGAAGAAGCGATTTTGGAGGTGCTGGTCGGGTTTGAGGAGAGAGAGAATTTGAACAAATGAACTGAGGAAGAAGAAGAAAATATGCGTGCGTTGAAATATATACCCAGGGGTATTTTTGGGTGTTGAAAGTTTCATTTAAATTGAAACTCCTTCGCGTGTTTTGGCTGAAACCACTGGAGCTGGTGAGACCAGCTACTAAACCGGCATTTTCTTTGGTTTTTTGAACCAACTTCTTCGGAAGTTGGTTTAAAAAAGGTGTTACCAAACACCTATTTTGGTTTTCTGGTTTGGTAAACCAACTTCCTGGTACCAAACCAGAATGCCAAACACCCATTTTTTTGGCTTTCTGGTTTGGTAAACCAACTTCCTGGTACCAAAACAGAATGTCAAACACCCACTTAGAACGATACTAACTTCCACTAGCGTTACGCTGCGATACAGATTTTCTTAATATCAATTTATTCAATTTTTTTTAGTGATATATAATTGAAATTAATTTGATAATTTAATATTCTTTAATTTATTAATTTGTTCAATGTTTCTAATATTTGTATTTTTATATTATTTTATCTTCAACTGTTATTATTAATAACCATAAGATTTTAAATAATTTTATGAACAATAATTTCATAACTAAATATTTGGGAAAATATGACAACATTCGATAGAAGAGGAATTTAAATTTACAATTGAAATAAAACTACAATGATAATTATAAAAGATTATGATGTATATTGATCATTTATTTTTTTTACCTGTATTAATTTTATTAAATAAAGAAATTAAATTAGAAATAAAAAAAGAGAAGAAGATTAGCATTTTTATTTTATTTCTTTGAAGTTTATTAACCCGCATAAATATTATTAAATAAAAGAATTGAATCAAAACTCAAAAAAAAAAATTGATTAAAGTAGGATGACAGTATGAATGTTATAAAATAAAAGAAGTGAACTAGAAGGTAAAAAAAAAAGAGTAATAATTTTAAAATGTAGATGGTAATCATACTCGAAAGAAATGACTTCAGATTGTCAATACATAAGTTTATGATGTATATTTGAAGTTGGATGAAAAACATTAATTTTATAAATAAATAAAATGAATTAGACATTAAAATGAAAAGACACGGTTACCATATTCATTCCATTTAATTGAAATTGCTAACCTGTGTCAATCTTATTAAATAAAATAATTGAGTTAGAAGGTAATCAAAGAATACCCGATTGAAGCAAGTTAACCCGCATAAACGTTATTAAATAAAATAAGTAAATAATAAGGTAAAAATATAAAACTTACTTAGAATATTCGCTACATTTATTTGAAGTTGGATGACCCGTATAAGTCTATAAAAAAATTATCCTAATTAGAAGGCAAAACGAACAGACCTCGTATAAGTTGGTTGACCCGCATTTATATTTGATAGAGTTCTGAGGCAAATGGCACCCGGGGGTCCCTCTTCTTATTATTTTCATTATTGTTAATCCCTAACGTTACAAAATATTCATTTCGCTCCCGCACGTTAGTGGCGTTAGGCACCCGAAGTCCCTCCTTCGGTAACGGAGCCCAACCGACGTTAACGTCCATTATTTTAATATTTTTTCTGATAAAGTTCTCTGATGCGGGACCCACTTGTCGGAAATTCAATTTTTTTCCTTTTCTTCTCCGATTTTCTCCCTTTTCTTTTTCCTTTCTTATCTAATTAATTTAAATGACCCAAATTGACATTGAAAACCAAATCAACGAGTCTTTTTCAAAAACAACCAAATAAATGAAGGCAAAACACAAGTCTTCGTTTTTTTTCAAAAATAAATCCAGGCAAAATCCTAAATCCCCAAATCATCGATCTGTACACTCTCCACTCCACTCGCTCCTCATCACCAAAACACTCGCCTCTTCCTCTTTACGCTTCAGACATGGCAGCTATCTATTCTCTCCTACACTCCTCCTCCTCCTCCCTTCATCTCCACCACAAAACCAAAAACCCAGCCGCCACCGCTCCTCCGCGCCCAGCCCCTTCTCCGCCAAGTATGTTCCATTCAACGCCGGCCCGGACTCCGCAGAATGGTACTCCCTCGACGAGATCGTATACTGGAGCGGCTCCGGCGGGCTTCTCGACGTGGAGCACGATATGAAGGCTTTGAAGAAGTTCGACGGCGCGTATTGGAGGGACTTGTTCGATTCTCGTGTGGCTGGACCCTGCAGCGATAGTGATTGCTTGGATTAGGTATTCTGATTTTGGTGCAGAGGGTTTGGATTGTTTGGATTGGCTTTTTTCAGGGAGGTTGGTGCGGAGTCGGGTTTGGTGATGAACGGATCCGGGTCGTGATGAACGGATCCAGGTTTTGTATGAACGAATCCGGATCTTGTGATGAACGAATCCAGGTTTCGTGCCTTTCCGATTTCCATCCTACATTGCAGTGAAAGAAGGGATGGCACTGTTATTGTCTTATTGATTCAGTAGTAGTAATAGGAAAGCAATGCGGGAAAAAGCCATTTCCAATTTTGCAACAAGAGAAAGTGGTTGAGTACAACATCGGGGAGGAGACGAATTCAAAGAAGGAGGAATTTTAAATGGGAGATGATGGAGTGCTTTTACTTTTGTGCTGGAAAAAGAAAAATTTGGTGTTTATTTGTTCCTGATAGAGATTTTAGAAGAATAAGAAATAGAGAAAAAAAGAAAGAAAAGGAAAAAAGAAAAAGAAAAAAGAAAAAGGAAAAAGAATTTTTAAAATGAATTATAGAAACAAATCAATAAAAAAATTAAATTTAATGGATTAAAATTGATGAATTCTTAAATCAATAAAAAAACAAAGGTTAAAGGGGAGGGAAATGAATTATTGTTTCTTGAGTTTAATTAAAAGGAAAAAACAAAAATGAAATAAAGAATGGTAAAAGAGAAGAAATAGGATTTGGGTTTCAGGAAGAAGAAAAGAAACAGGAAAAATGAAAAGAAGAAGAAAAGAAACAGGAAAATGAAAGGAATCTCGTTTTTTATTTTTGATCTATTATTTGTTTGGTTTTCAATTTCAATTTGGGCCATTTTAATTAATTAGATAAGAAAGTAAAAAGAAAAGGGAGAAAATTGGAGAAGAAAAGGAAAAAAAATTGAATTTCCGACAGGTGGGTCCCGCATCAAAGAACTTTATCAGAAAAAATATTAAAATAATGGACGTTAACGTCCGTTGGGCTCCGTTACCGAAGGAGGGACTTCGGGTGCCTAACGCCACTAACGTGCGGGAGCGAAATGAATATTTTGTAACGTTAGGGATTAACAATAATGAAAATAATAAGAGGAGGGACCCCCGGGTGCCATTTGCCAGAGTTCTGAAATAATATATTTGAATTTCTACACACAAAAAATAATTGATTTTTTTCTTCTTGTTTCTGAATTTTTTATATTGTCTTTTGAATTTTTTTCCTTTTTTTAGTTTTTTATATTAATTTTTTTCCTTATTTTATGATTTTTTAATATTTTATTATTTTCTTAAAATATTATTTATTTTCGAAAATATTTATATTTTTCTTAATTTTTTTATATTTTTAAAGCTCGAGGGGAATAATATATTGTGTTTTGTCTAGTATTTAATTTTTTTCTGAATTTTTTAATTTTTTTTAATTTTTTAATTTTTTAATATTTTTGAAGCCCTATGGAAAAAAGTTTGCTGTATTTTGTCTAGTAAATATTACTCCCTCCGGTCGCCATTCTATGTCGTTTAAGGGTTTTGTTCGCAGTCGTTCAATAAACGTCGTTCTCACTTTCCAACCACTCTTTCTCCGATTTCTTCCCATTGAACCCTCGCTCTCTCTCCTCTCTCCCTCGCGCGGATGCAAGGCAAAGTCTTCATCTTCATCAACACCCAGTCTTCGTCTTCATCAACAACAAAAAAACACCACGGATTTGTGTTGGTGGTTGTCTGCAATTGATTTTGGGTAAGTGGTTGTCTGCAATTGATTTTGGGAGATTGATTGTCTGCGATTGATTTTGGCCTTTTGGGTAATTGATTGTCTGCGATTGATTTTGGGAGATTGGTTGTTTGCAATTGATTTTGGGCAATTGATTTTGGGTAAATTATTGTCTGCAATTGATTTTGGGAGATTGGTTCTGCAATTGATTTTGGGAGATTGATTTTCTGATTGTCTGCAATTGATTTTGGGAGATTGATTCTGCAATTGATTTTGGGAGATTGGTTCTGCAATTGATTTTGGGAGATTGATTTTCTGATTGTCTGCAATTAATTTTGGATTTCTTGATTCTGCAATTGATTTTGGGAGATGAAGGAAGGGCAGCCTGGTAATCACACAACCACGCACAGTACTTCCTTAATCCGCGTGCCCGGTCGCGAAACGACATTGTTTCGCGACCGGAGGGAGTAAACTGTAACGTAGCATCCCTTTACCCAGCAGAAAACATTTTGTCAAAGGGACAATGATATGTAACACTTACACATGTCACGTGTCAGTTCTATTGATCATTTGCACCAAGCTCGAAGGAAAAAAAAATCGTTGTATTTTATTTGGTAGATATTAAACAGTAACAAAGTATCTTTATTTAAGAGGAATTTTTTTGTCGAAGGGACAATGACACATGGAACTTACACATACCACGTGTCAATGGCTCATTGATCTTAATGGTGCCACATGGGCACCAAATAGGAGAGAGGGAGGGTGAAAAAATGGGAGGAATCTAGTATTAGAGCATTTTTAATAGTGACTAGGGGTCTGTTTGGCGTTCCGGTTCGGTGGAAAAAAGTTGAGTGAAAAAAAGTCAGTTTCTGACTTTTTCAGAACAGAGTTTGCTGTTTGGTAAAATGTTTGTTAAAAGTTGTGTGGAGAAAGCAGAAGTTGTTTTTGGTGTTTGGTAAAAACTGTTTTAAAACTATGGTTGGAATGTAAAATGACCATAAAGGGCATAATTCATTTTAAGTGTTAGAATTAATTTTTTTAGTATCTTTATATATGTTTTTAATCAATTTATTTATAATCTAACATCTACCACCTAATATTTATCTAATATCATAAATAAATTAAACTTATTAATACCGTAACAAATATAAGTTATTAATACCATGGTTTAAAGCATCATATTAATTTTTTTGCAAACTCTATATAGATATTTTTAATCAATATATTTCTGTAAGTAAATAATTAATATTTTATTTATAATTAAAAATTATACTACAATTTTGTTCCAACAACATTTTTGAGTTAGGGACCCGTGGTGCCATAAACCGTTATTTCTAAAGTACATGTTTGAGTTATACACTTTTAATCAATTTAAAGTTAAAATTTATGTAATTTATTTTCTACTTTTAATAATATTTATTTTCATTAATAATTTATCCAAACTAATAGAATAATTTAGTGTGATTAATTTGCGGTAATTTATAATAGGTTAAAAAATATTAATGTTTCATTATTAATTGTTGAAAAGAGTAACTTGACCTTGCATTTTGTAAATATTAGTTAAAATTGCTAAATAATAAAAAAACTAAAAGAAATTATATTTTACATTTTTATATTTATATTTCGTATCATTTCTTTTATTATATTTTATTTCACATTTCGGTATTTTTCGTTCGAGTTTTAACAGTTTTGAGCAAGATTTCTCGTCCCGATTAGCTCGAACCGAATAAATAAATAAATAACTCTAATTTACCATTGTGCCATTATAATTAATTTGGTACAAGCACTGTTCACCTTCTTCCTCTGCCTCTCCTCCGCCATAATCCAATTAATCCAATCCCAATTAATCCAATCCAATCCAATTTCAATCCCAATTTCCTCACATCTCTCTCAATCTCCGATTCACCACAGCCACCCACCACCGCCGCACCTCCACAACACCATCACCATCACAATCGCCTCATCCATCAAAACCATAAGAGAAGGAGAACGTGTCGCCATGGAGAAGAAAAAGGCATAAAAATTAAATTAAACCAACCAGCAAACATCAATTAAATCCAGCCAAAAAATACCAATTAAATCAAAATTAAGCAAATCAAAATCGTGAGAGCGTGAGATTGAGGGTCGGCGCCGCCGTGAGAGGAAGAAGAAGGATTATAGGGTAAAAAAATGAAATTGGGGGTTAGGGATTCGAAATTGGGGGTTTTTGATTTGAGAGTGATTTTACGGATGGATTTCGAAATAAATTGTTGGGTTTTATTTGAATGGATGTAGGTAATGTTTGGTCAAATTTTGAGAGGATTCGGAGAAGATTTGAGTGGAATAGGTTTGAGGAAAATTGATTTCAGAGAGGTCTGGTCGGGTTTGAGGAGAGAGAGATTTGATGCAAAAACTGAGGAAGAAGAAGAAAAAACGGACGCGATGAAAAAAATACCGAGGGGTATTTTTGGATTTATGAAAGTTTCATTAACCTTAGCCTCGGTTCCGTGTTTTGGCCAAACCATTGGTTTGAGCCACTGCAGCTTGGGAGAGTAGTGATTTTTGAGCTGTTTTCTTTGGTTTTTTAAACCAACTTCTTTAGAAGTTGGTAAACCAAAAGAGTTACCAAACCCTTTTTTTGGCATTTTGGTTTTGGTAACCAACTTTCTGGTACCAAACCAGAATGCCAAACAGGCACTAGGTAGTTTGAGCAAATGCCTTGCATATGCGGCAATTTTTTTATATAAAATTAAATTATTTATTTTAAATCTTATTTATAAATTAATTTTAGTCATTTGAAATAGATAATGTCAGTATTTAAATATTGTTTTAAGGTAATATAACCGACCATATAAATCATTAAACATACTAATAATAATTATTCATACATAATATAGCTTAATAATATTTAAATATTATTTTAAAATATTATAACCAACCATATAAATTGTTAAGCATACTAATAATAATTATTAATTATAAAGTGATTTTACTATTTTTTTTACTTGATCTTTTTCATTAAGGCTCATACTAATATAATTCATCAATTTTTTTGTTCTTGAGTCTAGTTCCCTTCCTTGCCTATTTTTTGCCTTCACCTTCAATATGTTTATCAATGCGTTTAAATCTTATATCCCTCATCGTTTATATTTTCTCCTCCTCTTTAATGTCTTCGTCGATAAGTATTGGTGTGGGCAAAATAATTACTTCCTCATCTTATTTTTAGTCTCTTTTCTTTTTCGGCTTGGCTGATTTTTTAGCTTGTTGTTGATCATCTTCTTCTTTGATTTTCTTGATTTGCCTCTTTTTTTTTCATCTTGTTATTCTTGCTTTCATCCTTGTCGTATTGTTCATATTTTTTTTCAGTTGCATTATTCATTCGAAATTTATTTCGCTGGCTCATTTTCCAAACTATCGGTAATGACTCCTCGTCTTCATTATTTTGTTTTTCAGTTGGTGTCCTCTTTTTAGTTGCATGAACCTCTTCAGCGATAAATATATTCCTCTATCGTTCGCTCTCATTTTTTTCAGTGACCTTGACTAAGAAATCAAATTCCTTGTCCTTGCAAGATATCATTTTTTTTCTATAGTGTGGCGACTTCTCTTTTTCCTATTACATTGAGAATAATATTAGTATTTTTTCTGTAATAAAATTAATTTAGTATCACTATTCCAAAAAAAATTCCTTGTCGTCAACTGATTCTTTGTATTTTTTGATGTCACAATCTATTAGTGTTTCTGTCTCATTAAAAAGAACAAATGTTGCTTAATTCTCACCATCATTAACTTGTAACCTCAGAATGTACTTGAAATTGTAAGTTAAGTCTTAGTCATCTTATTTTATGTCTAACTCCTAACCTGGCGCCGCGGAGCAACCTCGTCGTCACAAAGCTTGATAGCAGCGTAGGCGGCGCCGCCGGCAATGGCCCCAAGTGTGGGGGCTACCAGGTAGACCCACAAGTCCTTGTAATTTCCTGCAGCTATTGCTGGACCCACACTCCTCGCAGGATTCATGGAAGCTCCACTTGATGGCCTGCCACGTAAAAAAAAAACAATAATCAAAATAATTTTACGATTTCGTCTACCACAAAATTCCTAATTAAATCACCAAATTATTTTTGGATGTTCACGTCATTGAGGTCACTAAAAATCAAACTAATTTCACTATTTAAAGAATGAGTAAAAATCAAACTAATTTCACTATTTTAAAAATGAGAAAAAGTTGTATAATTGATAAGAGCTCTAAACCATATTTTAGTGACATGTGTGAGTTTCGTGTTCCAATTTTTACGACTATCCAACCTTATGGAAGGGTGAATTGATTATTTGTAAAAATAGTACGGATAAATTAACTGTCGATCATTTTTTTTTTCACAAGAAAATATAGTATGTTTACATAATTTTATGATTGTATACCGTTATTATCAACAAAATGAAAAAAAGAAAAGAAAGAAGAAGTTAATTTTGAAAAACAGAAAAAGGTAGAGTAGGATGAGATCGACGGCGACCGTTATGTTAAGTAATGTACCTACCCAGCAATAAGAATGTCGAGCATAACTGTGCCTCCAACTGCAATTCCCGCTAACTCCCCTACCTATATATACGTATTATTCAAATAATATAATTAACACAAAATTAAATAAATAAACATACGCATATATAAATTAATCAGATCTATAGTATTTTAATAGTGATTAATCCAATCAAATATATATGGACAATTACATAAATTATTCCATCCATTTCGAATAAAATGATATCGTTTCTTTAATAAAGCATTCTAATTAATGAACAATGACCAATTTGGAGTCTGTATGAGAATTGCTAAAATGTAACTTTTTTAAGTAGGAGGGAATAGTAAGGGAATAATGTGGTGATTATACTTACAGCGCGAGTATCAGTGGCAACAGCGGTGATAACAAACATGAGATTAAAAGTCATGAGGAATTCGAGGGCAAAAGCTTGGGCAATGGTTACAGAAGGAATCGTGACACCACCGGACAAGTACGGATGGAAAACACCCTTAAGGGCGAAAGAGGCGCAAATGGAGGCAGAGACTTGGGCGGCGATGTAGGCGGGGACATGGATCCAAGGGAAGTAGCGCAGTGCTGCAAAGGCAAGGGTGACGGAAGGGTTGAGATGAGCGCCAGAGATGTGGCCGATGGATAGAATTATGATCATCACTGCCAGCCCAGAACATGCTGCATTTCCAATCAGGGTCTCTGCATGATCGTATTTTTGGTCTACTATAGGTCCTGCTGCCGCCGCGAATATCAAAATGAAGGTTCCCACAAATTCCGCACCTACCTATTAACACTTTTCTATCGGTTTTAAATTTTCAACTTGATTAATCAATATCAAGAAGGAAACATGTACTGTACAATATTAATTATTAGATATGCTAGCATTTTATTGAAAAATGTTGAGTTTTGGCTTTAAATAATAGAAAAAATCATATTATTATAAGGGGTCAAGAGTTATGTGAACGAAAACGTTGATCGGGTAGAAATTTTTATAGCACAAAAAACCATGGAAACATGGTGGAATGTTTTTCTTTTTTTTGTTTGTGGAGGTAGACATCACTGCCAAACCACATAAATCTTCTTCTTTTTTCTCTTTCTCATTTTACCTAAATTATAATTATTCAAAGCACAAAGGACTCGGGACTGTAATCTAATGAGCATTTCACAAAGGACTCGAGACAGTAAATTTTGAGTGCAAGTCTCTTGGTCTACGTATTAATCTATGTCAAAAATAAAATAAGTAAACAACATTTTTCTTATAAGATTTCTTTTGATAAATTCTCTAATCCTAGTCTAATCCATCGAAAAAATAATTTCAATTAGAAGGGGAAATGAGATTGAGATGATTTTAAGGGATATGGAGCCAAAGAGTATGTACCTTGCGGGTGAGAGAAACATCAACTGCAGGAAAATCAGTAAAGCATGTGTGAGGTTGACCCTCCTCCCTGGTTACTGGCCAGCACGTGCCTCTCGACATCGGCTGCCGATCGTACGACAGTGACTCCACCCTCATCGACGTGAAAAGTGGCCCTCCCGGAGTGTTTGGGGCCGACACAGCCGGCAACGTTCCTGCCTCTGGTTCCGCCATGGATCCTTTTATCTTTTTTGTTCTTTTACCACAAAAAATACAAATGCAGTCAATGGCCATCAACGCATAACCCTTCAAGCAAACGAGAAGTTATCAGTAGTACTATTGCGCGTCAATGGGCGGTTTCATATAATAGATTAAATATAATTTGAATTTTAAAAAAAATTATCTACTCAATGAATTCTATGATTAGGGAATAATTTTCTCCAACAACCCCTCTTGCCCATAAAAATAAAATTAATAGTAATAGTAATTATAATTATAGTATTATTATTGTTGTTAATTATTATTATTATTATTGGTTATACCTTCTACCAAGTTTCTTCCTCGCCAAGTCAATTTGTTTTATACTGTGAGTTGCTTTAAAATATATGTTAGGTTAATTCTTTGTGTTTTTTTTAAAAGAAAATTAGATACGAACACGTCACAAGCACGATACACCAATTGACTTTATATTTTTTTTAAATCCATTTTATGTGCACCTTTAACTTGTGATTCTTTAAAAAGTTATCAAAACTTATAGTCACTTTCTCTCACTGCCACATCAGCTTAACACCCACGCGCTCACAGCAGGGGATTATTCAGGGTGTTAAAAACTTTCTCTCCCTTCCACATCATTTAATCATATACCCTACCATATTTTTCATTTCTTTTTCTTATTAAATTTATAATTACTATAATAATTACTTTTTATAATATAATAAATAATATATTTTTAATATAAATTATTATGAAAAAAAGCATTTAAAAAAGAAGAAAATGAAAAAAAGTATAAAAAACTTTGATTTTTTTTAGTGTCCAAATAATACAAACCTAGTCTCAATTTATAGATCTCAAAAAATTAAAAATAATGGTATATTTTTTATAAAATTATTTTCAGTATTTATTATAAAAAAATCCATTTATAATAAAATGAGGGGAAAAGAAAAAAATAAATAAAGTGACAGCCCTGCAGCGCGCGCGTGGCGCGCTGCCACTGGCCGATGTGGGGAGCTGTCAGTTTAATCCGGGTATCAAAATTTGATACCCGGACGTGGGGAGCTGGCTTTTAACACCCACTTGCTCTCCTGCTGTGCGTATTGCTCCCCATCTGCTCTCCTTTTGCTACCCTGCTGTGGGTAGCCTAAGAGTATTTATAAAATGGGAAATAGCTTAAAGCACCCCTGTACTATACTCGAAAACCAAAAACCTCCCCTCTCCTTCAAAAACTCCTATACACCTGCCCTGTACTACGTTGACCGAGCAAAGCAAGTTCTCCGTCCACTTTGACCAACGGACCGTTAGTGTTGACCATTTACTTTAATTAAAATTTTCAAAAAAAATGTAAAAATTTCATAAAAAATATAGAAACTTCTAAAAAAAATCTAAAAAATATTTAAAAAATGTAAAAATTCACAAAACATCTCAATTTTTTTTTAAAATGTAAAAAAATATAAAAAATGTAAAAATTCACAAAAAACATATATTTTTTTTAAAAAAACCTAAAAAATGTAAAAATTCACAAAAACATTAATAAACCTAAAAATCCAGAAAAAATGTAATAATTCCAAAAAAAAATCTAAAAATTCCAAAAAAATCTAAAAGTTTACAAAAATATATAAAAAATGTAAAAAATAAAAGAAAAAGAAAAAATCCACAAAAAAATGTAAAAATTCAGAAAAAATGTAAAACATCTAAAAAAAATGTAAAAATCCATAAAAATATATAACATCCTGAAAAAAATATAAAAAATGTAAGAATTCACAAAAAAATGTAAAAATCTAAAAAAATCGTAAAAATTCAAAAAAAACGTAAACAATTCAAAATAATTCATAAAAAATACAAAAATATAAAAAATTTAATAATTAACCTAAGGAATTGCTTATTTCTTTTGAAATTTTTACATTTTCTTTTGGATTTTTATGTTAATTAATTGTTTTTGGAATTTTTACATTATTTTTTGGATTTGTTACATTTTTTTGGATTTTTAGGTTAATTAATTTTTTATGAATTTTTATATTTTTTTTGGATTTTATGGGTTTTTTTGGATTTTTTACATTTTTTATGAATTTTTACATTTTTTTTGTAAATTTTAAGGTTTTTTTGCAATTTTTATATATTTTTTTGGAATTCTTACATTTTTTCTGTATTTTTACATTTTTTTTAGATTTTTTAAAAAAATTTAGATGTTATTTGTGAATTTTTACATTTTTTTTAAATTTTTTAATTAAAGTCAACGGTCAACACTAACGGTCCGTTGGTCAAAATGGACGGAGACCTTACTTTGCTTGGTCAACGTAGTACAGGGGAGGTGTATAGGAGTTTTTGAAGGATAGGGGAGGTTTTTGGTTTTCGCGTATAGTATAGGGGTGCTTTAAGCTATTTCCCCTTTATAAAAACGAAGACCCTTGTGATGTGATGTATCGATATAGTTGCTACCATTGTAAAAGATATAAAAAGAAAAATGAAAGATAAGCTCTAACCCAAATGAAAGATCATCTTATTTTATGTTTAAAATAATTAAAATTTTAATTTGTTTCGAATTACCTTGCAATTGTTTCAACGCAATTGTTACACCTGTCACATGTTGCTTGACCATCACCTATGTCAAATACTTTTTTTTCAGCACTTTTTACATGATTCATACCAAGGTTGTTTTTTATTGATCACTTCGGTCATAGTTGTTGTCAGGACATAAATAATACTCCCTCCGTCAAAAATTACTTGTCATTTTTACTATTTGCACGCATATTAAGGAAGTCGGATGATTCACTATCTGAGATAATTTTTTCCCGAATTTTTTCTCGGACGTACGTTAAGGATTAACGTCCGTTAGAAAAAAAGTACGGAATTTTTTTGGGTCAAATAGTGAGTCATCCGGCTTCCTTGAAATGCGTGCATGAACAGTCCGCGACAGTTAATATTTGACGGAGGGAGTAAGAGTTAATGTTAGTTTTTTCATTTATGCTCATAACTAATTATTTTGCTTTATGGTTAGTACTTGTTGCTTTGATGAAACAATTTTGTTAGCAATTTGTTCTACAGTTATTTTGCTCGCATTGTCCATTCTCTTTGAAGGTGATTTGATTATCTTCCGGGTATTTTCTTGTTGAGTATAGGTCAAGATGTGATTTATAAATATTTGTAAGGTTAAATGGAAAAAATAATAACTAAAATAATGGATAATGGTAAAATAATCTTATATTATATTTCATATATATACATATATTCTTACCATTGTCGGATTTTGTAACCTTCTTCCAATATGACTAACATATGAACGTGTGACATTCCCCTTTTCTGAAATTTAATAACATGAACATGTGCAGTTACTTTTCCAAATACTTGTTTTCTTAATAACTTGATCTTTGAGATCTTGAACTTTTGCTCGAAAGACCCTCACAACTAAATCAGGACGGTCCTGTGCAAGTTCCCCTTCTGTAAGCTGATCTTGAATCTCTTTCCAATCTGGATTGCATATCATAGTAATAAACAAATCATGCTTCCCAAAATGTTGGACCAACGATATCAAATCAAGGTATTGTAGTCGCATATCTCTTGGCCTCCAACAAAAGAGGCGGAAAGGATTAACCTTTTTCCCACTTCACTTCCTCTGGTTTCTCCTGACATTACACTATCAGCAATACCTTGGTACAATTCAGATCGATTTTTTGCTTGTTGATGATGGTTGTCATACTTTACACCAAATCATGTAAACCCAAATACACTGTTATATTTTTTAATCTTTTTACGAAACTCTTTCGCTTCTTCCGATTGTGACGTATAAAGTTCTAGTAAATCATCATCATAATGTGTGTGCGCCAATTTAACTTGTCCATTTTGACAATAAAATATTTGTGGTTCGAGCTGAAATCTTTTTGCACCACAATAGTTACAACTGGGAACATCCTTTAACGTATGTAGAGATGAAACAATGGTTCAACTTCTATATGTCCTGCATATTAAAACAAACAGAAGATTTATTATATAGTTTAGTATTAGTCACTCCGAATTAAAACAAATAAAAGATTTATTATATAGTTTAATATTAGTCACTCCGAATGATAGCATCGATGCGCATGTATATGGGAGATAGGATGATAGTAGTAGTACATAGATGAATTAAAACAAAGCCCAAAATTATATATATATATATATATATATATATACTTCAGGCTTTAGAAAGAGAGAGGGGTTTAATAAGTAGATTAATTAATTTAAAAGTATATTAATATATATAGGAATCGAACTAAAGAAACCGAAACAAAATGCTACTCAATCGAATTCCAAGTCTTGTACAAGTCCTTACGATAACTTAGAAATCTTGTTCCCGTCATGATTAGTGAATATTAGTGAATTCAAGTCCTAATTCATGAAGAAATCTAATATTAAGCCCTATAAATATGTAAGCTGGTTGGCTGCCTACCTCAAAATTCATCAAGTTAAATCTCTATTCGGTTATCAATTACTAATCAAAATTGATTCGGTTCTAATCAACTTTTTGTCATGGCTTTGAAGAATCATAGTGTAGCAATCTTTAATAATGGTGATTCTTTAGGCTTTGGAAATCGGCAATCGTCTGCAATTCAAAGAGAGAGGAGTTTAATATGTTACTGTGGTTATTGTTCAGTCTTTGGAAATCGGCAATCGTTATTAATCAAATAAGTTAATAGGGAGGTTAATTAATTGAACAACTTAATTAATTAAAATATATTTACTAAATTATTGTTTAAAAGTCTATTACACTCTTAAGTTTTTTAATAATTTAAGGGTATAATAGTAATTTAAAGAAATAAAGCCTTTCGTGTGTTTAAAAGTCTATTACACTCTTAAGTTTTTTAATAATTTAAGGGTATAATAGTAATTTAAAGAAATAAAGCCTTTCGTGGTTTTTATATAGTATAGACGAAAATATTAACACTTACAAAACTTATATGATCATATATGATTGAGTTCTATCTCCAAGTTTATTCTTTATTTGTTTAAATAAATAATTAACAATTAAATACACTTTAATACTCTCGTATGTGACTGAATGAAACTATATGTGTCATGCGTGTATGAGAACTATAAGCATTATTAATTCATTAAACAAGGATTAATATGAAGAATTAAATTTCCTCTTCAGAAAAAAAAAACATTAATTAACAGAAACTCGGAATGCAAATTGGTAGGGTTGTTCATCGGTTAACCGAAACCGAAATCTGAAATTTTGAATTTTGGTTAACCGAACTCCCTGAAATTGCTAACTAAAACCGAACCGAAATTTTTAGAAACCAAAATTATTTCGGTTAGGAAGTTCGGTTAATTTCAAAACCTTTTTTTTTTTTTTATTTCATTGATTTTGCCATAACCACTTCATAATCATCATCATTCTTATAACCAGAAAACAAGATCTGAAATGCTTACAAATGCTTGAAAAATAACAAGAAAAAATGCAATATTTGTTTACCTTCAACAGGCCGATTTAAACCATATCACACAATGTTAAAAAGTTTCAAAACAAAATTATACAAAAATAAATAAATAAAATCAGCAAGTATATATCCATTGAATTGAAATTTGAAACAGAAAGAGAAGAAGCCAGTAGTATTAACAGGCCCAACAGTTGCTTGCTTGTAAAGCCCATAGAGGATGAGCTTATCTGCAAGACTGCATATTCGTTGAACTCTTCCTGCAAACAAATTTAAAGCGCGAACCCATCACAAATAATAAAAATCATCATCAATTTCTATATTATAAAAATAAACAAAAATGAAAACCCAGATTGCAGAGAAGAAGAGTAGAGAGATCTACGAAGAAGGTAGGGAGATCTGCGAAGAAGAGAGATCTGCGAAGAAGAGTAGACTACAGAGATCTGCAAAGAAAGTTCGAGAGAGGATGAGGGAATGAGAATGGCATTTCAGTAAAAACAAATACCTATATAGTGGGTAAGGAAAAGTTCGGTTAATTCGATTAACCAAACTTGTATTTATCCAAAATCGAAACCAAACTGTATTAAATTTCAGTTTTTGACTATCCGAAACTGAACAAGTAAAATTCTGGTTTTGAAATTTCAGTTTTACAAATCGGTCAAAATAAGAACTTCCTCTTGTAATGAAACCGCAATACCTAATTAATTAATTCAATAGATGAAACTTGAGCACGAACTCTACTATTTTATCATCCCCAAACAACCCGTGTAATGTAAAATGTCAGAAAAAATTATTAAGTAAAACTTAATTTATATTCAAATGGTCGAGCTGCTCGAGCCAATAATTAGAGAATCAACCATTTTTTATTTATTTTTTCCATAATAGGGACTAATGGTTTAAACTGAAAAAAACAAAATTAGGTGGGATTTACTAGTATTTAGACATAGCTAATTAAACATGTGTTTTTAGATTTTGGCGTTACCTCACGTTCATAACCTTCTCTTAGTAGGGTTCGACACTAAGTTCTTAATCAGGACAAAAAAATCCTGCACCCATAGGAGCAGGAGAAGTTATTAGGTAGTTTTTGAAATACTTAATACATGGTGCACCCACTTAAAAAAATACGGAATCTATTATTAATTTATTTTAAAAAAATTGAGTATGGCCTATATATTTAAATTTGTTCCAATCAAAATTAAATGAGTGCACCATACTACATTTTTTGCTTTACGTTTTTTATTATTATTTATATTTACTTTGCCTTGTTTTTTAGTAATCAAGAAGATATTTAACTATTATTTCTATTTTATGGCACATATATATCTAGGGGTGATAATTTTTATATGTTTCAGTATATCCATTTTGGCCGTCGCATTGGGGTTGTAATTCGAAATGCAACTTTCAGTTTTTTTTTCACGCCGTCAACGACTTCAAACGGACGCTGTCAATATCTCGGTTTGAATTAAGGCAATGGAGTAAAACAATTTGGTAAATAATAGTTAGGAACCAATAGCAAAAAGCCACCTGGGGCTGCAGCTAAATTCCTGCTCCGAAAATTTTGTCCAATTAATTATTTCGTTTTTAATTAAGTAAATAAAAAGTTAAATCGGGTAATTGATTTGTTGTTGGTTGTAATTGTAAAGTGAGGTTTTAGTTTAGAGTATCTAAAATTCTGCAAATTATATACCACAAATGAGAAAAGAAAAGAAAAAAATTAGCAAGCGAAGAACCCTCTTCTTACTATTTTTAAACCTTTAACCCACCTATAAAAATTATCCTTTTTTTTTTATCTCCATCAAACACCAAGCACATCCACCAACAAAAATCTAAGACCAGAATAATCCTCCTACAAAATGGGTAGATACATTTTCCTAATTCCAATCGCAATCCTTATTGTAGCAGCTTCAACAGTAACTTCTGACGACAAAACTCCAATTCCTGCCAACAGGAATGACCTTAACAAATGGTTTCAGGCCAATGTCGGGTCGTTAGGTTCCCGGAAAGGTACCCTGAATTCCACCCTGGCCACGGCGGAGGCGAATCCAAAGACCATTAAGGTCAGGAAGGATGGGAGTGGGGATTACAAGACATTAACGGATGCCATAAAAAACATCCCGACAGGAAATAGCCAGAGAGTGATTATTGACATCGGTCCTGGAGTTTATCAGGAAAAACTTACAATTGACAGGAGCAAACCTTTTGTGACATTACGAGGCTCCACAGGAAACATGCCTACCCTGACGTTCGGCGGCACGGCTAAGCAGTATGGAACCGTTTACAGTGCCACATTGCAGGTCGATTCCGATTTCTTCACTGCCGTGAATGTCATTTTTAAGGTATGAACTCTAATCTTTTGGGATTCTAAGAGATGGATATGGAAATGGAATTAGGATTTCTTTTTCCTCCCTATTAATTCGTAGTAAAATGGTCTCAGTTAATTTGTGTTTGGTTTTCATTTTGGTCAGAATTCTGCGCCGAGGCCGGATGGGAAGATGCAGGGAGCTCAGGCGGTGGCGATGAGGATTGGTGGAGATAAAGCTGCATTCTATAATTGCAGGTTTCTAGGATTTCAGGATACTTTGTGTGATGACAAGGGAAGCCATTTCTTCAAAGATTGTTACATTGAAGGCACCGTTGATTTCATTTTCGGAGACGGAAAGTCTCTCTATTTGGTAATAATCTTGCACACATCTCTTCTCATCTAACTCCCATCTAATCTTCCAAATTAAAATCGATACCAAATCTTCATTGACAGTCAGGAAAAAAACTAATATGGTATAATTAGTACAACTCCATGTACTGAAAATTTTCTCTGAAGTTATTTTGTACAAATAAGCTATATTAGTACTGATTTAGCGCAATTCGGGACGTGAATTCAAATCCCAGATCGAACTAAATCAGTACTGCGATATTAATGCAGAATACGGAGTTGTATCCAATAGCAGATCAAGGGTTGACGGCTATAACGGCTCAAGCTAGAGGAAATGAGAATGACGACACAGGATTTTTGTTCGTGCATTGTAAGGTGACCGGTAAAGGGAGTGGGGCGTACTTGGGGAGAACGTGGATGGAAATGCCACGTGTGGTGTTCGCCTACACTACCATGAGCAAAGTTGTTAACTCCGCCGGGTGGTTCGACAACTTTCATCCTGAACGTACTAAGTAAGCTTTTAATTTCATCGTCTCTTTTGCTATTTCGGCAAGAGATTACTACTATCACTCTAGTATCATCAAACCCTTCATCTAAAAAGAAAACATAATATATGCGGTTTTTTTCATTGAATCTACGGTAGGGAATCCTATTTTTTTTATAATTTAATTAATTTCCATTGTAATAGAGATTTTAATTAAGAAATTAATATTTGAATTCCGACGTTACAGGAAGGCATTTTTTGGAGAATACGGGTGTACTGGAGAAGGTTCGAATCCTAATGGCAGGGCCAAATTCACCAAGATGCTAAGCGAAGGCCAAATACAACCCGCCCTTAACCTTGGCTTCATTAAGGGTTCGGAGTGGCTGCTTCCTCCTCCTCAATAAGCCCAAAAATCACACATTTTTATTAGCGAATGTTATCTTATCGCTGCAGCTGCTGCTGCTGCCGCCAATTAAGCCAGTTCTTGTTGTTGTGCAACTCACAACTTTGAACAATTGTAACAATTAATGTATCCCAGCTCCAATTCTTTCCCAATTTTTTTCTCTCCTACTCATTTTTAAGCAAGAGATTATTTTCGTTTAGGATTATTATAAGATGTGAAAGGCATGAGTTGAACAAGTCTTTTATCATTGCATTTCGCTTTCAATTAACACGAGTTCCTACATTATTGTTGTTTAATATCTACTAGTTAGACTACCCGAGCGATGCCTCGAACAACGACCCGAAATAAGCATTAAAATAGGTCAAATATGCAATAAATAAATATTATAACTTCACATTTGTAACTCACTTTTATAATTTATAATATAAAAATTTCTATTATTCTTCATTTTATAATAAAATTAATATTATTTTTCAAATAGAGATTCTTGAAGAGGTTAATAATAATAAATGTTTTTAATAAATTAAAATCTAAATTCATATGTTACATATTTATTGGAAAAAAGAGAATAAATGGTAATTCGTAATTAGGAAAATACAAAAGCACATCATTATCATAAGGTACCACTAGTTTTATGATCCGAAAAAACCAATTTTATTGAACAAAAAAATTTATTAAGCGAATCGAACCGATCTGATAAATGAATTTAAAAACATCACATTTTGAATTCACTTTTGTAATTTAATATATAAACGTTTCTATTATTCTTCATTTTATAATAAAATTAATACTATTTTTAATAAAGATTTTTGGAAAGGCTAGTAATAATAAATGTTTTTCAAAAAAAATTAAATTTCAATTCATTGTATATTTATTGAAAAAAAGAGAGTAACTGGTAATCATAATTAGATAAAATGCAAAAGCAAGAAAAATCGATTAACTGAACCAATCCGAATTAATAGGGTACTCGGTCAAAAGAACACTCGATTAAATTTGGTCAAAAAATAAACAGCCTGAACTGAACCGATAGAATTGAGTGCTCGAACAGAGAATGTAAATGAGTTGGGTTGGTTTGTAAATGGGCCGACTAGCCTCTTTTTTTACTTTTAACTAAACTATCACTCACTTAGAGAGGGCTAAAATTGTAAAACTACTTTTATTTTGATGATTGGTGTTTTGATGGCAAACTTTTAAATATTTTGGATTTGTGTAAAAAAAATATTATTTTGGAAATTTCTAAAAATTGAAGATACTTTCTACTTTTTTCAGAATTTTTAATTGATTTAGTTTTTATGGATATGTAGAAAATTTTAAATATATTCTGATTTTATTTTTGGAATTTCCAACACTATAATTTTTTTTAAAATTTATGAAAAAAATAATTTTAAAATGAAATTAATCAATTGGATCTATTAAGAAACAATATTACTTGAAAAAAATGAAAAATTTAGAGACCATAAAAATTAATTAATGGAGGCCAAATAACACTGTTTATCAAATTTAACTGAAAAAATTGAATGCTTGAGAGCCATTTGGATTAATGGAAAAAAATTTGGGGCTAAACTGGTTTACAAACTAACATTGGGTGCCAAATTGATGTCCTACTCTAACATTATCTTAAGGGAAATACAAAGAAACCGTACTAAAAAAAATACCAAAAAATATACTGATAACAATTGATGAAACACCAAAGGTACATTTGTATTCTCACCCAAAGTCAAAGCCGGATCCCTGTAGACCTTGACTGGCGACGGCACCCGACTACCGCCTGCGTTAGGCCGAGGAATCCTAGGATGGTCGACATCAGCGGAGGGGACCCACACGGCGTCTTCCTATCCCAGACGGCCCCGACAACATATCACTGGCGATATCTCGTCAGCGATATCCCATCCGGCTGACGTATGCTGACGTCATCTTGAGCGTTATCTTCCTTCGCTAACGCCCACCCCTAGGGTAACACCATTTCTCTTGCTTATAAATACCACTCATTTCTAGATCAAAATGTAAGATAAAAAATTCTCTACCCAAATTTCTGCCAAATTTTACAGCCATACTAACTTAAGCATCGGAGTGTCTACGCCGGAGCCCCCCCTCCGGCGCCTTGCAGGTACGACGGGCCGCCACTACAGTGATTCCAGACGCCCATAATCTCTACCCCACTTCTACAGAAGTCTGAATCTTATCATATACCAATAAGTTAGCTCCAATACAACCTAAGGGTATTAATGTAAAACTACTTTTTACGACCATTGTCTTAATTAACTAAAGTGAGAGACAATTATGTAAGTTTAAAAGGTAACTTTAGAAAAATTCCCCTACACATTTCTAATTCTATTTACTAGACTTAAGTGAGGGTAGATTTGTATTTCTACTTTGAGGCCTTAAAAATATAATTACTCTCGTTCATCGTCAAAAATAATATTGAGTCAATACTAACACATAGAACAAGCATTAAAAAGGATAAGAAAGTAATTTTAAGAACTCAGTATACTCCTTTTAAAGTAGTTTTATATGTGGTTTTTTCACCATATCATGATTGTTAAACTTGTTGGTGTTTAATTTTTTTTATTTATACGCTAATTTTGGTTTGCTAGCAGTGGTGGATCCAGCCCATGGCCAACGCGGCCCAATAAAAAAAATTACTTTAAAAGTTTAATAAAAAATCATCCTTTATTAATCAATAGAATTTGGGGTGCAATGGTAGTGCGTTTGACTCCCGTCACTAAAGATCTGTGGTTTGAATCACATCGTACTCAAACCCCATTTTAAATTTTTTGACTTGTTTTTAATGTTCACAAGAGAAAAAAACCGGGGTTCAAACCAGTGACTTTAGTGTGAGAAAATGTGGCAACCAACTATACCACACATACATGGTTGATAAACAATAACTTAAATAATCCATATATTGTATGAATTCAAATTATAAATAGACTAAAATTGGTAATTGTGATCGCATTAATTAACTTCAAATTATATTATGTTCTCGATATATTAGTATTTGTCAAACCTAATTAACAATTATAAAAAATACATAAATTGTATGAATTCTAATTTAATTTTTTTCTATATTGTCTTATTTACTTATTTACCACACACATACTTATTTACTTTTGGGTTCATACTTATAAATAGACTAAACTTGGTAATTGTGATCGCATTAATTAACTTCAAATTATATTATGGTCTCGAGGTATTAGTGTTTGCCAAACTTAATTAACAATTGTAAAAAATACATATATTGTATGAATTCTAATGTATAATTAATTTTTTTCTATATTGTCTTTTTATTTATTTTTTTGTTAAGTTTATCTAAATATTTATTATTTAGTGGCGAATACAAATACTCTAAAAAAAAAATTCGGGGGCGCTGCCCCTGAACTCCGCCTCCCCTGAATTCAATTCCTGGATCCGCCACTGTTTGCGAGTCAATATGCGATAAACAAAACATTTTGGTTTGACAATTCAATGCGATAATTCATTTAGGTTGGCTGATTTTTCTAACATTATTTTCAATTTTTCTCCTAATAATTTGAATAAATTAGTTTGGTGTGGGGTTCAGTTTATTTATTGAGTTGGATTCTTATAATTATGTTAATAGATATCTAAATAGGAGTAATTTAATTGAAAGAGTTTATTATTTTAGTCAATCACACTTTATTTATCAAGATGATCCTTTTTAAATCATAAAATGTTACGTAAGTTATGAGCATGAAAGATTTGTGAGTTATCAAAACCGAACCGAATAGTTTATGATTCATCGATTTTTTAGTTCAACCGAGTTTAATTGGGTTGAATTAGATTGTGTATTAGAATCGTTCATACATCGAACTATTTAATTTATTAAAAATATAATACACATACAAATTTATACATATTTTTAATTATAATAAATAACATAACTTACTAAGTTTGTGTTAAAAAAAACTTAGACATATAATAATTAATAACAAGTGTCATAAGTAACTTCATGGTTTTCTTCTATAGGTCATGAATCAAACCATGAAGCGAAAGTAACTCAAATAAGTTGAAATAATAACAAAAAAAATGACGAGTTGGCAACCGCAAGAATGAATTGGTGACGGGATAAGTGGCAACAACGACCAATTCCTTAAAGCTTTTATTTTAGTCATTTAGGGCATAGGAAATGTTGAGTAAGAACATATTTGTTATATTGTGTGTTTCTTTTTTAAAAACTAATACACTAAAACGACACTTTTTACACCAAAACAACGTCGTCTGGTGAATTATTTTTTTTTAAAAAAATAATCGCATAAACTGAGTGGTTTACATCAAACCGTCTGGTTTACATAAAAACCGACCGATTTAATGGTCGAATTCGATTTTTTTACATTTGAGATCTATTAGGTTGAATGGATCTGATTTTTTTTGTAATTCTCGATCTTTTCAGTAGAACCGACCGATCCTATCCAAATTTTATAACTATGACTTGTGGCACTCAAGTGGCTTGATAGTGGATTGCATCTAATCCTCCATCACAATTATGTCCATCACAAAATAATATTTTTCAACCCAAACACAGGCCTCAAATCTTTCACGCATTAAAACCATGTGCCAGAAGAAGAAAAAACGTTTTGAGGAAAATTCTACACTACTCAAAAATGTCATATTAAATTTACTTTTTTATTTATGTAATTGGTAAAATTTACTACTCTTTCATCCCTCGTAATTATAATAATGTATCCATTTTTAGTGGTGAATCTCATAACTTATATCAACGGTTGTAATTGTGACTTGTCATCCCAAGCGTAAAACACACTCCTTCATTGACATTAATAAAAGATTATTATAGGTAAATTTATAATTAACTCTTTAAAACTAATCATTATTGTGGTTAAGTTTCAAGCTGAATTTATCCTAAACTCTATTTTTTAAATATAAAATCTTAAATTCTTTGAACATTATTATCATCAAGTTCAGGGTAGTTAAACTCATGAGTCAAATTCTTAAATTTTACGAGTTTACGAGTTTGATTCCTTTCAAAGAGTTAATCAAACTCGTAAACTCGGACATGAAATCTAAATCTGCTCAAATCCGGGTGAAAACTTAATTTGACTCAGTAAACACCTAGTGAAAGCGAGTTTATGGAAATGATGATTAAAAAAAAAGCGGCACAAAACGATGACGTTTCATTGAGCAAACGACGCCGCTTCATTGAGTAAACAACGTCGTTTAATTTTAGGGATTTATTAGCTAACTTTTTCCTCTCCCTCGACCTCTCTGACTCTTACTTTCAACCAGCAGCAGCAACCAAACTCCCCCCAAAAATTCTCAACCTTGACCACCATCGTCAGCCACCACTATCTGCCACTTTGGATTTGAAGATTCTTCAAGAAACCAAGAGATAAATGATGGTGATAGTTTAATGGAGAATTAAGAGGATGATATGCTTTAGAGCCTCAACCAAGTTTTAATCTATTTTAGGATTACCTAATATTAACTATTAAATTTGAATTTAATTATGTGTTAAATTTTATATTGGTTTGAACATATAAGTTAATTTTATATATGAACTATGTTTATTATGTGTTTGATTTATAGATTATTGACTAATATTATGTAATATATGTTTATTTCTTATTGTTGCATTTTAGTTATATTATACATTAAAAATTAATTATTTTTGTAAGTTTTGAATGATTAATGATATTTTTTTCGTAAAAACTGACTATATATATATACAAAATTATAATAATAAAATTATTAAAATATGTAAACTATTACTCCCTCTCTTTCCTTTTATATGTCGTTTGGAAATAGTAGGGAGTTTCATCTCTCCTTTTTTTTATTATTTTATTCTTTTTTTTTTTAACTTTACTCCGGGTTTTTAAAGTATCTACAAGCAAAGCCTGAACCACCAAATGCCACCTTCGTTTCCTCCTCCACAGCTCTGAACCACCAAATCACCATCACCATCCCCGGTTGCAATCCAACAACCCAAATTAAAATTTAATCTTTTCTCTCCTAGACCAAAACGCACCCATCTCATGAAATTTCGAACAAAAACACCAAACTTTAATTAAACTGCAACAAAAGCACCAAACTTTAATTAAATCCTTAAATCAATCCCCCTGCTCTTCAACCACCGAGTCGTTCGTAGTCGGGATTGAGAGGGTTGTTCGAGTCGTAGTCGGGATGTCCGATTCTTGCGGTGGTTGAAGTGAAGGGCCATTAGATTTGGGCTTCGGTGGGAGTTGTTGTTGTACAGATGCGCTTCAGTGGTGGTGGTGGCAGGCTTCGGTGGGGGTGGGCTAGGCGGCGACGATAAGGGTGGATTTGGTGAGGGTGAGGCGGAGGAATCCATGGAGGAGGGAAGAGGGCAAACAGTGAAGGAGAGATGGGATGGATTTGGACAGGAAGGAGGAAAGAGCGTTTTTGGTAATTGACTTCTCTCATATGATGAGGTGGCATAAAAATGACAATTAATTGGAAACAAAGAATCCGTAAAAAAGTGTCAACTAAAAATAAATGAAGGGAGTAGAATTTTACGTTTTCGATTTTACCTACTCATTTTGAATTTATTTAAACTCTCGAGTTTAACTAACGTGGTTATCATTATCAATCAATTTAATAGAGGGGGAAAAAGAGTCTTTAAATTGCACAAATGTGTTTGAGAAAACCGTCTTTTAAAGGGCCAAGTGTGACTGATTGATTGGGGCTTTGGACAGAATCCGAGTACTAGTACGGACAAAGGGAAAGAATGACTCATAGCCCGAAATCACCCCGCTTAAATTATGAAAATTACGATTTAACCTTTCTTCCCCCAATCCACAAGAGTCGACCACAGGGCGCGCACACAGTCCATATACACACAACGCAGTTCTTTTTATATTTTTAATAATTACTTTTATTATTACTATTCTTTCTTTTCTCGCAATTTCAACAAAACCCTAAAAAATTCAAGATTCAGCTATCAGCGAGAAAGAAAGGGGTAGCAAGCAAGCAAGAAAGAGGGCAAGAAGCAATGGATCAGGTAGAGCAAGAGCACGAGCACGAGGTTTATGGAGGCGAAATCCCTGAAGAAGAGGGAGAGATGGATGGGGATATCGACATGGCTTCTAGAGCTGAAGAAGATGAGGATCAAGACCCTAACGCTAAGGTTACCTTCCTCTTTCCTCTCTTTCTTAGATTTTACCGTTTTAGTTCGGTTTAGCTGATTTGCTTTGGTTGATAGGATTTGGAGGATATGAAGAAGAGGCTCAAGGAGATTGAAGAGGAAGCAGGTGCGCTGCGTGAAATGCAGGCTAAGGTTGAGAAAGAGATGGGCGCTGTTCAAGGTGCGTACTCGAAAGTTTTTTAGTTAGTTTGCTTTCCATACACTTGGGGGATCTGGTATTTTGTGGGCTGGTGATAATAACAAGAACTGAACAAGTTTCCTTTTTTTTGCCAGTTTGTAATTTGCGAGGTACCTGACTTTTTCATTTTAAGGGTTGGTTGATGTGCTCGTTTATGGTATCTATTAGTGGTCATCGGCTGCATTCTTCGTGTTGTGTCTGTAATTTTGGTTAATTTTGGGGGTTAGTTCTGGACTAGAAGGACACTGGTTGTCTTGGGGGGGAGGAGATTCTGTATGCATGATTGTGTTTGTTGATTCTAACTTTAGTATCATATATGTACTGACTCTTGCGTTTGAATATGGAGATGATGTTGTCTTTTGCTGAATTGTTGCTATCTTTAGCTCTTATGTTATGCTGGAACTAAATGTTACTTTTGTTGCAAGATTCAATGCTTCATTTAGCTGTAGATTTTATTTTAGTTACTCACTTTTCTTCACCCTTTTTTGTATGCAAATGAAGATTCCTCAGGTGCTTCTGCTACACAGGCTGAAAAGGAAGAGGTGGATTCTCGGTCCATCTATGTTGGCAATGTGAGGGTTTTCCATCCTTTTCTTGTGTTACTGGAATTAATTCGATTTCTTTTTGTATTATGATGTTTTAATTGCACGATGGAATAAATTGTTCCCCATGTTTTTTGCTCATCATTTGTGATTTTACCTCCAGGTAGACTATGCTTGCACCCCTGAAGAAGTACAACAGCACTTTCAGTCATGTGGGACAGTGAACAGGGTGACAATTTTGACAGATAAGTTTGGTCAACCAAAGGGATTTGCTTACGTTGAGTTTGTAGAGGTTGATGCTGTTCAGAATGCTCTCTTACTAAATGAATCAGAACTGCATGGCCGGCAGTTAAAAGTATACATGCTTTTTCTCTTAATTTGCTGTTAATTGCTTTGCTATTTGCATAAAAGGTTACAACTTACAATTGTGTATCTGGTTTATCTCCAGGTATCTGCGAAGCGGACTAATGTTCCCGGGCTGAAGCAATTTCGAGGGAGGCGCCCTAACCCTGCTTTTGGGGGATTCAGATCCAGAAGGCCCTTTCTACCTGCTCCTGCTTTCTATGCTCCATATGGGTACGGGTAAGAACTTGCATATCTTCATCCCATTTTGTTGTCAGGGATACAGAGAAAATACTTGAAATGATTGTTTTGCATTTTCTCTACATGGTAATACCTGGCTACATTTGTTTTTATTCATGTATTTTAAGTCAGACTATGAGAGAGTCTTAAGTTTGCATTACAAAAGTCATCCACTTGTTTTGGTAGTTGTACTTGGGGGTTTAGGAAGATCGATGCATTAAGACAATTCATCTCAGACTGCAGGGATTGCCTATGGTTGTCTTCTTCAGTTTTCACTAGTATTGCAGCAACCTGTAGCTTGTAGGTCTCTTACCATCCACCGATTTATTAGCTGTGAAGTCTTCCTGGTTCCAGTTAGATTACCAGTAGATATTTTGCTCCTCTTACCTGACTAGAGTAAATCAATACTGAAACTTGGGATGGGAATTTCTCAATGAAAGTGATGCTTCTGAGTTCTGCCTCGAAGAACATAGTCTGTCCAGATAGGTTTAGGCTTGCCACTCAAACAACCTTTCATGCTGACTGTTTATATGCCCTTTTATTTCCCCACTTTGATCAGTGTAAATTGTTTTTCCCACTACGCATTTGAATTTCTTCCAGCTGTATGTAATGATCTTTTTTCTCTGTGTTCATCTTTGTTTCACGCAAGTCCTTTTAATAATTGAGTAGCACCTTTCTAATGGAAAAGAGTGCCATTTATTATCGTTATTTTGGGTTTCTTTTCGGGGCGACTCCTCATGTTTCTGATAATGTTGATCTCATGTGCAGAAGGGTTCCAAGGTTCAGGAGACCCATGCGTTACAGGCCATACTAGAACAGTCCGCTTAGTAGTGGCCCCAGTGGTGGCGAGAAGACCCTGTTGGCTGATGGTTTGTGCTGGTCAGATTAATAGTGTTAGTTTAATTGGAGAGGGAACTGCATCGCGGTTAGTATGCAAAGGCTTACGTGATTTTTTTCTCAAATTGATGCTGGCTGGAGTGTTGGATTTGTGTTCATCTAAATCTTGAATTGCTTGCTTTAAAGAGCATAAAGGGTGCTAAGTACTCCAATGTTGTGGAAATGATGTACTGAATCAATGAATATCTTGAACCAAGTTATGCTTTTATAGTTCAGAACTAAAAAAAGAGAGAGCTTCTTCTACAGTCGATTGTCTCGAAATCTGTCACATTTTGTCTTCTCTGGCTCAATCAAGGCAGGTTTGCAGTGTGTTTTTGGGCTTCCCATGTTTGGTTTCTCGAGTGCTAGACGTGCTGGTGCAGAACAAATCATACGTGAACAAGGGTTTTTATTTTTTGCATAACGAAGAAAACAAAGTTGCTAAATTATTACAACGGGATAACCCTTGCTGGCGGTTTTTTTAGTTCCATTATATAGAACAAACTGTACTTGTCCTGATAAACTAATTTCTCAACTTATTTCCTTAGACACAAGACGATGTTGAGACTCTCTATAAAGAGCTTTGACCGTAGAAAAGATATGGATGGTCTTAGAGTCGTACTTACACTTACCGAATTAATAAGGAGAATTAATAAGAAGAATAAGGTTTTGAGTTTAAGCTTCTTTATCTATATTCTTATCCATGTTAATTTTTTTTTGTTGGGAAGAATTCAAATTGATGCTTAAATTTGTTTAGAGTTGTATTAATATCAAGTAGATTTTTGAAGGAAGAGCCACGAGTGGTTGTAGTCATTTATCGTTAATTTAGGTCTCAAATTTAAGCGTGGGGTTGAAGACAATTAGAGTTACATGTAATTATATCGGGAGAGTTACATGCAAAAATGAGATTGCGTGGTGCTAGAGATACAGTACGTAACCTTTTTACTAACTAGTTTACTTAAATGTACACTTGTTAGTTTTATATTCAATTGGAAATTATTTATTTAAATAGAAAATAAAAATGTAATCTAAAAGAAAAAGATAATCCTCAATTATATCTTACTAGTATCTCTAGTATTATTCTTTCCTACTATGATAATGGAAAGATAACACAAAAAAACCGAAAATAAAATAAAAATATTTTTTTTTAAATTTATTATATTATTAACTATTACTCCCTCTAGACTCCAATAACTGTCATTTTACTATTCCAGCATGCATTTCATGGCGACCGGAATAGTAACTATATGATCTCAAAAAATTCTGAATTTTTTTTCAACGAACGTAAAGGATTAATATACGTTGTAAAAAAATTCGGACTTTTTCGAGATTATATAGTTACTATTCCAGCCGTTTTACAAGGCGGCCGGAATAGTGACAAATGACAATTAATATGGGACGGAGTCACGGAGGGAGTATTATAATACCACGGTGAACTACTCAATACTTGTCCGAGATAAAGAAAAGATGTAACCCTCTCCAGTCTCGTCTTTCCAAGAAATTAACAAAAAAGATTAGGACTAGGTCATAATCGGGAAAAAAGAAACAACCAATGAAGCCCAATTTAAGCCCAAAAGAAATTGATGGGTGGGCTCTTGACAGCAGCTTAAGGTTTGTTTCATCACGACGAGATTCACCCCTCCATGTATTTATTCGCTGAGCTCCGTTCTCCGATCTTTATCTTTCTTCTGCCCGATTTGATTTTCTCTGCACCACCACCACTCCTCGGTTGAGGCAGTCCCCTGCTTCCTCAACTCCACTCCTCTTCAAGGTTTTGAAAGAATCTACCTTGTGTCACCCAATTTTTCATTACTATTATAGCTAAACCGCCGATGAGTTCCTCTGCCGACACCGACGTCGCCTCCGACAGTCCTTCCAGGTAAGCTCTCCCTTTTCCTTATTTTGTACGGAATAGTGACTCTTTCGAATGAATGTTGCTAGTTGCTTCCCTTTTTATTCCAGCCCAAAGTGCGTGTATAAAGACCCCGACGATGGGCGCCAACGGCTCTTACTGGAATTGGAATTCGTGCAATGCCTTGCAAACCCCACCTACATCCATTGTACGGGGCTTAAAGAAATTATTCCCTTTTCTTTTTCATCTAACAGAATTGGGTGCTCATGTTCACTTACTCGCTGGTTGTAAATTTATGTTTTTTTTTTTTTCCATGTAGACTTGGCTCAGAATCGTTATTTTGATGATGAAGCTTTTATTGGTTACTTGAAGTATCTTCAGTACTGGCAGCGACCAGAGTACATAAAATTTATAATGTGAGCTTAGCTAACTTATTGGAAGTGTGATTAGCTTTCTAACTTTTTTTGCTTAAACTCAATTGACTAGGGTGCTTTATCTTCATGTAGCAGTTTTTGTTTGTTTTTATGGGCTAATGTGTAAAAGTGTATCCAGTTATCCTCATTGCCTTTCCTTTCTTGAGCTTCTCCAAAATGCAAATTTCCGTGCTGCCATGGCACATCCTGGTAACAAGGTTAGATTTTTGTTCTTTGTTTCCCTTTCTTTAGTACATTTATCATTTGAAATCATCTACATTATCTCATCGAGTCAGTTGTATCTAAATTTAATGATGTATAATCTCGTAACAGTTATGACACTTGTCAGATCTTTTGTTTGTCCAGAGCATCAGCTAATACTACTGTTGTGAATTTATTTCATTTGGTTTTTAAGGGATGCTATAAGTAGGTTCTTTATCCAAAGGAACGTGTTGTTCTGTTTAACACAAGCACATGTTTTCAGTGTTGTGTTAGTTCATGGATAATTTTAGATTAACTTGTTGGTTCTTTTAACTTTTAGGAGTTGGCCCATAGGCAGCAATTCTTTTTCTGGAAGAACTACAGAAACAATAGGTTGAAGCATATTTTGCCTAGACCCCTTCCTGAGCCTGCTCCTGCACCCCCTGCTGCTCCACCTCTACCTCCACCTCCAGCGCAACTGATACCACCTGTGCCTGCTGCAAGTACTGTTGTGCCATCTGCTCCTGCTGCATCCCCCGGGCCATATGGCATGCCCTCTGGATCCTCACTTCCTAAAAATGACACGAGGAGTACTGGAGTTGATCGAAGAAAGAGAAAGTATGTATTTTGTCTTTGTTTCTTCAAAAAAATATGGTGATTGGATGCTTCTCTTCTCTCAAAGAAATACAAAAAAAGAAATTCATGAATTATCACCTTTCTAAATTTAAACATACTTATTCTATTATTTCAGGAAAGAAGCTTAACTTAAACTGCTGACTATATTAAAAACACAGGAGCAAATATGTTTTGCTGAGGTAACGTTCCAAACTCATCCACTTTGTTTTTAAACGTGTCATGATTATCCATGTTTCCCTCTGATTGTTTATGATGTATGCATTTTCTATCTTCGTTTTTCTTATTCTTGGTTATTCAATGAGTTCATGGCTTCCAATGCATGCATTGGGTCTCACTGTCTGCTGAAATACTTGTTTGTTGTATGAAGGTGATGAAACCAGTCTGGTTTGCACTGATAGAGCAATGATTTGTCTGTGAAATGCACTTTCTATTATGTGCATAGATCTTCTAGTGATGTTGTAGTTCATTTAACTTAAAATTTTAAGTTCACTAAAAGTATATCAATGGCAAAAATTGTTTACTTATTGGAAGTTTTATACCATAGACAAATCTGTTGCTACAATTCTTTTGGATGATGGGTTCACAATTCGGCAATTTGTCTTCTTGCTGGTTTCATCCTCAAGCAGAACAAACTCATTTGGAAATATTCTAAACATCTCTGTTGAATGCAGGTTTGCATCCATTCTCGTCCACTTGCTCGATTATGTTGTGCTATCACACAGATCATGGACTATCTTTTGCATTAATCTCTCGTGAAAGTACGTAGTGGAGTTGTTTCCATTCGCACGAAACATTCGAAAGAAGCTTGACTGAGTACAGAAGTTTTAAGCATGTGGTGTTAGTCTATAAGGGTGAGAGGAGAATCAACGGGAGAAGTATGGTCCTAACGAGGTTCAAATCCCTATCATCCATTAACAGTGATGATTTAGTTTATATCTTTTATGTGCCAAAGTTAAATCTTTTATATCAAACAAATGGCTAGTGCAATTTACCTTCTTTAGGATACTTGTAGAATTAGATCTGAAAGTTTATTATTTTATTTTTTATATATATTCAGTCAACGATAATGCCCAAATTCCAATTAAAGAAATCAAATTCCCGGACACTTTGACCATCCATATTTAGAAACGTTTTCATTAATTTAAAATACTCAATTCACACCTTTAAAGAGATAACTATGGCATGAATGACGTGGCAAGTTACAAAGCTCCAGCCTGTTCTGACACCATTCATTCCACGTCATCCAGACGCGGCGACTAAAAGCTGAAGATATCTGTGGCGGCTTGTCGCGTCACCTCCAAATAAGGTTTAACTATGACAGTCCTATGGCTATGGACGGTCAAGTGGTGGAGGCTTTATCCGGGTCGGGTTACCCAGTCAAAACAGGAGAGCGCTACGTAATACTTTGTGATATTTTTCACTTTTTTACAACAAAAAGGAATTTATATATTGGTAAAAATATTCCTGCCGAGTTGGGTTCCTCGTTTGCGGCTTGGAATACTTTGGAAAGCTGCCATGATCAAGACCAATTCAAAGTGTGGGTAGTAGCTCTCTCGTATATAGGCCATCGCTTGGTCAATTTTCGCTCCAACGAAACAGGGTAATTTTTCAAGATGACACTTTACTTTCAACCAAACCTAAGTTCGACGTAGTTATCTTGCTCTTCTCCACCCACACTAGGGTAGAAATTATCTATCCTCTTTTCCCTTATTTGATTAGAGATTTAGCTAAGGATGTGATTTGGCTTCAATCATACGATTTTTTTTTCCCCTTCTAAAGAGACTAATTTATTCGTGTTCTTAAGTGATCTTTTCGTTTTTTTAGATCGACTCTAGTTTTTCTTTCAGCACACTTTTTGTGTCGCTGTTTTAATAATACTCAATTTATTTTATATATATAAACTAGTAGAACTTTATAACAATTATGTATTACTCGACTATAAATTAACTAATTTAAATATAAATTTATAGTTTATTCCCGTGTGATTTGGACAACTTTTCAAAATATTCTCAATATTCTTATTTCAAGGTGGGTGGGGATACTTGTTATTACAATTTCACGTGGGGTTGAAACATAAAATCGTGATTTCCGTGGATAACAATGAAAAACCACACACATAAAGAAAGGAAGATGCCAGGAATATGTCGGTGAGCTTGTTCCCCTTCAAAAACAAATACATAAAAATGTGCAAATGATGTATACTTAAAGAAAAGATCACAAAAAGTATAAAAAATAAATTTGATTTACCTCAATATACTTTTAGGGCCTCTATAATCTTTTTCATTCTCATATTTTTTATTAATAGCCAACGATCATAAAAAATAGGTATAATTAGAGATAATTCATAAAAGTGTTTGAATCTTACTTCCGTCTATATATAAAAAATTTCCATCCATCGAAAAAAGTTGGAATTATTAAAAAAAATAGACTTCTCTTTCAACTTCTGATGGTTGCCGAAACCGTCAAAATAAATATAAATACAATTTACCATCCACATGTAGATGAAAACAGTAGCAAATGGTAAAAGAATCGTTCCTTAGGGATTCGGTGGTCAAATTAAATTCTTTATATGACTAGAAACGTAAAAGTGGTAAATACCAATATTGAGTTGTTGTGTTGCAATTAATTAAGAAATATAAATAACATAAAACAGTAAATAAAATGAGTTGTGTGTGTGTTCAGAGGTGATAAGATTCCCAGTAAGGATTCGACTATGCTCATGCATTGTACTGACTGATCATCAATTCAAATATTTTCAAGACCGAACTTATAGGCGGCTATAGAGACCAGGTTTTCACGTAGATCTCCTACTCTCTACCTATACAAGATTAATAAAGGTTTTCACCTATTAAAAACCCCTGGCCTACTTTCTGGCTTGATGAGGTTACTCTATCAAGTCTAAGAAAGTGGGCTGATAAATACGCTGTGAGAGACCTTATCCCAGGTCTGGGAGAGAGAAGTGTCTACTCCTATAAACCAGACTCTATTCGTTTTCTATTCTGATCTGTCGATCAGGTAGTTGCCTTCGTATCTTTCTCTACAATGTAGACTCCAAAGTATCAAGAGAAGACTGTAATTATTCAAACCCTAATTGTAGTTGATCATGCTTCAATAGAAATATGAATAACTTGACATTCAATCAAAACAAATAGAGATATAAGTTGTTGGAATTTAATAACTGCAATTAGATCTCACAATCAGATAATCATGACAATGAATCCTTACAAGGAAATCGAAACTTAGCCTAGCATCATCATAATAAATAAATAGAAGAGATTGGAAGCATAAAATGAGATTTAATTAAAAAGAAGAAAGCAAACAGAGTTTTGAAGCTCTGTTAATGACTGTTGTTCCAGAAAGAAGAAGAAAATTGGTGTATTTGATTTACCTCAATATACTTTTAGGGCCGCTATAATATACTCAATTCTATCATATTTTTTATTATAAACGAACGATCATAAAAAAAAAGTCTAATTAAAGATAATTCATGAAAGTGTTTCAATTTCGTTTATATATAAAAAATCTCCATTCATCGAAAAAAGCTAAAATTATTATAAAAAAAAAGATTTCTCTTTCAATTTCCCACCTTTTTTTCTTTCTCTTTGTTCGTTTGGAATGTAAGATTAATCTTATTGAAACTAGCATTTGAAACACAACTTATTAATTACTCTCGCGCGTCACATAAAAGTTGACTTTTTAACATATTTGAGTTGTCCCATATAAAATGTCACATTTATATTTTTAAAAAAAATTATAATTAATAATACCTAATATTTTTTATTTATTGACTTATTTAAAATATTAATTAAAAAAATAGAGATTTTTTTTACACAACTAATATTTTTTTTAATCTTTACAAAATATGCTAGGTTGTTATTTTTTCATGGTATAAAAATAATCATATTTAAAATTTGTAAAAAGTTGACTCCCTAACCTCAAATAAGATATTAAAAAAAAATATTTTTTTTTTAATCTTTACAAAATATGCTAGGTTGTTATTTTTTCATGGTATAAAAATAATCATATTTAAAAATTGTAAAAAGTTGACTCCCTAACCTCAAATAAGATATTAAAAAAAAAAAACTCAAATAGGATAAGCAAGTCAAATCTGCGAAACAATATTATATATTAATGGTTATTTATCAGAGAACAAAATCTCATTAGCAAGGCCATTGACGTAATTTAACTTAATTCTGCTGCAATTAGGATAATTAAAATTCACCTAATCAATTCAGAACAGTCTACCTTCTCTGGCTCTTCTTTCCTTTCCTGCGACTCTTTTTTCCAACTCTGTCTTCCATGGTTATCTAGCCAGATCATATTTAACTAATGGCATCGCTATAAATACCCTTTTTCCCCCCAACGTTCTCTTCTCATTCAGATTTTCTTTCTCACTCATTTCTCTCGCTAACAGAGTTTCTTTCCAGCAGTCCTAACGCTCTAGTTGGCTTTGCGTTTTGTTCTTTTGGGGTTTTCCTTTGTCTGGGTAGCTTTTGTTTTTCATTTCTGGGTAGCCATGAATGCTCTTGCAGCAACTAACCGTAACTTCCGTCATGCTGCTCGAATTCTTGGGTTGGACTCTAAAGTCGAAAAGAGTCTTCTGATCCCTTTCAGAGAGATCAAGGTTGCCTTTTTTTCTGTTTCTAAAGCAATAAAGTTGTTATCTTTTTTGTTTTTAAGTGTAGAAAAGTTTTTCTTTTTCTTATTTTTGCTTTTGTGGTGATGATGATGATCAGGTGGAATGCACGATTCCCAAGGATGATGGAACTCTGGTGTCCTATATTGGATTTAGAGTTCAGCATGATAATGCGCGAGGGCCCATGAAGGGAGGAATCAGATATCATCCTGAGGTTTGTCTTTATTATTTCCGTCCTTTTGGATGAACTATTTGTTGTTTTTCTTCGTTTCCAAAGTTTGTCCTTTTCTGTTTCTGTTATTATAGGTGGATAAAGCTTTTGCTTTTTTGATTTGGTTATTGGATCGTGGGCTGCGGCTTAATTTAGCTCACTGTGGTGAACTGTGTAATGTGGAGAAAATGAGAGGATGATGTAGAGAAAATGATGTAGGTCTAGATTTTATAGAAATCATGATTCAGCTGACTGGGTTTTCATCCTGATCTAGTCTGGAGCATGAGGAGAATATTTGGTTTTTAAGAAAGCCCGTGCGTCTAAAGAATTGATATGAAGATTCTTTGTTGCTGTTTCATGAATTTACTAGCATTCCAATTGAAATTGTTGTGCAAAATGAATTGAGTTAGATGTCAAATTGGGTTGGTGCTATTTGTTTGTTTTGGTTGTGGTGCTTCTGCTTGTCAACACCAACTACGCAGTGATCAGCCCCTTTTCTTCTCTTTTCCTCTGGAGTCAATTTTTTGTTTTGGTGATCTATAGCTCTTGAAGTAACAATGTATTTTTTGATTTGTTCAAAAAGGTTGACCCTGATGAGGTGAATGCCCTGGCTCAACTAATGACTTGGAAGAGTGCTGTAGCTGATATACCATATGGTGGTGCAAAAGGTGGGATTGGATGCAACCCAAGGGACTTGAGTAAAAGTGAGCTGGAACGTCTTACTCGTGTGTTCACACAGAAGATCCATGACCTCATTGGCATTCATACAGATGTTCCTGCTCCAGACATGGGAACTAATGCCCAGGTCTTAATTTCTCCAGATTGACTTTTTGAATAATTCTCTTAACTATGTATTTGATCTTTTTCCTTTCTGGTTATAACAATACTATGGGGCTAAAATGTGCAAACAGACCATGGCATGGATATTGGATGAATATTCAAAATTTCATGGGCACTCACCAGCTGTTGTGACAGGAAAACCCATTGTAAGTTCAAAAAGCTCACATATCTCACCTCCGTTTATCAAATTTTGAAAAAGTGTCCACTATCTTAATAGAGCAAAATATATATGTGATGTCCTCTAATTGATGTTTTGCATGTTAGGATCTTGGTGGATCACTGGGTAGGGAGGCTGCAACTGGGCGTGGTGTTGTATTTGCTACAGAAGCTTTGCTTAATGAATATGGAAAATCCATTAATGGTCTGACATTTGTAATTCAGGTAACATTGGATTGATAGGTTTCAACTCTCTATTTAATTGCAGGTTCAAAAATATTGTTACTGAGATGTCTATTTGTTGGAAAGTTATAACTTTGTCCATGAATTTTCTAGGGCTTTGGTAATGTGGGGTCCTGGGCAGCAAAGCTCATACACGAGAGAGGTGGGAAGGTTATAGCAGTGAGTGACGTCACTGGTGCAATTAAGAATCCAAATGGACTTGATATACCAGAATTGATTCAGCACAAAGAATCCACTGGTAGTTTGGCAGATTTCCAGGGTGGAGACTCTCTGGATGCCAATGAACTGCTTGTGCATGAATGTGATGTCCTCATCCCCTGTGCATTAGGTGGAGTTTTAAACAGGTTCAGCTCTTTGCAAGCAACTTGTTCTTTTCTTTTAGTCTCTAGTAAAGTGTGGTGTGTTTTCCTTCATTTTTTTCTTTCTTGGTCCATGCAATGAATAAAGTGTTTTCATACGTATCTTATATTTTGTTCGAAATACGTGAAATGCTGGCAATACTTTAGGAACGTGCTTTGTCCTTTTGAGTTAAACAATGTTACCCTTTTAAATTGAATGGCGGACTTTGTAGGTTTTATTTGTTTGATAAGAAATTTAAGTTCTTTTTTTCCCTATAAGCATAAATTAGAAGATGCTGCTGTAAAAAGAGAAAGAAATTGATAAACACCCACTATTATATTTTCCTATTGTCCTGAGTTCATATGGTTGTACTTTGAAGGGAAAATGCCGCAGATGTGAAGGCCAAGTTCATAATTGAGGCAGCAAACCATCCTACTGATCCAGAGGCTGATGAGGTGAAATTGCACTTCCTACTCTTACTGTTATCTGTAATGGGAAATAACCAAATACATATATGGTTCTGATCTGACAATGTTAATTTTCCAGATTCTTAAGAAGAAAGGAGTTGTCATACTTCCTGACATATATGCAAATTCTGGAGGTGTGACTGTCAGCTACTTTGAGTGGGTTCAGGTAATAGTTTCCATGACAAGTACTTGATTTTGTTCAACTCTTGATATTTGTCTTCAAAGCAATACAAAGTTCGTAAAAGCATTTTGTCCGAGTGAAGTTGTATGTGCCTGTAAATCCTCTGCTCTTATTAGCTAGGACTTGGCCATTTTGTTATTGTTGCATTTGACTCCCCTGAAAACTTAGAATCTGGTTCCTAAGGATATTTATTCTCTACCATTGCTGTGAAACGAAACATCTCTTTCGTTCATCTTTATTGCTTTAGTAAAAGGAATACATTTAGTTGTAATAAGACAGACGCTTTGCATAAGATGCTGTATCCAATTCCCATACTTTATCAAGACAACTTTTAACGTGCTGCCATTTTTTTCCAATTTTGCAGAACATACAAGGTTTTATGTGGGAGGAGGAGCAAGTGAATGCCTCACTTCAGAGGTACATGACTCGAGCCTTTCACAACATCAAGGGCATGTGCCAGACACACAACTGCAATCTCCGAATGGGTGCCTTTACTCTTGGGGTGAACCGAGTTGCTCGCGCTACTCTCTTGAGGGGATGGGAAGCATAAGTTTAGCTTCCTTCTAGTTTTGTTTTTCTCCCTTTTATTCACAGACACACATCTTTCTACAGCTCCATGAGCCAAATTTAGAGCAATTTTTAAACCTAACCTCCCTTCAACAGTTTACTGTGTTTTGTCATCTTCTGTAGTTTTAAAAAGACCATCTGGATTTAATGGTATTTGATCATTGGGAGGATTCTTGTTTTGTACCATTATTATCTTAATCATAATTACAATTTAAGAGAAAAAGTGATTACTGTTGCTTTAGTTTGTTGATTTTGAGATTGAACTGTTTCATGCATTGGTGACAGATGCAGATAAAACAACTGCCCATGACTTTTCTGACAAAAAGAGGTATGGTAGGATAATCTTATTTATCAGAGAGCATGGGCTCTTTGCCCTTTCCTATCTTCTCAATCCAATAACTTTGAGAAAGAAAGAAAGCTAAAGAAATACTATTTTTTCTTGAAACATCATATATGGCTTCCATTGCCATTTCTGCATCATTGCAAAGAGTTTGCAGCAAACATCACACCATTAAGAAGCAAGAGTATCAAGCGAAATCTGCACGTTCTTTAGGGTCGAAACAAGTGACCCATGTTGCTACTCTGAATGTTGAAGGCCAAAAAGGTTTAAGCATAGCTGAAAAACAGGAGAAGTCTGCTGCTTCAACCATTGATGGATCCAAAAATGGTGAGGATAAATCACAAAATGGTATGGAAACAGAAGAATCCAATCCAAGATTCGGTGATGGGCAATGGAAGAAGGGGACTTGGGATCTAAACATGTTTGTTATGGGAGGAAAGATGGATTGGTATGGACTAATTGAAGCAGGTGAGTTTCTTTTAATCCACAACAAAAGATGTCATACATTCCATTCTTATTTTCGATAGGCTTGTGACTCGAACACGAGTATCTGCTTGCACTTTACCACCAGCAATCATTCCATTCTTGTAATAATCAATCCATAGTATAATCAGTTTCTTGAATATCTGTGTTGAGTGTTTTGTAGAAGCAAAGAGGAGAAAGTTTCTTGAATTGTACCCTGAAGCATCTACTAATGAAGAGCCAGTGCTGTTTAGGAGCTCCATCATCCCATGGTGGGCATGGCTCAAAAAGTCTTATCTTCCGGAGGCAGAGCTGCTCAATGGTTTGAAACCCTAATTAAAACTCGTGTTTCATCTCTTACAACATCGGTTAGTAAGAGTGTTAGTAATAAAAAGTTAATATCTCTAACATTAGAGAAGAATAAATCCGAAATTAATTAGATACCAAAAAGTAACCAAAGCTCGAGTCTTGTGGATCGGTTCAAGTATTTTTTTTTATTGATGAAAACCGCAACCCATCTAAATTCGGTATTCCATGTTGATTTCCGGCAGGTAGAGCTGCAATGGTGGGATTCTTCATGGCATACATTGTGGATGGATTGACAGGGCTTGACATGGTTGGGCAGACTGGAAACTTGGTGTGCAAAGCAGCACTTTTTGTGACAGTAATTAGCATTGTACTGTTTAGGCGAAGTGGTGACTTTGAAAACCTGAAAAAACTTGCTGATGAAGCAACCTTCTGTGACAAACAATGGCAGGCATCATGGCAAGATGATCAAAATTCAACAGCAGCTGGTCGCAATGCCTCTGATCATAGAACAGGAAAAAACAAAATGTAGGAGTAACCTTTCTAGCCCACTTCTTGGCCCAGATGAAATGGGCTTTTCAGAAATGGGCCTTGTAAGAACTTTTCCTTAGTTGGTGGACAATAAACAGTAGAATTAAATTAAATTTTAGCCCTCTTAGGGTCTGTTTGGCGTTCCGGTTCTGGTCCGAAAAGTGCTGTGAGTAAAAGTGTTGTGGGAAAATCACTTTTGCGCAAAGCAGTGTGTTGTTTGGTAAACATTTTTTAAAAGTGCTGTGGGAAACGAGAAATTGTTTTTGGTGTTTGGTAAAACTATAAAAATGAAAGAGTTGGAGTATAAAACCCATTTTAAAAAAATTAATAAAAATAGGAAAAGTGGGTCTAGAATTACTTATCTCGAGATGGAGATTTTATTGTGATAGTTTTTAATTTATTTTGTGCATTATATAAAGTAAAAAAATGAATTTAAAAAAAAAAAAAAAAAAAAAAGAGGAGAGAGAGGGTGCAAACGCACCCTCCTTATCCCACTGCACCAAAATGGTGCAGTAGCTTTAAGAGGCATTTTACAAAGGGAAAGGAAAGTGCTTTTGGGAAGCACTTTTGGAAAGGTGTTTACCAAACACCTAGCTTTTGGGTTGGGAAAATCACTTTTCCCAACCCAAACCACAACCCCAAAGGGGTACTTAGTATGAAAGTTCTTTAGAATTTGTTTGTTAAACAAAAAGATTACTCTTCTGCTTAACCTATTGTATCCGTCTTTGCTTTAACAATGATTACGTGACAAATAAGTGTTTTGTTGGTTTTTTCTAATGGCGTCACATATTAGTTATGCTAACTTAAAAATATTAGTTCCAAGCTCAAATCAATATAAAAAATCACTTGTTTGATCATTGTTTATTAATATTATGTAATATGATTATTGAGGAAATTATCAGCTGAGAGGATACTTAGAACAATAAAAAAAAAATTATCTTTATCACATCAGATAATAATTACTTTTTTTTTGTATGTTCTTTTGGAATTTTTGATAATAATTACTCCCTCCGTATTCTTTTATTGGACGCGGACCCACATTTTTCACCGATTAAGGCGACTGGGCTTGGCCCTGTGCTTGCTAGGCTTTGTCGTGGCGTTGTCAACGCGTGGGCTTGAGCTTGGCCAACGGCACCGTTTCGTGCTCAGCTTCTCCAACACGAACAACGCGCTGAAGTATCAACCTTTTGTTCCCAAAATCACATGCGCTGAAAAATCCTAGACCGCCAAAATTTCCACCCAAAATTCTCTCCAAATTCGAAAATCTTATGGGTTTCCCTCCACGAGCAACAGTACATTCTCGTTTGAATTCCAAATTGGGTTTGAAATTTAAATTATCCTACTCCTCTGCTCACCATGAGTCCTTCCCCTATTTTTTGTTCCAACCCGAATCACCTGAATTTGAATGGATTTTCCATGGTTTGATCTGAATGAGCTGGCCGTGGCTCAGCAATCCCCCACAAACAGTACGCCTGGGCTTGATGATTTCGATTCAAATGCGTCGGCTCTTTTTGGATCAAACGCTATCAACGGCAATGCGGATGACGAGGTCGATCAAGGTGGCAACATTCCAGAATTGAATGAGGAAGGAGGACGATCTTCAGAGGAAGCTCAAGGTTATTATTTCCTGGTCTAATTTCTTAATATCTGCTTTCCAATGACCGGTTTTTCTCATCTCTGCCCTCAAATTTTTGACACTTTTTAGTTCGTAAAAAGGAAATGACCAATGCAGAAAGACAGGCTGCATATTATATGCTCCCGGAAAGAATGGAAAATGGTGTTTTGAAGCAAGGATCAACCAGAATGGTGGCTGGGGTGTATGGAGTGGGGATTAGATCAATTCAGAGGCTATGGAAACGAGCGAGGGATTCTGGAATCCACGATCACCAGACTCTTAGAGTCCGAAATTGTGGTAGGAAAAGGATAGAATTTGATCTTGATAGGATGAAAGAGATCCCCTTGAGTAATAGGACTACCCTTCGCAGCCTTGCAGATAACCTACTTGTGTCGACGGCCTTTCTCGTCAAAAAGCTAAAGGAAGGAGCAATCAGGCGGCATACTAATGCAATCAAGCCCTCTCTGACTGAAGACAATCGGATTTCCAGAATTCAGCATTGCCTTTCAAGTATCGACCCATCCTCAGCACCACGTCAACCTACCTTCAAGGGTATGCATAACACGGTTCATATTGATGAGAAGTGGTTCTACTTGACGAAGAAGTCTCAACGATATTATCTTCTCCGCGACGAGATTGATCCAGTAAGAACCATTAAAAACTCTCATTTTATCCCTAAAGTTATGATTTTAGCGGCTGTAGCGAGGCCTAGATATGATTCCAGTGGACATTGTATATTTGATGGTAAGATTGGGGTGTTCCCCTTAGTAGAACAAGTGGCTGCTGTTAAATCAAGCCAAAATAGACCACGTGGAACTTTGGTGATTAAAGCAATTCCCAACATTACTAGAAATGTTATTAGGGAGTTCATGATTTCCAAAGTATTACCAGCAATTGCAAGTAAATGGCCTAGGGATAGTCTTTTTGAAAGGATTTATATTCAACAAGACAACGCGAAGACACATGTCCATGCTGCTGATGTTGATTTCTTGTGTGCAGTAGAGGCTTCGGGATTGAATTTGTCTATTGTTAACCAGCCTCCTAATTCTCCAGACTTGAATGTATTGGACTTAGGCTTTTTTAGAGCTATTCAGTCGCTCCAAAGCAAAGACTGTGCTAAGTCCATTACTCAATTAATTGCTGCTGTTGAAAACGTATACCAGGCATTTTCGTTGAGGAAGAGCAACTACATCTTCTTGACATTGCAGACCTGCATGATTGAAGTCCTGAAATGCGATGGGAGTAACACATACAAGATCCCTCACATAAGCAAGAGAGCACTAGCAAGAGCAGCGGAGCTGCCACCAACAATCCAGTGTCCTACAGGTGTGCTTGACAATGCTTATGGCCTCGTATCTCCATAGCCTTTCAGGTGAATGTTAAAACTCTGTTTGAGGTGAGTGCATTTGCTGGTTACATCTACTTTGGCATATAATGATTGAGTTGGTTCCAATTTTCTATTGTAGCAGGATTGTACATATGTCCCTCAACTTGTGAATATGTATATGGTAGATGGGAGTTGTTGACAATGTAGATGAAGTTTCTGACAATGAAGATGGAAGTTTTTGACAATGTAGATGGAAGTTTTTGATTAATCTGCAGATGGAAGTTGTTGACAATGAAGATGAAGTCGTTGACAATGAGGATGGAAGTTTTTGACAATGAAGATGGAAGTTTTTGATTAATCTGCAGATGGAAGTTGTTGACAATGTAGATGAAGTCGTTGACAATGAGGATGGAAGTTTTTGACAATGAAGATGGAAGTTTTTGACAATGCAGATGAAGTTTTAGATTATTCTGCAGATGGATTTTTTTGTAAATTGCCTTTTGATGTAGTTGATGACAATATAGGATGTCTATGTTGATTTTGGGCTAGATTTCTAAATGAATTCAGATGTTATGTAGTCGTAGTAGGATCACATTGAATTCACCTTGAAATCTTGGCTTTAGTAGTGCATATTGCTGGTTGTATTTTGCTTTCCAGAATACTCTGTATAATTGTATATTGCATTTAGCATTAATGAATGGAGTTGTTTAATGGATGGATTTTCCACGTCGAGGAAATTCTGTTTTTTGCTTTCATAATTATTGAATGGATTTTATGAGATTGGATGTATTTTTCGATTTAGGTTGCCAGATTATATCACATTTATATGGAGTGTTAACAACCACTTTGAAAGGAAATGTGCTTAGGCTTTTAATGGACAACTTGGTGTGGGTTATTTCAATGAATTCACCATCAAATCTTGCGACAAGAATGTATTGATGTTCTTTTGTTTTGTTTTGCAAACTACATCCATGAAAGTTAAAACTAATTATGCACAAAACAGAGAATAGAACAACACAACGTCATCCAAATTATTTTCCATTAACGACATAGAACAGAGTACAAGGACTGGGGTACAGATTGAAAGGAAAAAGACCCCTAAAACAGGACACTTGCTTACATAAAGTCCTATTCATTCAATGGAATCCCGGGGATCTTATTAGCAGCGAAGTTAAGCTCAGTCGTTGCCTCATTGACAGCTTCCAACGCCATCCCCAGAGCTGCGACCTTATGCTCCAGCTTGGCCACAACACCTGTGATGTGAAGCATGAAGTCACCCAAGGTGTAGACGATATTGAATGCTTGGTAGTCATCGGCCTCCACATTCTCCTTTCGGATGTGTAGTTCATCCATGACCTCCTCCAGACTTTCAATATTCTGGTCTGTCTGTAGCACTTTGTGCTCAATAACACCAACATCATTGGCGAGGTTGTGACTGACCGCCGTCACCTTTGCCAGCAACACTCTCTTTTCTTCCCGATTCATGATGGTTACTGGGTTGTAGAAGTGCAGAAGAAGGTTGTAGAAGAAGCAAGTAGAAGTGCAGAGGGAAGTTGTATTGAAGCAGTGTATGTGGATGGAAGGTATTTAAATTCCCTTGTGAATGGAGTTATGGATCCGGCCAAATACTGGTGGTTTGACTGTGGTAGGTTTCTCAAAGAGTGCACCGTTTCCTTGAAACTCTCCAACTGTCACGCCTGCAAAAGGAAACTGAAAAGTAAGGCAATCAATCCAGAAAAAATAGGAGATTAACTGTAGATTGAATAGGTGTTTTGCATTGAGAAGGAAAGAAATTAAAGGGAATTGAGTACAGAGAATATATTCATTCATTGACCCGAGAATTATATCCTTGTAAATCGACCAATTACGTTGATTGAAGGGGAATCCACCACCTACATTGGCATTCTATAATAGCCACAACCTCCTATGCATAATCAAAAAACCAGTTGTAGTTTATTTTAAAAGAAAACACACCTCTTTACATCTTTCTGACAACCTTCTTCATCCAACACCATCACCATGGATCCACGTGAGGTTGAAAACATCCTACAGATCGCAGGCACCGTTGGGACTGCCCTCCATAAAGATGTGATCACCATGGAGACCATGCTTCTGTCCACAGAACAACAGATTGAGGCTATGCAGGGTATCGTTCGCAGGCTGAAGGAGACAAGGACCGCTGTTCTTCAGCACTATGATGAGCATGGTTTAGATGCAGAGGAGTTCATCCTCACCATGGGCAACACCCTTATCCCATTGGCGAAAACCCTCTGCAGGCTGGAGGCCGAAAGGGATTCCCTGAGGATTTCCCTTAACAACATGCATGTTGCAGTGAGGGCATCTAACAGGTTTGCCAACAAACTTCCAGCAATCCCTAAGATGCACTAGACTGTGTATGCTCTCCTTTATGTACCTGCCCTTTCAGTTCAATAAAACTTACACTGCAATAAATGTCCTCTGTTTCAGAATTGCTTAGTGTATGTTATATGTAACTCTTGCGATTGCAACACAAAACCCTTACGAATCACATATATAACCACACAAAATGTCACATATTGTAAGAGAAAAACAAACTTCCAGAGGGCATCATAAACATAGAATTGGAGTGGGAAACATACAAGCATATATTGATGATATTCATATTTACATAGACTGCTCAAAATATGCACAAAAACCATAACCCACAAAATGACAGGATGTTGTAAATTCTGGCAACATAAATACAGAATTTACACAAGGCATGGATCAATGAAAACGCTAATTTGGTCAACACCATCAGACTTAAGCATAAACGTAATTAATTATCCTAATGGAAACCTGGTACAAGGATGCGCAGCATTAGAATGAAGTGCCTCTCTTCCACACCATCTGAAAACTCCCAGCGACCAGCAGCTGGCAACTTGTTGAGGTCAAAGTCCCTTTCTTCATCGACCTCAACTGTGGACATCTCGGCTTTCCCTTCATCACCATCAACAGGTGGGCGTTTATTCAAATCAAAAGTATGGATTTTCTCAACCCTTGTAGTGAAAGGGGGAGATGTTTCCACCATAGGTAATTCATTAAGATCAAAATCCATAGGGGGTTTTGCTTTTACCTCTCTCAGTCTGACTGCAGATTGGCAAACCCTAAAAATAGGATGCTCCGTCTGCCCACCGTTGGAATCTCCGCCACTGAGCTTCAACAAGGAACTCTCTTCTTGCCCGTTGATGTCCTCAATTAAGCTTGCATTCTCATCCTTCTCATACGTATCTTCAACAATTTCGTCAGATTCGGCCTTCTCATCTTCAATCAAACTCATCCCTGTGTCATCAACGCCGATGGAGTCTGGCACAACCACATTCTCGGCGCTATCAAATTGAAAGCAGCTGTCTTCTTGTGAATCCTGATAATATAATCCCTCCATTTCTGGGAAATTTGTTTTCGGATGGGAGGGAATGGATGTGCGAGGGAGAGAATTGGGAGAAGAGGGCTGATTTGAAAGCAAGTTTTAGAATTTCGTTTCACCGCCATCGATTTGCAGTCCTTTGAATTCGGTTTCCCACCACGAAGCCGTGTGACATGTCGCCTCTTACGGTGAACGACACGTCGTTCGAAGGGGTAAAAAAGTAAATGAACGGAGGGAAAACTACACAACGCACGAGGCGTCAATTATTTTGAGCAAATGGAAATTGCCCTCTGCGCGTCAATTATAAATACGCAGAGGGAGTACTTTTTTGTGTGTGTGTTCTTTTGGAATTTTTGTTCATGTAACGTCAATAAAAAATGAAAATGAAAATATGTATAAAAATATACTCCCTCTGGTTTTTAATAAACGTCGCACACGTATTTTGAGGAGGCCGAATGACTCACTATTTGGCCCCGAAAAATTCCGTATTTTTTTTTAACATACGCAAACATACGTTAAGGATTTGCGTATGTTCGAAAAAAAATACAGAATTTTTTAGGGCCAAATAGTGAACTATCCAATCTCCTCAAAATAATTACGCGACGTTTATTAAAAATGAGAGGGAGTAATTTACAAGTTACAAACTTAGAGTTACTTTACTCAAAAAAGAAGTTGCAGTTACAGAACCTGTACGTTGACGTTATCACAGTTAACAACAGTATAAAACCAACCATTTCTCCTCCAATATCCAAATTCCAAACCCCATCCTAACCGTTCCCGCCGCCATGTCATCACGAAGTCTCAACTTTCCATTAATATACATTTCCCTCCCCATTACTCATCTTTTTCTCCATTTCCGTCCAGTTTCCCATCCTGCTTCATATCCCCTGGAAGCAAAAACCCAAACCCGCCCTATGAAAAATGTCCTCCTCCTCCTCCTCCAAGCATCCCTCGCCTCCGCCTCCGCCTTCGCCTTCTCCCCGCCACCATGACAACGCCGACGCCGAGAGCCGCCTTCGCGACGCAGAGGAGCGTCTGCGGGAGGCCATCGAGGAGCTCAATCGCCGCACTGCCGCGCGTGGACCTCACCCTCTATGCGACCATTCACCTGACGAGTCGTGCGTCGCTCACGCGATCGGAAACCTCTGCCAAAGCTTCCTTCTCTCCTATGGTGTCAGAGTCGGCATTGGCATTTTGTTAAGGGCCTTCAAGCTAGCTAAAGGACAGTCGTACTCTTCGCTTCTGGATCTAAAGGTTTCTCTCCATCAGTGGCATTTTCGTAATTATAAGGGATTCTATGGTAAACATCAGTATTGAATGTGTTTTTTTGCAGCAATTGGTATCGGAGAAAGACTTAATAGTGAGAGAAGAGGCATGTCGGGTTGGATTACTGTTCGGTGGATTTACGGGATCTTATCATGCACTTCGGTGTTTTCTAAGGAAGTTCAGAAAGAAAGAGACGCCATTTAATTCGTAAGTTGTGTCACTCGTTTTCCGTCTATGTTTAAATTATGTAACTCTTTAGGTGTGATATATATTATAATTGGTCAGTCCATAGTTATGACATTGTTTAAGGGGATGATCTGGAGCAGAATTTTAGCAGGTTCCGTTGCTGGGTTGTCTGTTTTAGCCTTGGATGATCCTAATCGGAGGCGGACCCTTGCACTTTATCTTTTGGCAAGGGTAGCTCAGGTGTGTGATTGATTAATTTTATTTTTATTTTTATTGTCCTGTTTTCAACTTTCCAATCTAACATTGGGTTTCTTCAGTCTGCATATAATTCTGCAAAATCAAAGAACAAATTTCATTTCTGGGGAAGTCATTGGAGACATGGAGATTCTTTGCTATTTGCTTTAGCTTGTGCCCAGGTAAATGAAATCTCATGTTTATATATTCGACCAAAGTTTGGGGCCTTGGGCTTTGAAATTGAAACCATGTTTTGAATTTTTATTCGTCTGCTTCTCTAGACTTAATGTTAGTTAAATTAGGACTGAGGAACATTTTGCAGAACTAGAATTGGGGCATTAAGTAGAGTAGTATCTGACTGAGATGTTTCTGTTCATGGCATGCTTCCATTTTTGTAACTTTGGTATCTTTTTCACATCCTTTTTTTCAGGTTATGTATTCCTTTGTGATGCGTCCTGAGAGCTTGCCAAAAGCATATCAGGACTTCATTCAGAAGACTGGTCCAGTTTCAGCACCTGTATACAAGGCTGTAAAAGAGTGCTGCAGAGGTGGCCCGTTAGATGTTGCATCATTATCGGTTTTTTTGGCTAGCAAAGGGAAATTAAATTCTGTGAAGTTGGAGGAATTCCCTTCTATTATTCCTTGTTCTGTTATCCATCCAAATACAAATTCATGTTTAGCTCAGCATGGTAATGCGACAGCTGCTACATTCAGGAAAACATTCCCTCTTTACTTCTCTTTGACTTTTGTACCATATGTTGTTCTGAACCTACAGAGGGTAAATTATTCTGGAACTCATATCTGTTTGAGATGATTGAAACACTCTTCTGGTGCTAATATCCTTTTATCTCGTGTTATTGTGTGCTTAAAGTTCATGGATGCACCTGCTCGAACATGTTGGTTTGCTCTGAGGGATGCTGTCCGCTCAACAACATTCTTATCTGCTTTTGTTGGAATTTTTCAGGTAACCACCAACTTATTTGTTGAGAATATTTATATTGTTCAACTAGAAAACATGTTCTTAGTCGTTCATGTGTGATGCAAGGGGGTGATATGTCTGCATCGAAAAGTTGCTACAGTAGACCACAAGCTTGTATATTGGATTGCAGGTGGACTAGCTGCACTCTCTGTATTGCTGGAGAAAAAATCTAAACGTGCGGAACTGGGCTTATATGTTTTTCCACGGGCTGGGGACTCATTGTGGTATATTTTAGTGAACCGCCACCTGCTTCCAAATGTTAGATATGCTGAGGTATTGCCTTTGTATATTAATTCCATTTAGAACTTCTTGGGTTGGCTTAAGATGTACTCCTGCATCAAGTTAAAATCCCTCTTTCTTCTGCTGAAGAAAGACGTATTTTTCTTCCTATGTTATTTGGGTATTGTTTACTTCTTATATTTTGATGCTCCATCTGGGTGTTCATTCAACTATGTATCATGGGAAAACAGTTACCGAACAAGTATGCTGGGTTCTTTCTTTGTCGTGCATCAGTTTGTTCACACAGCCATTGATGATTCATGTTTACGGACATAGACACGTGTTTATTTACTTATGCTGAATATTCCTTGTGAAAATATGTTTTTTCTTCGTACCTCCCCATGAATACCATCAATATTTTACATGCTGCAGTGTTGAAAGTTTATTATAGCTTTATTAAAACTGGTTTGTTGGCTTAACAGGTAGCTTTATTTTGTGCCTGCATGGGAGGAATTATGTACTACTTGGAATATGAGCCAGATACCATGTCTCCATCTCTGAGAGGCCTGATCCGACGCTTCCTTGCCAGTAGAATAAGCAATCCAGCATCATCATCTAATCGGGGTGCTTCCTACTCATACTTGCAGACTTTAGATGCCATTAAGGAGCCCAAATTGCAGGACGGCAAACAATCTGAAGCCACATCTCAGAAATACAATCTTGAATCCATTCCAGGGCTCTAAGTTTTTTTCGTCACCCCGAGCTCTATCTCATTCTTTTATAGTTCGATTTTTGCCTCATTTGTTAGAAAGCAGAAGAGTTTCTGCCCATTACATTAGGACTGAATAATATCTTCATGCGCTGGGGTTATATAACCCAGTTGAGGTACGAAGTAGGAGTTTTCATTTCAATTCATATTGATAATGATCTTTGATTGTATTTCCATCGGAGATGTTTCGGCCGAGGTAAATAATAATGTTGTAGTTATACCAATTGTGGAAAGCAGTTTTTCCACCTGTAAATAACATTTTCCTCTGTTATCTTCCATGGCTTTTAACGTTTAGTCATTTGCTCATTGCTGTTGTCTGCGATTTTACTTATGCTTTGTAAGCAAATATTATATAGAAATTTATTTTTCTGTTAGACATTGGTTAGAGGCAATTCAATCGCCGTCCTGTGGTTAGGATATTTAAAAATAAATAATCAACAATATAAACTTTTTTCAGTACCAGTATAAGTATGTCCTTGCTCTTCTTTATGCATTAACCAAGCAGGAAACTCTACTGCATGACATGGATATGAGACTGGTTCAGGCCTCTCAAGCAAGAAATGTAGATCTCTTACATCAACTGCTCAGAGAAAATCCACTCATCCTCGACAAAAATGCAATACTATCCACAGAAAATTCCCTGCACGTTGCTTCCGTTGCCGGCCACCTCGACTTCGCCAAGGAGATGGTGAGGCTGAAACAAGAATTCACCAAAGAATTTAACCAAGATGGGTTCAGTCCTCTGCACATAGCAGCCGCCGCAGGGCACGTAGAGCTGGTGCAGGAACTGATGAAACCTGACCCCAACTTACTCTGCTGTCTAGCCAGTGAAGAGAAAAGGACTCCTCTCCATCGTGCAGCTGTCAAAGGAGGGTTGGAGTGATAAGTGCAATGCTTTTGACTTGTCCTGATTGTATTGAAGATGTAACTTTGCAGAAAGAGACAGCTCTACGCCTTGCAGTGAAGAAGTAGAAGCGGTATGAGTAATGGTGGATTGGATTAGAGATATGAAGAAAGAACATGTTTTGAACACGGAGGATGAAGAAGGCAACACTGTTCTGCATCTTGCAACCTGGAAAAAACAACGCCAGGTAAGTCCAAACTTTCAAAGTTCAATCTCATTTTTCATACAATTCATTGACATTTTTTGTTCTTTTTAAAGATTTATGTTTTTAGCGTGTTGATGTATATAGTGGCCTATGACTATAATTTGCACAAGGTTAGGTCAAACCCACTTCAGTTATTACTTTCAGATCAAGATATCATTGGAGAAGACAGCAATCTTCTTTCTTTACGGTTATAGTCTCGTAGATAAGAATATAAGCCAGGGACTCGAACTTGATACCTAACTTCCCTGCTTTGTGTTAAGTACCGCTGGCCTGCAAACTCATTTTGGTACACTAAACCTTTTAGCAGAGTTAATTTTACTTACTTGCAGTTGACAGAGAAGGTAAAATTCTTGCAGGTTGTGGAGTTATTCCTTAATGATGAGACCATTCGCTTAGGCAGTTTAGAAGTGAATGCCATGAACTGTAGTGGTCTCACTGCACTTGATGTGTTGCTGATTTTCCCAAGTGAGGCAGGTGATAGGGAAATTGCAGAGATCCTCTGGAGGGCTGGAGCAATGAGAGCAAGAGACATTATTACCGTCAATCCCGATCCTTTGTTTCAACCGGTCAATCACACCTCAATAAGCATCCCTACAACACCAGCCACACATCAAACACCCAAATCAACCAATACACTGGAATACTTCAAATTCAAGAGAAGTAGTCTCCGAGTGAAGCTCAAGGCACGCTACTAATTATAGCAGTTCTGGTTGCAACTGCAACATTTCAGGTTGGAGTTAGTCCTCCCGGAAGAACTTGGCCAGACAATTACATACCAGATTCTAGCAACAGCGCCAACAGTAACATCATGGAGAAGGCTCACTGTGCAGGGAAATCCATTTTAGCCTCGAACGATGGAGTCTCATATAGCTTGTTTATGATTTTCAACTCGATAGGATTTTCGGTCTCCCTTATCCTCACCAGTAGGTTCCCTTTGCAGTTTGAGCTGCAAATTTGCATGTTTGCCATGTATGCCACCTACAACACTGCAAAACAAACATTTCACCAGACAATATCAGGCCTTATATTTGGTTACTCGCATTGATCATGGTCGTCATTGTGCCTCCTTTAGCCAAGTTTGTAAGAGCAAGAGTGCATAGCTAACATGTTCCATTGAATCACTACAGGAAAATACCAGATATTAGAGTCTAGTGAACTTTAATAAATTTCTTAACTTTTTACAGAGAAGTAAAATCTTCACTTTGTCGTACTTTAAACAGCTTTAAGCATTGTTTCATGCTATAGCAACAACTTCGATACTCGCGTATGGAGAATACTCAGACACTTCAGTTGATGGCACGAAGTAGGAACTTTCATTTCGTTAGACATTTGTTAGAGAGTCATTTCTAGAATGCAAATGAGAACGCAGTCCGGTGATTTGGATACTTTTTTCCCGATTTAAGCTCGTTCGAGCATAGTCAGGCTCAAACAGGAGTGACTCTTCCTACATGGTTTGAATAATTAAAAATAAATAATGGTAGACTTTTTCCATCACCATTATAAAATTGTCCTTGCTTTTCTTTATGCATTAACCTCCATAACTCACTCTCCTGGAGCCGAAACATATCAGCAAAAGCATTAGCCTCCTCTATCCATTGCATAACATGGATATAAGGCTGCTTCAGGCATCTCAAACAGGAAATATAAATTTCTTGCATCAATTGCTCATAGAAAATCCACTTATCCTCCACAAAAATGCAATACTTTCAACAGAAAATCCCCTACACATCGCTTCCATCGCTGGCCACCTCGACTTCGCCAAGGAGATGGTGAGGCTGAAACCAGAATTCACCAAAGAAATTAACCAAGATGGGTTTAGTCCCCTGCACATAGCAGCCGCCGCGGGACACGTGGAGATGGTGCAGGAACTGATGAAACCTGACCCGAACCTGCTCTGCCGTATAGCCGGTAAAGAGAAGAAGACTCCGCTTCATTTTGCAGCTATCAAAGGAAGGGTTGATGCAATAATTGCAATGCTTTTGGCTTGTCCTGATTGTATTGAAGATGTAACTTTGCAGAAAGAGACAGCTCTACATCTTGCAGTGAAGAACAACCAAATGGAAGCGGTACGAGTAATGGTAGATTGGATAAGAGATATGAAGAAAGAACATGCTATGAACATGAAGGATGAAGAAGGCAACACTATTCTGCATCTTGCAACCTGGAAAAAACAACGCCAGGTTAGTTCAAATTTTCAAAGTTCAATGTCATTTTCAGTACAATTCATTGACTTTCTTGTTTTCTTTTAAAGATTTAGTTTTTAGCACGTCATAGAGGTGTATTTTTATATGGTGGCTTATGGCTATAATTTGCTCAAAGTCAGATCAAACACACTTCATTTATTAAATGGGTTATACAAGAATGCAGCTGGCTTTCTTCTTTACTTTCAGATCATGACCTGTTTAAAGATAAGTTAAACTAATCATTGGAGAAAACGTCTGTTTCACATTTTGAATTCTTTAGGTATTGAGTTATGCCATGGTGGTGACTGGGCACAGTTCACCAACACCATTCGAGTCCCAGATATGAACGTAAGCTAGGGGACTCGAACGTAAAACCTAGCCCTCCCAGCATTGCATGAAGTACTGCAAGCTTATTGTTGTACACAAAATCATTTAACAGAGTTAATTTTACTTACTTGCAGTTGACTGAAAAGGTAAAAGTTCTTGCAGGTTGTAGAGTTATTCCTTGACGATGAGAGTATTCGCTCCGGCGCTTTAGAAGTGAATGCCATAAACTGTAGTGGTCTCACTGCACTGGATGCGTTGATGATTTTCCCAAGTGAGGCAGGTGATAGGGAAATTGCAGATATCCTTTGGAGGGCTGGAGCAATGAGGGCAAGAGACATTACCCTCTTCCCTGATCCATCGTCTCAACAGGTCAATCATACCTCAATAAGCATCCCTACAACACCAGCAGAACATCAAACACCCCACGCAAACAATCCACTAGATTACTTCAAATTCAAGAAAGGTAGAGACTCCCCGAGCGAAGCTCGAGGCACGCTACTAATTATCGCAGTTCTAGTTGCAACTGCAACATATCAGGCTGGAGTTAGTCCTCCGGGAGGAGTTTGGCAAGAGAATTACATACCAGATTCTAGCCACAGCACCGGTAGTACCATCACGAACAAGTCTCACTATGCAGGAAAATCCATTTTCGCCTCGAGCAATGGAACTTCATATTGCTTATTTATGCTTTTCAACTCGATAGGATTTTCGGTTTCCCTTCTCATGATCAATATCCTCACTTGTAGGTTGCCTTTGCAGTTTGAGCTGCAGATTTGTATGATTGCAATGTATTTCACATACAACACTGCAACAGCAAGCATTACACCAGACAGTATCAAGCTTTATATTATTTTAATCACATCGATCATGGCCGCCCTTGTGCCCCCTTTAGCTAAGTTTGTAAGAGTAAACGCCAAGAGGGTTAAAGAGTCTGTAGTTAACATGTTCTATCAAATCATTACAGTGTGTTCATGACAGGAAAATAACAGATGGTAGAGTATTATAGTGTACTATTTACAATTTTCTGAACTTTCTACAGAAAAGTAAAATCTTCACTTTGTTGTACTTTAAACAGCTTCGATTCATGCAGGCAAAGTATAACAACAAATTTGACACTCGAGTATGGAGAAAATACATAGGTCAACCCGGTGCTGATAGTTAGTACTTGGACAGTGCACTTAAGATTCTTGTCAGTTTTCTGTCACTATATGACTCCGGTTGCTATACCAGACGCGTAACAACGAAAGCCATAAGATCCTACTACATAGATGATACGATCCTAGCCCCATGGCACACGCACAGACGCACCAGGCGATTGTATCCGAACCCAGACCTACAAAGAAGTCAGAATTGTGCGATCGACCTTGCTTCTGAAACTTCAAGATGTTAGCAAGCTTGTGACAAAGTTTCAGCTCAAACGCACGAGCCGTTTGCGTTTTATGGCAAGAGACATTTTTGTTGACAGCAGTCCTACGCAGACTAGAACTCTCGGACGCGACATGAGTTTCTGTCCGAACCAGTTCGGACCAGGAGGAGATCACCCTGTAAACTATATTTGGATGTTATTTTTCGTTTGGGATAGGTTTCAGCCCAATCGGACGAGCGGATCAAAAGTTAGCATGGGTCGACATTTTCTTGCGCAACAGTCCGCGAATGACAGATTGCGTCGAGCCTTGACGTGATCACGCCAACGGGTTTACTGATTTTCGTCAAAACGACATTTAGAGCGCTCCAATTTCAGAGATTACACCAGAGATCATGCCAGCTGTGCAAAGACATATTTTAATTAATTAAATTAATTTTATATGTATTTATAATTAGTTTAATTAATTAATTAATTAGAAGTTCAATGAGAAGTAGGAATTTTAATGTAAGGATTTAGGGTTTCCTATTTAAAAGAGCCATTGTTTTTCATTGTAACGTATGTTATCTTTTCAATTAAAATTTAAAGAGAATTTTCTCCAATTGTCCTTTGCGAACCTTGTCCCTCATTGAGTCCGAACACTCGATTAGGATAAGTAAAACCCGAAAGTTCATTCCATTGATTCGTAACTCTAATTTGGCTAATACAGGATATTAGCAGGGTTAGAGATCGTATCAAAAACCTCACTTGATAAGTTTAGTTTGACTAATATAAGATATTAGCAAGGTTAAACGGTCTTATTGAGTTATCTATCTTCTGCATCGAAATTTAAATCTAGAACTAGATCAAAGATACGTACTACGAGCCTTTGGTGATCGAGGATCGTATCAATAGACAACCACACAAACTTTGTCCCATGGGTCAACTGTCAAAAGGTATGTCCTTTACATGGTGTTTATTGTCTTGTGAGAAAAAAAAAGATTGGTTAACAAAAGACTAATTCTAAGTCCACATCTAGGCCTAAATCAAATTTGAGTCCCTGCAGTCTAATTGATTGTCTTATTTCAGCCCTTTGTTTTATTTTTGATTTAAAACCTCCCTCCACTTAAGTCGAATGATTTATTTCATCCCTCCGTCATCTACTTTTTCCGTCAATTGAAAAGAAAGAAAAGGAAAAGAAAGAAAAAAATGGCGTGTCAATTGACGTGGCGTAACACGTCAGCAGTCAATGACGTGACAATTGATGTGGCACGACACGTAAGCAAACAGACGGAAAAAGTAGACGACGTTAGATGGAGGGATGAAATAAATCATTTGACTTAAGTGGAGGGAGGTTTTAAATCAAAAATAACACAGAGGGCTGAAATAAGACAATCAATTAGACTGCAGAACTCAAATTTGATTTAGCCTCCACATCTACAAAACTGAAGACATTGATTAACATACAAACTGATAGAAATAAAAAAATTAGGGTTTAGATTTTTTCCTCCACTACACCAGAATGAATTCAAAGTTGCTTGAGGCATCTCAAACTGGAAATATAAATTACTTGCACCAGTTACTTGGGGAAGATCCATTTATTCTCAACAAGATTGCAGCATTTTCAAAAAATCCGTTGCACGTAGCTTCCGTAGCTGGACACCTTGATTTTGTAAAAGAGTTGATCAGGTTAAAACCAGAATTTGCTGCAGAAATAAATGAAGATGGATTTAGTCCTCTGCACATGGCTGCAGCTGCCGGGCACGTAGAGATTGTGAAGGAGCTGGTGAAACTCGATCTGGGGCTGTGCCGCTTGGAGGGTAAAGAGAGGAAGAGTCCTCTTCATTGGGAAGCTATCAAAGGAAGGGTTGAAGTGATTGATCTAATGCTCTTAGCTTGTCCTGATTGTATTTTGGACACAACTGTTCAAGGAGAGACTGCTCTACACCTTGCTGTCAAAAATTGCCAGTTTAAAGCAATCAAAGTAATGGTATCAGAGATATGAACAAGGAGAATGTGATGAACATGAAGGATGAGAAAGGCAATACAGTTCTGCACCTAGCAACCTGGAAAAAAACAAAGGCAGGCAAGTTTCTCTAGTTTATTTTCATGCCAGTTTATTAATTCTACAACCTTATTTACTTCTCATATTTTTTACCTAAAATAATGATATTTTTATTTGTAATTTTATCGTCACCACCACATACAAAGACAGTAGGTAGAGGAGCTTTCCCTCTCTGTTTTCATTTTGGTACAGAAGGAGTTTATTGCCGACGATAAGTTACTGGGTAACATTAACAGCTTGAACTACAATTAAGTTAATAGAACAGAGAGGATAAGAGCAAGCAATCAATAAAAATGATAAGGCATCACCTTTCTTTTGAAATGGAAGAGTAGCTAAGAAATATATCATACTTGCAGGTGATAAATCTGCTACTTGGTAATGGCAGTAATGAGTCGGACATTTTGGAAGTAAATGCCAAAAACGACAGCGGCCTTACTTCCCTTGATGTGCTTCTGCTTTTTTCAAGTGAGGCTGGAGATGGAGAAATCATAGAGATCCTTCGATGTGCTGGAGCTATGAGAGCGAAGAACATTTCCAGTTCATCGAATTCTGCAATTGAATCTGTTGATCAAACCTCAGTTAGCATTCCTTCTACATCTGAGCCATACCAAATATCCCAGTCGAATAATCTATTGGAGTACTTCCAGTTTAAAAAGGGTAGGGACTCACTGGGTGAAGCCCGTGATGTGCTATTAGTATTTGCAGTTCTGGTTGCGACAGCAACATATTTCAAGTTGGAGTCAGCCCTTCTGGAGGTGTTTGGCAAGATAGTTTTACACCAGATGGAAACAACAACACCAAATCCTTCACCACTAAGCATTATGCAGGGGAGTCAGTAATAGCCACATCATCTCCACTGACATTTTGTCTCTTCATCCTCTTCAACTCACTCGGTTTCTCATTTTCTCTTTACATGATCTCCATCCTCACATGCAGGTTCCCCTTGCAATTTGAGATGAGAATATGTATGGCTGCCATGTATTCCACATATACCACTGCATCAGTCAGCATTGCTCCCAACGAAGTCAAACTCTATACAACCATTGTAATGTCTACTGTGCTTGCACCATTTATAGTAGAGCGGTTAAGACAATATACGGAGATTGTTAAAGAATTTGTAATGGACATGTTCCGTTAACTCATTCGAATACGAAAAATTGCTGGTTAGTATACTGCATAAGATGTATATGCTTATGATGTTGGTACTTTAGCAACTTTTGCTAGTGTATGTAACTGCAGCTACATGCATGCTTTCTGTATTTAGGACTTTATATATATGCATACATCATTTTCTGTTTTGAAGTTTCAGGAGCTTAAGACAGTAACACCTGATTTGCCACTTGGAAGCAATGGAAAGGCCAAGCCACTTGGAAGCAATGGAAAGGCCAAGTTACTGGTCAAAACTGATTTGCCACTTGGAAGCAATGGAAAGGCCAAGTTACTGGTCAAAACCGACCACCTCAATTTTTTATGCATTCTTACTTTCAGATTTCCAAATAGAAAATGACAAGATTCTAGATACATATGCCTCTCGTCCATAAAGGAGTGCTAGCAGCACTTTTCAATCAGTTAACTTGTGCAGAATACTAAAACTAGCTTCTTTTTTTCAACAAGACCATTAATAAAAATATTAGGTTCTTTTCTGTTCACATGATGACCTTCAGCAGATAAGTTAAGATAATCACTTCTTAAAAAAATAAATAAGAACTTACGTACCTCCTTCCACAAGAATTTATGCTGCGCTCATTTATACACCACCAGGCAAAGAAACCTTAGCGGAGACTGTTTTTATTAGCATATGGTCAAAATGGATACAAGGGTATATGAGGCTGCCCTAAACGGAAACACCGATTGCTTGCAGCAATTGATGAGAGAAAATCCCCTAATCCTCGACAACATCGCGCAACTTGGTGTGGAGAATCCCTTACACATTGCTTCCAGTAAGGGGCACACTGATTTCGTGAAGCATATTCTAAGGGTAAAACCAGATTTTGCTAGAGAAGTAAATCAAGCAGGCTTTACCCCCATGCATATGGCAGCAGCTAATGGGTATGTAGAGATCGTGAAGGAGCTGATTCTGGTTGACAGAAAACTCTGCAGGTTGGAAGGAAGAGAGAAAAGTACTCCTCTCCATTATGCATCAGCCAACGGGCGGGTTAAGGTGATCTGTGAAATGTTACTGCTCTGTCCTGATTGTATTGGAGATGTAACTGTCCAAAGAGAGACCGCTTTGCACCTGGCTGTCAAGAATAACCAATTCAAAGCAACAACAGCGTTAAAAGAGTTTTCCAAAGAGATGAAAAAGGAACACATAATGAACCTGAAAGATGAGCAGGGAAATACGGTACTGCACCTAGCAGTCTGGAAGAAGCAACGCCAGGCAAGATTCAAGCACCAACCTGTTTCCCATTCAGTAGTTGATTTTCATTGCTGTCTCATTTCTTGCATGTTAACTTTTCTGCTTGATATCATCCTTGCAGATGATAGAATTGGTACTTGGCAGCGAAGCAACAAGCGTAGAATCATTACAAGTGAATGCCATAAACCGTAGTGGACTTACTGCTCTTGATGTTCTACTGTGTTTCCCTAGCGAAGCCGGTGACAGAGAAATACTTCAGATCCTTCAAGCTGCTGGAGCTACGAGAGCTGTTTGCATCCCCTCCTCAGCCACTGCAAACCATCAAACTTCTGATAATACCTCAACGCCAAGGGCACTAAGATCAAAATTCAACAACTTGGTTGATTACTTCAAATTTAAAAAGGGAAGAGATTCTCCAAGTGAATCACGCGGAACCCTATTGGTTATAGCTTGTTTAGTTGCAACTACAACATTCCAAGTCGGAGTCAGTCCTCCGGGAGGAGTTTGGCAAGATACATTCACACCAGACCCAAACAACAGCAGCAGCAGCAACAATACAGCACACGTTGCAGGTCGTTCCATTTTGGGTACTACAGATGAAACTGCTTTTACGCTCTTCACATTTTTCAACTCAATGGGGTTCTCCGTGTCTCTTTTCATGATTGGCGTCCTCACAAGTAATCCCCTCTGCAGTTTGAGCTAAAAATATGTTTGTGTGCTATGTATTGCACTTACAACACTGCAGTGATAAACACAACACCGGGCAAGCTCAAGATCTACACTATAATAATCACAATAATACTGTCTTCAAGCATGCCCTTAATCGCTCGGTTGGTTAGACAGCTTACAATGAAGCTTACCAAACCCCATGGACAGAATTAGTTGATTCATCTAAAGTGTGATGTGTGTTCTTAGTTCTTACTACTTACTTCTTATAATTGTCAGTAAAAGCAATCCTTCCGATGTTGTTGGCCAACACCGATCAACTCCAACATCGGTCAATATCATGGCAGTGCATAAACTGATGGTGATGTATACAACGCAATGTACTGTGTTTGTAGACTTTAAAGAAACCTTTTGGTTATGTATGTGTGTGGGTGAGAGACATAAAGACCGCATTTTTATCAAAATGAGCATGGGCACGGGATCATCTTGACAATCATGCCAACATAATACCCATACATTACAGCAGAGAGGGAGAAAATCCATGTCAAACAACATAATGTGGATTGTAGAGCAAAAAAGACATCAACTTATCACTTATGCTTCCACGTGTAATCCTCACATAAGTTCTCAATCTGGATATGCAATCTGTTGACCTCCAGAATCACTTGTTATTCATCAAGAGATCGACCAATTTTGTACATCTTGTTACCTATTTTACAGTCAATGCTGCTGAATTTACAAGTAAATACACGTTTTTGCACCGATCCCCCGTTGCTTGATCTCTTCATTTCTTCTTCAACCGCTCTCTTCAAGGAATCGCTAACATCCCCCAATGCCCATCCCACAGATATATGAGGGCGCGGATCCTATAACCAACAAAACATGAGACACCAAAGAGCAATCTAATGATCCACATACAAGTAAAACCAGAAACTAAACTAAACATAAAACCATAGAGCAACAAAAGACTCACCTTATAAAATTCTGGAAGACTATGAAGCTTATATACCTCGTTAACGCATTGAATTTGTTTTGTAATCTGAAACAACCAAAGCAAAATTATTAAAGCACACAAAAGTAACAAGTTCGAAAAGTCGCACAAAATTAAACTACACCTCAGCTAACCCTCCTGTAACAACTTCCAGCGACAGAAACGTCCGAGTCTGGTCATCATTCACAAAAACCTCCCACTTAGTAAAATCAATCCAATACCTACATTCAACAACAACAACAACAACAAAAAATTCACATTCAAATCAATATCATAACCCATAAAGCATTCTCTTACTCAAAGCTACCCTTTCCAATCACAGAAACAAGTGGGAAAACAGGGTAAAACCACATCTTAACCAATGTCATAACTCATAAAGCATCCTCTTTTGTTAAGAACTACTCTTGCTAATCACAGAGACAAACAGCGTAAAATTACTATACTTAACTGAATCATAAAAAACGAGTTGGGGTATCACCTTTTCTGAAGCAGGGGCTTTTGCCGTAGCTTGGTGACTATGGAATCAATTTGGTGCACTCGAATCGGGACAGTTCTTCCTAAGCTGATATGAAACTCTCGCCCTAAACCAACCTGTTCAAGCTTGTGATCATCTTTGCACAGCACATTGAAGGGAATATCGGCATCCACAACATGGAGGCCAGGCACGAGATGTGAGATTCTCTTCAAAAATAGCGCCATTTCTCTTTTCGCATTTGGCGGGATATAAACAGGAATGTACACGTGTAAGGCGTAGTTCCCCTCAACATGCGGAAAGCTCCTCACCCGAGTTTGCTGGCCAGTTTGGAAATCGTACTCCAGCGCACCTGAGATGGGTTGCAAAACAGCAAACAGGTGGTGAGCATGATAGAAAATTCATGCGGTGTCGCGGAAAAAAGGGAAAATTTTAGTTTGGAAGGAGAAGTAGTACTGGTGGAATTAGGAGAGGTGAGAAGCGACAGAGGAGGAGGCGGTAGAGTGAGCTCCGGCGACTTGGTGTTGGTGCTTGTCGTTGTTGTAGGAAGTGAGGTTTCGGAGTCTGAATCCGATGATACGTCACCATATGAGGCAATTAGAGCTTCCATTGTCGAATCTAGAAGGTGAAATTTCGGATATTGACTGAAAATCGTATCGGAACGAGACTGGCCTCAAGAAGGAGGTGGCGTCTTTGAACGACCCGTAGTTCCAAAAAACTTTCCCCTTACGTGAAACGAAATTCAATTGGGTCCAAAAAAATGCAAGCCAGGCCCAAAGCCCAATACCTTTAGTTGGGTTCATATGATAAGGCCCATTATTTTCAAACGAACTCTTCCCTTTGGAGGGAAGGAAGAACGGAACGAAGACAAAAAAAAAAAAAGCACACTCGCTTCCTTTTCCCTTCCTTCCTTCCACCACTACCAGTTTCTCTCCAAAAATGCACGACGAGAACAGTTATCTGACACCTCATGCGCCGAGCAAAGTCATCACCGCGGAACAGAAAGCACGAATCTCGAACAACTTCAGAACTGCCAAAGCTCTCCTTGCTCGGAAACGCTCCTTCGACACATCCTTTAAGTAACTAACCACCGCCCGCCATCTCACCTCCTCCTCTGTTTCATTTTATTACCAATTTTCCACTGTCATCGTTTTTGATTGCGTTTATTTTTTCCATTTTCAGATCTTGCGATGCGGTGGAAACAGATTCGCCAGCTGAGGTAAGCAGTAGCAATAAAAGAGTTCCTCTCACGGAAATTTCTACGAACACGACGACGCCGTTTTATGTAAAGACTTTGAAGCCAGTAATTGATACTTGTGTAACGGATTCGTTCATAAATCCGGTGAAGCAAACGGGATGTTTGGGTTTAGCTGATTGTTCCTCGACGCCTGGTCTTCTTGATGATGATGATTTTGATGAATCCGTTTTGAAAGAAATTGACGCGATTTGTGAGCATAATTCTGCTGTAAAAGCAGAGGAGACGAGTCCAAATACTGTTGCTGAGCTAAAAACTTGTGCCTCTTTTGGTGAGGATGTGAAAGTAGAGGATGAAGATGAGTTTCAGTGTGGTGATATGCCGGAAGAGTACTTGAAGTACTTGAAATCCTTGAATGATAGGCAACGTAAAGCGGCTTGTAGTGACATTTCAGTTCCTTTGATGATCGCTGCTGGTCCAGGAAGTGGAAAGGTCTCACCTAACACATGTTAATGTTCTTTGAATTTTCATTAATCACAAACTCTGTTTGGTTTTTGACTGACACGATTAGAGCTGATCTTGTTTTCTGTTCTTTGTATTGTTAGACTTCTACAATGGTGGGACGGATTTTGAAGCTGATTAGTGAGGTATTCCAACATTTGGCTAGTGTTCTACGGCTAGATTTTGCTTCTACTGGTATCTTGATTATTGGTGTTTGTTTTCCTTTTTCTGTGTTGTTAGGGAATTAGCCCGTTGAACATTTTAGCAATGACTTTCACCACAGCTGCAGCTTCTGAGATGAGAGATCGAATTAAAGCAGTAGCTGGGAAGGCTGTAGCTAAAGAACTTACAATTAGCACGTTTCATTCCTTCTCTTTGCAGCTTTGCCGTTCGCATGCAGAAAAGTACGTAAAGGTTTAGACATTTAAGCATTTATGTGCTTGCTTCTGTTCTGCCCATATAAATTCCATTTCCCTGACACGAATTTCTGCTTTTGCTATTGTTCTTGTGTTATTTTGTGGCAAAATTCTTGAGTTGGTCTATTGCCTTTTGAAACCATCAGTAATATGTATAAATTATCTTATAGGATAGAGCGCACATCAGAATTCTTAGTATATGGGCACAGCCATCAGAGAAGAGCAGTGATTGAGGCTGTCCGCCTGTTAGAGAATGAAAACAGTGTTTTGAAAAATCATGATGAATGCAAAGTTGGTGAAGATTCTATTGAAGTATTGCCCCCGGAATATTTCAAGGATAAGTCCAAGAAATGGCGAAAGTTTGTCACCCAGGTTAGTGAGTTCTTAACTGGCCTATTGCTAGAACATGCAGTTACAATTGGGCCTTAAAGTTTAAACAAAATGAAACTTCCTTGATGTATTTCTTGTTGAATGCGCTCCATTTCAGGCCAAAGCTTCTGGAAAGACTCCTGCAGAATGCCATAAAATGGGTGATGTGTTAGGAGTAAGCTGCAAACTTCTAGTTCTGGTATCTTATTTTAACTTTTCTTTTTCCATAAAACTGATACTTAGACCTACTGATGAATCAGGCAACCATCCTTGGAAACTACAACAACATATTAAGATCTTGCAATGCCTTAGATTACCATGACATGATCAGCTGTTCTGTGAAGTTACTCACTGATTTTCCTGAAGGTTGATGTTATCTGAGTGCACATACTTGAATTAAACAACTATATATACTGCAATTTTTTACAGTTTGAATCATTACACTGTTCAGTTTTAAAGGAGTGCCAGGATTCATGGAAAGCCGTTGTGATAGATGAGTTTCAGGACACAAGTGCCATGCAATACTATCTTCTACGACTTCTTGCATCTCATAATCACATAACTATTGTTGGTGATGATGATCAGGTCTAACATTGTCTTTTATAGCCTTCAATCCAGCTTTCATAGTTCGTTTTCATTGTCTAACTTCATATTGCTTAAAAACATGTTTGCTAGTTCTAATGCTATAGTGTATTGGTTTGCAGTCTATTTTCAGCTTCAACGGAGCTGACATTTCTGGATTTGAATCATTTCGTCAACATTTTCCCAATTTTAAAGAGGTCTGCCCTGTTCCTTGTTTGTTATTTTCTTGTGTTGTTAAGGTTGTTTCTTGATGGCCCAATAATGTGGTATGTTCTTTGTTTCAACCCTGTGTTTAAGATGATTTATGATATCACCGTCTTTTGTTTTCTAAATGTTTTCTACCTCTGTAATTCAGATTAGACTCAACAAAAACTACCGGTCCACGCGTTATATTGTTGAAGCTGCATCTTCCCTTATTCGCAATAACATTAAGAGATGTCAGTTTAAGGATGCTCTCACAGATAATTCTTGTGGATCTAAGGTATTCTAATTTTTCTCTGTGCTTAATTATTTTTTCTTCCTTTGTTAGTTTTTGGTAATGAAACTTTTGTTCTGTTTGACTCAACATGAACAGATAACTATCAAGGAATGTCAGAATGAAAATGCACAGTGTGCATTTGTTGTCAATAAGATCTTGGAAACTGCTTTTGATGGTTCACCTGCTAAGCCCTGTTATGGAAGTGTTGCTATTCTGTATAGGAGGCAGGTCAAGCTTAGTTTCCACAGTTTCAAGTGCGTAGAGCAAATAGTTAGATATTTCCAGACTAATTGTTGCTTCATCTCTTATACTGCAGGTATCGGGAAAGATGTTCCAATTACTATTTCGTGAAAGGAAGATACCATTTAATGTTCATGGTGTGGCTTTCTATAGGAAAAAGGTAGCTCACTTGAAATCTTTTCAGAGTTATAAGTTACCTATCATCATGTCAACAGTTGTTTTGTTCTGTTCTGGTCAGTCCCAAGAAGTGGGGTTTTAGTTTGGTGGAGCTTAAGCAAGCTCAATTCTGTGGCAATGATTGTGAAGATCAGTGGGAAAAGTATCCCAAAAAAGAAATTAGTGATGTTAGCTAAGCTCTTATTTTTATGTAGGTAATAAAAGCCATCATTGCCATGCTTAGAACAACACTGCCAGACTGCGATGATGGCTCATATCGTCAAGCTTTCAAGGCTTTGTTTCCTTTTGAGAAGGATGAAAAGAAGAAGGTATGCGCCTATTTTAGTTTTCTTTGCACTTAACGTCTGTGTGCAGTTGTTCGAGTTAGTCTATCACAGTTCCAGCTCACTACTCAATCTCTCTCTCTCACATCATCAACAGATCATTGACCATATTGACAAAATCTCAACCATTAGGAAATGCAGCTTCTTATCTGCTGCCCGCGACATATTTTGTGCAAAGATTTCTGGAACCTTCAAGAGGTTTTTGTTTTTCCAATTTTTCTCAACTCAGTTCTATGGGATCAACTGCTCTTAATATTGTAAAAGTACAGTTTGCCTCGTTTCTATTTGTTCACCATATATGTAAATCTTGTTGCAAGCACTTCAATATATGTTCATCAAAGTTCCTCCAACTTGAAAATAAAATAATGGAGCAAATATGCTGGAATGCGCTCTGTTGCTCTCTTTGCTCTGAGTCTTCACCATTGTTTGACTGATGTTATATTTTTATTCTATGTTCTTGATGTTAGGAGCCAACTCACGCAGGGGCGCAAGGTCTTGTCAACACTAGATATGATATCAAACCTAGTTCAAAGGGTGAGAACATAAGTTAGTTTTGAAATTGCTGATCCTGTGTTGGCAATAGCTTTGCCTTCCATTTTTCATACCCATTTGTCCAAATCTGTGGTAGACATGACATCTACGATCAATGCTTGCAGGAACAGTCAATTTCCACTGTCATAACTTCAGTGGCGAATATGGTCCCTCAGGTGGTTTTTCTCCTCCCAGTTTTCAACTGTACACTGCTACTATTCTTTCTTTTTAGATGCATCTGAAGTATATTATTGATGCTAAACTGATGTGACTTCCCTAGTTGCTTCAACTCGTTTGTGTTTTTATGCCTTTACATTCTGGTTATTTACTAATGTGACTTTAAATCTTTAGAAATACCTTCTTGAGCAACGGGCAGTGGTTGATAACGACGGAGGGAAATTGCTTAATGAAGACAATGACCTCAGATCTGTAAGTATATATTTTGCTGATTCAATAAGTTGAGTCTGTGCCCTTACCTTTATCCTATAGTTAAACTCAACAAACCTCCCTCCCTTCTGTTCAAAACTCACCTCTTATCACTAGGTGAAATGATGTAACCGATAAGTACCTCGTAGTGCTTTCCGTAATAAAGTTAAAGCTATTGTATCCTTAATTCTTGGTTCATCAATGACAACTATATCTTGCATTTGAACATGGTTACAGCTTTGTTAAACCCCATTGCAGGTTCTTCAATACTTGTTGGATGATGTCTCAAATGTCTTAACAACGCAATTTTGTGCAAAAGAGGGAGGGACAGATATTATGGAAGAGAAAGGATGCCTTAATTTAGTAAAAGCTTTCACTGACTACATAATGGAGAGGGAGATAGAGAATTTTCGTTCTCGAAGACATGATAATGAGAATTCAGTTACCTTGACTACCATTCATCAGGTTTCTTCCTGCTCATTTGGCCCCTGCGTATCAATGGTTATTGGGACTTCTGTTATTTCCTGGGGTGAATTTTATTTTCATATTATTCTTTGGCTTCTGCAGTCGAAAGGCTTGGAGTGGGACATTGTTTTCATAGTAAAGGTATTTGTCCACATCTTGATGGCCTTTGCTGGGTATACTAGTTTAGATATCTGCTTTGCCATTCTTTTAATTTTATGAATTGATGCTTGGACTAATGATGCAGGCAAATGAATCTGAGATCCCTTTGTTGCACGAATATAGTGGGATCACAAAGGAAAGTGGTAACTCGATTGAGGTACTTTCTTGCATAAACACTGTTAATTCTGTTGATCTTGAACAAATTTTCCTCCATGTCACTCAAGTAATCACCTTCATAAAAAATCTTAGGAGGAACGACGTCTCTTCTATGTAGCAATGACTCGTGCTCGCAAGAAACTTTTCATTCTATATCTTACAGTGGATTCAAATTGGCAGGTCTTAATATTATTGTTGATACTAGTTTCTTGATTTTTCTTCACTGGTTTCCTGATTTCTCATCACTTATAAATAACAATGTGAACTTATTCAGTTGCTCCAACCATCAAGATTTCTCAAAGAGATTCCAGATCACCTTCGGGAGGTTCAGGTGCATGTTTATGGTTTGCTTCCAGCATTATTTTGTTGTGTTACGATTGAAGAAAATGATATAAACATCCAATTCTCTCTGCTCAATGATTTGCCCATGTTATTAGATTCTTGTAATTTTAATATTTCCTTTGTTTTTCAGTTTAACTATCAAGATTACCTTTGTTTTTCCATTGAGATTTTGTGTAGTCGAGTAATATGTTTTTTTGTGTCTGTTCTTAGAGTGTATGACTTAACCATGACTCTTATTCCTTCTAAAACCAAAATGCAACCAATGACAGGCTGAAGTGTGTGTACAAGATTTACAAATAAAGCATCAAGGGATTCTTAATCAAGCTGTTGATGCTACCCTTGATCTACCAACTGAAAAGCAACCCTCTAAAGTAGATGTGGACTCAAAGGATTTTCTCAACATTCAACTGGACAATGATACAAAAGAGTCAACAGAACCATTTGATGCCTGCCATGGGAATATTTTCTTAAAAAGGTCTTTGATTGAATTGTGATGATTTTTCTGAGGTTATTGCAGATGGTTAGCCCCTTAACCAATGGTTTTCTTACTCTTTTACAGATTCGCTGTGGAAGAAAGAACAATCGTTTCTCACTTATTCCATCAATGGGCAAAGAAGAAAGCATTCCAAAATCCTAAGAGGTTGCTTGACAAGGTAGGCATTTGACCTTTCTGATGATTTTGCCAGCCATGGACAGCAATATAAAGTTTTCTGTAATTCATAATTGAGAAGAAAGTTCAGGGTTACTTCAAGTTTTGGTCCTTATTACTCATGGTAGTGGCTCTACTTCATAGCTGTCATAAGGGTTACACTCAAACATTCTCATCAGTATATTGGCACAGTGAGAAGATGAATCTTAGTTTCAATAGCCACTGCTTGGCTGATGCTATCACCTCAGGGCCATAAATTGCATGCGCTTATGCAGGGCTACAAATTGAGTCAAAGAGTAGATGTTTGTTAAGATAGCTTTTATTATGCAGTTTTTTCCTTTTTACTCCAACCATTATGTTTTTCTCTCTTTTTTTACAGGTTGGCTTCATCATTGATGAGCGGATGAGGGCTAAGAAAAACAAACACAAGGTCATAGCATCTACTCATTTATATAGGAAAAGATTCCGTCCCTTGTGATATTAACTGAGGAAACACATATCCTCTACAATGTGGAACTTGCAAATATACACACATTTTTTCCTTTTATATTTTTTTAAGGTGTTGGTTGTGTCGGGTTTTTCAGGATGTTTTGCGTTCGCTGAAGTCTAGCTTGAGCAGTGAAGAAGCATTTCAGTATGCAGAATATGTAAGAAGCATTTTTCCAAGTATAAGGATATTTGGTACATTTACTTCATCAATCATAGCAACATGTCAATGTTGATTTTCCTAAACAAATTCCTTGCCAGAATCTGACTTCAGAACATTTGGATACTTAAACTTTTGACCTTCTCATAGTCATGTTTATGCTAGTTTGTAATCACTATAATAATTCTTGTCTGATAGGTGCTGAGATGGGAACAAATTCCGGCTGACCAGCGTGCTCATTTAATGAGAGAGAAACAGGTTTTTTTTTCGGTTTTCCCCTTCTAGCTTTGTTGATGCCAATGAATTAACTGTTAAAACTTTATTTTTTGGTTTTGTTTTTTTCCCCGATAATTTGAGAGTTTTTCAGTCTTGTTAGATCCTAAAACTCAAGAACCTTAGAATATGTTCATCCAGAAAGTCACCAGACCTCTCTAGTCTACTCCTAGACCAAGATTTTGTATTCTTATTGACACCATTTAGGTCATTTATTCGTAGAAAACAGCTGGCATTGGTTCTGAACTACCACTATGGTAAATGCACCCGTCGCAGACTGGCTCTGCTTTGCTTTTAGCATTCCGCTTGTATATACCACAAAGTAGCATTGCCTCTTTCACTTATATGTAGGACTTTGCCCAACTTATCTTATTCTTATCATTCTTCGTTCAAAAACTGAGGCAATATATTTCCTGTTTTAGGAGCATTTCCAGAAGTTAAGGATCGAGAATTCAATGGGCACGTCAGCACCAACGTCTAAACAGGTAATTCTTATTCAATGGATGAACAAGTCAATGCAATTTCTTGAGTTATTTTTCTGTCAAGTAACTTTCAAAACCAGTTCGTTACTCATTTATTGCTCGATGCAAGATTGGATATTTGCAAAACTTGGGATGCACTGTGACCCCAACATCACGTCTCCATGCTTCTCGTTTGATTGAGCAATATAAAGCATTGTGACAACCAATGACATTAAGATTATCTTTTCACTGGAAGCGGCCATTGTACATCTGTAAGTTATTTTATCCAATATTCCAATTTAACAAAGCAGTCTTCTAATGTCCTGTAACTATAACTAACTGGTCATTCATCATTTATTGTGGGAGGCGGTAGTGTACCAAGTACTTTAAGATTTTGAGGTCTGCTAAATTGCTTAAAATACTAGTAGAGGTAAAGTAAAAAGGTCCTGTTATTACTCAAGCATGCATTTTGAGCTATAGAAAGTTTCATGTAACAGAAGATAAACTTGATAGCAAACTATTTAAAAGTTAAAACACTTAGAAATTGAAAGTTAAAGAGAAATTATTGATCCTAGATATTTTTCTTCTTCAAGTTGCTAGAAATTGTTGGTTGGCTTGGTGCAGAGCGCACTTTCTGGTGCTTCCCTTCTTCCTTCTCCTTCTTCTTCCCTTCTTCCTTCTCCTTCTTCCCTTCCTTCTTCTCTTGCTTTCCTTCTGCCTTCTCCTTCTGCTTTGCTTCTCCCTCATTCTGCTTTGCTTCTGCCTCCTCCTTCTGCTTTGCCGCTGCCTTTTCCTTTGCAGAATTCAATTCTTGAATTAAAGTTTCCAAGCAAGCATCAACATCTGGTTCCACAGTTCTCGGCATTATGTGCTCCACTACATCAGCAGGAGTCATATCGGTTTCTTCCAGTAGTTGACCGATCTTTTCGAACAAAGCATGGGAATCAATATGCAAGTAATTCTTTACCAATACCTTGAACGCCTCAAATCTGCAGTAAGACAATTCAATGTGTTGATCCATTCTTCCTCTTCGAATCAATGCCGGATCAAGTTTGTCTTTATGATTGGTGGTGAAAAGAATAATCCTTTCGCTGCCACTTGCTGACCATAGACCATCAATGAAATTTAAAAGCCCTGATAGAGTGACCTTAGTTTTATCATCCGGTAGTCTCACCTTGTTTGCAACTTCAGCCACAGCAGCAACTCCACCATCCTTCTTCTTCTCTCCTGTCGCCTTTCTTTTGCCAGTAAGATCAAGCGAGCAGTCAATATCTTCAATAACAACAACAGACTTGCTTGATATATCAGACAAAAGTTTCCGCAGCTCCGAGTTGTCTCTAACGGCAGTCAATTCAATATCATACACATTGTAATCCAAGAAGTTAGCAATAGCCGCAATCATACTAGACTTGCCCGTTCCAGGAGGGCCATAAAGAAGATAGCCACGCTTCCATGCCTTCCCTGCCTTCGCATAGAAATCTTTCCCATTCTTAAACGTGACGAGTTCACGAATAACCTCTTCCTTCTTTTTAGGATCCATGGCAACGGTATCGAACATGGCCGGGTGATCAAAAACCACATTGCTCCACAGATTGCCTTTGAAACTCCACCAATGGTAGCTCGGATTGTTGGTATAAAGCTTGCGCTTCCTGTTTCTTTCCCTGATTTCTTTTCCCTCTTCCATCACAAGGGGCAAATATTGATCAACTATGATCTTTTTGTTACTTCGAGGGAAGGTAATACAATGAAACCTCTTGGGTCGTGCAGGGAACTTAGAGATGGTGGCGGTTTTATTAGGATCAATTGAGCCTGATGTCCACTTAATTTTGACACCACAAAACCAATCTACAACAGTCTCATATTCATCTAAGGCAATGTTAATAGAACGCTGGTCAGTAAGAAGTTGGCCCTTGAGCCTTGTACCTTGGTTAATGCAGGTTGCACCCAGGTATGCTCCGATGGCGTCATAAGCTCTGTTGTAGGAGTATTCGTCTGGAAACTCTAGAAACTGGATTCCCATCTCCTGGTAGAAGTAGGCCTTTGTTTTCTGATACAAATTCGCAACGCACTTCATGATAGCTTGAACTGCTTGTTGACATACGGTGAAGAACATCATCATGAGGACGTGTGATGCTGCATCAGACAATGACCTGCCTCTCATTATCATTATTTTCTTGCTGCTGCCTGCTGGTACTATGTATGAGAAATTTGATCAAGTATTTGTGTTCTTTCCAGGGTAGGGAGGCAGAGGACAAGGTCACCTCAGGTGAACACAGGGCGGATATTAACTGTTTGTTCAAAGAACTACTAATCGGAGGCAGGCGGATTTGTTATATTAGGAGATCACAGAATTTTCATTTTCCTTTCATTTGTTATTTATTTATTCGGACATGGAGCATTCATTTCCTGCGTTATTGACTTATTGTAATTGATTTTTTTTTCTTTTTTAACCCAAAAAGAAATGATTTTGGGCTTTGGCAACTTCTACACACTTAGGCCTGAGGCCTGTCACAGAGTTCAGCAGATTCTGCTTTTTTTACATGATACCAGACAACCAGTGAGTTTAAGTCTAGCTTGACCAGTGAAGAAGCATTTCAGAATGCAGAATATAAGGAGTACGAGATCATAGTAGCATGTCACTGTTCATCTTTATAAACAATTCTTAAGCAAGTTGTTAATTGGTTAGATTAGTTGATTGAATGTTTTTTTAAGTAGTTTGAAGCAGGAGGGAAGTAGGAGACCTAAGGTAATTGGAATCTATAGCAACTCTATAATTCGGAAACTAAAATTCTTACATCAATGATCGAATGTTATGAATCATATACCTACCTAGGATATTTATTGGGAATCTCTTCTACAACTGCTAAAGATAAACCCCTAATTTATTATCTAAGTGTAATAAAATTACACCATTTTTTTTAAGACGAACCTTTTTTCACTATTTATAATTTGTAAAATAATGATTCTAAATTTTTAATGAAACTAACCCTTTTATATTTATTTATAGATAGATTATTGGTTCTACATTCCAATTTCAAGACCTAAAATTGTTAGGATAGGATCAGGCTAATTAATAGTTCCACTATTATGTGCACAAACACACTCACGAAGTAGATTGCATCCCATTACATTTAGAGGGTGTTTGCTCCACACCTCCATTAAATGAAAAAAAAACCTATGCCATGCCTGCACAATTAAATTAAGCATGTTACTCTTGTCAAACGATTTTGTTGCACGAGTATCTCCTACCCCAATCTCAATCGCGTTTGCAGTAACGGTGACGATCAAAAAGAATGGTAGTCTTCTTCTTTTTTTCCTTGCAGTGGAGTGGGCCAACGACGCCAAATCAATAGATCCGTGGTAGACAAAAAAACAATTTAAGTGCATGAGGGGCTACCCAGTATTCACTACCTCTCCGTGTAATGTAAAAAAAAAATTTGACCCGTCATAATAATTGAAGTATATGGGAATGATAAATCTTAACTAATTATCATGTATCAATTTTTTGTACGAAGAGATAGATACCTTCTGATCTACTTAAAATTTAACGTGGAAGTATTTTTTGTCAATTTTATACCAATGAGTATCTCGATTTGATCGTTGGTAGGAGATATACCGGTCTCAGTTAAAATACCGAATTTCAATATCTTATTTCTTTTATATATTATATACAAAAGGTTCAATAAACATGAAAACATGCAACCTTGGCTTGTAAATTATACAGTCATAAGGCATAAATTATACAGTCATGAATTAATTGTAACTGGATATGCAGAGATAGGATATACCAACTTCACAAGTCATGACTACTATTTTGTGCATGATTCAAAACCATTGCACCCATAAGGCATAATTTATGGGTAAGGCACGATATCTACTATTTTTTCTTTGGTGATACAATCCATATCTACTATCTAATACTATAGTCTACTAATAGCATGAATAGAACTTATTTCAATTTCAATCAACTTCTTAAAAAATAAAAAAAGATTCTGAATTCTGAAATCTAGAAACAGATGATTGACTGCTCACTTATCGTTGATGGTTTAACATGCATCAGGTGTATAAGTCAGACAAATTCCATACAAGCTTCACACACAAAAAAGTGTTAAATCAGTTAATGGCATTTACCAGAACCATCCAATATATCATTTCACTTCACACACACAATATATCATCACTCTAACATTATTTTGTCAAGATTCTGAGAAGGAATCCATCTTCTTTACCAACTATGAATTTGTGACAGCTACAGATTTTTGCATTTAACTTCATGTACAAGATACAAAGTTTACATAATCCTGGGTACATTCCTTCTGTGACTTCCCTTATGCACATCTCCGTTCACCATCAGAACTGTAAGCACTCAAATGGGAAGAGATAAGGACAGACAGACGGGCAGACATTTTGCTTTCACATTATGAAAAATAGGGAATCGAGGATCCAAAATACGGATCCCTCTCTATCATCTCTTGAAATACAACAGACAATACTCGTGGGCATAACATTCTTCACCTGGCCGTAGTATACACAGATCAGTTTCTCTTTTATCAAACAGCCCCGTCTAATCAAAAGGGTCAATACGGGGGTCGTGCTCGCTTGCCATAGCCATTCCAGTGCAAAGGCAGGTGGGGCACATGACCTGCCATTGCCAAACTCAAATATAAAAAGCATAAGCTTGACTCGTAACATGAAGGACTGTAAAACATATCTCAAAATTTAATACATGAAATATGAAAAGTATTAGCTGCATGCCTACCTTTCCAGATCCTGAACAATTTGAACATCTTTCAGAATTAGGTGTTGATAGGGGCTGATCTCCACCGTTTGTTGTTGAAACTGGTTCAATAAGAACGAGCGCTCCTGTGCTTGAGCAACGAGCACATGCAAGATATCCTGCAATGATCAAGTGTGGAAATAAGCACGTGTTGCTTTCTCATCTTACTGATCAAGGTGTTTTATTTGGTATGCTCGCGCAGTAGATTTGGTGAGAAACTTGGAAGGTTTTTTAAGAGATTTTACAAAGATACAGGGAAAAGACCGCGAAGTGATGAGTAAGATTTAGAAATAGCTCTTTTGTTGATTAACAAATCAAACTAATTAACCTCTAACATAGAAATCAAAAACTAAGAGTATGTGAAGCACAAACATGCTAAGAATGATAGATATGATCGTGAAAGAACTGCATACCAGTTCCAAGACAGTATTTGCATCGCTTATGTTCTTGTAGTCTTACATTGTTTACTTCAACCACCATCAGGGCTGAGATCACCCCAACTGCTCCTCCAGAGAATGATGCCACTATGGGATCAACGTCACTGCTCTCAGCAACAATGAAATTGGTCAGAAAATGATCAAATAACGTTAAGTCTACAACATAAATACCGCAGAGGAACAACTAGAAGCTAATAGTAGGATCAAATGTGAGTGAATTAAACTAAAGATGACCATAGAACAAAACAAACAAGTTTAAACGCAGATGATCGTGGGAAAAAAAGTACTAGCCTGCATCATGTACTATACCTCAATTGCATAGGTAAATGCATGGTCTGGATAAAATCTGCATATGATGTGCCTCCTATTCCCAGCTTAAGTTCCAGCTGAAATATGGAAAGAAGATTTCTTTAACAGGAAAGTTCCACACCAGCGTAGACAATTTTATTATTTATCCCTTTGTTTGTGAAAATGACTATAACTGAACCTCATGCATGTTTTTCAAAGCTTAAACGAATAACAAAGCTTGTATGAAGGTTTTTTATACTCCCAATTCCCATCCATCAAATAAAAATAGTATATTTGTTTGCTTTTGTGGAGACAATGATAAATGTTGAAACATCTATAACACAGCTGTTGAGATAGTGATCAAATCAAATAAAACAAATTATGCATCTAAGCAACCAAACAGCTAACTACAGAGAATAACTTACAGCAGGAGCAATGAGACCACCGAAAAGGATAACCCCAGAAATGAGAGAAAAACAAGTAGCATAATACACCTTCAGATTTGCTGCACTCTGCATAGACGGTACAAATTAATCTTCACTTCCTAAGCAATAAAGCAAACATCCCAATAAAAAAGAAAAAAGAGAATCATCTTTAAAAAAGTAACAGTAAAAAGAACTTACAAGAGGAGGCAAGAATGGGATGAATGATGGAAAGTTTGGAAGCTCATTCTCTTCCTTATCTGCAAGCTCCGCGCTTCTGATCCTCTGTTGTATCCTTAGCCTACGCACCTACAAAGTTTTGAATTGCATCATTTACATTTAATTCAAAGAGAGCAAAAATTAGCAACATAGACTGAGCCTATCAAAGAATAAAAAAATTAGGGGTTTTCAATTCCAAGTTGGAAGTAATTCTGCAAAGTTTTAATTTTGAGGGGGGAAATCATTGACCAGTGGATTAAAAATACCATCTTTCTTTCTTTTTATCATAACTTACCTCTTCCATATGCAAGAAAATCTTGTTTCTTCTACTCCTAATGTTGTCTTGAATCTCTTGCAACTCCATCTTGGCGAAGTCCTGAACCGTTTCCGGCCCTTCTATAATACAAAACCTACACAATCACACACCAAACAGGAAAACACCCAATTTCTTCAATTCGCATGAACTCCAAAACACAAAATTCAATGATTGAGCGCGAAATTAATAAGAACCCAGTACCCACCCAGTAGTGTTTTTATCCGTAGTGGAATCGGAATCAACGGAAGAAGCGAAAGGAGAAGATTCGGAATCAGCTGCCATGGAGAAAGATCGCCATGTCGTATTCAATCTACGGTTTCCATATACAAATCTAGAGTGAGGAGGAGTTGACCCACATAAAGGTTTTATTTTTACAGGGTAAGTGACGGCCAGCACTCGGCCTAGACAGACCATGTTTCCAAATTCTTCTTTCCCGATCAGGGGGGAAAGAGACGATGAAACAGAGCAGACTCTCAACTTCCTAAAATCTACAGAGCTCTGTCGATCTCATCAGGTGAAGCAGACAAGAGAGAAGCATAAAAACTGGGCCTGGAAGCAGAGGAGAGATTCTTATGTTGTGGGGAAGGTAGGAAATGACACGTGTGAGGAGAATATTGGTGGGGAGGTCGTGGAGGGAAATACAAGTGGAGGCAATTTTTGTGTATTTTTTCGTTTGATTTGTGGATTTCAACGCCATTTTGTCCTCTGTTATGATGTTAGAAAGAACCGTCACTTTTCATGAGAGTGTTGAAGAAAATAAAGGATTTAAGGATTGGATAAATCATAAATGGTGAAGGATAATTCTAGTATGAAAACAAGAATTGACAAGGGTGCATGGCAGTTATGGACACAAATTTGTTGTTTCTACGTGTATTACTACAACTTCAAACAATCAATCAAAATAAATATAAATTCTATCCAGTGAAATTCTTTTAGTAGTTTGAGAAAAAACCACTTTATTATTTTGATAATTTAGAATTTCACACATGGTAATAACTATTTTTCTAATTTTTAATTCCTTCAAAACACATGTGACAATTTATTTTTATAATTAACTAATTTAATTATATTTATATTTTCATAAATCTAACCTATAAACTATGTATAATGACATATTATGCAATTTGTAAATATCAAATAAACTTCTTCTTTTTTAAATCATATAAGAAGTGATCATTTTAACGTGAGGTGATTAAAGAAAAAAATTGAATCACAGAACAAAAGATATTGTTTGGAATTTGTTTTATAAAAAAAATAATTCTTTTGCAAAATTTAAAATAATTATTAACTCAAAAAAAATTCATTTAAAAGTATAGCACTTTAAAAATAAAGCTCATGAAACATTAAACACTAAAAAGTTATAAATTAGAAAAAAATAAATAGTAAAAATATACTAACTTTTTAAAAATTCAAGCACATTTAATTAAATATATTTAAATCAAATAACATTTAAAAAAATTATTAAAAGGAATTTCGCGCAAGGCGCGGGTATGAGGCTAGTAATGGTAAAGGACTATGCACTTGTGTATTATTACATTCTTCAACTTCAACCCATTGAATATTTTGGTGGTTCCTAAAGAAGCTAGAAGCATCTACATCGGGTGGGAATCGATGTACTAAACCGGATACGGAATCGCTCCTCTAGGGTGGCAAAAGTGTCTATGGACCCAGGTGTCAATCCTTCAAACCATTTCCTGGCCGCTCCCGTGAGTGTAAGAACGAAGAGCTGACACAAAGCTTCATCTCTTCGCGTTTGAATCTTTACGAAATCCTTCACTCGACTCAGGTGAGTAACGGGATCCTTTGTCCCGTCATACTGCTCTGTGGGCAACTTAATCCTCCGGCTAACTTGATGCTGCCGCACCCGGTAGCTCAATGGATGCCTAGGATCGTCGTCCTTCTCCCTCCGCCGAGCCGAGGTGGCCGAAGGAGAACCTCGACGCGGTTCTCGCTCTTCCTTGCTGCGTGGCCCCCGCACAGAGCGATTTTCGGGTGGCGACCTGTCCCGGCTCCGTCTCTCGGCTGATTCCCTGGCCCTACGATGAGACCGTCCTCTGGCCGAACTTTGCTCGATCTCTTGGTCATCTCCCTTCTCAAAATTTTCCATGTGTTCCTCCTCCCCCCTTGGAACCGCCTCCGACCGCACCCTCTGGTGGGTAGGTTGGCTCCTCCCCATTTCAGGAGTAAAGAGTGGCGGGGGTGGAAGAGGTTGCGACACTGGAGGCAGTGTGGTGATCGGATTCAGAGTGACTTGTGGTGCTGAGAGATTTAGGAGCGGGTGTGAATAGGTCCTAGGCTGTCCAGCTAGGTTTGATAACAGTAACATGACGTCATCTATTCTCCGATGCAACACAGCTACAGATCCGTCCATGGCCGATATCGGGCTCCTCTGGGTGCTGGTTCCGGGCATCAAGGGGTTTGACGCATTCGTGTTGCTCCCCGGTGTTTGGAGAAGATCCAAATGCCTGTAGAGTTGCTGATTGCTGCCCCTATTGGGCAGAGCTGACGACTGCGTCACTCCAGGAATTTCCTGACCAAGAGTGAGAGAAAAAGTCTCACTTCCCGAAATGGGAGTCTCTGAAGTCATCCTGGGTCAATACTAGGGAATTCTGTAAGTGTCTGTAGGGGAGAGCTTGGATAATCAAGGCCTTCTCACTCGACGATCCAAAACTCTCAATGAAAGCACCAAATGATAATTCGTAATCTACGGGTAGGTCCTTAATGGTAACAAGGCCGCTGCCCGCTCTTCACTTCCACTCCGTTTTTCCTGCAATGCGCCGGAGGAGTTCTCCGGCGTAAACTCTCCGACGATCAAGTCAGTATGCTATGCAAGAACTTCAGAGTAATAACAACTTGTATCTCTCTGTGTGTGTGTGTGTGTTACCTTGCCTCGCTGTGCTATTTATAAGCTTCTTCTTTTTTAAATCATATAAGAAGTGATCATTTTAACGTGAGGTGATTAAAGAAAAAAATTGAATCACAGAACAAAAGATATTGTTTGGAATTTGTTTTATAAAAAAAATAATTCTTTTGCAAAATTTAAAATAATTATTAACTCAAAAAAAATTCATTTAAAAGTATAGCACCTTAAAAATAAAGCTCATGAAACATTAAACACTAAAAAGTTATAAATTAGAAAAAAATAAATAGTAAAAATATACTAACTTTTTAAAAATTCAAGCACATTTAATTAAATAATTTAAATCAAATAACATTTAAAAAAATTATTAAAAGGAATTTCGCGCAAGGCGCGGGCATGAGGCTAGTAATGGTAAAGGACTATGCACTTGTGTATTATTACATTCTTCAACTTCAACCGATTGAATATTTTGGTGGTTCCTAAAGAAGCTAGAAGCATCTACATCGGGTAAGTACGGGATACCATATTTGTATCATACGACTTAATACGTACCTGATATTTAAAAAATAATAAAATATTAAATTTAAATTGGATACGTTTTGGACACACTAGGAAATTAGGAATACTCCATAAATACTACTCCCTCCGTTTCTAATTAACTGTCACTTTCCTACGGATTTTTACTGTTCATAATACTTGTCATTTTATCTTTTCCGAAGCAAATGACAATTTTTTTTATGCATCAACCCAATTTGATGATGGTGTAGTAATTTGAGTGGAAATTAGGAGTAAAAATGAAACAATGTGGAATAAAATAAGATCAAAGATCATTGTCCTACAGATTTTTACTATTTCAAAACGTCGTTTAATTGGAAACGGAGGGAGTAACAGATAAGGTATTGGCGTTGCCGCTTCCCGCAGATTATTACAACTTTGTTTTTTATTTTACTGTATGTAGACTTACAAATAAGTTGAGTGAGTTTACAAATGAAGTTAATTTTTATTTTTATAACTATAATTACTAAATTTGTTTTTTTTATAATTAGGTAAAACTAATTATTTCTTGAATCAATTAAATGAATCGTGTGAGCTATCTCATCACTTGTAATTTTCTTTCATTTTTCTAATTCTTTAATTCTCCACTCACTCTTACTCTTTCACCTATTGATAGATAAATTATATTAAAAAATATTCTATAACCTTAATTAGAAAAATTAAATATTTAACCTTTTAGATATTAATAACCATTTGTCTAATTCTTCATTTCTTTAAAAAATGTTTAAAATATTCTTGCACCATGAATTTACCAATATTGTATATTTTTAACTCGTGCTATTTTTTCTAATTTTTTAAACAATTGTATTTTTATTCTTACATTTTTTTTGCAACATGTTTTAATCGACAATATATATTTTGCTAGTTAAAATAAATTATTTCTCAGAATATAGCATGAACCACTTATCATCATTTATTTTCTAATCTTTGTTGTTCTTTTATTATCAAAATTTCTATCATTTTTCTCAATCTTTTACTTTTTTCTATTTTTTTTCATTTTCACTTTATTTTTTATCTATTATTTATACACATAATTAATTATACCACCTTAACTATAAAAAATATATTTAACCATTTTGTATGGCTCTTTATTTTTAAAAAAATAAAAATTGTTCCGGCATCATGACTTTAATAGTAATGTACATACTTTTCTCCCATATTTTTAATTATTTTACTATTTCTTTTTCTTCTTCTGCTTCTTTTTCTTTAATTGTTATTCTTAGCATTTTAAGATATTTTTACATCCTAACTCACCATACTCCATGTTTTAATATTATAACTCATTAAACTATAATCATTTGTACTCTAACTACATTCATACTCAAATTGATCTTACCACGTGACTTTAGTAGACTTTTTACTTTATGTTTCTCTTTTACTTATACATATAGTTAAGTTATATTAACAAAAATGAAACCATTCATTTCATTTTAAAAAATTTAGTTGTCTAGCTTCATTAATATCATTTCAGAATTTATTTAACAATATTTTTACAAAGTTTTCTTGCAACAAAAATTTAGTAGTCATGTAAAATTTTAACTTATTAAATTAAAGTGTTTCTATTGCGTGGTGCGAGCTCATTTCCTCTATTAATTTCCCATGCTCATTTTTTATTTTTTATCAATTTTTTTATCTTTTTTCTTCCTTTATCTCTCTACTTATTCATTTTTTATACATATAGAAAAGTTAAATTAAAAAAATTCAATTACCTTATTTAAAAAACTAACTTTTAAACTCTTTCAATAGAGTATCCATTTACATAACAATTATTTTCACGATTTTTTTTGCAGTATGAATTTAGTAATAAATATATTTTTTCCCACTAAATATATTGTTCCCGACCATATAGCACGTCACTTCCCTCCATTTATTTTTCTTATCTTCATTATTCATTTATTATTACATTTTCTTAACATCTTCTTATTTTTGTTCTAGTTTCTAAATTAATCACTTTCACTTTATCTTTTACCTATTGTTTATACACAATGTTAAGGAACATTTAAAAATACTTAGTTATTTAAATTATTACAAAAATAGTTACCTAAATGTCAAAAAAAAAATTACCTAACCCTTTAAATATCAATTAACATATGTATTACACTTTGTTTTAAAAACAAATCAAAATTTTCTAATGATTTTAGTAGTAATATATATTTTTCTCCCATATTTTTAATTATTTTATTGTATGTTCTCTTTTTTTCTTCTTTTATTTCCTTAATTGTTATTTTTCTTTGTACTGTGTTTTGGGTCAAATGTGTAATTTATTTTCTTAAAAGTGGAGTCTCAAGTATAAATTAAAAAACTTAATGTAGTAAATTAAAAATCATATGATACTTATAGGATTTTTTCGAGCTAAATGTATAATTTATTTATTTATTAGTGTAGTCTTAAAAACTTAATATAATCCTCCGGTTTTTAGTCTTTATCGTAAATCTCAAAATTATCTTCTTGATCTTTAATATCCTCACATATTGAAATCGTTGTTGTGGAATTCTGAACATATTTGAACCATAGTTATCATAATCGAATCGGACAACGAATGAGAAATAAAAATTTAATGGTTTAACCAGGTTCGACTCATTGAATTATTTTGAACTGTTCACATATCGAACCGTTCAATCTTAAATAATTGAACCAGATTGAACCGGTAAATTTTCATATTCTGATGGGTCGGCCATGCCTATAATGAGCCGGCCCATCAAATTTTTCATATTCTTATTATAAAAAAAATCCAATATCATTTACACAAACTCATTACCACTCCCACCCACCCACAGACTAACATCCAAATTTCAAATTCCATCACTAAACAATAAACTCTCCATTTTCAATTTCTTTACTTTTTTTTTCTATTTTTTTTACTCTTGCATAACCAAAACAACATGCCATCACCGTCTTTTTTCTTTTCCTCTTTTTTTTCCCAATAAATACGCACAACAACAAGCGAATCAGAGAGGGAAGGCGTGATGGCGTGGTTGTGAGGTAAGAAGAGGAGGCCGACTGCGATTGAGAGTGAGAGAAGGGAGAGGCGGTCGACTGCTGCAGTGGTTGGACAGCCTCGCCGGCAGTGGGTGATGGTGCTAGTGTGGCGGCGGGTGGTGGTGTGGTTGGGTGCTAGTGTGGCTGTGATATGGTTGGATGAGGGAGATTTTGTAGGTTTTGGATTTTGGGTTCAAAGAGAGAGAGAAGAAGCACAAAACGACGTCGTTTCCTTTTCCTTAAATGACACCGTTTTGATAATGGTATTGACCCAGCCGGGTTGTTAGTAAACCGGCTGAGTCATCGGTTGTGTAAAAACCGACCGAGTCGATTGATTTTTTCCGGTCCGTATGCAGATCCGGTCTGATAACTGAACCAAACCGAAAACTTTTTTGGGTCGCGGTTTTACCGTCGGATCGGTCCGGTTCTGATAACTATGCAAATTTTGAACCATATTTTTGTTGGTATTTTAAAAGCAATGCTTGGGATATTAGCAACTGATGTGTCGGGATTTATCATTTTCTAACTGAATTATATTATTATTATTATTTAAATAAATAATTAGCAAATGAATTTAAAGAAAACAATATATTTTTAGTATAAAAGTTAGTAAAAATATAAGTATTTATAGAAATACTCATTTTAAAATATGAATCATAAACATATTAGTACCTCAAAATTTAAATTACTTTCAGTGCTTAACAGTATAATGTTTATTTTTATATATATTTTTATTACAATATCTTTATTGAGAAATATAATTATTTATTTTATGATCAATATATTTATATTATAAATATATATATATATATATATTATATTATAAAAAATAATATATAAAAATGATGTATCCTCAGACGTATCGTATCCTAATTTTTTTAAATTTTGTATATCTATATACCGTATCATAGCGTATTGTATTGTATCTTATCGTGCGTATCTCATATCCGTATCTATGCTTCTCACTAGCTGTACCTTAAGTTGTTGTTATTTTTATGTCAAGAATAAATATCATTTTTATTGAAAATCTCATGTTTCATTTTTTCCCACACACAGACGATAAAAGTCTAATAGTACTCTAGTTTTTAAATTTACAAGTGATTTGGGCGTTGAGTGTTGACACAAGGTAATATATGGGCCGGGCCAAATTTGGTTTAGCCCAAAAAAACTCTGGCTCTTAACATTTCAATGAAACCCACGCCTCATGATGACCGATTCACCAGGACCAAAACCCTAGTTCTATCTTCTCCCTCCTATAAATACATAGCTACCATCACCCCTCACCCACATCTTCATCTTCATCTTCATCTCCATCTCCTCAACAACGAATCGAATTCATAAAACAACTTCTTCCTCTGTTTTTGTATTTCTTAAGCGTTTTTCCAGCTTTATTAAATTGATTTTAAATTAAGATAGCAGTGATGACTCAGTAAATTCAAGCTCAACAGACCGGATTGCAGTCTTCTCTTTTTCAAGAGAAGTTTGCGTGTCGAGTATCCCGCTGAACTGAGCGATCTTTTCTCTTCTCTCATTTTTGTATTTTGTTTTGAATCTCAGATTTTCTGTAATTTTTAAAAATAATAATTATTTTCATGTGTATTTGAGTATGAGATTGCGATGATGATTCTTAGCTCCCTCTTCTCAATGCAAATTGAGGAAATAAGCTGGCAGAATCGAACCAATTATTTTACCGCCACCACTGAGTAATCTCTCTGTTATTTTTTCTGAAAATTGAAATGTGTTGTAGATGATGATGAAGCAAATAACTATAATCCAACACTTGATCTGAGACTTTTTATTGTCGAGTGATTGTCAGATGTTAATTCGTTTCTGAATCTACTGTTTTGAATATATATATGTTTTAGAAGAAAATTGATGGGTTTAGAATAATTCGTTTTAAATGAGATTCAAGTGCCATCATGTGATGAGAATTGGAAAATCTTAGGACACCTTCCTACACAGGCTTTCATAGCTGTGGATGAGAATAACAATTCCGGTCTGATGATGATTCTGATATTCTTACAAGAAGTTGCGTTTTTTATTTCTCGGATATTTTTATTTCTTTGTGTTTTTTTTTACACTGGTGTTGTTTTTAATCAATCAATTATTGTTGATTTCGTCCACTACAATGCAGAATTCTTGATTACAGATGTTTTATGGGAAAACAATTCTAGGTCTTAACTTCAAATCTGAATAAAAACATTGTACTAAATAGAAAATGCCCAATCTTTGTTGAATAATAAACCATGGACTAAACAATCTCCAAGCGAACTATAAACTGTTTAGAAAAACTTGTTGAAAGAACAGATCTAAGCATCTGTTTAAACGTACAATATAAAATTTATTTATGGTGAAAAATATAGAGACGGGACATATTTGGGGCAAGGGGAGATACACGAGCTCTTCAACTTGTGTACCACCTAAAAGCGCCGCAACTTTGATGCGCTCTGTTGGGTTCATGGACTTCTCTTTGCAGCTCATTTTAAAAAGTTGAGGAATTGGTTTGTAGTGCCTCAACATTTGGGCTGATAGAACTTTAATATCATTTGGTCTTCCGCATATTCATGGTACTGATGTTATATTACTGTCAGTATTGTTCATGGGGTTTGTTTTTCTCGATCAATCTCTGATTTTCTATTTCAGTTTGTGGAGTTGAAGGTGATACACCGATGCATTGTGATTTAGAAAAATACTTATAGGGAGAGAGAAATACTCCACGTCATTTTTTTTAATTTCGTATTTCCACGTTTGCTAAATACTAAGCCTTGAGTTTCCAAACAATTTTTTTTAAAAATTATTATAACCTTCATTCGTTAATCAAATCTGCAATTACAAGAGATTGAATAAAAGCAGGGCATTCATCTAGCCATGCTTCTTCCAAACCGGAAGTCATACCCCTTTTAGCAAGAATATGTGCGGCAACATTAGTAATGATAAAAGAGAACATTGCGTGAAAAGATGAGACAAATCTTTAACATCGTCTACTATCAGCCCAACTACTGATAAAAAGGTGGTTTGATGTTTTCATGGCATGAATAAATTTTAGGCAATCAGATCGAACTTCAATTCTATCCAACTGACACCGCATATTTGGTTGCGCTGAGTAGGACATTAACATTAAAATCCGAGCCACAATGCCAATACCCACTGAATTTGTGCCTATTGCTGCGTCAGTGTTGATACAAATAGTACCTACACCTGGAGGATTCCACTTATGTCTCTCTTTCTGAACAGACTGAGAAACATCTTCTTCATCAGCCAAATTGACGTTCCTATAATCAACCAAAAGCCTTGCTCCGTTTGCCACCACTATTGCAGGACTATCTGTTTTGCCATTAAAAACCCAGTCATTTCTAGAATTTCACAAGGCCTGTAAAATTGAACAACAATCCTCCACCTCTGTAGCGGATAACGAATTCCTAATACGCACAATCCACTCACTGAATGGATCATCAGGATTGAAAACTAGTACCGTTGAAACCGGGCACAATTGCCACACTTGTTGAGGAAAAGAACAGGTGAGCAAGTAGTGCTCTATTGTCTCCTCCCCTTACAGACAATAAGGGGACTCCGAACCCTCTAGGATATGACGTCTCACTAGATTAGCTCTAGTTGCAAGGCCATTATGAGTCGTTGTCCACATGAGATTCTTAAGTTTAGGCGGCATCTGAAGGCTCCATAAGTACGTCCACCATGAAGACAAGTCACTTGGAAGATTCTAAACACTTTGGGTCTAAGTTGCCAACAAAGCATGGTAACCACTTTTAACTGAATAAACACCATTTGTCGTGTGTCCCCAAGTCAAACAATCCGGCCTCTGGAAAACGCTAATTGGAATGGACAGAACTGCATTCCTATCCTCCTCAGCAAAAGTGCAATTAACCAAGGGAACATTCCAAACACCATTCTCCTTATCAATCAACGAACTCACCATATCTCTAATGATGGCTCTCCGTATCAGTTTGAGGCAACCCATTCTGATTGGCCGGAATCCAAAGATCATGCCAGATACGCATTCCTTCACCATTCCCAATTCTCCACCTGCAACCACCTTGTAGCACACCCTTGCTAGCCAGGATACTTCTTCAAATATAACTTGGATTATTCCCTCGGTTAGCAGCCATAAAATCTCTATCCGGAAAATACCTAGCTTTTAGGAGCCGAGCCAATAAAGAATCAAGAGTCCGAAGAATACGCGAGCCCTGTTTTGCAAGCAAAGAAAGATTAAACTCCCTCAATTTCCGGAATCCCATCCCACCATTTTTTTTTTCTTTGCAAAGTACACTCCATGGTACCCAATTTACACGACGTTATTCATTCTTACAACCCCACCAATAACGTCTTATAGCCTTTTTCATCTCCTCACAAATACCAACCGACAACTCAAAACTACTCATAAGATATGTTGGGATAGCCTGAGCAACTTATTTGAGGAGAGCCTCTTTTCCCGCTTGAGAAATATGTTTTTTCTTCCACCCAACTAATTTTTTGCAAAGTCGATCCCGCATGTTGCTAAACATTTATTTTTTTATCTCCCAAACGAAACTGGGAGGCCGAGTTACTTAGTATGATGGTTAACCATTGGCACTCTAAGAACATGCTGGACAATATTTCTTGCTCTTACAAACACGTTCCTACTAAAGGAAACCTCTAATTTATCTAGATTAACTTTCTATCCCGAAGCCTCCTCATAGTCTCTTAGAATTTTAGCCACCATTTCCACCTCCACCAACGTTGCCCTAGTAAAGATAAGACTATCATCTACATAAAATAGATGACTAATTGCTGGTGCTGACAGACAAACCTCAATCTCATGGATGCTTCCACTCAACTTGGCTTGGGAAAGCATCGCCGACAGTCCTTCGGCGCAAAGGATGAATAAGTAAGGTGATAATGGATCCCCTTGTCGCAAACCTCCCTCCGGTCTGAAAGTAGGCCCAGGGCTCACATTAACCAGGACTGAGTAGGACACCGTAGACACACCTCATGACCAGGATCCACTCATTCTTGCTCAAAGCCAAGCTTTAACAAAATAGCATGCAGATATCCCCATTCCACCCTATCATAAGCCTTGCTCATATCCAGCTTTAAGCTCATCCATCCTATTCCTGATTGCTTATTCTGCATAGTATGAAATATTTCTTGTACAACATATGCATTATCGGTGATTAATCTATTTCGAACAAAAGCACTTCGATTCTCTTCACACAATATGCGGTAAAATAACCTTTAACCTATTAGCTATAACCTTAGTGATGAGTTTAAAAATAACATTACACAAAGTAATAGGCCTATATTGTGCACACTCAGTAGGTGATTTAACTTTCAGAATAAGTGTGATAAAAGTGTGATTTAGCTTAGAAGGATCGGCCGAATTATTTAAGTTATTAAGCACAGCTGCAGACACAGGAGATTCCATAACATGCAAATTTGTTTGATAAAAAATAGGTGACTACCATCCAGGCCTCGGTCTTTCTTTGGTTTCATTTATTTTAGGGCTACACGTACCTCCTCTTTAGTATAAATTGTCGACAATAGCATATTCATCTCGCTGGTTACAAGCGGTCCCATAGGGTCCAAAGCGTTGGACGTATCAACAAGACCCGCCGATGCAAAAAGGCTAGTGAAATATTGAGTGAAAATGCGTTCTATGTCATCATGATTATCATGGCAAACTCCAAGTTCATCCTTAATACCTTTCACCCGGTTCGTACTATGTCGTTGATTAACCTTTGCATGAAAAAATGGTGTATTCTTATCTCCTGCCTCTAGCCACAAAGCACGAGATCGTTGTTGCCTTATCACCTCTTCCCTATGAATTAACTCCTCCAATTCAGCAGTTGCTATCTGAATTTCTTGAAATAGAGTATCACACAGGTTGCTCTTGTAGCCAGCCAAACCGTGCCCTTTTCTGCTTGATCAACTTAGGGATTGAACCAAAAACATTCCTGCTTGATACGATCCTGGCTAGGCCAAGGCGCGCATAAGAGGATCGTATCACTGCTCCATCGAGATAAAGACTCCCCACAAGCCTTCAATTTATCACCAATTGGTTGTCCCATAGTGTTATTCCAAAAATGCAGGATCGTATCTGCACAACTATCTTCTCGCAACCAAGCGGCTTCAAACCAATAGATCTTCTCCCTTCGTTGCGGTTCTGATTTTCTCTGATCCGAACCAAGACATGACAAATGGTATAAACATGCTTCCTGGAAAAAGAGCCAGCCAATCAGAAGTCGCAAAACATCTGTCAAGACGTTCTTGAATAGTTCTTACACCCTGCTGTTTATTACACCAAGTAAAATGTTGGCCATGATACCCAATATCATTAAACCCACATTCCTCAACCACATCCCAAAATGCAGTCATTGCCGCCAAAGGATAAATACAACCCCCATTTTTCTCACGAGACCATAAAAATTCATTAAAACCCCCTACGCATACCCATGGAATCTTGCTTAGGTCCTTAACTCTCGAAGGATTAACGTACTTCCACAAAAAAAATACGGATTTTTTTGGGATCAAATAGTGAGTCATCCGGCCAATATTGGTATGCGTACGCGACAATTATTCAGTAACGGAGGGAGTAGTATTTATGGTTTGTCACTATTTAATGATAATCATAAAACATGGGAGCTCTTAACGTACTTGCACAAAAAAGTATGAATTTTTTTGGGATTAAATAGTGAGTCATCCGGTCAATATTGGTATGGTGTGCGACAATTATTCGGTAACGGAGGGAGTAGTAAATTGCCAATAATTAGAAATACCACTACTACCTTTTATTAAAACATCAATACAATGCAATCTCAGTTAAAATTGAAATATCTAAATGACCATACCACAAAAGAGCAACCCCACCCCCAACGGCGAGGACCCACATAGTCGACACCTAGTACAAATTTAAAATCCCAACTTTCATTCAACTTCCTAACCTCGATACCTTAAGCTTCGTCTCACAAAAGAATAGCAGAGAGGGAACTTCTAGCTTTAACAACTTATTCAGAATCTCCACTATCAGTTGGTTCCCAAGCCCCGACATTTCCAAACTAAACAATTCTTTTTTGTAGGTGGGGTTACCTAGCAACCTCCACCTCTAGTCCAGTTCAAGAAATAGCCTCTCTACAAGCTTTTTTCGGTGTCCTTTCCATAGACAGAACATCCTCCATCACAATACTATTTGCATGTGTATGCTTCTTACCCTTATCCTCCTTAGTCTGCTTCTTCCTACCATACCCACATTTCTTCTTCCGAGTCCTCAATATAGCCGGGCCATACAGTCTGTTAGCAAGTACCCTACCATATTTCGACGCAGTTTGCACACCTGATTTCCTCTTCATCATTGAAGCAATCAACGCAAGGCTGACTTTATGCCTTTGATACTTTTGTGCAAGAGTATGCAACTGCTCTAGAGTCTTAGGGGCTGTAAATATTTTGGTCGAGGCAGTTGCATTATTTTTCGCCACCAAACCAAGACCAAAATTATGGGGTGTATTATCATAGTTTGGGGTTGGGAGGTATTGTCCATGTGAATTAGTTGCAATACTGGGTGACACGAGACCAAGGAATTAGGTTTGAGTAGGTTTTTTCTGGTATGGTGGGGAGTCCGAAAACCAAACTTGGGGTGGGTATGTGGGAGTTTCAGAAGTTGGGCTAGGTGAATTATGGGCCGAAACAAGTGTGGGGTGTGTAGGAGTAAAGAATTGGGTAGGTGAGAAAGGTGCAAACCGGGCTTCAGTAGTGGTTGTTGATTTAACCATGAATTGTAGGCCCGAGGTGGTGGGCTTGGGTTGGGAACCCAACCCATGAAGCTGCATCTCTAGCCCATCAACATTAACCAAGCCGCTACTCTTCTTCTTCCTCAAGAGCAGATTTTCAGTTACCTTTGGAGCCACTCTTTCCAAATTAGTTCCTGAATTCATATCTTGCATATTTAACTCCCCAAAATCAGCAGCATTTAATAGGGACTGAATATTCCCCATTAAACTCCCAATCAAGCCTGAATTTTCTCCTTTTTTATTACCATTAATCACAACAGTTTTGAAATTCAAAGAGTTGTTACCAACCCCCACTTTGCTACTGTTACGACTCGTTTCCGGCGAACTGTCCGACCCACCACCGGACACAAAATCTCCATCGCTGTCTCCTGAGTTCCTAACCTACCCCCATTGTCAAAAAACAAACGTCGAGGCTGCAACCCACTCTCCACCGCATGAACCGCCGAATTCCGACCTTCCAGTCTCGTACTCCCATGCCCCTCATACTGATGATGAACCATATTATTCGATTCAAATCTCAAACCCTTAAATTGTGGTACAACTACAGTATTAGGATCAGCCAGATTCCATGCCACACAATTTTGTTGGATATGTCCTAACTTCCCACAGTATTAACAATAGATTGGAAGCTTCTCATACTGGACAGTAAACATCAGAACGAGCCCCCCTCCCATCTTCTATATCCTGCTCTTTCGTAAGTGGGTTACTAACATTCAAAATCACCCGGAAACGAACATATGGCCAACAACCCCTAACTTCACCATCCTCAACAGAAACAAATATTCTCCCTCGTTCTTAGTTTCAATAGAAACAGAAAAAGCTGTGCGACTTGCACCCATGATAGAGCTCTCTCCCTTTGCTGACATTTTCACTCAATATGTCACTACGCCAAATGCATCAAGCAAATCTTGTGAAAAAACAAAACGACAAAAGAAAAAGACACACAAGAACGAGACCAGAAGCTTGTAAAACAACAAGATAAATACCTAAAAAATGAGATAATTCCTAATTAAAGTAAGGATGATATGGTGGAGGTAATCAAAGGATGTGATATGTTAAAGGAAAGATTATGAATCAAATCAAATCTTTTAGGAACAAAAAACCCTCATGCAAGGGAGAAAAAATCACAGTCCAAAACATGAGATTGTTGTATCCAAAGTTTCCAAACATGATTTAATTCAATTTTGAAATTAGAGTTCGTTTTGAACAAATTTACAAATTTGAAGTTCAAATTGAACAAAATTAAAACCTAGGGTGTTATTTAAACATTGAAAACAAATGTGGGTTAGTTTCACTACTTTTTCCATAAATTTAGTGTAAATAATTCTCTCTTATATATATTCAATAAGTTCAAACAAGTTCATTAACATCATATTTTTTTTTTATATCTAAAAACATCATATCCTTTTTTTTTTGTTTAATGATATTCTCATGATTTAATAAAAAAATTACAAACCACTAACAAATTATTCTCATACGTAAACAAACTAGCAAATGCTAGAAACGTCAAATCTCTCTATGATTGGCAAATCGAACTTGGTTCAACTTGTTTGCACGGAGGGTCACTTATGCAAGTTGAGAGGCAGACAACATTAGTAGATTTCTGACTACTTGATATATAAAACCTTTATCCTTTTTGGATAAGGACTAGATATTTAAGCTTAAATTAAAACATTTGATTAGTGAATGTAAGTTCTCCTGAAATTCTTGAATGAAATCAACTAAATTATATAATGAAAATGATTTAAATGTGTAGTACATTATATAATACTCTCTTATTTTATAAATTCATATTTCTTTTTTTGTCTCTCAAAATGAAGAATGCCAAAAAAAAGGGGAAAAAAGATGAGCTAAGGGTTCTATTTGGAACTCATCAGCTCCTACTTAAAAGCTCACAAGGATAAAGATGACACCCAATGAAACCGAAAAGAATATATCAGCAATCTTCGCCACTGTTTTCGTTTCTTTTCTTCTTTTTTAGAAAAGAAAGGAAAAGAAACAACGTGAGATTAGGCAAGATCGTTGCATGTGGAGCTCTGAATAAGCAAAATACCCCACACGGTTTTGGGCTAATAAGAATATATCAACCCACTTCCTTCAGACCATAAGAGTGGAGTTGAGGGCCCAAGTTCTTCAACGATTAGGGTGCCCCCCAACTTGTTTGGCATAGTACTCAACTGTGCCCTAAATTGAGTGCATGCCCAAACTGATGCCCATCTTTCTTTTATTCCACCCAAAATAAAAAAGAGATATTATCATAATAAATCTCAACTTATCAGGAAAAAAAAGTACGTTCAAAAGTAAACTAATGAGTTTACATCCAATTAAATTATTTTGGAATAGGTTAAACAAACGCACTTATCTTTTTATTTATAGACAAAAATACTCTAGTCAATATTATTGTTTTGTCTATAAATAAAAAAAGAGGAGTGTGAATTGACAGGTCCAAATAAAAAGATAAATTTTACTTTTTATTTTTTCTTCTAAATTATAATATCAAAACAAGTCGACACCAACACAAACTCCTTGGAGTCATAATCTAAATCAAATTCAAACCACAATAACACTTTTATATCCTTACAAAATATAATTAGTAAATAACTGAAATGTCAAACTCAAAACGGAAGAGAGTGGGAAATGAAATGATAGTGGGATTATGGTCATCACCATGATAGTGTTCTAGGCCATGTTTTTGTCCACACAAATTAAAATGTTCCTACATAATTCAACTTCCTATGTTGTTCTTTTGTTAGCAAACTTAATCCTATACGGCAGGGCAGAAAATAATTATATAAGCTCACCAAATTTATATCTCTTCATTCCAACGGTCACTAGTTAAAGAATTCCCACTTAGATGTTGAAAAAAAGAAGCTCGCTATGTTTTAGATATCACATCATTTTCATCCAAAGATGTTGAAAAAAATAAGCTCGTTATGTTTTAGATATCACATCATTTTCATCCAATATATTATTGAGATTTGAGTAAACAAATTTATTTTCAACACAACTATAAATTGAATATTTTAACATATCTCATAAAAAGAACAATTTAAATATAATTTTTTATTAATTAAATATATATTTAAATGAAATATCCGATGTACTATATAAATTTCTAATAAAATAAGTTTGCATTTAATTACCAGATAAACGAGAGCGTGTAAGCGAAAGATTATAATTTGGCGCTACCTCATTAAAGAGAAAAAAGACCTTTTCCTGCAACTGACCAACTATAACCATTATCATGCGTTGAAAAACACAATAAAATGTGCAAATTAGGAAAATATCGAAGTAGGTTGCTCATTACTCCCTGCCACACGTCTTCCTTGGGTAGCTTGAACGGCTGGTTTAAATAAGTAATATATCTGCCACTTAAGTTTTAGTTTGTGGGGAATAAGTTTTGTGGTAATGGCTCTCGATTTTTTTAATTATAATTTCACATATTAAGGTAATGATTATTTTAGATTGAAAATAGTATAATAGATAAAGATAATAATTATAATTTTAAAAAAATATGAAAAAAGTATATAGTTTATTGAGTGGAAGTTTTAAAATAATTATTAAAAATATAAAAAATGTAAAAGAAGGGACTAATAATCTAGTTATGACAATTATTTAACATTTTTCTTTTTACTTAAATTGGACAACTAAAAAAATTCAAAGAGAATAGTTTATAAAAAAAAAATTGCTTCCGTTAATATGGTGTATTCGATTTTTTGAACAATTACTCCCTCCGAACTTTTATAGTTATTTTTTTAACCATAATCATGCAGACTAAGATAATCATTGATTTCGGTTACAAATACACTATACAAATTATCTCTTTTCACTATATTAATCCTGGTTATCAGAACTGGATCGGATCGGCCGGTCCGACCGGAATTTTACATATTTCTGATCCGATTCAGCTATTGGACCAGATATGTATGTGAATCGGGTTCAACCGGTTGAACTGGTTAGTTTTTACACAACCGGCGAACCGGCTGGTTCAATGCTTCTTCTCCAAAACGACGTCGTTTTGGTATTTTTTATTTTTTTTATTTTTTTTTAAAATTTTGATGGGCTGGGCCATTGCAGATATTGACCCAGCCGATTCAATCATCTAAGATTGAACAGTTCAATGTGTGAACGGTTCAAAACGGTTCAACATCTATAATCCGGTCGAACCCGGTTGAACACTATCGAACCATAAAATTTTCATTTCCGGTTCGCTACCCAGTCCAATTCTAATAACACTGATATTAATTACTTTATTTTAAATTAACCAGTTCAAAATTAACGTGATTTAACTTATGAAAAAGATAAAAAGTATAATTAAAAAATACCAACTAACCTCTTAGGAAATATAAATAAGACAACTAATTATAATCTTTTTTCTTCAAAATGGACAACTATAAAAATGTGAAGGGAGTATATATATTTTTTTACAATTCTTGATCAATTATGTTAATACCAAAGTACTTAGACTTTATAAAAAATGGAAACCAGAATGATTGTTGGGAATGGTCTCTCTTTGGAACTATGATTAAAGCAAGCAATTAATTGAGGACGTCATATTTGAGTCGACCAAAGCGGTGGTGCGAGAAGTGGGGAAGATTTTTAGTGCTTGCATGAGTTAAAAATTCACTGTACACATCACTTGTTATGAGTTGTCCCATGTCACCATCCAAAATCCACTATAAATACCAAAGCTTTCTTCCATGATTATCACAAATTTCAATCACCGCTTATACAAAAACACAGAAGAAAAACAATGCAACCGAAGTTTTCTAATTTCAGCCTCCTCCTTCTCTGCTTGATCGTCGGAGCAGCAACTTTTGCTCACGGACGCAACTCCGGTGCTGCTTTTGAGAAAAAAGAAGCCGCTCCTGAAATGAGTTCACAGCCTAATGGCCAAACCGGTTCAGGCTATGGATCCAACGGGGACAACAGTTGGGGTTGGGGTTCAACCCCAAACAACGGTTGGAGTTCACAGCCTAATGGCCAAACCGGTTCAGGCCATGGACCCAACGGGGACTACAGTTGGGGTTGGGGTTCAACCCCAAACAGCGGTTGGGGTTACGGTTCGGGCCGGTCTCGTAACGGATTCGGTAGGGGTTATGGGTACGGGTATGGTAGTGGAAGTGGGTCGGGTTCCGGATACGGGTATGGGTCTGGGAGTGGTGGGGCCCACGGTGGCGGGTATGGAAGTGGGTCGGGAAGTTCTGGTGGTGGTGGTGGTGGCGGTGGCTACGGTGGGTCGTCTGGAAGCCGCACAGCAACCGACGCTGAGGGCAAACAGAATCATGGGTGATAGAACTTGGTTTTGGACCGTCTTGAAATGTTTGGTCTTGTGCTATCTATGTTGTGTAGTACTAGTACGTCTAGTGTGTTTTGTTTTATCATTATCATAACCTACGCTTGTCAATTTCAGTGTGATCAGTGATTATTATGACTATATGTGTCAAAATGTTTGTTATCTCTTTCTGATCTTTTCCTTCTTAGCAATTACTCCCTCCCAAAGTTTGAAAATAATTTATAAAAGTTTTTCAAAAAATGTGGTGTTTAATTAGCTGAGTATTTTGCACTACATATATTATAACGATATCACTCCCTAATATTTACCTCTTAATTAGAATTTGACAGAATTTTATCTTTTTGTTTGTTTATTTATTTATTTAGACTTTATAGTTTTTAGGATTTTGCCGAGTAAGGCATGTTTGAAAATAATTTGTACTTTTTTTTTCAGTACAAATTTGATAATAACGGGATCAAGTTGAGACGAAACTGGACTGTGAATTTAAATATAAGGGTCAAAATATTATTAAGTGGAGTCGAAGATTGTGAGTCTTATTCATCTCAGTTCAATTTTTACTGCGCTACTTATACTTATTCGGACGACATATAACCGAAGGTCTTTCTTTTAATTTGTTAAAGTCTTACAATCCATAATATGTCACTAGTGACCAGTAGTGAGGATCTCCCCCCAACCTTAGATAGGTCGTCTAAGGGTTTTTCGCGGTTCATTACAACACACTAGGCTATCCTTCTTTGAAATAATTGATGGTGCTTGCTATAGGTTGATTTGATATTTGGTTCAAATTCTAAAAGGCTCTGTTAGGGTAAATTGTACGTTAAAAAGTGAAGTTTTGATATGACAGTAAAACAATATGAATACAACTTGGCATCAATGCATAAAATAACTTGTAGATGGTGAAAATGAAATCGTTTCACAAGAAAAAAGTGAATTTGAACTTGATAAACAACCAGGCATAAACTTGTAATGAAACGGGGGTTGTAACATCAAGAAATTGAAAATCAAACAAAATGTTAGTGTAATTTTAGACCTAGAAATGAAAGACATTTGACAAGGTTTCAATAATTAATCAATTCATCATTGATACAAAGGTAATCATTTTCAAATTCATAGGACAACTATAAAATTCAAGTCTGCTTCAAATTTCTACTCTCCTCATATATCAAATTACTCGAAGGTTTTCTCTATCAAAAATCTTAACCCTTCTAGCAGTCCTAAGGTCCGCTTATAAAATTTAACTAGGAAGAGACTGTTCTTGAGCAGCACCTATGCGAACCTAAATTCTTTAACCCAAATCCACTGATTTTTGAACCTAGACGAACCTAAATTCTTTGTCTGCTATACGGTATACCTAAATCCCACGTAATTACAAACTCACTACTTAAATTGATAGATAATAGGGATTGACCATTTCGCAAATTAAACTAGAACAAATTAACGAGTCTAAAATACCCAATCTGAAACTAGGATTATTCTGTGATGAAAGAGAATAGAAAGTTCGAGAGAGAAGAAAAACATGAATCACTGGTGGTAGGAGAACTTTTTTAATTTTCTTCCGACTCCGCTTCTTTGAGGAGAGGTCTAATCCAAAAAGATGGATTTTGTTCTATCGCTTCCTAGGATTTCTCCTCCTTCAGAAGGTGTTAGAGTCAACTGCTATTTTCTGAAGAAAAAAAAAAAAAAGAAGACAAAACATGTGATTTTCAGTAACATCTTAATGTAAAATACAAGCAATTTATCATAGAAAATCAGCTAAATAGACACGCAATCAGAGAGTATCTCACTCTTTCAATTACAAGTTTCTCTAATTGAAAGTTTTTTTTTCAATGGAGACATTAAGAAGAAAAGAAAAAGGAAAAAGATAACAAAGAGATTAAAGAGAAAACAACCAAATGTTACTATTACAATTAAAAATTACCTTGATTAAGGTAAAACTTCAAATATTTGCACAACTATCCTTTGTATTTACCCTGATTATGTTTTCTTGAAAACATTCATAAGAGATTTAACAACACAACATAACGCCTACAAATCACTAAACTTCAAAATTGCACCAAAATGGCCAATTTAGACATTGCAAAAGATATTCGTCAGCGAAAATTCCTAATTAGTGTTTATGATTTGCCTTTTATATATTATGTTATAAATTGAATGTCAAGTTCCATTTTCTAGGATTCTTTTCCTCTGAGCATGATTTGCGATATCAGACCTTTTAAATACATCTTATTGTATACCTTTGGTTGGTATCTTGCATATACGGGTAGTTTTTTACTTTTTTTCTAAGAACTTATATCAATTGACACTAGTTCAAGTGGGTATACAATTAGGTTCATAAGTCATCTAAAACATCGGATAAAGTCATCAAGTACCAAACATTTAAGGAGTCTTGAAGTTACAAGTTAATTCTGTCTGTGAAAGTATGTCCTTCATAGGATACATCATTACTCGAAGCCACGTTTTATGGTCACCGTCATCAAACAAGACAACATTTGCACAAAGATTAGGTGAGGGATCATGATAAATGAAAGTTCCCACATTACCACATGAATTTGTGGATGCACAAAACAAATTAGAAATAGAAAGATCGTCTTTAGTTGAGCAATAACCACCATAACTTCCTACATCAAGCAACTGCTCAGAAGCTTCAGTATTATCTTTAGATTCCTCATTTGCAAGGATTTTCCGAAAGTATTCACAAACGAAACTCTTCCCGATGTAATATTTGATCGCGTTCTTAAACCCCATCTTTTTGAATCCACCCTAAAAACTTCCAGTTGACATTGAATGCCTTGGCTAACCTTATTAATGCCAGAAGGGAAGTAATTACATGAAGGACCGCAATCACAAACAACAGGTGCTTTTCTAACTATACCTTCAGAATTGCACAAAATTTCCTGTCTATTCTTGACTTTGCAGTAGAAATTACTAGTTGGCATTTAATGAATAGTAAACATGCATGAATAATATTCATGTATGAATGGTAAAAGCAAGTGAACGGATGAAAGGGGAAGAGAATATTGATTGCATTGATTTTCTTAATCTTACACAATGCTTACAAGGGGTATTTATACAACTAATTCTATAATAAATAATTCTTAATGTCTTCAGTCCAAGATATACATATCTTGGACCATGGACTTCTGGTGTATGGTGGCAGTAGCAAATCTTGGACCATGGACTTCTGGTTCATGCATGGTTGGTGACAGCAGCAGTAGGAGACTTTTGTATTCAACACTCCCCCTCAAGTTGGTCCATAGATATCCCATATGCCCAACTTGCAAATAGTCTTCGAAAATACCTGACTTGAAACTGCCTTGGTAAGGATATCAGCTAACTGATCTTCTGATCGAATACTAGGCAGTTCAAGTATCTTTTCATCCAGCTTCTCTTTGATGAAAAAACGGTCTACTTCTACGTGTTTCGTTCGATCATGTTGGACTGGATTGTGTGCAATGTCACGGGCTGCCTTATTATCACAATACAACTCAATCGGTTTTAGAGGTGGGAATCCCAGATCTATCAAGAGAAATTTCAACCACAATGCTTCACATAATCCAAGGGCTATGCCTCTGTATTCAGCTTCTGCACTTGATCGGGCAACCACGTTTTGTTTCTTGCTTCTCCATGTCACGAGGTTACCTCCTATAAAGGTAAAGTACCCTGAGGTGGATCGTCTATCGTCAATCGATCCAGCCCAATCTGCATCAGTATACACAACCACACTATGACAATCGGAATTCTTGGTGAACAAAATTCCTTTTCCTGGTGCAGATTTGAGGTACCTTAGAATACGTATGACTGCCTTCATGTGTTGTTCTCCAGGATTATGCATGAACTGACTGACAATACTCAATGCATAGGCGAGATCTGGCCGAGTGTGTGCCAAGTACATCAATCTCCCAACCAGTCTCTGGTATTGCCCTTTATTTACAGGGATTTGATCAGAATCAACTGACAACTTCAAGCCTTCTTCCATGGGTGTTTCAGCTGGTTGACATGCTGACATACCAGTTTCATGTAGCAAATCCAAAGTATATTTTCGTTGTGATAGAAATATACCTTTGGAGGATCTGGACACTTCAATTCCAAGGAAGTACTTCAGTGGACCAAGATCTTTCATTTCAAATTCAGTAGACAGGTAGTTTTGCAAAGCTCTTCTTTCTTCAGGATCATTTCCAGTCACCACCATGTCGTCAACGTACACGATGAGTGCAGTTATCTTGTCTTGTCTTTTCTTTAGGAACAACGTGTGATCTGCATTGCTTTGACAATAGCCAAATTCCTTCATGGCTTTTGTAAATCTTCCGAACCAAGCTCTTGGGGACTGTTTAAGCCCATACAATGATTTCTTCAACCTGCACACCTTTTGTTGTTGATGTTCAGATACCACACAGCCTGGTGGAAGATCCATATACACTTCTTCTGTCAGTTCACCATGAAGAAATGCATTCTTTACATCAAATTGTTGCAAGGGCCATTCTAGGTTTACAGCTAGAGTTAGTAGAACCCGGACAGTATTGATCTTTGCCACTGGTGCAAGCGTATCGGTATAATCAATTCCATATGTTTGAGAATACCCTTTTGCCACCAACCTAGCCTTGAACCTTTCGATGGTTCCATCAGCTTTGTACTTCACAGAGTAAACCCATCTACATCCAACTGCCCTTTTTCCAGGAGGACAATCAACAAGATCCCAAGTGTCATTTTTCTGCAGGGATCTCATTTCCTCATTCATGGCTGCCTTCCATCTTGGATCCCCTAAGGCTTCCTGCACACTGTTAGGAATAGATACAGAAGATAATTGATTCACAAAGGACATGTTTGCCTCAGACAACCGATGGGTAGACACATAGTGGCTCATAGGGTATCTAGCTTTACTAGAGAGTTCAGGTTCATATGTGGGTTTAGGAATACCTCTAGTGTGTCGTGGTGGTAACTGCTGTAACTCATGTTCAAGGACAACTTCAACAGGTGAGTGGTGTGGTGTAGGAGAAGATGCATCAGTAGTTGATGATGGACCAACAATGTCATCTTCTGTGATCTGATCAGTACTATCATTGTTTCCCTCTTCATCATTATTATAACCCTCTGAGTTCTCATTATGATCACCTGTGTAACCATCTTCATCTTGATTTCGCACCAATATATGAGTGTCATCATACTCATCATCATATTTTAAGGTCAGAACTTCCAGTTGATGTTGCTCCCCTTGAAGTTCTGCACTTGAAAAATACATCTCTTCTTCATGAAACACCACATCTAAGGACACGTACATTCGTTGTGTTGGTGGGTGGTAACATCGATATCCTTTCTGATGTGCAGCATATCCGAGGAAGACACAACGTAATGCTCGAGGTTCTAACTTGTTCCGTTGACGTTTATGGATGTGAACAAACACTACGCATCCAAAAACATGTTTTGATAAATCTGCCACAGTGGGAGAGACAACAGCATCAGATAGGGCCTGAAATGGGGTTTTGAACCCAATGGTGCTAGATGGGACCCTGTTGATTAGGTGAGCTGCAGTACAAATGGCTTCTCCCCAATAATTCAAAGGTGTGTGAGCATCAATTAACAAGGAACGGACAACCTCCAGCAAATGACGATTTTTCCTCTCAGCGACACCATTCTGTTGGGGTGTATCTGGGCAAGTGGTTTGATGGATGATTCCTTGTGCTGTGAGGAACTGTTGGAGCTCAGAGTGTAAATATTCACCTCCATTATCACTACGAAGAACCTTCACTGTGGCATTATACTGAGTACACACAATTTTATAGAAACGTTGGAACAAGTTTGTAACCTCACTTTTAGAGGTCATTAATTGTATCCAAGTCATTCTGGTACAATCATCAATAAAACTTACAAACCAGCGAGCACCACCTAAAGTGGGTATTTTGAAAGGTCCCCAAACGTCAGAATGAATAACCATAAAAGGGACTGCACTTTTATTCATACGCGATGGAAATGACGTACGATGGCTCTTGGCTAGTTCACAAACATCACACCGGAGATTAGAAATTTCACAATTTGAGAATAATTTAGGAAATAATTTCTTCAAGTACCCAAAGGATGTATGCCCAAGACGTCGATGCCACAACCATACATCCTTCAGTCTATTTTCGCTCAAACCATTCACAGCAAAAGCTTTACGCAACTGATCAGAGCTCTGTGACTTCAAGTTGAGGTAGTACAACTTCCCTCTCCTAACACCACAACCAACCGTCTGCCTTGTTCTGATGTCCTTAAATACACAAGAGTCAGGCCAAAAAATTACCACACAATATAAAGCAACAGTTATTTGAGACACGGATAAGAGATTATAATTTAAGGATGGTACAACTAGAACTGAGTCTAGATTTAAGGTTTTAGTAAGGGATATGGACCCTTCCCCAACAACTGGGGTCAAGTTACCATCAGCAGTAGATACCGTTTTTTGTAAGGACTGTTTTATGGATTTAACATGGCTAGAATCTGTTGTCATATGATCGGAGGCACCGGAATCAATTATCCATGTATCATTCAAAACAGTGTTGTGGATATTTAAAGCCTTACCATGATTACCACTATTACCTGTCATGGTGACAAGTGCGGATGCAACATCATCTGAGGCAACTTTCTCATTCGTTGTAACAGCTGCAGTGGTGGATGCATGATTTTCCTTCTTCTTTCGTGGATCACGGCTATGATCCCACCATTCAGGGTATCCCACCAGATGAAAGGATTCATGCATGAAAATACTAGTAGAAAATAGAAAATATTCATGCGTTATTTTCCTCCGGTGTGGATGCAAATATTTGGGTCGACCCATGTTTGGGTGATGTTGAATGGATCGGAGGTGGTTGTGTGGAAGTGGAGGTGGCGTGAGTGTTGGGTGACTTGGTGAGATGGGCTGGGCCATATGACATGTAATTGATGGAGGGAATTTAGAAGACAGCAACGGATTGACATGAAAGTCCATGGACATATTTACAAATATGCCATTATTAATTAATTGGTACAAACAGTACCAACTCTCACTCAGTAGCAATTCTCACACCGGAGTAGGAGGCGCGTGGGGCTCGTGGACAACGCCTGGGACCTCGGAATGACCTGAAATTTTCCAGATTGGTGATAAGAAATATTGTGAGTTTAATGGTGTGGTTGGTGTGAGATTTAGAGAAGTTTTACAGCGGAAGACTAAAAAAAAATGAGGTTCGCCGGAGCGAAAAACTTGAAAAAATGATTTCAGAGTCCGGCTCCGCTACCAAGTAGAAATTACTAGTTGGCATTTAATGAATAGTAAACATGCATGAATAATATTCATGCATGAATGGTAAAAGCAAGTGAACGGATGAAAGGGGAAGAGAATATTGATTGCATTGATTTTCTTAATCTTACACAATGCTTACAAGGGGTATTTATACAACTAATTCTATAATAAATAATTCTTAATGTCTTCAGTCCAAGATATACATATCTTGGACCATGGACTTCTGGTGTATGGTGGCAGTAGCAAATCTTGGACCATGGACTTCTGGTTCATGCATGGTTGGTGACAGCAGCAGTAGGAGACTTTTGTATTCAACATTTGCATGGACAATCTTTGAAATTCAAACATCCACCACAGTGACAGTGATCGAAAACATACTCCCACATAACTGCCAAATAGTCTTGTTAGCAACATTGCTAAATGAAGGAAATTTTTCATCAACAAAAGTGATGTAAGTAAATGATGATAGTCTTTCATCATCATTATTGTTCACTACTCTGATTGGTAGAGTTGATTTATCTTGCCTTTCCATCCTTCTCAATCGAAATTTGTAAACAAACTTGTCATTTTCCCCTCGTTTTTGCCAACATTCGTCTACTAAATAAACCATCATAAACATATCTATCTTTTGAATACCTAACTCCACCTCCTCTCTGTCGCACCCCATTTTGAAATTTTATACGCGACACGATTTAGGACGAAATGTGAGACGAAATCAGACTCATCTCACATAATGAAATAAAATCGCCACCCTATTTTTTTTCTAAGGTTTAGAGAACCTATTGCCATGGCATAAACAAATAAAAAACTAAGGCACAAAAAGAAGGTCTAAACCCGAAAACAGTGGTTCACGGTCGTATTATGAATTCAGGAAGGTGTTAGGCACCCAAGTCTCATCCAAAAAGGTTACCGGATAAAAGAGGTGTTTAAAAAAATTATTTTGAAAAACATAAAATGTCCTAATTTAGTGATCATGCCCAATAGACGAATTAAATTCTAACAATTCTAAATAATCATGCATACAATTATATGTGAAAAAGCGTTAAAGTAAATAAAAGGATGAGAAAAGTGTACTTGTTGAAGGGATACTGGTGGATTTACCCTACAAAACCGAAATTATTAGTACGAGAAAATGATAAACGATAAAAAAATAAATATTTAACAATTATCGTACGCAAGCAAAATAATTAATTTTAACAATTAAAACTAGCAGAATAATTATTTAAACATTTGAAAGCATGCGAAAATAATTAATTATATAGTACGAGCGTACAATAAATCGGCACGAAAAATAACATGATGGGCTGAAAATGGGCTCGGTCCACTGGGCCTAGAGACTGGGCCTATGACAGCCCAGCCCATCTGATGGGCTGGCTCACTCTCCCTTCCCTTCTTCGCTTGGGCCAGACCAGGCCCACGACCAACCAAACCAAGATCAAACACGCGATGGGCCAAGCCATCGCCTTCCCTCTTATTTTCAAAACAGTACTCCTTCTCCTTCCTTGAGTCGCCGGCGCCATTGCCGACGACCAAGGACGAAACCCACATGAACGATGGCGCTACTCCGGCCAGAACTGTTCCCTAAACAGCTCAATTCAACCAAGCAATCACAACACTTCAATTTATTCAAATCAGTTACCAATTTCACAAAAAAAACAAATTAAATTAATTAAACGAAGCTTGAAATTAATTTAGAACAGTAGCAGTAATTATTTAAAAGCAAAACAACAATTGATTTCTTCAAAACATGAACGATCTATTAATTGGAATATTTGGCAGAAAAACAATTAAAAACGAGATTTGAATAAATTGAAAACAAACTTCAACCTTTGAGCAAGCAGCTGTAGTGAGAAAATAAATTTATAGAGAGTGTATACTTGATTTCGTTCGTGAATTGGTGAGGAACAAAGTGTGAGGAGTTCACTATTTATAGCCATTTGAGGCGGTGGAGGAGAGGATGATGTCGACTCAATGACATTGGAATGATGTCGAGGAGGGATGACGAGGGTCGATTGTGTGGCTGAGGTAGAATGGAAGCTTCAAGGTGGTTTGTAGCGTGGGGACGATGATCGAGGAGTGATTTGATCGTGAACGGATGGGGACGAGCCGGGTTCTTCGCTTGTGCATGAACCAAAGTAATATGACGTGTTAATTACAAAGATTGTTTGATCTGGGTTGACTTTCTTAGTCAACCAGATCAACGGTTGAGATTGATCTTTGATTCTCCCTTTGATTTTTCTAGTTCGAGCCGGTGGTACGAGCAATTTCGCCTGAAAATGAATAAAAACTCGAACCAAAGTCTCTAAAACATAGAATAAAATGAGATAAAGCAATTAGTACACAGTAAAAGATGAAAAGTTCGTTGTATATTCGATAAAAATTCGCTTGTATGCGATAAAAATTTGAACGTAACAATTGCAAAAAAATAAATTAAGTGAAACGAAACGAAATGACGCAAATTAAAATAATAATAAAAATAAGTAGCTAACGAATGAAAATGTTCGATCATCGATTTCGAGAAAATTTACTCGGAACTGATACGAGTTCGAACGAAAAAACGATAGAAATGTAAAAAAATTACGGAATAAGATTTAAATGACATGAGGCATAAAAATAAATAACAGGTGTACAAAAATAAGCAGAAGTATGATTTTAGAAAAATTGACGATAAAAATGCGAAAACGTTTTGATAAAATTTAAAAATTTAAAATCGAGTAGTAACACTTTCTGAATATGAAATGAATTTGAACTGTTGTAGTCCATGGCACGAACGACTCCCACAGGAATTCTCGCTTTCATACTATTTATCAAAGCGAGATTCCCACTTTTAAGCTTTTGATTTATAATAGGTCGCTTTGTTGTGCCTAATGGATTCCCGCCTTCACCCGAATAAATAAGGAACTTTGAGGATTCAAAGAATTGTCATAACGATTTGTTGCAACCACACTCGTGGCAAGTAAACAGCCATCCTTCCTTATGTAGTCTATACCTTTAAAAAACTGACTATGGCGACCAACAACACATAACTCAGCACGAAATCGAAACTTATCACCAATCTCAATCCCAGGAAGTGGCCCCAAACATTTGGTTGTGTTCACTGATGGTCGTCGAAGCCGTCAAAATAAAATAATACAATTCACCTATGCTCATGCAAATAAGAACAGTAGCAAGTGGTAAAAGGTTCGTTCCTCAGGGATTCGGTGGACAATTAAAATTCCTCGCAAATGACAAGATAAGTAACAGGTGGTAAATACCAATGTTGAGTTGTTGTGAATAGTTGCAAAATATAAGTAACAGAAAGTAATAAACGGATATGGTGTGTGAAATCAGATGTGACAAATTCCCAGTGAGGATTTCGATGAGCTCATGCATTTAATTAATTGATCATCGATTCAAGTATTTTCAATACCAACTTACAGGCGGCTATAGAGATCAGGTTCTCACCTAGATCTCCTGCTCTCTACCTATTCGAGATTCTTAAAGGTTCTCACCTATTAAGGTCCTTGATATATCTTATGGCCTAAAGAAGCTATTCTATTAGGTCTAATAAGATAACCAAATGATTCTACCGTAAGAGACCTTCCCAGGTTCAGGAGAGAGAAGTGTCTACTCCTGTAAACCAGACTCTAATTGTTTTCCAAGTTAATCCGTCGATTAGTTGGTTGCCTTCGTATCACTTTCTACAGTGTAGACTCCAAGGTATCAAGAGAAGACAGTAATTATGCAAATCCTAGTATAGTTGATCATGCTTCAAAAGAAGTATGCATAATTTGACAATCAATTAAAACAATTAAAGATGCAAGATGGAATTTAATAAAGTCGTTTAGATCTCACAATCGATTAAGCATGGCTGTTAATCCTCACAAGGAATAAATAAATAAGATGTAAGCATAAAAAAAGGGATTTAATTAAAGGAAAGGAGTTGCAGCAACGTCAAGCTTGCAATGGAATAGTTCTCTGCCAAGAAGAAAGAAATTTGCTACTGTAAAAGATGAAGTGTTTTTCTACAGAGGCGCAGCCTCCTTTAAATAATAACTAATTACTTAATTAATTCTCTAATTACAAAATTCAAAATAGGATAGTATCTAATAATATCTGTTCCAAAATCCTACAGAAGCGATAAACCTTAATTATTGTATACGGACCAGTCCATCTAGATTTCAATTTTCCTGCAAAAATACGAAATCTAGAGTTAAATAACAAAACTTTCTGGCCAACGTAAAAATTCTTTTCCTTAATCAAGTTGTCATGATATTTCTTATTTTTCTCCTTGATCAGTTCAGAATTCTCGTATGCATCTCTACGCAACTCTTCCAACTCCTGAAGTTGGAGTTTTCTTGCGTCTCCATCCTTACTCATCTCCATGTTACACTGTTTGATTGCCCAAAATGATCGATGCGCCAACTCGACTGGGAGGTGGCAGGCTTTACCATACACAAGGTTGTAAGGAGTGGTGTCAATTGGTGTCTTGAACGCCGTTCTGTATGCCCACAAAGCGCCGTCCAATCGTTGACTCCAGTCCTTCCTGTTTGGATTTACCGTCTTTGTAAGGATGGCCTTTACTTCGCGATTAGAAACTTCAGCCTGCCCATTTGTCTGGGGGTGATAGGCTGTTGACACTCGGTGGTTAACTTGGTATTTGCTAAGTAGTGTCGTGACCACTTTATTGCAAAAGTGCGTTCCTCTATCGCTGATAATCACTTTGGGTACTCCGAACCTGTTCAAAATATGAGATTTTAGAAACGATACAACAGTCTTGGCATCATCAGCCGCGGTAGCTTTGGCTTCAACCCATTTTGATAGATAGTCTACAGCAAGTAAAATATACTGATTTCCTCCTGATTTTGGGAAAGGACCCATAAAGTCTATTCCCCAGACATCAAATATCTCACATGTAAAAATTGGATTCAATGGCATTTGATTTCTAGCTGAAATATTACCAACTTTTTGACAGTTTGGACAATTCATGCAAAATAAATGACAGTCTTTAAACAAGGTAGGCCAATAAAAACTTGATTCTAATATTTTGATTGCTGTTCTTTTTGGGCCAAAATGGCCTCCACACGCTTCAGAATGACAAAAGCGTAAAATAGATTCAAATTCATCGCTAAGCACACATCGTCTCAATATTTGATCCTTACCGATATTCCACATATACGGTTCATCCCAAACATAATATTTTGAATCTCTTTTTACCTTTTCTCTCTCTCTGTAAGACATACTTTTTTCAAACTCACCTGATGCCAAGTAATTTGCGATATCAGCGTACCAGGGTCTTTCTATTAGTGCAAGGACATCAGCAAAGAACAGACTTTCGTCGGAAAATTCTTCATTGACGGCATTTGAATCTGGATCCACTAAAATTCTGCTAAGATGATCAGTAACCAGATTCTCCTTGCCACTCTTGTCTTTAATTTCTAGATTGAATTCCTGTAGAAGAAGAATCCACCTAATCAACCTTGGTTTTGCCTCCTTTTTTATCAACAAATAGCGCAACGCTGCATGATCAGAATAAACAATCACTTTAGTTTGGAGTAAATAAGCACGAAATTTATCAAGTGCAAAAACAATAGCGAATAACTCCTTCTCAGTGGTTGTATAATTTCTCTGCGCGTCATCCAACATACGAGACACATAATAAATCACATGTGGTTCCCTTCCTTCCTTTTGTCCTAAAACAGCACCTACAGCGTGGTTAGATGCATCACATATTATTTCAAAAGGTAGAGACCAGTTCGGTGCTTTAATCACAGGAGCAGTAGTTAATTTTTCCTTAAGCAAATCAAAAGCAGCTTCACAATCAGCACTGAATTTGAACTCCACTTCCTTCTGTAATAATTTACAAAGTGGTTCTGCTATCTTAGAAAAATCCTTTATAAATCTTCGATAAAACCCTGCATGTCCTAAGAAAGAACGCACTTCACGAACATTAGTAGGATAAGGTAAACAATCAATAACATCAATTTTCGCCTTATCTACCTCTATACCTTTTTGGGATATAACGTGTCCTAAAATCAGCCCTTGGTTTACCATAAAATGACACTTTTCGTAGTTTAAAACCAAGTTAGTTTCTAGACAACGCTTAAGTACTTTTTCCAGATTTTTAAGGCATTCATCGAAGGAATTTCCATATACAGTAAAATCATCCATAAAAACTTCTATTCCTTCAGCAATAAAATCAGAAAAAATACTCATCATGCATCTTTGAAAAGTTGCAGGCGCGTTACATAATCCAAAAGGCATACGCTTGTAAGCAAAAGTCCCAAAAGGGCATGTAAATGTGGTTTTATCTTGATCCTCAATTGCGACGGGTATTTGGTGAAAACCAGAATACCCATCGAGACAACAGTAATGAGACTTACCTGAGAGTCTCTCTAGCATTTGGTCGATAAAAGGGATGGGGAAGTGATCCTTCCTAGTTGCTGAATTCAGTCTTCTGTAATCTATGCACACCCTCCAGCCATTTTGCACTCTTGTAGGTATCAAATGTCCTTGGCTGTTCTCGACCACTGTAAATCCGGTCTTTTTAGGCACCACCTGCACAGGACTTACCCAAGAACTGTCAGAAATAGGGTATATTACTCCAGCATCTAAGAGTTTCAATACCTCCTTTTTAACCACATCCATCATAGGTGGGTTAAGTCTTCTTTGTGGCTGCCTAACGGTCTTACAGTCTTCTTCCAAATGGATTTTATGCGTGCAAATTGCGGGGCTGATCCCTTTAATATCAGCTATTGTCCAACCTATAGCTTGTTTATTTTCTTTCAAAACCCGCACAAGTCGTTCTTCTTCCACTCTGGACAACTGGTTTGAGATGATCACTGGTAAACTTTCTCCCACACCTAAATAGGAATACTTTAGGTGACCGGGTAGAGTCTTTAATTCCAGATTTGGAGCCTGTAAAACAGAGGGGACAAGGGAATTATTAGTTGTCGGAAGATCTATAATTTTCGGATTAATTACCACCTGTTTGGCTACATCCAGCTCAAACACTACTGCTTCGATCTCTTCCCTAACTTCCACTTTCTTTTCCAGCTCTTCCAAAGTGTTGTAATCTATACTCCTGGTGAGTACATAGTCCAAAGGGTCAGTATACTCAAGTTCAAAAATATCTTCATCATCTAAATCAATAACATTTATAAAATTTAGACAATTCGAATCCTCAGGATATCTCATAGCATCATACATATTGAAAGTGATAACTTCACCCATAAATTCTAAAGTTAAACACCCTCCATGAACGTCAATTTTAGCTCGTGCAGTCCTCAAGAACGGTCTACCTAACAATATTTCGGTAGATTTGGAGGTATGTTCATTTTCCATGTCAATTACATAAAAATCAGCAGGAAATACTAGATTATTAACCTGTACTAACACATCTTTAATTACCCCTATGGGATAAATAATAGACTTGTCAGCTAGCTGAATCACCAATCTGGTTTCCTGCAATTCACCGATTTTTAAGCTTTTGAACAAGGTTAAAGATAAAACATTTATTCCCGCCCCCAAATCACACAGTGATTTTTCAATTACCTTATCCCCTATCTTACATGGGATTACAAACGTTCCACCATCCTTACACTTATTCGGTAATTTCTTCTGAAAAACGGCGGAAATATTTTCGTTCAAGTTGATTCTTTCCACTCCTGCAAGCCTTTTTCTGTTAGTGCACAACTCTTTTAAATTTTTTGCATATTTAGGTACTTGTGCAATCACATCAAGAAGAGGTATGTTAACTGCTACTTTACGAAATAACTCTAAAATAACTTTTTCATCCTTTACCTTCTTTGTCTTTTCAGACCTGTCAGGGAAAGGAAGAGGAATTACCTGCTGATTCTTCTTGGGCATCACTGGATCTGGAATAGGGCTTACATGGTCTGATTTTTCAGTTACCTGTGCTTCAGGTTCGTACTGGTCTGGGATAAGGATTTCTGAGTGCTTCTTCCCCAGGCCTGGGGCAAGGACTGTTTCGTCTGAAATTTCCGCTCCACTCCTAAGTGTCATCGAACAGAGATGTTTTGGGTTGTCCATAGTGCTCGATGGCAGCTTCCCTTGCTCTTGCTTCTGGTTGGTCAACGCAGATATTTCCTTCTGCATTGCTTGGTTTGATTGTACAAGATTCGCAATACTAGCTTGAGTGGATTGCATGTTAGCTTGCGTAGCTTGCATGAATTGTTTTAGCATGTCTTCCACTGACGGGCCAGTAAGCAATAGGGGCTGTTGTGGGGCTGGTAACTGTGGAACAGTAGGTCTGGGCACGAAATTTTGTAGATTTGGTGGTGTTTGAGCTTGGTTTTGGTTATTGGATGAGTATTGGTTTGGTAGATGTACTACAACGTTGGAGTTTGGGCTTTCTTTCCACCCAGGGTTGTTGTTGAACTGATTTTGGTATTGATTCTGGTACTGACTTTGGTTATTCTGGTTGAATCTGGGTTTGTGAGGTGGGTACTTTCCATATTCCTGCCGGTACTGCATTACTAAGTTAACCTCTTCAGGTGTTCCATTTTTCAATATGCAGTCATCTGTATGGTGTCCTGGCTGGCCACATGTACCACACATGTTGGTAGGTTGCACTTGCTGTACTTGTACCTGTGAGTTTCCTGACAAAGCATTCAAACGATCAGAAAGTTCAGTCAATTGAGTTTGAATTGAGGATACATTACCTGTTGGCGTATCTCTTTCGCTTGACTCATGGTGGAAGCTATTTTCAGCCAAGGTTTCAATCAAATTGTTAGCTCTTGTGAGGGTACAATCTTGTAATGCACCTCCTGCAGCTCCATCCACTACTAACTTGTCTCTCACACACAAACCGTCATAGAAATATTGCACTGCATTCCAATCTGAAACTCCATGGTTTGGGCAGATTTCCTGTAGATCTCTGAACCTTTGGTAGTACTCCCCAAAACTCTCAATAGGGTTCTGTTTGATGGACACAATGTCTTTCCTAGCACTCCCAGCTTTCCCGGAGGACCAATATTTGTTGAGAAAAGTACTCAACATCTGCTGCCATGTATTTATGGAGTTGTGAGGAAGGCTCAGGAACCAATTCCTCGCTTTATCCTCTAAGGTCCATGGAAAAGCTCGGAGTTTTGCTCGGTTGATATCCACTCTTGGGGGTTTGTGGGTGTCACATTCCCAATGGAAGTACTGCAAGTATTTGTATGGGTTCTCCTTAGGCAAACCGTAGAATTTCTTGAGGTTGTGTATCATGTTTGGTTTGAGATTCCAATCATGTTCCACAGGCGGATACTGGATGCAAAAGTGGGTGTCTGGTGGTGGTCCCTCATTATTTCTTTGTCTGAAGGTCTGTTCTGGAGGGGGTGGTGGTGGAGGTGGTGGATGGTTATTATGGTGGTCTTCCATGTCTGGTTCAAATAGTGGTTCAAATAGTGGGTTTTCTCGGATTGCTGATGGTCCTTCCCCCAGGTCTGGGATAAGGGCCCTCTGAGGTGTCCGAAAATTTTCTGGTTGCTGTTCTTCAGGAACAGCCCTCTGATTCTTCGCTTGCTTCCTATACTGTGTTTCCCTTCTTGTAATCTCTGGGTTGTACGGAATCAATTCTGAATTAGAGGTCCTGGTCATACACAAAGAAAATTAATTAGTACCGATGAATCCCCGGCAACGGCGCCAAAATTTGATGGTCGTCGAAACCGTCAAAATAAAATAATACAATTCACCTATGCTCATGCAAATAAGAACAGTAGCAAGTGGTAAAAGGTTCGTTCCTCAGGGATTCGGTGGACAATTAAAATTCCTCGCAAATGACAAGATAAGTAACAGGTGGTAAATACCAATGTTGAGTTGTTGTGAATAATTGCAAAATATAAGTAACAGAAAGTAATAAACGGATATGGTGTGTGAAATCAGATGTGACAAATTCCCAGTGAGGATTTCGATGAGCTCATGCATTTAATTAATTGATCATCGATTCAAGTATTTTCAATACCAACTTACAGGCGGCTATAGAGATCAGGTTCTCACCTAGATCTCCTGCTCTCTACCTATTCGAGATTCTTAAAGGTTCTCACCTATTAAGGTCCTTGATATATCTTATGGCCTAAAGAAGCTATTCTATTAGGTCTAATAAGATAACCAAATGATTCTACCGTAAGAGACCTTCCCAGGTTCAGGAGAGAGAAGTGTCTACTCCTGTAAACCAGACTCTAATTGTTTTCCAAGCTAATCCGTCGATTAGTTGGTTGCCTTCGTATCACTTTCTACAGTGTAGACTCCAAGGTATCAAGAAAAGACAGTAATTATGCAAATCCTAGTGTAGTTGATCATGCTTCAAAAGAAGTATGCATAATTTGACAATCAATTAAAACAATTAAAGATGCAAGATGGAATTTAATAAAGTCGTTTAGATCTCACAATCGATTAAGCATGGCTGTTAATCCTCACAAGGAATAAATAGAATTTAGCCTATCATCATATAATTAAATAAATAAATAAGATGTAAGCATAAAAAAAGGGATTTAATTAAAGGAAAGGAGTTGCAGCAACGTCAAGCTTGCAATGGAATAGTTCTCTGCCAAGAAGAAAGAAATTTGCTACTGTAAAAGATGAAGTGTTTTTCTACAGAGGCGCAGCCTCCTTTAAATAATAACTAATTACTTAATTAATTCTCTAATTACAAAATTCAAAATAGGATAGTATCTAATAATATCTGTTCCAAAATCCTACAGAAGCGTAGTAGACATTCAGTAGCAGCAGGACTCCTAGCTGGAATAGAAGACAAGCAGAACGAGGTCTTCTAGAAGAACAAGACAGATGGGTCACTCTGGAATTTCTGGCGTTCCATGCTTCAGACCAAAACAACTCTAAACTTGACGATTTCAGCTCCTCTCGAATCGTTTTGCTTATCAGCAACATAATCTGCAAAAAGGAGTGGAAAGCGCAAGAATTAGCAGTATCATCGTTCTAAAATAGACATAATAGACGACGATAAATAGACATTTAACGCTCCAATCATTCACCTATTTTTGTTGCCTTTTGAGGATCATAGCTATCTCAATATGCACACGAGTCATGGGCGTCCTGAAAGTTATTGGCTTTGCAGCATTCTCCTCATGCCTTTCTTCAAACATCTCATGAAAGAGACGCAACACCTCCTTCACTCCACTATGACTAACATCTACTTCTTGTTTGTTTGGAGTTCCAAAACTTGTTAATGGTGTAGCGTCGTTCATCAACAGGAAATCATTTCCAGTGACCCTTGATCAAGGGTTTTCCTTGGGGAAAATCAAAATTCTGATTTCCACAACCATTAACTGAGGCATTTCCTTGGGAAACAAGATCAAAATCATGTTCTCTTGGAAAATATAGGTGAACTATTGGCTCATTCAAAATCCAAGGAGTGGGGGGCTTAATCTGACGACTTTTGCTATAGGATTCTGGAAACGCTCATCATCAAACAAAGAAGGATTTTCAAGGGTAGGACAATACTTCCTTTTCCCGCACCCAACAGGATAATCCCGTTTCGCTCGAAAGAATTTCACTCAATTCTAGGAGGAGCACTTTCTTCAGTCTGCAAAACAAAGTCTTTGGAGCCCGCCAAATTTGTAGGCCTTCCACATCCAACTGGATATTGACGAATGACTTTCGTTCTGGGTCGTTTAACCTTCCAAGAAACTCCATCTTCTCGACACAACACAGGACAGCTTAACGAACTCATAGCACGAACTGGTGATTAATGTGAAGATGGTGTATAATCAATTATTCTACAAAAGACCACATTTTTTCAACAAATAAAAGACTCAGACAAGAAACCAACATGCCAAAATGTTGCAATGAGTGAGAAAGATCATAACTTTAAGCATATATAATAATGTAAACGAAAGCATACACAGTGGACATAAAACAGAGCAACCAAAAGCAGGGGAATTTGATTCTAAGCAAAAAATTATAGCGCATGATTTCAGATTTGAAAAGGGAAAGGCAAAAACATACAAGTTAAAGTAACATACTAAGAAAACAAAAACTAGTTCAATTCAACAATCTAGAAGAAAAGAGTAAGCAAGAGGAAGTAAAAGAACCTGCTGGAAAAGTATGGTTAGTGACAAATGTGAGAATTGGGTTACTGTTTTGGTCTATTTTGGTGGCTGAAAAAGAAAAACCCAGTTGAGTGAGTGAAGAAAATAAAAGAATTAGATGGTTTTCTTATAGGAAGGAGCGAAGAAGATGATTGATTTTGTAATGAAGAGATGAAAAAGTAACTGCTGAGCAAATGGGCACGACTTCTAACAACGCCTAATTAGGCCATTTGGAGGGTCGTGGTGGTGGTGGAGGCGGCGGCTATAGAGATCCTTTTTCTTGGTTTTAACGGCGATTAATGTTTACTTTAATTAAGTTTTTTAACCTTTTTTCCCCCTAAAGAATCCAAATTGAATTATGCAGGTTTTAATGGAAATTTAATGATGATGATTTTGAATTTCAACTTGGCACCATGAAACGAAGGGGAGAGTGAGCGGCAACGAAATTGGTGCAATATGAGGAGAAAGAAACGAGGCAGTAAATGCAAATACAGAATCACTATCAAGAGATTGGATGAAAAAATTATGTTAAAGAGTTGATTTTTATGTTGATAATATTAGTCTGGTCATGCATTTTCCCCCGCAAATTGCATGCAAGTTTTATGTTAAAACTTAGATTAATGAATTAGGAAGTCAATAAACGTGAATACAAATTAGATTCGTGCTAATAAAGAATTTAAATCCGTGAAACGGAAAGATAATAAAATAATTCAGATATTTTATTTAGGCGCAGCTAATTGAATCACCTAACCAATACTATATACGTGACAAAATCCTAATAGGTGGATAGTTTATTCAAATTTAAATCTTATCACATCTTAATATAACCACCGATTTTTAACTAAAGTTTATCAGGTTCAAATGGAGGTTCCACATATATGGCTTAATATTTACATGTATAAAAAAGTTAACATAAAACCTAAACTTTTATCTAAGTTTATAACTGTATCAATTAATTAAATTAAAGGTCATTAGCACCACCACCCTTTGAACTATCATTACCTGACAAATATGTCATCGATAATTTTTTGTTGAATTCAACTCTCCTACGTTGAAAAAAGACCCCACTGATAGTTCTAAAAAATTATTTTTAACTCAATAATTGTTAAGTATATATGAGCATTTCTTTGGCAGCACCAGACTTTATTTTTCTTTTATTTCTTTTATTTTCTTTTTTGGCCTTTTCAGATTCCTAATAGGATTGTATTTCCTTAAGGAGAAAATATATTTATTTATAATTTCCTAGTAGGATTTTCCCTCTTCCTAATCAGGACAGTTTGTATATTTCCTTTCTTTTCTGTTGACCCAGGATTAAGTTTCCTTTCTTGGTTTATAGAAACTTTACATAACAACCTTTTTTTCTTCTCTTTTTCTTCTTTCCAATGGCAATGGATATGCTTGGTTTAAAGTAATAGTTGGGTCCGGCCCATAGGTTTTTTTGTGATAAAGCCCATAGGTTTAGATAATGATAAGGGTAGCGAGAATCGTAACAGTAAAAGGGTAATGGACACGATCATTGCAGCTTATTATACCATAAAACTTCAAAATTACTACTATATTTTTAACATTTGTTTAAAACAAAAATATATTCTAATATAATTAAAAAGTTATATTAAAACATACATTATACACTTAAAATAGGTTTTCACGTCATAGTTTCAATATTATAGATATAATTTAGACATCTCTTTCACATTATTTGTTATTTTTCTGCATATTCATTTAAATATTTTTCGGCCACTAAAAAATTTCACACACTTATAAATTTAAATTCGAAACTTATCTCTATTTATAACAATTTGGGGTGTGAGAATAACATCACTCATTGATTGAATTACATCCTACTTCTTGATTTAAAACCTCAACATTATAGTTTACTTATTTCCCAAATTCAAATTCAAGCTAAAGATTTACTAGTTTTTTACCGTTTTACTATGATTTTAATTTACACAAATTATTTTCTCTTTTAAAAGGTAGTCGATATTTTATTTAACTAGAAATAGAATCACGAATAGAAAAGATAATATGGTGACGAGATATTTTTCTATCCAAATTTGCTCCAAATATGAGCCAACAAATAATTTATCAAGTTCACGTGTGATAACATTGGTTGAAATCCTACATTCGAGGTGGGCTCGTAGGACATTTCTTGCCGTAGGGAAAATTAAGAAAGTAAAATAAAATTTAAAATGTGTATTGGACCTATTGGCTTAGGGTAATAGTCGATCGACAATGTTAATTATGTAAGTTTTGGTGGTCACGTTTAGCAGGGAAAACAAAGAGCAGATGGATCATGACATCGTGGTTATCCAGACTGTAAAGATACGCACCCACCTGCATATACATATACCACATGCTTTGAGGAAACTCTAAAAATTGCCAACAAATGAGAATCATGGAGAGCCAAATGAGATAGTAATTGACTTTTCTCATCCAAGCCCAATAATTCTCCAAGCTCACATGTCCATGACCCTACTACATGACTACTACTACTACCACTGCTGCTAAATTAAACAAATGTTTTCTTTAACCCACAAAATCATTTAATTGGTTCAAGTTTCCTATAATTAATCAAACCTACACCAATGGTAGTAGCTACTAGCCTACTACTACAACTACTAGACAGCAGCAAGCTGTTTTTGATGGGTGGATTCATCTCCTTGAAAGCAGCTGCTGCTAGTGCTGCTGGTGCTGCTATGGCCTTTCAGTTTTAGTGGTCTTGCCACATTTAGAGAAGATTCCTCCATCAACATCTCCCTCTGCAGGTGGGAGCAATAAGTGTGGAAACTTGCAGGTGTCACATTCAATTGGAACCCTAATCCAAACAAAAAATCCACCTCAAGAACATTCATTTCTGCAGTACTGATTCCTCCAACTTTAGCATAGAATGCATTGTTGTAGTATCTGAAATATGAAAAGAAAAAAAAAGAGACACAAATCATTAATTCATCAAAAAGATGGAACCTTTCTTAAATGTACCACATGGGTTTCGAAAGAATCACACAAAGATTCGAGCTCGAGACTTGGTCACTCTCGTAAATACAAATGTAAGCTAGGGACTCTGAGAGAGGCAGGGTTCTCTCGATTGAGCTGTCATTGTGGCCCTCTAGTGTGATGGATAATGACACATGCTTTGAAATTTGCTGTAATTTTCATGATATGATTTAAAGACAGAGAGCTATAAGAGGCAGGGGACAACAGCACCACATACTTAGATGGATGCTTGTCTAATGAAAAGACGAATCCTTTCACATGGCTTTAACCATCCCACCTTCTTTTCTCTCTTCTTGACGGTGGCTTCATCCAAATAGTGTGTGCTACGTAATTGCTACCACTTTTTTTTCTCCTAAATAAGATTCGAACTCGAAATCTCCTAATTAAACTTCAAGTTTGGTGTTCTACTTAGTTGCTATGATGTACTCTCCTAATTTTTATTCAATGTACAGAGTTAATCAAGGTACAACATCAAGGTCAGTGAGAACACTACATTCCTTAACAAAGGGACAAAGCCCTGAAAATTCCTTACAAATCAGAGACCAATTTGACAGGACAAAAGAAATTAATACTTTTGGTTTCTCATCAGACACTCAAATTTAAGTCTGACATCTGAGAAAGTGTACATCAAAACAGTGGAAAAGAAATTAAATTTGAAGGAAATTCTGAAAATTATGTGTTTGAAATTTTCTGTTATAGCTGAGCTCTAGACTCTTTTTTTTTCTAAAAAGAAGAAAACCCTATTTTCCATTTCTCATTTAAACTCCAACGACTCGAGTTCGAACCTTGTTTTTGTCGTCGAAAAAAAGAAGCGCGGCAACATTTCAGAAAGGTAAAAAAAATAAAAAGGAAAATCACAACTAACAACTCAAGAATTCCAACAAAAACGGCATATCAAGATTCTGATACACATGCTTTATTTAATGATTAAAATTACCAATTGGAATTAAGTAAACAAGAAACTAAAAAACAAAAAAACAGGGGATGACATATGCATAATTACTCTGTTCAAAGAAATAAATAAAAAAACAGGGCATTAGAATTGAAAACTTACATGTCATCCATGAATTTGGCAGAGACAAGAACACTGGTGATAAGAAGGCGATGGACATTGAAAGAATTGATGGGGAAGCAAGAATTCTTCTGGGAAAACCGATCAAGATACACATAAGCAACAACGAAGCAAGAAGGGCTGCAATTTGCATACTTGAAGATTCTTTCAAGGTAGTTCTTGATGGAGATGGTGGGCCTATCTAGCCCATGAAAGATTGAGATCTTTTGTGGTTGTATCAGATCGTTCGACTCTGTTATTCGTTGGAGAAGAGAGGAGAGGAATGTTATCACCTTTGGCATCAGTACTGTCGTCGACTCTTCTGATGAATCTGCCATTTCTTTTTCTTTTCGGTGTTCTTGTTTTTGTTTTTGTTTTTTTGTTGCTGATGGTTTTTTTGGGTTTTGTGTTGGGTGGGGGGCTGTGCTGTGTTATATAAGATACAGCCTGGTTTAATTAGAAATTACTATAAGATTATATTTTATTATATCTGGTGTGTAGGAAACAATTTTTGTTACCATTTATGTCATTTTTTACTGTTTAATTAGTAGTATAAAACAGAATATCCTGTGTCCAATTAGGAATGTTGCTCTCACTAATCACTAATGGAATGGTTCAATACTCCAATAATTTTTTATCTTACTTAAATTTGTCAATCGATGGTACTTACCGCAAAATAAGAAGTTAGATTTAGAGAAGTTAAATTTTAAGTTCCGATTTGCACTTTTATCTATAGAAAAAAAATCTCCTTATAAGATTTTTAAATTATCCTTCCAATACTGTACATTTATTTATTTTGTTTCTAAAAGATATCGACCAGATTCAGATAATTTTTTTTCTCTTTTTGGCTTAACAAAATGATAAATTCTAATCTTAATGGTATTACAAATCAAATGATATTGTACTATGTTAATTCAAAAGTAAATGTCTCCATAAATTTACGAGCAAATAAACTCAAAATTGAGTGAAATCTCATTTACAACTAGAAGATCGATAAATAGTTAACGTAGAATAATAATATAGTATATCGACCATATAAATAAAAATAAATAATCTTTAATCCTTCTCTACTAAACCAACAGCCCCAATCTAATGGCTTCAAACAAAACATTTATACACTAAAAACTAATAAAATAGTAATTTTTGTCAAAAAAAAACTGAGCATTTTTGAATTCGAGTTCATATTTCAATCTATTGAAGAAAAAAAGCAAAATTACTATTTGTCATAATTTAGTATAGAAAATATTGATGGTCTTAATAGAACTTTAAAAAAGTATTGATAAACTATCTCAGAATATATTTATATTATTTTTCAATAAAATTAAGAGGTTTATTTTATTTTGAAAATGGTGATCGTGGGTCTTAAGGCATCAAAATCACACTAGTGTGACAGGGATGTCCCAGCAGATTGGATTCAACAGCTGATGAGGGCATAAAAGTGTTCTTCTTTTTTCATCAAGTGGCATACAAAAGGTGAGATTTTAGTGAATGGACTAGTAAATCCTGCTAATCACATCCATTAATCTATTATACTTATATTTTTTGTACGGTGGGTGGGGTTGGAAGGAACGGAATATAACGCCAACCTGTCCCAAAGATGAAATGAGTTTCTGCAGCACAACTGCACAACACTCTCAGAATCTCAATAGTTTTTTTTTTATAAACGGATGTAAGATTCGAATTTGGGTATAAATTTATATTAATATTTTTACTACCAGCTAAATAACTAATGAATGACGTATTTGACTAGTTAAATTATGAGAAGAATATTGTTAATTCTTTTAGAAAGGAAAGGTGTGCTATTTTCTTTTTATATATAGCTAATATAAGCTCAAATCGAAACTCAACTCTCTGATTTATAAAAAATATTTTAAGTATACTTAATTACTTTAATTTTCATAAAAAAATATAAAATTATAATTCATTTGTCGTAAACGGGTAGCAGAGTATTAATAAGAATTCAGATTTGAATCATTGCTCTTCCAATAGAAAAATTAAAAACTAAAATATTAACCATAATCTAAGAAAGAGGTATACACGTGGAACTTTATAACAAACACCAAATTTGCTATAATTTTTTATTGTTTTGCTAATGGTTTAGATGATAAATTAATTACAACTTTATTTAGCAATACATCGTTGGTTTAGATGTTATCTATTTTTTATTTCAGTTAAAATTAAGTAAGTAAGTGCTCTCTGTTCCTTTTAAAGAAATTGCAAAAACCCTAAGACGTGCGAGGGGCTTTGCCGATAGAGCCAAGATGATGACTTCACTTCTAAAAGAAGTTAAGAATTTTGAGCTATGATATGAGAAAGAAATTACATTAAGTATGACAAAAGCAACTATAGAGAACAAAATATTAGTGTAACAAACACGATAGAATCGTTTTGACTCGCTCAGTATATCTTTCCTTGGCCGACCCTTTATGAACACTGGTTTAGATAATTACAACCTAAAATGTTTTTACCTGTTAATAAAGTTGATTACGTAATTTAATTATGAATCTAACAAGTTAATCTAGAGCACTAATCAAAATGGGTTTTGTCCCTTTCATAAGCAAGATCACATGCGTAGTTGCTTGGATTCGGGTTGTCCATAGTAGAATTGAGTTGTGATTATATAAACAATGAAATTGTTCTGTTAAAATGGAAAAGAAAAAGAAATTGTCCCAACAAACATCAAGATCTGATCTAGATCCGTATATATATATATATATATATATATATATATATATATACCAACTTTAATTTCATATAGGTAATAAAATGGGACCATAACCATAAAAAATGTTGGTCTAATTAGCATGTGAATTAATATATCATCACTTTAATTGGTAATTAAATTTGGAATTCAGATGAATTAGGGAAAGGTACATAAGAAACTCTACGGTTCAAAAAAATATTCATTTCAGCCCTTATACTTTTAAAACATGCAATTGAAACCGTATAATTATCTAAAATCGAATTGCAATTTTGACATTTCTAATTGTTAAAAAATCCAAATAAAATTGCGATAAATTATAAAATTTGAAGAGGAAAAATGTTAAAAATAATGAAAATGAGAAAATATTTTTTTATTTTTTGGAATTGCCTTTGAAATTTTTTCTTTTTTTCATAATTTTTTTAAATGTTTTGTCAGAGACGTGGTTCATGTCATATTTGTTACATTTTTTTAAATATTTTTTCACCATTTTTAATCACTAAAAAATCAACATTGGAATTTTTAGGAACTATAGGTTTAAAATGAAAGTTTTAAAAATACAAGATGGGGAAGTATATAGAAACTATAAGTTTTTTTTTTATGCATGTGAACTCATAGGTTAAGAAATTGATCGCATTCAAGTATTTTGTGAGGAGAAGAGATTGATCTTTACTTAATTTTACGACTTCAAATTGAGATCTGAGTTAAATGTAAATAAATCTTTCACCGGGTTAGCATAGTTAAAAGAGGATAATATATATAGTGGTTATAATTATTGTTAATATAAATAATTTATATGATTTACAATCTAAACATCCATATAAGTAGGTGGTTGAGACGTCTAATTATTTATCCTTGAGAAAGATTAATTGATATCTTTATTTATACAAACATAGCTAGTTTTGTGATTTTCTAGCATCTAGATCATTTAACATTTTAACTAGAGGATAAGAGAGTTGATGTGTCCAAGTATGGGTTTGTAGTTGCCATTCGTTTTCCATCATTCCTTATTTTGAATAAAAAATGCGACTTATTTACATGAACAAGTCTTTGAATTTTAAAACGTGTTTCTGTTCGTAAATGCTTGAAATTTTTGATGCACCGACGCTTTTTTTTAATATATATATATAAAATAAAAGAAAGTAGGAAAAAGAAAAATAAATTACTCCCTTCTGCCCAAATTAAACGCCACTTTAACTTTGAACACGCATGTTAAGGAGGTCGGATGACTCACTTTTGCCCCTTACTTTTTTTCGAACGTACGAACAGTACAAAACTACATTTGAGAAAAAGTAAGGGGAAAATTATCTCAAACAGTGAATCATCCAGTTTTTTTAATATGCGTGTCTAAAGTTGAAACGATGTTTAATTTAGACTGGAGGGAGTATATTGAAGAATTAGTGCTAAAAATTGGTTAACCACCAAACTAATATGTGTTGAAGAAGAACTCCTCTAGCTTTCTTGTAGAACAAATTAAGACATGCCGGCAACCTCTATTATACCATAGCCTTGTGTGTCAGTCTGTCGGCAGGTTTTTTTTTTAATTAATCAAATACTAATATATAATTCTTTTTTTTATCATTTAATCAAATACTAATATTAATACTCGATAGAGAGGATCTAACTCTAATGCCTGCCTAATAATACATTTAATTAATAATTAATTAGTGCTCCTGTTGCCTTGGAGGATCATAACCCAACCCCTTTTGTACACTCCTTATTATAACAATTAATAAATTAAATACTTTTTCTAAGTATTTATATATACTTGTACAAAATGTATAAAATTAGATTTGCATATTAATTGGCATGTCAACTAATGGGTGGTAGTGACTGGTAAGTACTGTGGTTGTGGTGACCACCACAAAATTTGCCACCACATTTTTTTTTCCACATAAAAATATAAATCCCGATTTTTTTTTAAACAATTTAAGATATCAATAAATAAATAAGACTAATTATATTCGCACGTACTCGATTATATTAAAAATTATATGGTCTCAGATAGTTTATATATAACGATTGAATAAGTAAAATACGAATCATAACCACTCACACTAATTAATTCTACCTCATTTTCAAGTAATGAAAAGTAAATCGTACCCAGGCGGACTACTTGTAGTTCATAATGACTTGCACGTCTTTCCTCGTTTCCAGTGATTACTTGTCGTTCACGCAGCAAAAGGATAAACAGGCTGACCCGCTCCGACCCAGATGACGAGCCCTGGGTTTGAGCTTCAATGTAGGCCTGAATTTGAGGCCGGCCAGGTTTGGACCAGGCCTACTAATGAAGCCCACCCAAGGAAATCTATTGTTTTTGTCAAATGATCATAAAAATCTATTAACTGTTTCAAATTTAGATAGTTTGATTCTTTTATACTTGACTGTTTGATAAACTAGCATTATAATTGCGTTTGTATCCCCTATTATCTTTACTGAGAAATCTAAGATACCAATCAAAGAATTTTTTTACAGCACACGAGATTGAAGCATGTCGTTTTTATGACCTAAAGTTATAGATTCGATCTCTATTAATATAATGATGATTAATAATATAACTATTTTATAAAAAAGGACACAAAAAAAGTAAAAAAGTAAAATGAAGTAAAACTCTTGGTGAATGTTTGAAATAACCAATTGTAACACTCAGGTGAAATTGAGAGGGTTGTTTAAAAAACTACAAACTGAAAAGACTATTAAAACAAGTAAAAAAATCCAATCTAAGAATATATTTTTCGGTCAAGAAACAGATTAAGAACGAACAATCAGAGAAAAAACTACTAATAGAAGCTTAACAAGCTATGATTCATGAGTAACAATCATCCATGCAAAGTTATTCATCTTCAATCCACAGAATTACTATAGGATTCAATTACACTTAGAACCCCTACTTCCCTCCTGTATCAAAACCATCTTAGATTCGATTACACTTAGTTAACATTTTTCATCATCAAATATTTTCTCATTTCTAGCATCAATTTTCTAAAAAATCATACGTCAATTTATTCTCGTCCAACTGGTGTTTATTTTTACACTTAATGTCATTTAAATTTTATTTCATAATTTTTTCGCATTTTTATCACTTTTTCCGTTCGAACTCGTATCGGTTCCTAGTAAAATTATCGAAACCAAGAGTCGAACAATTTCACTCATTAGCTACTTATTTTTTATTATTTTTCTAACTCGCACTATCTCTTTGCGTTTCGCTCAATTCTTATTTTTAGTATTTTTTACATTCGAACTTTTATCGCTTACGAGCGAATTTTTATCGAACTGTAGGGCAAACTTTTTGCCACTTACTGTATACTAATAATTTCGTTTTATTTTACTCTACATATTGGCATTTTCGGTTTGAATTTTTGTTAACTTTAGGGTTGATACAAGCAAAAAATCAAAGGGGATGATCAAGGACCCATCACAGCCCTTGATCTGGTTGACCAAGAGAGTCAACCAAGATCAAGTGGCTGTGATAATTAGCATGTTGGACATGCCATCAACTTTGCCCAGTTCATGCACAATACCCAGAACCAGAGCTTCGTTCTCCTTGATCCTCACGGCTTCCTCGATCGTCCCTCCAACGCGACCAGCTACCAGCCTATGCTGCCTCGTCATCTCCTCTCCGACGTCATCAAGGTGACGTCATCCTCTCCTCCACCGACATACTCGGCTATAAATACCTAGCTCCCTCTCTCATTTTTCTTTGCCAATTCACGAACAACTTCTCCCTCCTTAGCGTTGCTCTCTATCACGAGCAATTGCATACTTCAACCTTTGGTTGAAGTTACTCAAAGTTCAAAGTTTTTTTAAGCATTTTTACGTAATTATTTTCAAAAAAATCATTTGTTCGTGTTTTGAGGAAAACCTTGGATGTTTTGCTGCAAATAGCTTTTTTTTAATCCCTAGTTTAATTACAAGTGCTTCGTTTTAACGAATCGTCAAACGATTTGGTCGAATTTCAAAATTTTCATTAATTATTTTCAATTCGTTTTTTAATTAATTGGACATTATATTGGTAATATTATCTTGCTGTAATTATGCTATTTAATTTCTGTGATAATGCAGATTTTTTTGATATATTTTTTACCTGTTTCGGGATGGCCGGACGGAGCCTCATCACCGGCAGAAGCTCCGGCGACGAGGTGAAGATGACAATGAACAGTGGGAGCAACGGCACCCACTTTTAATTTCATCACTTGGGCCATGTCAGGCCCAAGCAAGGCAGCAGCGCGCGCAAGGCGCGCGCGTGGGTGAGGAGAAAGCTGGGCCTTCAGCCCAGCGTGTTAGAGAAAGGCTGGGCTGCTACAGCCCACAGCCAATCAGCCCATCAGCTGGGGCTGGGCTTGGCCCAGCTGGTGGGCCCACTCCCGGCCCAGTGGGCCGGGCCCAATATTTTTGTCCCTTTTTTTTTCGTGCCGTCGTGCACTTGTAATACTTATTTCTGTACCTTGTACTGTTTATTTATTTTTTCGCACACTTATACTGTTTATTTATTTTCGTATGTTTGCATGATTAATTATTTATTTTTGTATGCTTTTGCATGTTTAATTATTTATTTTCGTATGTTTTTGCATGTTTAATTATTTTGCTCGCGTTTAATCGTCAAAAATTATTATTTCGCTCGCATACGATAATTTTGATGTCGATTATTCGTATGCCCGCACTACTTAATTAATTATTTTTGCATGCTTTCGAATGCTTAAATAATTATTTTTGCTCGCATTTTATTGCTAAAATTAATTATTTTGTTTGCTTGCGATAAGTCATTAAATATTCATCTATTTTTCGACTATCATTTTCTCATGCTAATGCTCTCGATCAAAAGGGGTAAATCAACTCCTACCCTTCACAAGTAAATGTTTCTTCCCTTTTATTTATTTCCCGCTTTTTTCGCATATGCACTCGTACACATGAATTATTTAGGAATGTTAGATCTAATTTATCCGCTGGGCATGATCACATAAATTAGGACCTTTTTATTTTTCAAACATGATTAAACACCTCTTTCTCCGGTAACCTCTTTAGGATGTGATTCGGGTGCCTAACACCTTCCCGAGTCCATAATACGACCCTAAACCATTGTTCTCGGATTCAGACCCATCTTGCCTTAGCTTTTTATTTTGTTTTCTGCCATGTTCTCAAAAGATAGGTTCCCTAAACCTAGAAACAAAATAGGGTGGCGACTTCATTTTCATCATATGAGATGAGTCCGATTTCATCTCACATCTCGTCTCAAACCTGCGTCGCGCAAATAAAATCCAAAAAGAGGGTGCGACAACATGTTATCACAAAATATAACAGTAGCTTTTTCTTCCTTTTGCTGCAAATCTACCAAAATTCTTCTTAGCCAAACTGCCTCACAAATAGCACTTGTAGCTACTGCATATTTTGCCTGTGTAGAAAATAAGGCAACTGTATTTTGCATCTTTGAACACCATGAAATCATCTTTGTTCCTAAGCAAAACAAATAGTTGGTTATGCTTTTTCGATCATCAATTGATGCAGCCCAATCACTGCCAGTGAATCCAACTAACTTGTTACTCGATTCTTTGACATATTTGAGGTCAATCTGCTTTGTACCTTTTAAATACCTTAAAATCCTCTTTGTTGCTGCATAATGAAGTTTACTAGGCTCATTCATAAATCTTGAAAGAACACCAACAATTTGCATAATGTTAGGTCTTGTGTGAGTGAGATAAATGGGTGATCCCACAAGACTTCTATAAGCCTTTTGCATTTGCAGCACCTGCAACATCATCTTGCTGGAATTTTTCATTGAGAGCCATCAGGGTTGGCACAAGCTTGTAGTTAGACATGTCAAATTTTTTCAGCAAATCATCTACATACTTTTCTTGAGAAATCTGAATTTCTCCCTCATGAATATCCACCAATTCTTAAGTCTGATTCTTCTCAATGCATCTCATTTCTTCATTCATGGCTTTCCTCCACTTTTTTTCATGAACATCCTTTTCAAAACTATGGTTCACAAATGAATAAAACCACATTAGTTGAATTATGAATGCCATTCAACGAACGATACTTTCTTGGTGAATCTGATTCTGAATCATCATCAAGATTGTCTTGGTTTTCTTCAGCTACAGGCAAATTCAATTGCTACATAATTGATGGTTTGAAGATCCAAACTTGTGCAATTGCAAGAACTTCATCATCATCCCATTTCCATGATGTCATCTCATCAAATATAACATCTATTGAGATGAGTAATTGCTCTGTCTTGGGACTATACAACCGATAACCTTTTGATTCTTCACTGTAACCAATGAAGATGAATCTTTCTCCCTTCCCATCAAACTTTTCTCTATTCTTTGCTAGAGCATGAGCAAAGACGATGCAATCAAATACTTTCATCTAATTCACCACTAGTTCGCCTATGCCATGCTTCAAACGGGGTAAACATGGTATTTTTGATTTTGTCGTGGACTGATTCAAGACGTAAATTGTCTATGTTGACAACTTCAGCCTAAAACTTGTTAGTAAGCCCTTTACCTTGAGCATACTCCTAGCCATCTCTTCAATTGTCCTATTTTTTCTTTCGGCAATCTCATTTTGTTGAAAGGTCGATCGGCTGCCGAATCCATTAAATAATAATCAAATTTACGATTTAATATTGATATGTAAAATGAATTGTGCACGATGATAAGAAGTTCGTTCCACCAAGACAATGGAATAAATTCCAATTTTATATGATGACCAATGCAATGAGAATACAATAGGGGTTTATTTTGAGTTGGAAAAAGATTGATAAAGTAATAACGAAATAGTGTAATTAAAATTGGAACAAGTCCAAAGATTGATTATGTGAACAACTATGATAAAAGATTCTAGTAAAAGCAAATACAAGGTTATGATTCAAGTATTAATTAATCATTGATTTAGAGATATTCATTCCTGTTTTATGGAGAAGTTGTTCCCTCCTTTCCACCTGCAACAACTCAATTAAAGGTATACTTATTAAAAGATCCTAATTAATCTAGCAACCTTAAAGTACACTTATAATATTTAACTAGACAATTGATAAATTCAGGGAAAGTCTAACTCTAAGCCAAGACTACGATACATTTATAGCTTTTAGACCTAATCATGCATTCACTCATCTCAAAAAGCCTTGAACTGAGATTGATCTAGTTGTTTGCCTTTGTAATCCGCAGCCTTTAGGAACTACGTTAATTATCCAGATTAGAGATTAAGATGATCAGACTTAAACCTAACATGAACAATATTTGCATTAAATAAATTAATGAATGAGCACAAACACAGAAACTATATAACACAATTAGATCTCACAATTAAACTGAATAAAAAATCTTTATTGCATTCACTAGAAATGAGAAATTTAGCTAGACATGAAAGTAATTAACGATAATTAACTTTCTATGGAAGAAGACAATGGGAGCAAAGTTAAACTCTAATAAAACTAAAATCCAAGATGATTTTCTAAGAATGAAGGGTCCAATTAAATTATGTTTTCTTCTCTTAATTATCTCCTAAAATTCCTATATAAAATTGTATCAGATCAGATAGATAAGTTGACGTTCACATCCTTGTTTGATCTTATTCAAACAATTGGATAAAGTCCAAATTGCGTCTCTTTTCTATCCCTGGGACTCTGCGTTTTTTTTCATCTTTAAGATCCTTTGCTGCACTGCATCCTTCTAGGCCTAGACTTAGGTAGTCCGCTCCAAAATTCATTTTAGGGCAAGAGTTAGCTTTTGCAAAACAATTCTAGTGTTTTCAGCATCTTTCTTCTCCATCTCCTTTAAATCCTTAATTCTGCAAAAATAAGAGAAAATGACATATATTCTGTAGTATTTCTATCTAAAAATACACAATTAGATAGATATATTCATTAAAACAAGCCCACAGTCAAGGGTGAGGCTAACAATCAGTTGCCTCTGAATTCCATTCTCTTTGCAATAATCAATGAGCGATTTATAGATGAACTCTCATCCTCAATCAGTTATGAGAGACTTTATTTTACAACCACTTTGTTCTACAAAAGCTTGAAAATGCAAGAAATTGGTGAAAGCATATGATTTCTTGTCAAGAAAATAAACCCAAATCATGCGAGTATTATCATCCACAAAAAAAGAATGAAATATTGTTTGTTACCAAGTGATGGTGTTCGAGTTGGCTCACATATGTCAGAATGAACAAGCTCGAGTAGAGCAGACGCTCTCCACGATGTCTGCGGAAAAGAAAAGCGATGCAACTTTCCATAGATATAGCCTTCACAAATTCTTTCTTTGTTATTGATTGGAGGGAGTCTAACCACCATGCTTTGTTGTTTCAATTGATGCAAATTCTTAGATGCCATAGGTATGTGTCATCAGTATTTCCACATTTAAGAATCACTTCTGCCACTTTTTGATTTGCATTTTTGTCATTCACATTCATTATCAAATGTGAGCTTGTAACCATTTCTCATCATCTGCCCAACACTTAGAAGATTGTGAGCTATGTTAGGTGAATAATAAACTTCATGAATAAGATTTTCAGTACCTTCTCTATTGTTGACAACAACAACTCCTTAGCCTGCAATTTTTAGTTGCTTTTTATCACCAAGCTCTACGTGTGAAGAGAAGCTTGATAAGGTTTGTTTGTTTGTTATTATGTTTGAATAAATTTCCTAGTTTTAGGGTTTTGGTCAAGTTGGTTACCACGTTTCTAGGCAACGTGGGTTGTAGGTCGTTTCTGTTTTGTAAAGTTATTTAATAGCTACTGCTGCTTAATAAAGTCAGTCACTCCTAGATTGTTCTTTGTACTCATTTCAATCCTTGAGTTCAATTTATCCAACATCTGGTATTTACCCAACATTTGGTAGTGGAGCCCCCACTGGGCCCGAGAAAGGGAGAAAAGTCGCAGCTTTGAGTGACTTAAACATAATAAGAAAAGAGTGAAATGAGTGAAGAAAATGAGTTTTTGCATCCTGCTATCCCACGTTTCAGTGGTCATTATGACCACTGGAGTATGTTGATGGAGAACCTTTTGCGATCAAAGGTTTATGGAGCCTTGTTGAGAATGGTTTTGAAGAACCAAGATCAGGAACTTTGTTGACAGATGCGCAGCAAACCCAATTGGAGAATGCAAGGGTCAACGATCTGAAGGTAAAGAATCATTTATTTCAGGCAATTGATAGAGAAATCCTTCAACAGATATTGTAGAAGAGCACCTCAAAACAGATCTGGGATTCGATGAAAAGGAAGTTTGAGGGCAGCGCTAGGGTTAAGCGGTCCATTTTGCAAGGTTTGAGGAGGGACTTCGAGGTTCTGGAAATGAAAATAGGGGAGACTGTCACCGATTACTTTGCTCGGGTCATGACAGTTGCCAATAAAATGAGAAGCAATGGTGAGCAAATGAGGGATGTGACTATTGTGGAGAAAGTTCTTAGAACTTTGATTGAGAAATTTAAATATGTTGTTGTCTCAATCGAAGAGTCTAAGAACATTGACACTCTATCGATTGATGAGCTACAGAGTTCCCTCTTTATTTATGAACAAAAATTTAATAGATGCAGTGGAGGCAGTGGTGAAGAGCAAGCCCTTAAAGTGACACATGATGATGGTTACAATAGAAGAGGACGTGGAAGACTCACATTCAGAGGAAGAGGCAGAGGCAGGGGATGCCAATCGTACAACAAAGTAGTGATTAAATGTTATAATTGTCATCAATTAGGACACTATTAGTATGAGTGTGCAACTCGAGAAAAACATGCAAATTATGCAGAGTTGGATGAGTCAGAGGAAATGCTTCCTATGGCATATGTTGAATCACTTGGAGTGACTCGAAATGATGCATGGTTCCTTGACTCAGGTTATAGAAACCATATGTGTAGTGATCCATCTCTATTTTACGAGTTAGATGAGGGGTTTAAGTAGACAGTTCGGCTAGGAAATCATACACTAATAAGCGTTATTGGACAAGGGAGTGTGAGGCTATCTTTGGAAGGTGTTAATCATCTTGTAACAGGGGTGTTTTATGTGCCGGAGTTGAGAAATAATCTTCTTAGCATCGGCCAGCAACAGGAGAAAGGGTTAGCGATTCTAATTCGGTCAAATTAGTGTCGAATCTACCATCCTTCACGGGGCTTGATTATTCAAACAAATATGACAGCTAATAGAATGTTTGTTCTACTCTCAAATAAGAAATCAATCAATAATGAGGCTAAAGAAGTGTGTCTTCAAGCGACCACTCAAGATTTAGCCCAACTTTAGCACCGTAGATATGGCCATCTTAGTTACAAGGATCTCAAGATTCTGCAAAACAAAGGAATGGTGAAAGGATTGCCAAGTTTCTCTAAACCAAATACTATATGCGGTGATTGCCTAAAAGGGAAACAACATCGGGATGTCATTCCTAAGAAGAGCACATGGAGAGCATCAGAGAAGCTTGACCTGATTCATGTGGATATTTGTGGACCAATTTCTCCCATCTCCAACAGTCATAAGATGTATCTCATTTGCTCCATCGATGATTTCAGTCGGAAAGCTTGGGTTCATTTTCTTGTTAGTAAGGCTGACGCTTGTTCCTCCTTTAAACTATTCAAGAGTTATGTTGAAAAAGAGACTGGTTTGCCCATCAAATGTTTAAGAACAGATCATGGAGGGGAATTCATGTCGAGCGAATTCAATGATTTATGTAGGAAGAGTGGGATAAAGAGACAGTTGACCACCCCCTATATACCGCAACACAACGGTGTAACAGAGCGGAAGAACATGACTGTGATGAATATGGTGAGGAGCTTACTGATCGAAAAAGATGTACCAAAGACCTTTTGGCCGGAGGTGGTAAATTGGACTTTCTATATTCTCAACAGATGTCCAACATTGTCAGTCAAAGATATGACTCCTGAAGAAGCTTGGAGTGGGATGAAGCCTTCTGTTGAACATTTCAGGATTTTTGGCAGCATTGCACATGCACATGTTCCTAATGCTCGAAGAACAAAGCTTGAAGATAAAAGTCGTAGCTTTGTCTTACTTGGGGTAAGTGAGGAATCAAAAGGGTATAGACTTTATGATCCAGTGTCAAAGAAGATTGTGGTCAGCCGGGATGTTGTCTTTGAGGAGGACAAGAAGTGGAATTGGGATGTTAGCTATAAAGAACATATTGAGCTGGACTTGTAATGGGGAGATGAAGAAGAGCACCATGATGCCGAAGAAGAAGATGCAGGTAGTGAAGAGATTATACCTAGCCCAGACTTCACCTCAAATGGAAGAGAAGTTAGAAATAGAAGAGCACCAATATGGATGAGGGATTACTATTCTGGTGAAGGTTTGTCTGATGAAGATGTGCAAACTAATATGGCTCTATTCGTAAATTCCGATCTTGTTTGTTATGAGGAAGCAGTAAAAGATGAAAAATGGAGGCATGCTATGGATACAAAGATGAATGCAATCAAGAAGAATGAAACTTGGTTTCTGACTGACCTACCGAAAGGAGCTAAAAAAATTGGGGTCAAATGGATCTATAAAACTAAATTGAATGAACTTGGAGAAATGGAGAAGTATAAGGCTCATTTGGTTGCAAAGGGATACGCACATCAACATGGAGTTGATTATGAAGAAGTATATGCTCATGTAGCTCGCATGGAGACAGTACGAATGATCCTAACACTTGCAGCACAGAGAAGCTGGAAGGTATTTCAACTAGATGTGAAGTCAACCTTTCTTTATGGGGAGCACATTGAAGATGTTTATGTTGAGCAACCAAGAGGTATGAGATAAATAGTGAGGAGCATAAAGTGTATAAGCTCAACAAAGCATTGTACGAACTTAAGCAAGCACCAAGAGCATGGCTCAGTCGAATTGAGTCGTATTTCATGAGAGAAGGTTTCGAGAGGAATGATAGTGAGCAGACTCTCTTTACTAAAGTTAACGAGCAAGGTAAAAGTTTGATCATTAGCTTGTATATTGATGATTTAATTTATACTAGAGATGATGAGGTTATGATGTGTGAGTTTAAGAACTATACGATGAAGGAGTTTGATATGTCAGATTTGGGCAAGATGAGATACTTCCTTAGTATTGAAGTAGTGCAGTTTGATGGGGGAATATTTATAAGTCAAAAGAAGTATGCGATGGAAGTTCTGAAAAGGTTTGGGATGGAGCAGAGTAATTCAATTCAGAATCCAATTATTCCAGGTTCTAAAATCTTCAAAGATGAAAATGGAGTAGAAGTTAATAGACCAGTCTATAAGCAGTTGGTGGGGAGTATGATGTATTTGACGGCAACAAGGCTTGACATGATATATGCAGTTAGTTTGATTAGTAGATATATGTCTAGGCCAATAGAACTTCATTTTTTAGCAGCCAAGAGAATTTTGCGTTATTTGCAAGGAACCACTGCTTTTGGATTTTTTTACAAGAAGGGAGGAAATAGAGAATTAATTGGATTTACTGACAGTTACTACGCTAGTTGTGTGGAAGATAGGAAGAGAACATCGGAATATGTTTTTATTTTGAGTGGAGCTGCAGTGGCTTGGTCCTCACGTAAGCAACCAATAGTTACACTTAGTACAACTGAAGCTGAGTTCCTTGCAGCTGTAGTTGCAGCCAATGACGGATCTATTAAGGGACAAGGGTAGGCCACTGCCCACCCAGGCCCAATCCAAATTTTTTTTTTACTAAGCCCATTCTTCTTTACCAAATCAAATCCCTACCTCTGCCAAATCCCTACGCGCCTATTTTTTTCTCCTTTACCAAATCAAATCCCTGCCTCTGCTAAATCCCTACGCCTCTTTTTTTACTGCAGACCAAATCCCTAGCTTCTCCTCTCCTCGATCAAATCCACTGTCTACGGCAATTACCACGACAAATTCAGGTATGAACACCATATTTTCTTAGTCTTATGATTTCCAATTTCTTCTCTTAGTCCCATGCTTTTCCAATGTTTGATTTTGTTTGAAACCTTGAACTTACATTTTATTCGCTCTTTTATATACTGAGTTCTACTTATCAGTTAAAAATTGCATTGCTACTGCTGTGAAAAAACTGAACCCGTGAACGTCATAATCTCTTTATTATCACTAATTGATCATAATCTCTTGTAATATGTTCTCTGCAACTGCAACGTCATAATGCTTTATTAGCTTATGAATATTTTGTTTCTTTATTAAAATGAAATTCAAGACAACCATATTCACACTGAATTAATATGCTAACTGCATTTTTTTTTTATAGATATGGATAAATATTTGATTAAACCATCTGCTCAAGCACCATCGATATCATCAAATGTTGGTCTAAATGAAAGTGAAGAACAACTTGCGAAGAAGTCGAAGAGATGTTTAGAAGTTGATTTGAAAAATCTTCCTGCTGATACAGGTATGCAACCTAAAATTTTAGCATACAATCCTAATGATCGGGATCAAATTCGTAGAGCTTATATGTTGAAAGGTCCTTGTCAACCACGAGACATAGAGTTTCCTAAAATATTATTTGGAAGTACTCAACGCCGTTTTAATAAAAAATGGTATGATGAATTTGGTAATTGGTTGGAGTATAGTTCGACCAAAGATGCAGTTTTTTGTTTATATTGTTATTTGATGGGTTCAGAGAATGGAGGAGGTGGTGTTTTTATTTCTACTGGCTTTAACAATTGGAAAGACATGAAAGGACGGTTACAGAAACATATTGGTGGTGTTAATAGTAGTCATAATATTGCTTGGAGAAAATGTGAAGCATTGATGAATGAAGAACAACATATTGAAGTGGTTCTTTCTCAACAATCTAGTCAAATAAAACAAGATTATCGGATTCAGTTGACTGCAGTAGTTGATTGTATTCGGTTTCTACTTCGTCAGGGACTAGCTTTTCGTGGTGATGATGAGTCTAAAGATTCAATTAATAAAGAAAATTTTCTTGAGCTTTTATAGTTCCTTGCTGACCACAATGAGACCGATAGAAATGTTTTGAGTCATGCTCGTGGAAATCTTAAGTTGGTAGCATCGAGTATCCAAAAACAAATTATTAGTGTTGCATCTAATGATACTACTAATATTATTCTTGAGGATATTGGAGATGATTTTTTTGCTATTTTAATTGATGAATGTCGTGACATCAATTAAAGAGCAAATGAGTGTTGTTTTGCGGTATGTGAATAAGAAGGGGCAAATTATTGAACGTTTTCTTAGTCTTGTTCATGTTACTGACACACGTGCTTGCTCTCTCAAGAAAGCCTTGGAGTTTTTATTTGCCAAACATAAATTGAGCTTGTCAAAGGTACGTGGGCAAGGTTATGATGGAGTGAGTAACATGCAAGGGGAATTCAATGGTCTTAAAAGTTTGATCTTGAAGGAGAATTCATGTGCATTTTATGTTCGTTGTTTTGCACACCAACTTCAACTTGCACTTGTTGTTGTTGCAAAAAAACAAGCTGCAATTTATTCTTTTTTTAATATGGTTGCTAATGTGTGTAATGTGGTTGGAGATTCATGCAAAAGGCAAGATGCCCTTCGGGAGAAGCAAAAAGATCATGTGATCGAAGGATTACAAAATGGTGAAATATGTAATGGAAAAGGTTTGAATCAAGAGAAGACCATTAAAAGAGCAGGAGATACTCGATGGGGTTCACATTATGGTACAATGCTCAGCTTAATCGATTTATTCTCTTCAGTAATTGATGTGCTTGAAATGATAGAGGAAGATGGCTTGAGCGCAGATCAAAGAGGAGAAGCATGTGCATTATTGAATATGGTATAATGTTTTGACTTTATATTTTATTTGCATTTGATGAAGAATATATTAGGAATTACTAATGAATTCTCTCAAGCACTTCAAAGACAAGATCAAGACATAGTAAATGCTTTAGATTTACTCAAAGTATCCAAGTTGAGACTACAGTCAATGAGGGATGAAGGTTGGATGTTATTACTTAATGAAGTATCTGAATTTTGTGGCAAACATAATATAAATCTTCCAACTATGAGTGATATGTTTGTTACCCAAGGTAGACCAAGGCGGAAAGGTGAGCAAATTTCCAATCTACATCATTATCAAGTTGATTTATTTTATCAAGTCATTGATATGCAACTTCATGAGCTCAATAATCAATTTGATGAGAGGAATACTGAATTACTCATTTGTGTGGGGTGCTTAAATCCAAGAGACTCCTTTGTTGCTTTCAATAAGGAGAAATTGCTTCAATTGACTCAATTTTATCCTAATAAGTTTTCTACAATTGATGTTCTTGCCCTTGATAATCAACTTGAGAATTATATTTTGGATATGCGGTCGGATGTTGGATTTTCAAATTTGAAAGGGATTAATGATCTTTCCGAAAAGTTAGTTGAAAGAAGAAAGCATATTGTCTATCCATTGGTGTATTTACTCTTGAAGCTAGCTTTGATTTTACCGGTTGCAACTGCGACAGTGGAAATGACTTTTTCTCATATGAGCATTGTGAAGAATCGACTGCGGAACCGTATGGGAGATGATATGTTAAATGATTGTTTGATTACTTTTGTTGAAAAAGATATTTTTGATACTGTAGAGAATGAGAGAATCATTCAAGGATTTCAAAAAATGAAAATTCGTAGAGAACAATTGTAAGAAGTGTGTATATTGTATGAATTCTAATGTATAATTAATTGTTTTCTATCTTGTCTTCTTATTTATCTTTTTGTTAAGTTTATTTAAATTTTTATTCAATTTTTCGTTTATCTCGCTTGTTTTCTCTTTAAAATACTCAAAAAAAAATTCGGGGCCCGCCCCCCCAGGAAATAATTCCTGGATCCGTCACTGGCTGCAACATGCGCTTATCAGGCAATATGGATGTAAATGGTGCTTAAGAAGCTGGGTTATGAAGGTAGAGAAAGTTTCACGATTTCCTGTGACAATAGTTCATCCATCAAGTTAGCAAAGAACCCTGTAATGCATGGCAGGAGAAAGCGCATTGATGTGCGGTTTCATTTTCTGCGAAATCTGGTAAATAAAGGAGTTGTGCAGCTGAGATATTGTGGAACACAACAGTAAATTGCAGACGTACTTACCAAACCACTCAAGTTGGGGTCATTTTAGGAGTTCAGAAAGGAGTTAGGAGTCTGTGATGAGCCAAAAGTAAACTAGCTACTTAGGTAGTCTAGTTTAAGGGAGGAAATGATTACATTGCATTTCATCATGTTTTATTGTCCATTTACTTGTTGTTTTGGGCAGTAAATCTACTGATGTATCTTTATATTTCCCATATCTTATCAGGTCTGGTCTGGAGGCGAATTGTGAGAAATCTGATCTAAGGAGAGCTGAAGCTGTTTACCTGAGTCTAGGCCGGGATCTTGGCCTAGACGTTTTCTCATCCGAAGCAGCGCACTCTTGACCATCGTCTTGGCCAAGACTCCGGCCAAGACTGATCCGCGAGAGAGGAATCATGAGCAGCGGCGTTGGGCCTTGCAAGCTGGCAAATCACAGCTGTCCAGCAAGAAAGAGAAGGATCAAGAAGATATTTATTTAAGAATCCTATTAAGGATCTCCTTCCATCTTTGTATATTTTAAATTCCTATTTTTATTCAAAACAAATCAGGATAATTTATTTAGGAGATTAATTAGGAGACTATTTAGGAGATTAATTAGGAGACTATTTAGGAGATTATTTAGGAGATTGAGTTGGAGAAGGACAGAGGAGTTTTAGCTTACTTATAGCTGAACTTGTCCTCCCCTTCTGCACGCTCAGAAGCTCTCTCTCTTCTGCCACTTTTATACTATTTGCTCCGGATTTAATTCTTTGAATCTCGGATTTAATTTATTTATGCAATCAAGTATTCTTATTTTCTATCCATGAGTATGAGTAGCTAAACACCCATTCTTGGTAAGGGTTGATGAGCTTCGTTCTTATGTATTCGTGAGATCAAATCGTCCTTAATAATCTCTTTATTCGTATTCACTTATTTCTTGATCTTAATCAAATCGCTTACTTACTAGAGGCAAGAGTTGGCCATTCTTGTTCCCTAGTAGAGAAGAGTTGCAACCAGCCTAGAAGGAAAGGGAGCACCCGTCGGCTAGGCAAAGTAGGTGACTAGTCTCGCGCCAGACTAGAAGAAATAAGTGATCTAGGTCAAGACCAGATTGACAACCTAGGGTTTCCGTGGGGAAACACCTTGACCTAGGTACTGTCTTCCCCTATACCATTGAAGAGGTGAGCAACCATTCAAGACAGCAGTCAAACGGATAAACCCTTTAACTAGCAAGGTGTCCCTTGGCTAGGATTATCAGGAAAAGGAGCACCCGCCAGATAATTTGAAGAGGAGGGAAGATAGGAGTGACCAGGAGGACCTCCACTCTATAGCAGTACTATGAATACAGAGAAGAATATCTTTGAATCAGTGATCGGATCATAAGAATAGAATCTCTCATATGCCCTTACCGGGAATTCTTTCTTTTATGATATTTCACTGTCTTGACCCCTGTCTTGGCCTAGACTCTGCCCAAGACTGTTTTGAATTATTTTACCTCTTTTGTTTTCTTTCTTTATTTTCAGATTCTACCAATCAAACTCAGTGACGAGGAAGTCAACCAAGAACTACAAACCCCCCGAAGTCTCTGTGGACCGACCCTCTTACCACCATCTACAAGTTCCTTGTGGACAAGTGTTAAGTTGTACTTCTACCCCGTTTTATATTCATTTATACAACTTAAATTTGACGTGTTCGACGCGCGATCAGGAAATGACAAGGTTTGTTTGTTTATTATTTTGTTTGAATAAATGTCCTAGTTTTAGGGTTGTTTGATTTGGTCAAGTTGGTTACCACGTTTCTAGGCAACGTGGGCTGTAGGTCGTTTCTGTTTTGTAAAGCTATTTAATAGCTACTGCTGTTTAATAAAGTCAGTCACACCCAGATTGTTCTTTGTACTCGTTTCAATCCTTGAGTTTAATTTATCCAACATCTGGTATTTACAACAAAGCTTTCATCCAAATCAAAAAAGGTATTCTTTTTCTCATGTAATATGATGACTACAACCACTATTTAAGTACCATGTATTATTTGATTTGGTACTAGTGGCCATACAAGAATAGAACAACTTTTCTGCTTCTTCCATTGAAAAAAATTGTTGTTGTTTTGGTACTTTCTCCCTCTTCTTTAAACTAACAATCTCTCTGCAAATGGTTGGGGACTTTGCATCGTTCGAATTTTAAAATTACAATCCTTGGACTCATGCCCAGATTTCTTGCATATTATGCAATGAGATTGATACTTTTCAAATCTGTCGTGATGCTGAAAATCTCTTCTTCCTCTTCATGTTCCTCGACCTCTGCCATGATAATGACTTCCACGAAGATCCTTTACGGTTGTTCCACGAGGGTTTTCCTGAGTAATCATAGTTAAAGTTGTAAGGATGAAGTTGGAAAAAAAGTAATTAATTATTTATTTAGCATACGGTATCATTTCTGTTTCTGCTTTTCCGTTCATTTTTTTTTAATTTTATGTTTATATTTTTGGAAAACAATAGATGTTGAAAAATGAAAACAAACACTTAAACAGAAACAGAAAAGATGATAATATTATAGATGAAGATGATATTTTACAAACACAACTTTCTTCTTCTTTTGGAAAATTTCAGTTCTACAGTCTTCTTTGTAGAACCGCACACAGACATAATTTCTTGTGTTCTACGTTGGTAGAAACACGAGATAGAGAAGATGCATCCCTTCTCTACTCGCAAAGTTTTTTTTTTTATGACAACTGACAACGAGAGTGGTGCACAGTATGCACAATTCTCACTCTCAAGCATTCTTCTTTCTGGGAGGGAACGTAAGAACTACCACTCCACTTTCTGCAATGTGGTGGATGCATATTTATAGGCATACCATCGACCTACTTTTTCTACACACTTCTATTTATTACACGTGGTACAATATTCTAGATTTTTACAGCTGTGCACACCATAAAATGACAAGTGTCAAAAATACAACTTTTGTTAATTCTTGATGCTGCTGACATTGCCATTTGCTTCCGCTTGATGCTAACGCTGAGATGATGTTGTCGCTGAGTTTGCCGCTTGATGCTACAGCTTGATGACGTGGCTTCTTGATAACGCTGAGGTTGCCGCTTGATGATAACGTTGCTTGCTGTTAACGCCAAGTTGCCCCTGTTTGTTAACATGCCTTTGACGCCAAGGTTGGTGATTCCAACATGATGACGTTGCTGCTTGATTGTTAACGCTAAGGTTGGTGTTGATTCCAACACTCCCCCTCAACACCAACTTCATCAATTTTTTTCTTTTTGCCACACGAACAAGATCAGCTCATTTCTTTCTCAATTGCAACTTCATCTGTTGCTGTTTTTTTCTTCTTTTTTTTCTTTTTTTTTCCTGTGACTTTTGCATCTGTGGCCGGCATCACTGCTGTTGGTTTTTCTGGTGTGCTTGCTGATTTTCTTCCATTGGTCCCTTAAGACGAAAAAGCTCCGCTAACCATCGGCTCCGGTACCATTTGTTGGTTTTGAGGTTGATGAAGATTCTGATATTTTGTAATGGCTCCGCTACCAATTGTTGAAAAATGAAAACAAACACTCAAACAGAAACAGAAAAGATGATAATATTATAGATGAAGATGATATTTTACAAACACAACTTTCTTCTTCTTCTGGAAAATTTCTATTCTACAGTCTTCTTTGTAGAACCGCACACAGACATAATTTCTTGTGTTCTACGTTGGTAGAAACACGAGATAGAGAAGATGCACCCCTTCTCTACTCACAAAGTTTTTTTTTTTATGACAACTGACAACGAGAGTGGTGCACAGTGTGCACAATTCTCACTCTCAAGCATTCTTCTTTCTGAGAGGGGACGTAAGAACTACCACTCCACTTTCTGCAATGTGGTGGATGCATATTTATAGGCATACCACCGACCTACTTTTTCTACACACTTCTATTTATTACACGTGGTACAATATTCTAGATTTTTACAGTTGTGCACACCACAAAATGACAAGTGTCAAAAATACAACTTTTGTTAATTCTTGATGCTGCTGACGTTGCCGTTTGCTTCTGCTTGATGCTAACGCTGAGATGATGTTGTCGCTGAGTTTGCCGCTTGATCACGTGGCTTCTTGATAACGCTGAGGTTGCCGCTTGATGATAACGTTGCTTGCTGTTAACGCCAAGTTGCCCCTGCTTGTTAACATGCCTTTGACGCCAAGGTTGGTGATTCCAACATGATGAAGTTGCTGCTTGATTGTTAACGCCAAGGTTGGTGTTGATTCCAACACTCCCCCTCAACACCAACTTCATCAACTTTTTCTTTTTGCCACACGAACAAGATCAGCTCATTTCTTTCTCAATTGCAACTTCATCTGTGGCTGTTTTTTTCTTCTTCTTTTTCTTTTGTTTTCCTATGACTTTTGCATCTGTGGCCGGCGTCGCTGCTGTTGGTTTTTCTGGTGTGCTTGCTGATTTTCTTCCACTGGTCCCTTAAGACGAAAAAGCTCCGCTAACCATCAGCTCCGGTACCATTTGTTGGTTTTGAGGTTGATGAAGATTCTGATATTTTGTAATTGCTCCGCTACCAATTGTTGAAAAATGAAAACAAACACTCAAACAGAAACAGAAAAGATGATAATATTATAGATGAAGATGATATTTTACAAACACAACTTTCTTCATCTTCTGGAAAATTTCTGTTCTACAGTCTTCTTTGTAGAACCGCACGCAGACATAATTTCTTGTGTTCTACGTTGGCAGAAACACGAGATAGAGAAGATGCACCCCTTCTCTACTCACAAAGATTTTTTTTATTTTATGACAACTGACAACGAGAGTGGTGCACAGTGTGCACAATTCTCACTCTCAAGCATTCTTCTTTCTGGGAGGGAACGTAAGAACTACCACTCCACTTTCTGCAATGTGGTGGATGCATATTTATAGGCATACCACCGACCTACTTTTTCTACACACTTCTATTTATTACACGTGGTACAATATTCTAGATTTTTACAGTTGTGCACACCATAAAATGACAAGTGTCAAAAATACAAATTTTGTTAATTCTTGATGCTGCTGACGCTGCCGTTTGCTTCCGCTTGATTCTAACGCTGAGATGATGTTGTCGCTGAGTTTGCCACTTGATGCTACCGCTGATGATACCGCTTGATGACGTGGCTTCTTGATAACATTGAGGTTGCCGCTTGATGATAACGCTGCTTGCGGTTAACGCCAAGTTGCCCCTGCTTGTTAACATGCTTTTGACGCCAAGGTTGGTGATTCCAACATGATGACGCTGCTGCTTGATTATTAACGCCAAGGTTGGTGTTGATTCCCACAATAGATAACACATTTAGTAAAAGTGTTTTCGGATTATTTATTTAATTTTTCTGTGAACAATTTTTTAAACATGGAAACAAAAAAAAAAGTAGAAAAAATAGTTGTTTTTTCTTTTCTAAAAAAATAAACAAAAAATCAGAAACAAAAATGATAGTAGAAAAACTAAAGAATATGAAACAACCCAATCAAATCAACAAAGATAATAGATTTATGGGAATTTGGCGGCAAATATCTTGTGGTTTATAGAGGTTTGGGCGGGATAATACACTCGAGAGTTCTAAACATTTTGTCATTTTATTTAAGTGAGCTCTAATTTTTTTTTCTTTTATTTTTATCGATTATAAACGTTATATTTGTCCGTTCATTTAAGTCACAACCGTAATAAAAATGACTAACGAAAATAAATTCTGTTAAAAATGTGCATGTGATATTTTTTAATATTTTTTTTGCTAATATGGCATTGCATTTTAAAAAATGAAAAATAGGAATAAAATTCGGGAAAAACTAGTTTTTGAAAAATTCCAAAATTTTTAATTTGCAAAAAGTTCTAGAAAAATGTACAATATTTTTTTTAAATTCAAGAAAATAATTTTATAAAACCAATAATGTTTATGTAAATCAATTTCAACATTTCGTTTCTAATCAACCATTATTGCAGAAAATAAAAAAAATGCATAAAATAAGAAACATATTTTGACAGCGTATGTATCGTCACAAAAGGCGTGATTCCAACACCTCGTCGGACGCCACCAGCATTCGTGAAGCGACGAGAAGAAGTTGTGGTTGTGGAGCAAGGCCTTGGTGATGTTCAGCCCCGACGACGGTCGCATTTCCAAGGCCATCAGACCGAACCCGTAAGGGACGAGGATTGAATTGACAGAGATGATGGGTGGTGTTGTGCGACAACCTTTTCATGGCAATGTTTTAAAATATTTTTCTTATTTTGTGCAAATTTGTTTGAAATTTTATTCATTTTTCTGATTTTCTGCAATTTTTTGTGTTGTTTTCTTCAACAGTAGCTGATTAGGAACGAAATATTGAAATTGATTCAATAAACATTACCGATTTTTATAAATATTTTATTGGGTTTTTGAAATTTTATACATTCTTCTAGATTTTTTTTTTGCATCTTTTTCGAATTTTTTGCAAATCTGAAATCGTTTTTCTTATATTTGTTGTTGAAAATTTAATTGTTTATGAAATTATTAATATTTTTTGGATTTTTTTGAGTTTTTTTTATAAAAAAAAATTGTATTTTGATTTGATGTCTCGTTTGCAAAAATATATTTTTTTTTTGGTAGAATGCAAAAAATATATTAAAAAATATCATATATGTACTATTAATGGAGTACGTCTTCATTAGTTATTTTTTTTATATATAAAAAAGAAAAAAAAATTGAGACAAACGACAAACATTTAAGACTTGTAAAAAAACCCAAAATCAAAGCATAGCATGTGTCGAACCCGCTCCCACCAATCAATTTGTTTCTTGCTGAAATTCAATACAGTAATGGTCTGATTAATCAGAACTGTAGGCATCTCATTTGAATTTAGCCTTTGAGTTGAGTGAATGGGTATAGAAAATAGGGGAGAATCATCATCCACATCTTTGAGTACAGGTACCGATCGCAAATATATAATGAGATAAACTTTTATGGTACCATATATTATCAGGATTTCAATTTTGTCAGGACCATTTGCTCATTTGGGTTTTTGCCGTTTTTGGTTTCTAGCCTCTATCCTATCCCCATCACCACCCACAACCACAACAACTCACCATCACCATAATATCATTATAGATACTTCAATTCTTGTGTGCCGCCCACTACTAGCCAAACACTCAAAAATATCACTGATCAATTACAATCTGAATCCCGTAGGTAATATTCCTTATATTATTCTGACCAATATATTTCTTTTGTTGTGTACTTCTTTCACATTTCAGTTTTATGTTTGTCAGTATGATGTTTTCTTGATTTTTCGTCGTGTCCTTTTGTGTTATCTTTATAGAAATTTGAAACAATAAAAGAGAGGACAAAGAAAAGATTATGGCAGCCGCCGTACAGCTACGTTGTTCCTGCTTCTTAAGGCAATTCTCTGTTCATCACGGTCAGATTCCTCGTACATCTACCGCCTTTACATTATTCCCATTTCCGAACTCTCAAAACCACAAAACCCTCCGCTCAAAACCTTCAAAGCCTCAGTCTTTCGTTGCTGGAGGAGGCAATACTAGCAACAGTAGTGGTAGTGGGAGTGGTGGCGGCGGCCACGGCGGAGGAGGATGGAGCGGTGGGTCCGATTCTCATAATTCACCATCCTCTCCTTCTTCCTCAGATGGGTTTGCCTTCTTTGCCTTATTGTTGAACGGATGGAGGTCTAGAGTGGCTGCAGACTCTCAATTTCCATTTAAAGTTCTGATGGAGCAATTGGTGGGTGTTTCTGCTTCTGTGATTGGTGATATGGCTTCTCGGCCGAATTTCGGCCTAAACGAGCTTGATTTCGTTTTCTCAACCCTAATTGTTGCTTCTATATTGAATTTCACCCTAATGTATCTCTTAGCACCAACCCTTTCTTCCTCTAACCCTAGTCTCCCTGCCATTTTTGCTAATTGCCCATCAAGTTACATGTTTGAGCCAGGTCCTTACACTCTCGTGCAAAGGTTAGGTACTTTTGTGTATAAAGGAACAATCTTTGCTGCTGTTGGGTTTGGTGCAGGGCTTGTTGGGACTGCATTTTCAAATGGGTTGATCAAATTGAGGAAGAAAATGGACCCAGGTTTTGATTCACCTAATAAGCCACCACCAACATTGTTGAATTCGTTCACTTGGACGGTGCAGATGGGTGTTAGTAGTAATCTGAGATACCAAACTTTGAATGGGATAGAGTTCTTGATGGATAAAGTGCTTCCTCCCTTCGTGTTTAAGTCATCTGTGGTGGTTCTTAGATGTTTGAACAATGTTCTTGGTGGGATGTCATTTGTTATGCTGGCTCGGTTGACAGGTTCTCAGAGCGCTGCTGCTCAGCAGAAAATGGTGGCTGTGGAGGCTGGATTGGGCGCGGAGAAGGAAAAGCTTCTCAGAGCGGGGCAGGATTCACAGAGGAAAGGTTCTTGATCGTGGATAGGAGCTGAAGAGCAATCGATCGATTCTCAAGTGATTTGTCATCTTTTTGTAAGAATGTTGTTTACCTGTAATAAAATCCTGAGTTGAGTCTGTGCAGGTGCAGAGGATTTCTTAGTCGCAGGTTTTTGAGGGAATTAGGAATTGGTTCTAGACCTTGAAATGTTTGTTTGTTGTCTTGGCCATTTTCAGAATAATGTCAAAGGTTAGCATTAGGTTTTTCAATTCAATTGTAAAGGTTGGGTTTTTGAATGTTTTACTAGTTAGAGTATATCAAAAGAAAGGATGGATTGTGCTACTATTCTTAAAGGCATCAGGAATTTTCTTTTGACAAAGAAAGAAGTTACAAGCAATAACATATTTCTAAAATTAGGAAAACAAACCATTTATCCTGATAGTCGCCTCATAACTTATTAATTGTATATTGATGATAAAATACTCATAGGACTCTATTTTGGGTTCAAGTTTAGATTTGAGTCTCAAATTTGAAATGGTTGAAGATAGAAAAGTTAAGAACCACTTCTTACTGAGAAAAACCCAGAATTTAGTAAAAGCCCTACTTGAGAGTTGGCTAGTGATAAGGGTAAATAGCATGACTGGCCAACAACTTAAAAACAACTTCATTACTTGTATATCAATGTTTCTTCACAGATTAAAGCTTTTAAATAAGTAAATTATACCATCTTACACACGTAACAGATCCATTCAATGCTAGCTAAACACATACAACACGAGTGTATTCTCACTGCCGCAACATACGAAAGAGTAGATCTATAATATAAGCAACTATCTTCTTGAAATAATATCGATCAACCTAGGTCAATGTGTCAGTTGATACTAGCCATAGCATCTTATTGGATCATTGCAGCCTTTTGCAGAAGATTGCTTAAATCCAAACCGGCCGCCTTTCTCCAGGTACTGCTGATGGTATTCTTCCGCTCGGTAAAACTTCTTGGCTGGTAGGATTTCAGTAACTATTGTCCTGTTAAGGGCCTTCTGCTGTTTCTCCAGCGACTCTCGTGCTATCTTCTCTTGCTCAGGTGTGTAATAGTATATTCCAGATCTGTACTGTGATCCCACATCATTCCCCTAGCCAGCAAGAGTTATAAAAAGTTAGCAGTGCCGTATTGTCATGCCGTGAGAAAAAAAGGCATCTGATTCACACAGTAAAAGTAGTCCACAACAAGCCCATAAACACCAGAACGATATCAAAGTATTAGCGTAAAAGAGCCAGCTCATTTACATAATGGCCGAGTGGAAAATCATCTACCAACAAGATCAGAATACAGGGAGATAATAGGCAAACCAAACCTTACTGCTCTCAAGTATGTCAAAGACAAGATCATATTTTGTGAGGAAGTCAACTAGTCATGCCCATTAATGCGTGTACAAGAAACCACAAACCAAATTTGTAAATGAAATTTTAGACATGTCAGGTAGCATTTCAAATCGGCAAGTATTGCACAGCAGTTGCACCCATGCATTTGGAAAAGGAACTGGCAAGTCAACTTAATTCCAAGATTCAGTTTTGAGTTGCTTTCCAACTAGACGTCCGAACAAAGAACTCAGCCAGGGAGCTTGTTTTTTGAAGAGAAATTTCAATCAAGATGTTTGTACCATTGAATTAGAACCTATATAGAGAATTATTTACTAAAATAACTACCTCATAAGAATACTTATCAGCATATATCGCTGGAAGGAATTCACAGTTTGTAGGTTGGCAAAATGGAGAGAACTCTTTCAGTCTATGATACGAGGCAAACAGTCAAACGAAACAAACAAAACAGCAAAGGAAACCACCATATGATCATCCAACATTCATTTAAACCACATTTCTCCTTAGTCAATCTGCAACAATACACGAGGAATTAACTTGGAAATACAGATTCATATACAATTAAAAAATAATGGCCAGAAGCCCACTGCATAACCAGTAATTCCCCAATAACTGATCAGATGATTACATCTCAAATCTACATTCTAAACCTCATCTACAATTATCAGAAGGTTCTCATCTCGAGAGGATACAGTACATAAGAACTACACTAAAATGCCCTAAAACCCATAATGAATAATCAACTGTCAGTTTGCGCCCTTCATTGAAGACATCCACATTTAACATATAAGACATATTCTACATCATCACACACCAACAGAAACTACACAAGATTCCCCTATTAGCAACGTATTGATGCAAAAAGATCACGAGATGAATCAAAGAAAAACAGACAATAGTGAAACCAAAATAACCTAACTTTCATGCCAAATAAACTAACACAAATTCCAAATTAACTAACTTTCGTACCAAAATCAACCGAATTATCGAAAACAATCATCTTACATCAACCTCAAAACACCAAAAAGTTGGAAGAAAAAGGAAAATAAAAGCAACCCACCTGCCGGTTCGGAGTGGTAGGGTCATGTTTAGACCAGAAAAGATCGAGCAGAGTTTCAAAGTCGCAAACTTTAGGGTCGTACTGCACTCTGACCACTTCATTGTGATTAGTAGTGCCGCTACACACATCTTCATAGGAGGGATTATGCAACAATCCTTGAGTATACCCAACTTCTGTCTTGGCGACACCTGGGGCTCTCTGAAATGACAGTTCGACCCCCCAAAAGCACCCAGCTCCGAATTGGCAAAATTGCTGGCCGGGAGCTGGAACATCGTCGTCGGGGCCATGCGGGATTGTCGAGTCCATGGAAGACGGCGACCTGGCGGCGCCGAAACCGAGCTTGTTGAGGATGTTCATGGTGGGGGAAGGGGAATAAGAACGAGAAAGGAAAGGGGTTTTGTGGGTTTTTGGGAGAGGGAGGGAGAAGGTTTTAGAAGTGGAAAGGAAGGGCTTTGAGAGGAGGAGGAGCGGAGGAGAGACGGTGGAGGTGGAGAGGGCAAGCTTGTGGAGCATCTTTAATGGTAGAGTGGGTGACGTGGAGATAGGTAGTTACGTTTGGGAAGAAATGTTTGTTTTATCTTCTTTCTTCTTATTGGTTTCTCAGTTTTCTTTTACTTTCCCCCTTTTTTTTTTTCTGTAAAAGGAAGCTACCAGTAGTCTATGGCAGTGTTTTAAAAACCGACCCGGTTGACCCGTTGAACCGGATTCAACCGGATTCAACCGGGTTCAACCGGGTTCAATCGGGGTTCAACTGAGGTTCGACCGGATTGACCCATTGGTACAGTGTGAACCGTTCATTCAGCGAACCGTTCGAGCTTAGATGATTGAACCGGTGTCTATAACGGGCCGGCCCATGCCTGTAATGGGCCGGCCCATCAAATTTTCCATATTGAAAAAAATAAAAAAATAAAAAAAATAAAAAATTTAAAAAACACAAAACGGCGTCGTTTTGGTTTGAGATCGACCCAGTCGGGTCGATAGCGGATCGACCGGGTCGCCGGTTTTATAAAAACCGGCCGGGTCAACCGGTCGAACCCGGGTCACTTGCAGGTCCGGTCCAAAGACTGAACCAGCCCGAAATCCTCATTTTGACGTCGACCCGGGCGGTTCAACCCCAGTTCGGTCCGGGTTTCAAAACACTGGTCTATGGAGTCACATTTTCATTTTGCGGAAATAAAAATAAAAATTGTGAAATGAATAATAATTGGAAAAATCTGTTCCGAACTATAAGTATCTCTAAATTCATTAAAATAACACTAATTTTATTCACACATATTACTCATTTTAATAAAAGACCGACTTACATCATCTATAAAACAATACGAAAGCAAAGCGGAAGATCTAAGTTGGTGCTATTTTGAAATGATACTATGTGAAAAATTTAGGTGACGACATGTAAACACAAGCTTATAAAATTCACTAATTCTTTTTTGAAAATGACATGGTAACTCTTTCATTTGCAACGAAATATATAGTCAAAAGTCAAAAATAGTTATCACACGTTAAAAGAAATGAAAAAGTCTTTATTTTCAATTTATTTTATATTTTCAAGAGATATTAAGTTGATAATTTTTTTTATAAAACATCAGCGCCTAATCCTTAGGAGGATAGATGGGGCGATTCGAGTGAGATTCAACGTAGATCTAATTTTCTATTCACTCGTGAAATCCGCACGATCCGGGGAGACCACCATGACTCCTCTTATCTTTATTAATAATATAATCAATTTTTTTATAAAAAAAAAGGGGATAAACTAAAATGGTACGTGCATTTGTATTCTCCATGTTTCATAATTTCTTCAAAATAATTTGGTAAAGGCACTCTTCTATTATCTTTACATAATTTCTTCATAATTTAAAAAAAATGTAATTAGCGTATAAAAATATAAATGATAAAATATAACTTCAATTTTACGATTATATTCCAAAGTTGAATACACATTTTTTGTTAAACATTCGCAACTCATATTACACTCTATTAAAAGTTTTCGATATCTCAAATAAAAAATTAATTAATTTTATTGTTAAATTTAAGTTTCCCGCGCAAACCGTAGAGCACAAACCTAGTTTAGGAAATAATAATAACTCTCCTACTATGTTTCAGTCCCTCAAAACATGAACATAATACATAAATTAGCGGTGAGTAAGTCTCTTATTACTCTGGTCGTTCTACAACTTTCTTGTGCAATTTTCATTTATTTATTATACCAAATACACTTTAGTTTCAATAACTCATATTATTTTATTTAATTTTTCATGCAATGTCTTATATTTTCTAAATTTCTATTTTAAACTAAACTAGAAAAAGAGTTTTTTTTTCAATCTTGAAACAATATTAGCATAAACTAAAGCGAATATATGGAAGTGGTTAAACGTTCTAAATAAAGCAAGTTAGAAAATTCTTCAATTCTTCATAGTAGTTTTTTTTTCTTTCCCGTGGATTTTGGTTTTGACCATATCCTTAAGACTCAAGACATTGTTCTTCGCATCATTTGTTTATTAAAAAAATGGTTTAAGATACTTGTTTTTTTCCCATTTCGTATTCATCTTTCTCTTTACTACGTTAAGAAAAATTAAAAAATACAATTGTGGGTCCAATGTAGGCAAAATTGGAAGAACCTCGATTCTTCAATGGGACAAGTGTTATTTTATTTACATCGTCAGTGCAATTAAGCACGAAAGTGGAAGATATTTGATAAACAAAGTAATAGACTCTTCAAACCCCACCAAAAATCTACAAAATTAACATTTTAAAATACAAATGAGTGTATCGGACGAGAGTTTGAAAATGTTGGTGTGAAGGTTTTTTCCTGCATATATAAAAGCAAGGGAAAATAAGATTTTTTTTTCATTTTCGGTGATTAATTTTTTTTTTTTAAAAAATAAATTTGACATGGTAATTCCACGTGTCATGTGGGGTCCATCTTCTGGGTATAAAAATAATATTTAATTTGAATCGTTAGTACCATTACTGATAAAATGGATAGAGGGGTATTTATTGCACCGAAATCTAAAGTATAAGGTGATCTTTGCGAAAAAGTAAAATTTAGGTTGAGTATATATTGCCATTTGACACAAGTCGTGTGTTTTTGCTCCCTCATTGTGGGCATAAACTACCGTGCATTCAATTTGAGGTTTATGAGGAGGCACTTCTATCAAAACTGAATTTTATAAATTACAGGTTGTTCCGTGTACAGATTATTTCTCATGATTTTTTAATTGAGTTGATCGCAATCCCCTATTGTTTCTTTTCTAGATCTTGTTGATTACTTTGTATGTCGACTTTCTCCACCTTCGATTCACATTACCATAGGAATCACGCACCTGATCACAAGCAAAAGCTCAAACATGTTGAGCTCATTCCTATTCTCGCTCACCGTAGTGCTTCTTCTATCTTTCCAATTACCTCTAGTTCGTTCTCATTCACTTCTACCCTATCTATTTTGCCGCAACCCAAACTTTTAGGGGAGGCTGTGATCCCTAGACCCAGTTACCATCAATGAAAAGTTTGGGTGTCTTGCACCTATATGATTTTGTTTGTTTGTTTGTAGTGAATCATCCGGAGTTGATTATATTCAACTAGACTAAACTCTCTCAAATGTTACAAAAAAAATCCAAAGAAATTAGGGAAATAAAATAGACAAATAAAAGCCCAGTAAACAGATAAATGAGTCCGAACAATACAAACCTACATTTATAATTGGGGCTAAAGGAACGTGACTCAACCCAAACCTTAGCAATAAAAAGAGTAATTGTCACCACCAAATTTCATATATTCTTTTTTTATATCTAATTATGCGATTTTTTTTAGTAAATCATTATGACCTAATTGTATTTAACCCGGTAAACCCTCTTAATAATTACAAATTAAGAGACCCACAAAAATAAAGGAAATAAAAGAGGCCCATATTTACAATATGGCCCAAGGTAACATGACCTAATATAAACCCTAGCAACAGAAAAACAACCATTATGTTGTCAATGTAAGAGAGAGAGGGGTAGAGGCCAAGGCCTGAGGAGATGTCACCACCAAACTAAGAGACTAAACACCAAGGTTGCGTTTACCTAGGAGGTTTTTTCGAAAAAATCTCCAGATTTTAGAAAATTGGAAATTTTTTCAGAAAATATGTTTACTTTGAGTAATTTTTTATTAAGAAAATGAAAATGAAAAACTTCTGTTTCAAAATTAATGAAGAAAATTGGAGATGTCCAAAATTGTGTTTTCCATTTTTCTACTCCAAACTGAAAAAACTCTTCTCAGTTTGAGAATTAATGAATGTTGAATCTTTCAATAACCCAATTTTGCCCCTCTCACTCTTAACCCAAAGCCGTTATTCGTCCTTCTTCTCCATCGTCCCAATTTCTTCTTCTTAGCTCACGTTCTCCTTCTCTTAGTCCCGAAGCGTGAAGCCCTCTTTGATTTTGATCTAATTCATGCAAATCTCGTCCCCCTTTTATTCACGCTCTCTCCCAATTGCTAGTTTCAATCTATTTAATTGCTTGCTTTTAATTAATTAATTGCCTTAGTTTTAATTGATTAATTGCTTCTGTTTTTCAATTTATTGTTGCTACCTTTGCTAATCAATTGCTTGCTCTAATACCTCCATTTATTTTTATATTTTTTTCTGCATGTTTTTTACTCCCTCCGGTGTGAATTAAACGTCGTTTTAGGATTTGCTTTTACTGTAGCTTTTACTTGTATTTTTAGTGTTAAACCTACTGAATATTGGGATGCAAGAAAGACATTTAATTTGCACCAGATGGAGTATTTTTCTTGTCGCCGATGTCGTGCTCCGCTGCTGTCGCTGGAGCTGCTGCTGGTCACTGGTCGGAGCTGCAGGAGGAAAAATATGACTCTATTGTGCTGCTGCCACTGTCGTTGTCTCCCTTGCCGTGCTCCTTTGCTGCTGCTGTGTTACTGGAATGGCGCGGACGAGAGGATGAAGATGAACAGCAAGTTGGGCTGTTTCAAATAATTGGTTGGGTTGGTCATGGGCTAGGTACTATTCCTGGCCCAGCTGGGAAAGAAATAAGAGGAAAGGCCTGCGTTGATGGGCTGGTGCTGTTTTGGGTAGTGGGCCGAATTTCGGGGCCCACCGGACTGCCGCGTCGTCAATTCGGCCCATCTCAATTTTTTCGTGTTAATTAATCGTTCGCTTGTAAGATTTAATTAATTATTTTTGCGTACTTTTAATTGTTCAAATAATTATTTTTGCTTGCTTTTAATTATTTAATTAATTATTTTACTTGCTTTTTAATCGTTAATCATTTTATTTATTTGCTTGATATTTGTTTTACTCGTACTAATAATCACATTTTGTAGGCTGAGAACGATGGAATTAATATGCAATTCAAGAGAAGTTAGTGTAGAAGAGGGTTTGACAATGGGATTGGTTGTATTATGTCGTAGAGCAACTCAAAGGACGGTGGCAGATCGATTTCAGCACTTTACTAAGACTGTGCACATTTGGGTCAAGAATGTGATACGTTAGAATATGAGGAATTAACAAGCCAAATAGAGTATGTTTTTAATGTCATTTTTTTAAAGATTTACGCATTGAACAATAAGACTATTTTATATGTATTTTATTTTCATTGTAATGGAATATTAGTAGATTGATGATATATTTTAGTTTTTTCAATTATAATAAGTGTAACTTTTTTCTAAGAAATATATTTATTAGTTTATTAATCTTTGCAAATAGAAGAAAATATGATTTTTTTCATTAAAAAAATAAGGCAAAAAGACATTAGGGGTCCCTGGACTCTGGCGTTTTATTTAATGGGAACCCTCAACTATTTTTTTATTTAATCACCCCCCCGACTTCTTTACATTTTGTTTAATAACAACCCTACCGTCACAGAATGTTGATGTGTCACCGTTATGTGCTTCGTCACGTGCTTATTGGACGCCACGTCATTATGACACGTCAACAACTTGCCACATCATCCCAGCCACATCAAGAAGCAAGCCACGTCATCAAACCAGGGGGGTAATTAAATAAAAATATTAAAGTTCGGGGTTGTTTTATGTCTTTTTGCCATATTTATTTTATTATACTTTCTGTTTTTGTTTCTTTTTTATTTTTTATTTGGATGGAAATGGAGGAAGAAGACATAAGTTATAAGGTTATAACTATGTAATAGAAAGAAGAAGAGTGGGCGGCGGCGCATGGAAATGGAGGAAGAAGACAGAAGTTATAAGGTTACGAAAAATAAATACAATTAAGGGGTAACAATTGAAAGGTTTTATTGATTTTAATTTAAATTCTAATTTTGAAATATTTTAAAATTATGAAATTCATTAATTATTGGAAAATATGAGGAGATAATAAAACATTTAAAATTCAGAAAATTGAAAAAAAAGAAAAAGAATACTATAACCATCAAAATCACTTTTCTTTTCCTTTTTTAGTTTTTAGGGGAAAAAAATATTTTTCTGAATTTTTAAAATCAATTACAGTATTTTTTTGGATTTTTTAAATTAATTACATTATATTTCTGAATTTTTAAAATTAATTACATTATTTTTCTGAATTTTTAAAGAAAAGAAAAGGAAAAAAAAGGAACAACAAGTTTTTTTTTTGGGTAACCTGCTATTTAAGGTCAAAACTAACAGTCTGTTAGTTTGACTAACAAAGGAGTCTGTTTTTTTTAGTACAAATCCATTAATAATCATAGTTAATCAGATTAATTATAATTACCTCTAATTGTTAAGTTATTTTGTGGGCAACCTTATTCTAAATTAATCATAATTACCTCTAATTCTAGCAATGAAGCATTAATTTCAATTTTATTTATTTATTTTAAATTATTATTATCATTATACTGTTGTATATAAAAAGAAAGGAAAAGAGGAATTTGGGTTATTGATGAAATTAGGAAAAATGACATAAAACAACCTTGAACTTTAATGTTTTGATTAATCGCAACCCTTAATTTTTTTTTGTTTAATTACCCCCCTGGCACACTTCCGACGTGTCTTGTTGATGTTGCAAGTTGCTGACTGGTAGCATATTTTTATGCATGATTTTCTCTCCATTTTCTCACCCATTCAAGGCATGATTCTGCTAATTTACCCTTGTTTTCATTACTATTGCAGATGTAGGCCTAAAAAGGGAGTTTATGCAAAAACATGCGTTTTTGGAGCATTTTGTGCAGTTTTGAGCTTCAAGACCAAAGCCGAGGTCCCGAGTCCAAAACAACGTTCAAGGTCCCGAATGGGATTCTCCATTCGGGCCCCCGAAGGGCAAAGAGGGTCATTTCCACGTGTCCTCTTGCCAAAACTCCCATGTGACCTCCCTGACACTATTCTGACAGTCTGCACTGATCACAAAATACCTACCCCTCTGACCATTGCAGGCCTTGAGCCCATTCCAGACCTGCCAAAGCTGGGAAAACCAGACAGCTTTATGTTTTTTCAGCTTTGTGCTTTAAGGAACATGGATCCATTTTTATAGGCTTTCAATTAATGTGTTTTGTCCCTAGTTTTAGGCTTAAGATATTTTGTGCTTGGAGCTCTAGTATATAAGGAGCATCCAAGAGTAGTTTAGGACATCTCTCATCACTTAGCATATTTTAGAAAATCATTAGTTTTAGTTTTCTTAGACTTCTCTCTAGTTTATCTCTCTAGTTCTTGTTAGCTCATCTTCAACCTTGCCGCCGGGCTTCAAACGGATTTTTAGTAACAAAGTCTTCTTCCCTTAATCTATTTACTTACTTGTTATGCTTTCTTTAATTATTATTTGTTCATCTTCAAGCATGAGTAGCTAAATCTTTAATTCTTAGCAAGGGTGATTCAAGGGTTGCAAGGGCAGATTCGAGGCCTAAATGTGCTTAGTATATTCTTGCTGTCATATTTAATTGCTCATCGTTTTAACTCCATTTTCACTTGTAATGATTAAAGGCTTGATCAACTGATTTTTATTATGAGTGAATGCTGTCACCCTTGCAATAAATACGGAAGGAAAGTTGCATGGAACAAGTAGGCACCTATTTAGTCTTGACTGCGCCGAAGTGGTCTCGAATAGATAGGGTGAGTAGTTAATTAGGGCGAGGTCACGAGCCTGACAAACTGAGGGATCTTTAGCTCTAGATCTGTCTTTTCTTATCTTCATGGGCAATCTGAGTATTGCCCTCCCGCATCCGTGCCTGGAGGGATGGCGGACTGTCAAGACTACCTCATATGTGGAAACGGGGGGTAGTTTCTCTTAAGAGAAAAGTAGGGGATATCCGAGGAATCTGATCCCTATGTCATTTCTATGTACGCTTGAATAGAATATTCATGTGCTGATGACAATCGGGACCCCGAATGCAACCCAAGAACACCTTATGCTAAGGCCTTTCTCTAACTGACTATTTGTGGTTATTATCTTATGTTTTATTGTTCTTGACCTGATTTACTGCTTGGTTTTGTTTTACCATTCGAGACCCCGAACGTGACATTCGGGACCCCGAACGTGACATTCGGGACCCCGAACCTTACTTTCTTAGATAAACTTGTTAGCTCCAAATCTCTCTTGACCAACTCGTTTGGTCAAGTAAACCCCCCCCCCCCCCCCTAATTGTTACTCTTCGTGCTTTTGTCCCGCGAATTCATTCAAGACCTTAGATCAGTCTCTCACAATCCCTTTGTTCGACCCCGACTACCACTATACACATTATCTCTTGTGCACACACGTTTTTGGGCATTATAAATCTCTATTTGACTGACGATCACTGACATGTCTTGATGACGTGGCGTCTAGTAAGCACGTGACGAAGCACATAACGGTGACACATCAGCAAAACGTGACGGTAGGGTTGTGATTAAACAAAATGTAAAAAAGTCGGGGGTGTGATTAAATAAAAAAATAGTTGAGGGTTCCCATTAAATAAAACGCCAGAGTCTAGGGACCCCTAATGTCTTTTTGCCAAAAAAATAAAGTTGTTGGAATAAAATTATAGTTTTCGTTTTTAAAAAATTTGGAAATTAGTGCAAAGTAAATACGTTTTTTCAGTTTTTTAAATTTGAATTTTGTTACCGTTAGTGCGAAGTAAACACATTTTCTAGTTTTCTGTTTGAAATGAAAAAAGTTCTAATTTTAGAAAAATACTCCCTCCGTCTTCTAAAGGATGTCACTTTCCTACGGATTCTTACTGTTCATAATAATTGTCATTTTGTCTCTTCGGGCTCACATTTTTTCCTCTTCGGTCCTATATTTTTTGTACTATTGAAGAGTGGGTTGGCTAATTATTGAACAAAAAATCAAGGTTCGATTTGAAACCAAAAGAAAAAAGAAAGAAAGAAAGAAAGGGGCATTACAAGCTCCCTCTGTTCCAAAACGACATGTTTTAGAAGACAGACGGAGTAACATTTTTTCAAACCAGTGTTTTTGGAACCGGATCGGACAGCGAACCGGAAATGAAAATTTCATGGTTCGACCGGGTTCAACCGGAAAAAACCGGATTGAACCATTGGACCGTTTTGAATCGGACACATATCGAACCGTTCAATCTTAGATAATTTAACCGGATTGAACCGGCTGGTTTTTAAATTCTGATGGGCTGACCAGTGTTTTTGGAACTAGACCGGACCGGACCGGCCGGTTCGGTCCGGTTCAACCAGATTTTTGGGTTTCCGGTCTGATTCGGCCTATCGGACCGAAATGCATGTGACCCGGGTTGGACCGGCCGGTTTTTTGACAACCGGCGAACCGACCGGTTCGATAACAACCCGGCTGGTTCAATGCAAAACGACGCCGTTTTGAGCCCAAAATCCAAAACGGCATTGTTTTGATGTTTTAATATTTTTTAATATGTTTTTTAAAAAAATGGAAAATTTTATGTGCCTAACCAAAACGGCGTCGTTTTGGTTTGGCCAAAACGACGCCATTTTGGTTTTGGTTATTTTGTTTATTTTTTTTTTGAAAATTTGATGGGTCGGCCCATTACAGGCATAGGTCAGCCCATCAGAATTTAAAAACCAGCCGGTTCAATCCGGTTAAATTATCTAAGATTGAACAGTTCGATATGTGTCCGATTCAAAATGGTCCAATGGTTCAATCCGGTTGAACCCGGTCGAATCATGAAATTTTCATTTCCGGTTCGCTGTCCGGTCCGGTTCGAAAAATACTGGGGCTGACCCATGCCTGGAATGGGCCGACCCATCAAATTTTCAAAAAAAAAATAAAAAAATAACCAAAACCAAAACGGCGCCGTTTTGGTTAGGCACATAAAATTTTCCATTTTTTAAAAAAAATATTAAAAAAATTAATTATAAAATATTAAAAAATCAAAACAACGACGTTTAAGAAATGTAAAGTTATAAAATATTATGTATGATTTTCTACCAGTTTTAGTTCCAATAATATTCATAATTTCATAAACCTTTTTTGTTTTTTTTTAACGGACCAATTATTATACATACACAAAAGCATACCAGACGGATATGACATACCGTCGATCCAAAAGATAAAAGCAAAGGAAAAAAGAAGAAGCTGAAGAGCACTTTCAATGGAATCAGCTTCGTGCTCAATGCTTAAGCTTCACAGTCTCTCAAGCTCCTTGAACAACGGCAACAGAAATTACTATGAAACTCCACCTAGAATCGCCACCACCACCTGCAGCAGTCTCCATTTGGGTGTTTCACTTACCTCCGTTAGCCCAATAAACTACAGTTGCGCAGGAAAACGTCTTCATCCTATTGGATGCGCGACATCCACCTCCAGCTCCCAAAACCCATCTCCAGAACTTGCTGTTCTTCTTGAAGTTGATGGGTACTCTTATTTATTTGCTTGCTTTTCATTTTTATTTCAAATCGTCTTTGCAGTACTGAGTATACTGTTGAATTTTGTGTGTTTTAGTTTCCTTGTTAAAGAATGTGAGTTTAGGATTCCTTTCTTTGTTTCAGGGTTCTTATTGATTCCCACCGGCTGGGAAATCTCCAGGCTTTCAATGCAGGTGAGGCAAGCCATTTGTTCCATTTGTGACTGTGTGGATAGGTATTTGAAATGCATTTGGTTAACAGTTTTGAAATGGTGGCACTTTTTCTTTCTTCATATCATTAGCGTTTAAAAAGCTTGGACTTGACTGTGCAAATTGGACTAAACCCATCTATGTAGATCTTGTAAGGTACGAAAGCAATCCCTATTCGTTCTTTCCTTTTCAAAAGTTAGTTTTTCCTTATGTTGAGTAGGAGCTGCTAGTTATCCGGTGCAAGAAAATCTTTCTTCCGAAGTCTTGTAATTCAATTAGTAGTTGTTAGTAAAATACTAAAATGTGCATTTTTATTACTACCACTGCAGGCAATTGACTTGCTTGGTTAAATTGCCTGGACAGTTTTGCACATGGATCATAGTTATATCTTCTTTTTCATCGTGTAGTTTAAGTTTCCATATCATTTATACTTTCCAAAGTTATCATTTGAAGAAAGCATCTCAGTTGCAATTAGTGGTAAATTTGCTATCTTTACTGTACACATTTTACCCTTCTCTAGGAAGAGTGCTGGAGAAGAGCAAATGATGCTGGTTCTATTTTTCAACCGTGTGAGTGCCTTTTTCCATCTCTTCCCATAGATGTTAAGCATGCTATCTTGTCTGTCTATTTATTAAACTTTCTAATTTCAAGCAGATTGGTTGGCCTTCATCATTGCCCACCACTGAGAGATGCACTTTTGTAGAACGCTGTCTGAAAGAAAAGGTATCTTTACGAAAATATTACTGTTTCATTTTCTTGGTTGGATGATTTTTTTGCTCGTGTTTGTAGTAAATACTTGCTGATCCAATAGTGTCGTAGAGTTAGAGATCACAACAATTAGATCTCTTAGTAAATGTTATTATATTCTATCATTTGTTGAATGGTAGACGGAAAATAGATTTAACTAGTGGCTACTTATGAAAATTGGGTTGTCCTGCGTATGATGAAAGCTCCAAATCATATGGTCATTAGAGGTTTTGGGTATTCTTAGATCATTTTAAAGAACTTAAAGTTGCTATGGTTTTAGTACTTTTAGAGTTGCTAATTAATGCCTAGGTTAATAGGAGACCGGAATCATAGTGTACATGATATGAAGCAGGAAATATTAAGTGTCCAGATCCTTGGCATAACTAGAAATAGAATTCAAAGTGTAGGATGGTTTTTGTAATTTTTCCTTTTCTTCTCTTCTTTGGAGGATGAGAGGCTATGCACACACTGACAAGGAGACAGTCTAGTTCTTGTTGTTTGTTTCTAGGTTGGTATCCTTGCTCCATCTTTCAAATGGACTTCACTAGCATCATCTTTTTTAATGTTTAATAGGCATTCATGCATGAAAGAACCTGACACTAACAATCATATATTATTTTTCATTCCTTATTTCTCTTTATTTTTTACCTTTTCGTAAATGAAGGCCATCAAAACATATTGTAAGGTTCTGAAAAATTCATTAGTTATTGACAGAAAAAGGCACTGGATGAAATTGCAATGTCAAAAGGTTCACCTTTACGACCTGGAGTTGAAGAGTGAGTTGCCTTATCTTAATTCGACTCAAGTTAGAATGCGGCGTCTTTACCCATCTGAGCTAAGTTTGGGAGGAAATCACGGATATTAATTTCAACAAAAGGGGGAAATTTATGCTCTTTTATTTGGAAGTTTCAGCTTTTTTGTCCAAAGTGGCTTTAATGTCTACAATTTTTCTTAGTTTTGGGATGTGTGCTGGTGATCACATGATCAATTGTCCTTAATTGGTGGAAAAGGGTCTGAAACATCTCATTTTTTACTTGCGTGAACTCTGTGTTTCAGATTTTGTAAGTTGATGGTTGAAGGATTGGGCATCTTGTTTAATCATTGATAGTTGTTTGTGACCTTTCCAGACCATGAAAACTCCATTATAGCATCAAGATTTCAAATCACATTTGGCAAATTTTATTTGCAGTTTTATTGACGATGCATTGAATGAAGGCGTGCCAGTGGGTATCATAATATCTTATGGTAAAAGTGATGAAGAAATTGCTAGGTATTCTCTGAGTGGTTTTGAATTTTAAGAAGGTATTGTAATCAACAATGGAATGTGCTTATATTTCCCGTGATTTGTTGGAATCACTAGATCCATCATAGAAAAGCTTGGACAAGAAAGAATTTCAAAGATCAAAATTGTTGGGAATGAAGATGTTGACCAGAGCTTATATGGCCAACTTGGTAACCTAGTGTTGCCTGGTGCGAGTGAGCGTCTTGCTAAGGAGGCAAGAGAAGCAGGTAACTAACCGGTCCAGCGATGGCCCATACTTGTTGAATAGAATCTACATTTCAATACTTAAGATTGGCTCCTAAAGCTATTGATTCTTGTTTTCTTGACCAGTTTCTGCCCAGAAACTTAAGATAGCAGAAGAGGTTGCTTCCATGCTCAAATTGGGTGTTGCAATTGATACAACATCATCTGAAAGGTTATTCCACTATGTTCCCTTTGTTATATGCTTTACACTTTCCTTTCGTATGCATCAGCAATATTGTAAAGATAAAATATTGCACTCCTCAGCAAACGGAGTATAAACGACATTAGCACATACATTAGAACTCCCTTCTATTGGCTTGAGATGATAAGTGGAGAAACAGTTCCTGATGCTTTTTGAGTTTCTTTTGGGTCCTCCTGCAATATGGCTTGTCTCTGCTATGTAAGTTGTGTCAAATAGTCAGCTCATTTGACTATGTTCATTCCCAATTGATCTTGATATGTCGGGAAATATGCAGCCTAGGGAAGACTGTAGCTGCATTGCGTGCTGGGGCAGAGTATACTGCAGTACCAGTCGAGAATTGTGTTCTCATTGCTGGAAGTCAATCTGGAGTGACTGCAGCCGAGCTAATCGGCATGCCCTGTGTTGTTCTTCGGAGCAGGTGATGATTGTTTCTAGATTTTGATATTTACTGATTGTGACGTATGCTTTATATTGCTCTTTATGCATTTCCTATCTTTCTTGTTTGTTTTCTTAACTATAAAACACCTCATTCTTATATAACTCAGTCCACCATTGTCTATAGTTTAACGTCTCGAACTAAGTTCCAGTCAGCAAAAGCTGTAATGGATGGTTTTGGTGATCCTGATCTTACCATTGCTAAGCTTCGGCACAAACGATGATCATGAGATTGATTCAGTCGCTTCTTGTTGCGACCAGCCGAGCTGCTTCTGGATATCTATCCTCCCTCCCTCACTGGGCATGTTGAGCTGAATGTTTTTCTTGTATTTGCAATAATTGAATGCATCTTGTGCAGTGTAGTTCTACAATCTTGATTATGTGTTTATATTACTTTACTTGTTATTATCGACCCATTTGATGGGATTCTTTGTTGACCACTCTTTCACATGTAAATTTCGAAAATAATCAGTGGATTTTGAGTTTTCATCTGTTGTGAGAGAAACACATGTTGTCTGTTGCATTTTTTTAGGAAACTAAAAGTATAACAAAACAAGCAGTCGGCCGCAAAATGAAATGCAAAGTTAGATTCGGAATGATTTCTTTTGAAAGTACAATCCATACTTTAGTCTAATTGAACCAACAATACAAATTGAAGGTACAATTTAGTCATATATAAAATAAATATTTTATTTTTTATTTTAACAAATGGAGGGTGCAAAAGCAAAAGTACGGCATTAAGCTTTACTTTTTACTATTTATTTATAATAAATAAAATATGTAAAGAGTAATATTACTTAATTGGCACAGGAAGTCTAACATACCATTTTCTTCTTGAGACAAACTCTCCTACCACAAAAAAGAGAACAAAAAAGGACACCTAACGTGAACCATTTTCTACAAAAGAAAGCAGTTTCAGGAAGAAAATTCACCCTCTGCAGCTTTTGTACTTCGCCGTTGAGTCAAGTGTGGGCTAGAGTATTCAAAACCATCGTCAGATGACGAAATGTTAGATGATACAGATGACTCGGGCATCGTTCTTGATGGATTCTGTTGGTTCTCACTCTTAAAACTATGCAAACCCATCGAATTTGGTCTTGGCTCTTCAGTAGCTGGCCGCCCTTGTGCCTCTTCCGCAAGTCGCCTTAGAATATTCATGACGGTAGGAAGAAACCTTGATGAAATGGAGAGCAGAGCAGGCAGCTGCAGAAACAAACAGAGAAATGAGACAGCACCACAAACAAAGAACAGCAAAGTATATGATAAGAATTGTGTGCGGGATGTGCAGCAATAAGTGCTGCCAAACAGTTTGGCCTTTATGAGTAATATATCTTTCCAAGTACAAACTGCCAAGTAACATAATTTGGCCAACCAAGAGACAACAAAAGAGACAGAATCATATGTGTGTGCATGTGTCCACATGCTCTCAGGTTTATCCAATCACGGAATATACACAGTCGACAAAGACAGAATGCACATGAAAGAATGTCCATTTTCTAACTCACCATGCCATTTTGAAATACTCCATCAACATCCATCTGTACCCATAACGCTTTCGAAAGTAAATATCCAACGAACAGAATCACAAGGTAAAGAGGATTCCTGTTTCATTAGCAGACAAATGTCAAGAAGTAAATTTGTTGGCCAGAGAAACCGAGAGTTGTATGAGGAGGAAAAGTATTTTTAAATGATATAAACCATAAAGAAAATAAGTTAGCAGTAGTTACTTCAATAGAAGCATGAACTCATTGAAGCCGAGCACAATCATTGCCATAATAGCCCATGGAGGAGGTAACCAGTTATTACTCCGCTTTACAGCCTCCTGAAGAAAAAACAAGCATCATTCGTGCAAAGCTTTAATTTTCCAGCAGATATTGGTTTTGAAATCTGTGATTTTGTGTGCGCGTGAAAAACTGAAAGTATACACAAAATTGCTGCATAGTGGAAATGCATGATAAGAAAACCATAAAAGTAAAAGCAGCATATATGATGTACCTGAGCAGAAATAGCTTGAGTCACTGTGTATTCTGTTTCTGCTTTGAATTGTCTCCACAATGTCTTGCACTGCACTGGTGTAACCAATGTATCTTTTGATTCAACCTGCCCCAGTTGATTAATACCACAAATTAGTTTGAAACATGGACAAATGCACCTTTATCTAAGTACAGTCTTTTGCAAGTAACTGAACCAACATCCAACAGTTACCCCGTCCCACGTGCTTGAAGCAAGCGGGTCCGTTATGGCTCCCATGCTTCTATCTCGGGAAGATGAAACTGAAACAGTTCCATCCATAAGAGAAGAAAACAGCGCATCCTCAATGTTATCTGGTTGATCATCCAAGCGTATCACCGCCATGACTGAGAGAATTTTCAAAGACTGTACCAAAAGATTTGAAAGACATTCAGACGGAGCAAAATCATAAATAGACGAGCCTCATTCAATAAAAGACATATGGCAATACCGCAACGCGCGCATCCTTTGTAATTGCTTTGATGTCTTCTTTCCCAGTCCAGACTCTTGGCATTGATTCACTATCGTGGTTGAACAGTGCTGTGAACCTGGAACATGATTCAGAGAATTGGCCAACAAGAAGATGAAAAAAAAAAGGAAGGAAAGAAGGGGAGACGGTTAAGTTGTCAACCTCTCCTTCATGCGGATCAGAACTTTCCCTGCATCTTCTCTTGCCTTTTTTTCCACTATATTCCTTGCATACTCCCTCAAATTTTGCACCAATTTGTCAGCAGAAGATTCTTCCAACTCAAAACTAGCAACGGCAACTGAAAATTCTGATACAGCCTTTTCTGTCTCGCGTTTTAGAAGTTTTCTTATTGAAGGCCATGTATCTTTTTCACTAGTTTCGAATAGGGATTCCACAGGATGAATAAGTGCATCAGCCAGTTGTTTCTGCACATCAGAAGTGCGTCAAGATTGATTGCACAAAGTGAAAGAAATAATTTAAGAAAATTTATAGGTGACAAATGTCAAAAATTGTGATGCCAACAGAACAAGTACCTCATACTTGGCTACCGTTTCAGACAACTTAGTGCTGCATACAGATGATGCATGCGTCTCAATATCACGACGAAGTTTTTCACGGACTTTTGCAGCATCCCAGCTAGCTTGTCTTACAACAGCATCTGAGACAGCATGATATTGAGTGGTCACTTACCAAATCCAGAATAGTTAATGAATAGATACCATAACTTTATGAAGCACAAGTATGAAAGTGTGAGCATATGAACTTTGCATTACCTTCACATCCTTTATCAAATTCAAGCATGCAAGTTTGGGAGCAAGTACGAACAGAAGCAGCAAATCCTTCTCCTTTGTTTAATAATTGTTCTAGCATATTCTTAAAATTCTCAAATGTTATAGAACGTAGATGCCCCAACATTGTCACATAAGCATGGTGTACGAACTGCATAGTAAAAAAAATAGTCTTCAGGATTTTTTTACTCAATTTTAAACATATTGAATGAAACACATCGTAAAAGTAAACAAATTTAAAATTACAGACAACAACAGGGTACAAATAGGGGGAGAAACTGAAAAGTAAGATTGAAAGAAAGAAAATTATAAAGCCTCTGCCCAGCATTAAAAGTGAATGTATGGTTCAAATATCTTTCTTGAACAGGGGTTGAATAACTATGATTAATTTTTTGAAAGAAAGAAAGGATAACAAATCTGCAAACACTAAAGTCTTACATCCAATGCTTTTGATTCCAACAGTTGTCGTCTTGAATTTCTTACACCTTCATCAAAATAAATCACCTCCATGTCATATCTATTGCAATAGACAAAACAAAATTATACTCTGTGTTAATGAAGGTGAATAACTAGGAATTATCCATGCTCATAAGAGAAAGAATACTTTTAGCAATACAAAGTTTTGATCTTTGACACTTACACCAAATAACACATTCGCATAAGCTAGTACAATGTCGTTTAGAATTTCTGTCAATAAGTACACTTACTCTGAAAGATAAGTATCCAAAAGAGAGCTAAGCTTGTTCCCGAACCCTGATACAGGACCAGCTTCAACAGCCTCCTCCAAAGCCAGCCAACCCTATTTAGAAATCAAATTAGTAATGCCAAACACCATCTTTGATTATAGTTGAACAACTTCACAGCAAGTATCAACAGAAAAATACAAGCAAATAGATGCTACAAACCTCATCAGAGGTCAAGTGATTGAACTTCTCATTGGCAATCTCATCGCACCGAACAGTTGCAACCATCACCTTATGAGCAGGAAGATCTAGATCCTTATTCTCTTTTATAATTTTCCATATCTGTTGTGCACTAAAAGAAAATCCTGAAGCAGGCACCACTCCCCGCCTATCACCAGCAAGGCCTCCAGGAGAAATAGAATGGAAAAACCGCTGCCTCAATTGAGCCACCTGTATAAGACGTCACATTAGGCTATTTGCTTATAGTGCCTGTTTGATACAACAATGCGGGGGGGGGGGGGGGGGGGGGGGGGGGGGGGGGGGGGGCGCGGGGGGGGTGGGGGATGACAAATAAGGTTACCTGCTCTTTAAACTGTTTCTCCTTCTCTTCATAACTAGACAAGGCAGTAACCTCAACCTTTATATCAATGGTCAAAAGAAGAAAAAGTGACTTAATTATTATTTTTACAAAAGAAGTACAATGTGAAAATAAATATTGAGAAGACATGGAATGAGATAGTGAATTCATACATTGAAAAAATCACCGAGAGGAGTATTTTTATGAGCTTCGGGTTTAGGAACTGACTCCCATATCTGCAAGATGGTCACTTTTAGTACTGCTAGTGGAAATTAGCCAGAGAGTAGAAAAGAAAAAGGGAAAAGATTCGTCAGAATGTAACAGGATTGCATGTAAATACCTTCTGAATATCTTCCCTTAGAACACCCTCTAAATATTCAAGTGGTGTCTGCACAAACAATCATAAGGCAAAATCTCAGTGACATGTGAAAGGTACATTTGAAGAGTTTGAAACGAGGTATTAGAAACAATCCTGAAAGTGCAGATGAATCCAGACCTTTGATTTATCACGTATAACAAACAGCAGTGTCGTTTTTCGGGGGCTGAATAAACGCATCATGACCTACAGGGAGTATTGAAAATGAAACACAAAGTATAGCAAACAAATTATGCTAAATTGAACTTTGGAAAGTATTAGAGTACCTGGAAAACCGTCTTTAGAAGTGGTTTATTGGCAGCCTGCTCACGACCAATGTCATGGCACCACCTGCACAAAACCATAAATGCTCAGTTTAACTGAACTGATTCTTTCCGGGTAATAGACAGAGTCCATGAATGCTTTAAAAGCACCTAATTTCTTATCCACATCACAATTTGGAATGGTGGCTGATACATAAAAGCATAAAAGGAAAAAGGAAACGGAAATAAAAAAACTCACATGTTTATGAGCACAATGTCAGCAATTGCCAAAGCAAATAGCGCACTTTGTTTCTCAAATGTAGTGTCATCCTGAAAACAACACCCAATCCAGATCAATAATTCTCGAAGAAAGTCTACATAAACTAAGAGTGATCATTAATTCTTTAACTCAAACCAATAAAGTGAAAGCAATTTAGAAAGCTTAATACCTCTCCTCTTTCCCTCCCATCGGTTCCTTCCAAATCCATGGCAATAGTGAACGGCTCGATACCAGCACAGTTGGCAATCCAGATCCCCTTAGTCGTTTGATTCCTAAAACACAACCACACCATCTTTTCAGATTTCCACACATCATATCACAGAAACCACATAAAAGCTTCAATCTTCAGTAACAAATCCAACATTGTGTCCGAACTAACAATTCAATAACAACTGAAGCTAGCACGCTACATAATATGTAGCAAGTAGAACATAAAGTAAACTGAAGAAAAAGCACAAACCTCCCAGCATAGGCATTCATCTCCCTGAAATTAGTGCGAAATAGATGATTCAACAAAGTGCTCTTCCCTGAATAAAATATCACCAAATCAAGTAATTAGCCGAAGATTAATTAACCACTACAAGATCAAATCAAAAGAGTGAAATCCAAAGAGATGAGCAGATGATACCATACCGCTGCTCTGCGGACCCATGATGGCGACGCAGGCATATGAGAGGCCACAGCTGGAGAAGTTAGTGGATTTGATGAAGTTTTCGACTCCATCGACGTTGAACACGCCGTCGCCGTCGAGGAGTTGCGTGGAGCAAGACTGTTCCTGCGCCATTTCTAGGTTTGCAGATGATCTAACAGCAGAAGCAGAAAGCGGTAGTAGGCGAGTAAGTGTTGCGCAGAGAGAGGAGATGGGGAATTGAAATGAGAGACGAAGCAAACAGGGAATATAAGAATTGAGTAGAGGCGAAGCAAGCAGAGCAAAGCAACGGCCTCTGGTAAATCAGGTGGAACTTCAAGGAAGTGTACAGAACGGACAGACGCGTCTAGATTTGCGCGAACAATTTTTAATTTTTTTCGGATTTTCTTTTCTTATTTTTTGCTTTAACTTTCCAATGATGATTTTTTTTTTACTCAATCATAATACGATGATGAAAAATTACAGCTTTTCATTTTTCCTTCTAGCGTGGTATTTTAAATGGGTGACTTTTCGGTATAATTTTTTTTATTTCTTATATTCGAACTTGAAATTTTCTTTTTATTATATTCGAACTTGTGAACTTTTTTTCAATGGTTAGGATGTTTTAAGTCGTGAAGTGTTCAACGAACCTCATTAAGATTCCAACCCCATAATTAAAGTTGTGTTTAGTAAAGTTTTTCATGAATATTTTATTTAAAAAAAATAATACTCTCTCCGTTTTTATTTAAATGACGCGAGCCTACTAATCACGTTTATTAAAAGCAAGTGGGTCCGAGTCAGTTTTTAATATTATAAAAATGAAAAAGTTATTTTTGTCAGGATACCATGTGTCAATTTTAATATTAAAAATAAAAAAGTTATTTTTAGCAGGACCTACGCATCAGTTTTTATATTAAACGATTAAAAAAATTGTTTTTGGCAAGACTCACGCGTCAATTTTATATTAAATAATTTAAAAAAACTGCTTTTGTTAAAGACCTATGTGTTAAAAATAATATTAAAAAAATAAAAAAAACGACATAAACAACGAAAGCGTCAGTTAATTTCGAATTTTAGATTTTGGGCTAGAGGCGTGAGTTAATATATAAGGGAGGGAGTGATGAGTATTGATGACCACTCATTAAACTCATACCAACCCTCTTAGCAAACCTTTTTTTTTTCCATCTTCTTTTATCTTTTGCCATGCTGTAATGATAAAGATTAACCACCGAGTTTGAACTCTAAAATAACTATAAAAAAAATTAAACTTTAAAATTCAAATAAATTTTATCAAAAAAAATTATCTACTTATATAAGGGTTTTTTCTTGTTGTATATTACCAAGAAAAATAATGTTAACTGCGCCAACAAAACTGGTTTGCAGTTTGTTCACAAAAATCCCAAAAATATCTCCTAATAGATTAATCTGCATACGAGTAGAAGCAGAATGAATCATCTTGGAAAATGTTTGATTTTACTCCCTTTGATTTTTTATAATTATTTATTTTAGCCAAAAAAATATTAATTAATTATCGTATTTATAATTTTTAAGAAGTTAGTTGATATTTTGTAATAATAATTTTTTTTTTTTTATACGTTAAGTTTTTATTGCTCAATTTATAGTAAAAATAAATAATTAGTAGAGTGTATTTGTAATCGAAATTTGTGCTGTGGGCATGTTACGATGGCTCATTTTTGTTGAAAGTGAAAACTATGCTAAGACGGTTATGGGCTTTTCCATAGATAGATCCATTTGCCGTAACAGAACATCACTTGTACGCGGCCTAAAACAAATTGGACCAATTCCAATCACAAGCATGGGCCTCCTCTTTGATGATTTTCCTTTTTATTATTTATAATGATAATGAAGTATGGAAGTATATATCAAAAAGGATAAAAATGATTATATTTAAAACTAATATAAGTCAAATTAATAAATGAGATTGAGAAATTCACTTATTTCTTAATAAATAGACGATGGCACCAACATAAATATCCATTTTTTTTGTCTACACAATCACATAATATTAATATACTAGAGTCTAAATAGATGTGGATTATTTTCTTTTAGTCTCACCATCAATACATATATAATAACACATTTTCCGAGTTTCTCTTAACTTTTCCACTTCAAAACTCAAATAATATATAATTTTATCTTGGATTGTGTACCATTCGGTTTGATCTAATTTTGAAAAAAAAAATCATATCAAATAGTAATATATAATGGTTCTAGAAATTGTGAACCGCACCTAACCGTTTCCAAACAGTTTAGTTAGGTTTATTTTACGGACGGATCGAACTCATTTATGACTCTTACCAATTAAACTTGAAAGATTATTTTAGCTACAGCCTTGACTGCATAAACAGCCCCAACCCCAATCGCATGCCCAGCCGCAACAGATAGATTATATAACAAATAGGCGCAATGTCAGCAATTTCCAAAGCAAATAGCGCACTTTGTTTTTCAAATGCAGTGTCATCCTGAAAACAACACCTAATCCAGATCAATAATTCTCGTAGAAAGTCTACATAAACTAAGAGTTAGATAGAAGAACTAAATAAAAAAGGAAAGGAACAGAAACACCATGAAAATAAAGCAAAAAGAAGACAGCGGTGAAAAGGACTAGACCAGAGTGAAGGAGACCCCCCTAGGCCTAGCGGAGAGTACATCAGCATCAGGAAGAAACGACTCTACACTAGACCTAGGATGATTTCAACTGGGCCTGAAAATCAATACAGCGGGATTGGCCGCAAATCAGGAAGAGTGCGCCAGCACTTCAGCTATCAGAAAACGACTATCCAGAAGAGTTTCAGAGTTATAAAACATCCTAAGGGATGAGAAAATTTAACTTTTATATTTTATCTAAAACTCTAAGAAATATAAGAACAATTTAGTTTTTTTTCCTAGATTATGTAGATAGAGAGTTGGAGGGAGAAAGCATCTCTTTTCTTCCGTTCTTTACGTTTTCTCTGTAGCAGACTTGAACTCCATTGTTTTCGGCTCTCCTCATCTTCTTCCTTGAAACGAGGAGTTTTCTGATTTTATGCAATTACTTTTTATTTTATTTTATTATGTCTTTGTCTAGCTAAGTAAATCGTTCATTGTAAAGACTCAAAGAGTCATGATTCTAGTATTGTGAGGTCTAAACGAATTTAATCAATTCTGAATTTCATAGTTGTATCAGCGTGATAAATTGTATTAATATTACTTTTGACGAATTCGGCAACCATCACTTATCATTAATTCTTTAACTCAAACCATGCTGCTTTTTTTCCCTTCATATTTCACATTTCGTGAGAAAAATACTATAAAGCACTAGAAACTTGAGTCAAATTCCAGTCAGACAAATATTAAGGACAAAATGAAAGAATTATGAAGCTTTTCCTAGTTAATGAAAGTATCATATTTATAGATCATTAACTAAAACCAATAAAGTGAAAGCAATTTAGAAAACTTAGGAGTTGTTTACAAACGAAGAAATTTAGGAAAAAGTTTTAATATTCAGAAAATTGGAGATATTTCTGAAATTGTGTTTCCGTACTTGCTTTTTTCAAAATGGAAAAATCTCTAGTTTTTCAATTTTTCTAAATTAACGCTGAAAATCAGAAACGCCCAAAATGTAGTTTTCCAATTTTTCCAAAATCAATTTTCTAATTCTTTTTTTTTTACTCCTGCTCACAACTGGCCAACTTGTTCACACTTCATCTTTTCTTTTATTTTCAACTAATTTTGTAACTTAAAAAAAAAGTGAAAATTGAAATAATAATTATAATATTTCATAAAAATAAGACAAACACTTGAGTTACCGTATAAGTGACTTTCCAAGTAATGGTGTTTTCTTACCTCCCGGCCACCATGTAAAAAGGGGATACGAAAGAACAAAAAAGTATTGTCTAAGTTTGTAGTATGGCCGAATGTGAGTGCAAAGAAATGGAGTTGGGCATAATTAATTCTAAGGTTATCATTATTATTCTCTCTTTAATTTGAACCCTTAATCCTTTGTTCTAATTCCTTGAAATATTGTTTCAATTGAGATGTAAATTTCAATTTAATTGGCTGAAATTGTTTTGGCTTGTTGATTGAAGATCATGCATGTAGTGTTTTTTTCCCGAAAATGATGATAATTGGTAATATATTCATATAGATAAGTTTGAAATTATGAGAAATTGGTAGTGAATATTTTCCATGGGTTTACGAATACATAATGAATATCATCTCCTAGTTTTAATGATTGATGATTTAGATGGGAGGAAGAAATGATGGAGAAGATGAGGCTAAATGGTCCGACAAAAATGAATCGATATTTTTATCAATATTGTACGAGAAAGTTAAGAAAGATCCAAATGGTACTCTTAGTTTTAAAGCTACAGATTGGCAAGACATGGATGAAGAAATGTACTTAGCTACCGGTGAACGATATGGACCAATGAAGTTGCAAGGCAAATACAATCGACTGAGACAAAAATATCTTATATGTATTTTATAATCGCCAATTTTAATGTTCATCTTTGTAGTATTCACGTAATGAACAAATAATTCAAGATTATTTTATATGGATTTTATTTTCATGAACGAAATTATTATATTTATATTTGATCTTTAACATGAATAGAATTAACATATTTATATTTGATCTTTAACAAAATTAAAATGAGCTAATGTTTAGTTTATTAATCTTTTCAAAAAGAAATAAATAAATAATAGCATGATTTTTTAATTAAAATCAAATTGATTAAACAAAATTAGTAGTTTTCGTTTTTTTTTAAAAAAGAAATAGTTGTTAGGTGAAACACGATTTTGAGTTTTTTAAAATTGAAAATTTTCACATTTAGTAAAAAAAATATGATTTTTAATTTTCTAATATTTTCTAAAATCAGAAATATTTCTAAAAAACAGAAACAGAAAAAATAGAGAATTTTCCATTCGTAAAGAGGACCTTAATACCTCTCCTCTTTTCCTCCCATCGGTTCCTTCCAAATCCATGGCAATAGTGAACGGCTGCATACCAGCACAGTAGGCAATCCAGATCCCCTTAGTCGTTTTACTCCTAAAACACAACCACACCATCTTTTCAGATTTCCACACATCATATTACAGAAACCACATAAAAGCTTCAATCTTCATTAACAAATCCAAAATTGTGTCCGAACTAACAATTCAATAACAACTGAAGCTAGCACGCTACATAATATGTAGGCAAGTAGAACATAAAGTAAACTGAAGAAAAAACACAAACCTCCCAGTATAGGCATTCATCTCCCTGAAATTAGTGCGAAATAGATGATTCAACAAAGTGCTCTTCCCTGAATAAAATATCACCAAATCAAGTAATTAGCTGAAGATTAATTAAGCACTACAAGATCAAATCAAAAGAGTGAAATCCAAAGAGATGAGCAGATGATACCATACCGCTGCTCTGCCCGCCCATGATGGCGACGACGGCATAGGAGAGGCGACAGCTGGAGAAGTTAGTGAATTTGATGAAGTTTTCGACTCCATCGACGTTGAACACGCCGTCGCCGTCGAGGAGTTGCGTGGAGCAAGACTGTTCCTGCGCCATTTCTAGATTTGCAGATGATCTAACAGCAGAAGCAGAAAGCGGTAGTAGGCTGGTAAGTCAAATTATTAAATGAGATATTGAGAAATTCACTTATTTCTTAATAAATAGACGATGGCACCAACATAAATAACAAAAAAATCATATCACAATCACATAATATTAATATACTAGAGTCTAAAGAGATGTGATGAGCCATGCTTAACATATTATTTCCTTTTAGTCTCACCATCAATACATATATAATAACACATTTTCGTAGTTTCTCTTAACTTTTCCACTTCAATACTAAAATAATATATAATTTCATTTGGTTTAGTCTAGTTTTGAGAAAAAAAATCAGATCAAACAGTAATATATATAATGGTTCTAGAAATTATGAACCGCACCTAACCGTTTCCAAACAGTTCAGTTAGGTTTATTTTTACGGGCGGATCGAACTGATTTATGACTCTTACCTTTTATTTTTAATTTTTTAATTTTTATTGAAAAAATATATCTACCATTGTTCATTGGATATTTCATGATATGATGCATCACCTTATGAGCTCTACCATGAAAATTTAATTGAAAATTTGAATAAACAACTATAATTTAGGTTTAATTATATAAAAGGAAAACGGGTATTTTATATATTTATCAAAATCAATATAAAGAAAAACACATGGAGTAACAATATTTTTTGTCTTCTTCTATTTTTTACAGTCTTCTGACTGTACTGCCCTCTCATTGTTCTTGGTCTTAGTTGTTATGAATACACGTGTCTCTTTACCCTTACATTTTGCTCCTTAGCTGATTTTAATATTACCAATGGCGGAGCCGTATAGAGAACAGGGGGCTGTGCCCCCACCCAAACTTTTAAATTTTTTTGGGGGCCAGGCATGCAGGAGGACAGTCGGAGGTCGCAGGTGAGATCGTAGCCGAAGCCGATGACGGAAACAGCCCTGTGGGAGGCGGAATTGGCATCCAAACGGGAGGTGGAGGTGGTGGATGTGGTGGAGGCCGGCATAGTGACTCCACCTTGGAGTTCGGGTTAGGGCTTGTTAGGGTTTTAGATGGTAGCAGTGGAATTGAAAATGATGTTGTTAGGTTTGAGAGGAAGAAGAAGAAGAACAAGAAGAGAAGGCAGAGGAGAAGGGGAAGAGTAAGACGGAGACCCATTGAATTGGTCTGGTCGTTGCTTGTTTACTCATGGTTTTTTCTTGTCTTTTTCGTTTTATTTGTCATTTTTAATTCTGATTACTTTACTGGCAACTTGCTTTCTTTCAAAGTTCATTAAAAACTCTCTCTTTTCTAATCTTGTTATCACTTTCCGTTGTTTGTTTTCAATCCTCTGACTTTTCTGCAAATCTATTAAACTATGTTTCGTGAATCACTAGTTTTTCAATTCTTTGACTTTCTTATTAAAAAAATACTATAGGAACAGCCCATTATAGGTTTTGTTTAAAAAATAAAATTGTTTCTAAATATAAAAAATCAATCCAATCATATTTAAATGAAATTTGTCACGTCACGTATTCAAAGAATAAAAGAAATATGTGGAAAGACTGAAAATGAAACTACTAATTTTATCCAAAGGTAAATATAATGATATTACTGATAATTTTCGTATGGCTGCAATATTTATCTAAAAATGAAACCATTTTCAGTCAAATATTTGCAGAAATAAAGATGTCAAAGACTTTCTATCTTATTGATAGAATGATTCGTCTTATTTTAACTCTTCCAGTATCTGGTGAACGTGCATTTTCGGCAATGAAAATTATTAAAATCAGGTTTCAGAATAAAATGGAAGACGAATTTCTTGCAGATAACTTTATGGTTTATATTGAAAAACAAATTGCCGAGACTTTCAGTTTAGCCTCGATATTAAATGGATTTGTTGATTTGAAAGAGCGTCGGTTACAATTCAGATAATTTAATTAATTATACATAATACATATTAAATTTATTACTATAATAATTATTGACGAGAATGTTCATATTTTAAAGGTAATTTTTTTTAATCTCGCCCCCCAAACATCGATGGCAGGCTCCCCCACTGAATATAACAATCTATGTCACCCAGCAATGGCGGAGCCTTATAGAGACCAGGGGGGCCAAACTTTTAAAATTTTTTTGGGGCAGGCTTGCAGGAGGACAGTCGGAGGTCGCAGGTGAGATCGTAGCCGAAGCCGATGATGGAAACAACCCTATGGGAGGTGGAATTGGCATCGAAACGGGAGGTGGTGGGTATGGTGGCGGCCGGTATGGTGACTCCACCTTGGTGTTCTGGTTAGGGCTTGTTAGGGTCTTAGCTGGTAGCTGTGGAGTTGAAAATGGTGTTGTTAGGTTTGAGAGGAAGAAGAAGAACAACAAGAAGAGAAGGCGGAGGAGAAGGGGAAGAGTAAGACGGAGACCCATTGAATTGGTCTGGTCGTTGCTTGTTTACTCATGGCTTTTTCTTGTCTTTTTCTTTTTAATTTTCATTTTTAATTCTGATTACTTTACTGGCAACTTCCTTTCTTTCAAAGTTCATTAAAAACTCTCTTTCTTTTTCTAATCTTGTCATCACTTTCCGTTGTTTGTTTTCAATCCTCTGATTATTTCGACTCTCAACGTTGGAAATGTCGTTGTTGCTCTTGTTGCTTTAATTTTAATCGATGGTATTTTCGTAAATAATGTAACAGTCTAGGGGTACAACAGTCATAAAGCGTCTCGATTTTTACAAACTAATTATTACTTTAATATGTGTAAAAATACCTAAAATGACGTTTATTTTTAGCCGAAGGGAGTATTTAACTGTGTTTTTGGGCTGTGTTCTATTTGTAATTATTGTCGAAACAAAATTGTAATAGGACCTTTCAAAAAACAACCATATGTATCTTGTTTGATTTAGGTTTTTACTATTCATTTTTTATATATAAAAAAATTGGACCAAACCAGCTGGTTTAATTTGGTCCCATTTTTATACATCCATAATCTCACCTATTACATTTCACCATTGTTTCACCTTATGACCTTACATATTTTTCTACTTTACCATTAATCTTGTTCATTGATGAAAACTTTGTAGACATGCATCGTTCATATGTATATTTTTTTAAAGAACCTCTCACTATTTAATTCTATTATAACCTCAGGACCAGACAAGATCGGTCCGGTTAATCGAACCTCTAAAACTTCTGATCGGTTGGCTAGCGGGTCCTGAAATAGAAAAACTTTTTTACGAAAATCACTAAAATACTGGTAAACCGGTCGAATAACCGTTAAAAAACCGATTTTGGAGGTTCACTAATGTTGGTCAAAACTACATTGTATAATGCCTTTAAAAAAAACGTTAAAATCTTAAGGAAATAAAATAACATCACTCTCTCTCTCTCGCTCACCAATCAGCGTGGAAATAAAATCTAAGGTCATAAAGTGATTATTTTAGATATAAATTTATTCATTTGATAATTTAATTAGTTTTGATTTAATTATACATATAAATATTGCATGTGATGACTAAATAAAAGAATACAATTTTGATTTTTGTGGTAAAAATATACTACAAATATATATATAACTATTGATACGATCCTTGGATGCTAGGTTAGAATCCGAGGCGCATAAGTGAATGATCTTGTTCTCGGGTAGGTTTGATGCGCGGAATTATAACGAAAATCCCCTTTGTTCTACATGAAGGCTCTCCTTGATCAATTAATATCCCATACTATTAATTGATATCACTTTGTGAAAGGAACACGACCCTTCGAGTTGAGGTTAATGATGAGAACACGACTCGCCTATGTGATGATGATGATGTACGCCCTAGTCGTACCCTAAAGAGAACACGACCCTTTAGCACACCGAGTACTTGACTGGCACCTGAGACCTAATTCGAAGGAGTACACCTACGAACCCTTCTCACCGAGATTGAGCACGACAATCCCCCACGCTGCTCACGCACCTCCACACTTGAACACGACAAGTGTCACGCTTTGCACACGCAACGCTAGTTCACGCAACTCCACGCTTGAACACGACAAACGCCACGCTTCACTAGCCCTAACCGAGTCCACGGCTAAGTACACAAGAACGACTTGCTCCGGAGATCGAGAAAGTAAGATGATAGAATGATGGAATGGAAATTTGGTAAAGTGTTTATGTGTAAATTCTGATCTGAATTTTATTAATAATAAGCAAGCCTTTAAATAGGCAAATTACAACTTCTAATTAAAATAGGAAAAGAACTAAATAGGCAAATTACAATACAAGTCTTACTAGAAATAGAACTACTAATACTATCTTAACTAGAACTTCTAATCTAAGATAAATACTAATTATAATTACAATTATTACAATTATTATCACTCTAGAACTCCTTAGTAGAGTAGAACTTCATTTCTTGCGTTTCCAGACTGCGCACTGATTTCTTGACTCGACTTTCATTATGATTCCCTCGTCTGATTGACCTGATTTTTGGACAGGATCTTCCTAACATCTTCAGGTATCTTGTATTTTTGGAATTAGTCAATTCGGAGTTCATCTTGACCACCAAATAGTCTCTGGACTCTGACGCAGTCTTAGGTTCTTCTCACGTCTCTTCATTAACACACCCTAGAGTTTGGTGCGACCCTTAAACCGTATCAACTATATATGTTGAACTTCGATCAAACCCCGATTAAATCTCGGTTAAACTTTAAATCTCTACTTCTTTCGGTTCGATTTCTCAGTCCGATTCTAAAAACATAGATTGTAACTAACTCGCACACGTAGCCCCTTATGTTATAAATGTTTCGTTCAGATTTTGTTCTACGTCTCTTTTCATGAAATTTATAAACAACAGTAAAAACAGAATCATACTCTTACAAAGTGTTTAGTTTCCTCAAAGATTTCACGAAGATGAAAATAATAAGTTTTGTTAACTTTCTTAAGGAAATTTATAAAAGTTATAATTACAAAAGAATCTACGGGACACCTATTAGTAAACCAATGGTTAAATATTCACACCCACAAAACTTATTATAAAAAAAAATCTAGCTAATTAACAAGATTTTACTATTTCAAAAATCATTGTAGTAACTCATTATCTACTCTCTACACATATAAACGGTGAAATCTACCGCAATCCTATAATGAATCCACATTTATCGATTTTATGGTGTAAACAAATAGTTAGTTGATATTCTCAAACGTAGATTAAAAATTCCCGTTGTGCATTGAGAAGATAGAGAATTGAAAGGAAAGGACCAAAAAAATGAATAAGAATTTAGCAGAGACGAAGCAAGCAAATCAACAACCTCTATTTTTTATTTTTTAATATTTTGAATAATATCATAAATAATAACTTTTTAATACAAATAATTTTACTAACTAATACAGTAAAAAATGATTGAGAATTTATATTCTTTCAAAAAAAAAGTAACTCTCTTTCAACCACTGAATTGCTTATAAAAGAAAAATTACTTACTTAAACTCTAAAATTTAAATAAAATGTTGTTCATTAGTGATAATAAAAAAAGAAATTTGTCACCAATAATAATTTTAAAAAATTCTATTTATACATTTATATTGTAACATGCTAATTGCAAGTATTTAATTTTGGGGTAATTTTTTGGTCAATTTTCAGTTTTGGGAGACAGGATGTTTTGTGTAAGGCTCGTTTTTTTTGAAACGTTGAAACTACCAAGGTTGTTGTGGGCTTTCATAGATCCATTTCACGTAACAGGACCAGCAATGTAAGCGGCCTAAAACGATATGGGCCATTTCCAAGCACAAACATGGGCCTTACCTTCTCCTCTTCTACGATTTCTCATTTGGACAGATTGGGTGACTCCAAAAGTCACCCAAATAGTGTCTGATTCCACTTGGTTTCGATTCAATGCGGCGGATTTACGTGAGATTTGTTTCTTCATGTTTGAAATTCTAATGACACCCTTGGTAATTTTTTTATTTGAAAATTCTGTGAGTTTTTTTGGAAATTGATTAAAAAAATAAAAAATTCTGAAAACATATTTTTTTACCCCCATAAGTAAAAAGAAATGTTGAAAGACTGCAGTACCCTCCACCCTCAACCCTCCTCCCTATCTCTCTTTCATTCTCTCCACAATCAACTTCCTTTGCCGCCAAATCTTTCATCTAGGTCGGTTATTCAAAAGCGTGTCAGAGGAGTTGAGCGATACATGGGTCGGGTTGGACCGGTTATGGCTTATAACCAGCACCAACCCGCTAAGTATTTAGCGAGCCGGATTGGGTCGGTTATCCACCTATAACCGCCCAACCCGTCAACCAACGGTTATAGGCGGTTATAAGAATGCTAAAAATTTCTATAATATTTTGGCCTGAAATCCAACATTTTGGCCCCCAATACAAACGCAGCTGCAATATTCAAACCAAATACAACTCCATTCTAATATAAACATCCAAAAGATCAAGTGCAGCGCTGTAATATTCAAACCAAATGCTCTAATTCAATAAATAATGGATACGTTTTAATTTCCCAATCATTTTCAATTTATTTTTGACAGAAGTTAGCAATTTTAACCGTTAAATATGTGCTGAAAAAAAAATAAAAAATCCCAAATTGACAATAACAGAGAGTGTTAGCGTCTTGAGTTCTTGATTATAAAATTACAACTTGCTTATTTTGCTCAATACCTTATACAGAGTAGTCAAACAACCTTTTGTTCAAAGACTTCTAATTCTTGCACTATTAGCATGAAAAATTATTAAGACCTCCACATAATTTATGCTTAAAAGGACATAAATCTAGTCATCATCCCATCGGAAATGTACTGTCAGAAGGACACTTAAAAAATAAAAATAGAAGCAATCTAGGGTTATTGGGAATGAATAAATGATGATGACGATTAGGCAGGAAGGGGGGAAACAAATTACCTTGCTTCTTGAACTTGTGTGGCGCGGTGGTTGCCGGTTGGTGATGAGGCCGAGAGGGAGAGATGAGGGAGTGTGACTGGTGGTTCGTGATGAGGGAGAGATTAGTAGAGAGGAGGGATATGGTCGGGACTCGAGGGTGTGGCGGTGGATGGTGATGAGGGAGAGATGTGCGGCGGCGAGTCGTGGTTGGGAGGGAGCCGAGAGGGAGAGGGTGTTTGTTGTCGGCGGGTTAGACTTAGGGAGTTAAGATTTTTTCACTTATGTTATATACTTAGGGTTAATAATAGGTGGGTGGGCGGATCGGTTATAAACCGCGGTTTTTTAAAACTCGACCCGTTATCCGACCCAACCCAACTATAACATGTTGGTTATATAACCGTTACCTACGATTATGACGGTTATATTCTTTTGACGGGTTAGGTCAGATTGGTTATACAAGACGGATTGGGTCGGTTTTTTGTACAACCCTAGGTGTGGTCATATCAAATGTTCCTGTTTCCATTTCACTTGCAGCAAACTAAGCTGACCCACGCGTGAGCTAAGAGTGTAGCCCACGCTCGCTTCTCATTGGCTGCACACTTGGAGTTCGTGAGCTCTGAGAGTCAGCCAAGCTTTTTCCTTCGATTTGCAATAATGGATCTATCATAATTTCATAATCAATCCAAAGTTAGTCGGTGGATTAGATAATAATAGATATTTATATCAATTATATCCATTAATTATCCATTTATAGTAGATATGAATATTTATTATCACAATCAATGATACTCTCTCCGGATTTTATTAGTTGTTCTTTTAATTATAATCTCACATACAAACGTAATTTTGAACAGATTACTAGCTCTGCCTCTGGTCGTTTTCTTCCAAGTGCATCAAGACACTCGAGTCTACAAGTTGTCACTCGGCCATCTTTACTTGTTCCTGAAGAGTGTGGAAAAGACCCTCGACAAGGTTGAGCAGGAAATCATCTGAGCCATGTTTTGCCAATAATGAAATGGAAACGGGAAGATCATCGAGTGTCCCTAGCGGTATACTCACCTGTATCAATATTGATACGAGTTTTGCATTAACACGGGCAAGTATAAGATACACCAAGAAGTAAAGTTGCATAGTACACAAAGAAAGAGAGAAACCTGGCAGAATCCTGATACTCCAGAAATGGACAGCAAGCTAAAAGCCCTTGCCCGAAAGACTTCCAATGTGCTTGGATCTGTTTGTAACTTTGGCGGAGGCCCTGGAACGGTAGGGATGGCAAGGATGCCAAAATCCTGTGTATATATATACATTTAGTTAGACAAATGGACAAGTTCTCTTGTTCGGTTAAATAAATCTTTGGCTGACTAAACCCTTGAGAGTGAGTGTGTGTGTACCGGAATAAGCTGTGTCAGCGCAGCACGAAGTTCAGCCTTCACCAACTGACAAATATCAACATTTTCCCCGGTTGATCTAACAGCTTCCCAAACCCGCTCCGATATGCCAGGACCTAAATGAGGTTTAACTGAAGTGACCCATTCACCATGGTTATTCTTGAACTCATGCCTATGCTTCAAAAGGTAAGCAAATCTAGGAGTCAGTATTTCTTCTTTAACGACAACAAAATTACACGATTATCTTCAACATTATATATGAATAAATCTTATTTTTTCACCTTTGAAGAAAGCGCATGGCACTTGAGAGGGCTGCCAATGATAGTATGTTATATTCTTGATCTTTGATTTCTTTAGTCATGAAATGCTTCAAACTCGGAACTTTTGCCTCTACATAGTCCCCAAGCTTCAAGTGCTTCACAACATTACCTGCATTAGATAGACATCCCACTCATCAGGATTCAGGAGTAAACTGATGGAAGTAACCAAGTCTACTAAGCCATGCATAATAACAAACCAGTCTGTATTATTAAGTATTCCATTCTATTCAGTCCTGTTTCTTCTTACTAATATGCAGCAACTTTCGAGTTCATGACACTGTACTCTAACAAATTCATTTAAGCATAAGAAAACACATCCTAAAATACCGTGGAGCTAAACCAGAATTTCAAAAGTTCCCGTCATGGAATGTTAAAAATATAATGGAATTGGAACACCGTATACTGACCTCCAAATAACTTCTCCACAGATTTAACAAAAACTTGAGTAAGCCGAGCATTTGGAATAGTTGAAAGCTGGAAACAATCATCTGCGATAATAATCTGGCTAGGTATGGCAGGATCTGCATCAGGTGATTGAAGCAAAATTTTCCCAACTCGATTCAAAATCACAGGATCCCTCGCAAACCATCCTGGATAAGAAGTTATAAGAGTCAGTAACTTGGTAAAATGATGCTGACATGACTGAAGCCATCGCACAAGAAGAAATTATCCCTATCGTTTGCCAGAAACAAAAGTAGATGAAAAAGCTGAACCAACTCCTTGAATGAGTTAGCTGCGGCATCATTTTTTAGCACAAAGCTAATAATTTTTTTTCCCCATCATATAACATAAACTTACCAGTGGAATGGACTTTGTTAAAATGCCACATCATCCTGTTCACTCCATTTATGAGAGTGTCATATTCTATTACCAATAAAAATGCAGAATGGAGGAAGATGACTCAATGAGGAACATGTCACTTGCACATTACATTTTCCTCGGGGAAGAAGAACCTGACTACAAGTTGGTTTGTTTGGTTTACATATCTGCATGTCGTGTGATCTTTTTCCTTACCTACAGTATCAAAACTCTGTGCCATGGGGGTAACTCCTGTAGTGGAAACAACCTCATGTGAAGGTCGAAACCCCAAAATACCACAGTATGACGCTGGAACTCTAACACTCCCTCCTGTGTCAGTCCCTGAAGAGCGCACACGTTTTACTTCAATTAACATATGATTGAACAAGGTACAGCAAAAATCATTTTAGGGTTTACTACTCACCTAAAGAGAAATCTACAAGCATTGCACTGACTGCAACAGCAGAACCACTGGAAGATCCTCCTGGAACACGATCCGGAGCACAAGGATTTGTGGGTGTGCCATAATGCTCATTTTCTCCATTTATGCTGCACGCCAAGAAATATCAAGTGATGCACACTAAAAGTACTGAAAATTTGAGGACTTACTAAATTTCCAGTCTCTTATTTTTTGAAGGAAAATTTACACATCGATCTCAGTGTTTCTCACCTATATGCCATTTCATCCATGACAGTTTTACCAATACATGTTGCTCCTCCTCTTAAGATGGCCGAAACTGCAGGAGCAGTTGATGTAGCAGCAGAGTGGGTTCGTGCCCAATCCGGATTACCAAACCCAGTAACATATCCTTCCACATCAAATCTATTACCGAAAAATTCAACCATCTAAAGCAAATTAGAATCCAATAACAAGAAGGATAATATACCAACAAGAGTAATGCTAACTAGCACTCGAGATGACACCCCGACATGGCACCCTTGCTTTTAGTGAATTAGGAATAATGACGTGGCATTACTCATCCAACCCCATAAAGGCAAGGGTGTCATTTCGGGGTGCCATCTCGGGTGCCGGTTAGCATTACTGAAAGAGAAGCCAAACACCAGAATTGATATACCAGTTTGCATAACTGACCCAAATAGATAAATTACTTCACCAACACAGTCATGTACGGATAAAGACAACTTCATACACAAATTTCTTAACTTCAAAGATTAGATGATCAGCACTAACACTATTTCCAAACAGCAGAAGAATATGGATAAAACCCAGCTTACAAGAATCTGAAAGCTGAGAACTTTACTCACCATTTAACAACAGAAGAGATGCATTATGTGGGAATAGAAACAAAGAAGATACCCAGACAAGTGAATGTAAGAGACTCACATATCTTTGACAGCAAAGGTGAGACCATGCAAGGGAACTTCATGAGAAGAAGAGGTTGGTTTAAGCACAAACTTGTCCATGAAAGCTCCATAATCTAAGGCCCTTGCCATGTCTGTTACACTTTACCTTCAAAATTGTAGACCTGGAACTGCCCAATCCTATCAACACTTGATGAAACCTTTCCTTCTAATATCTATCAGTTAACTGTTTTGGGAAGACGTTTTTACTTTTTACCTTTTAGCCCCTTGGGTTTCTGGCTAGGAAACTGCTTCAGTCGATTACTCACCAAGAGCAAGCTAAGGCAAATTGATATTATTGGAAAATTGGAAAGCAACCCGTCGGTGGAATTTTACATTTTACCTAATTTATGGTACACAATTCCACAACGACAAGAAAAAGAAAAAAAGAAAGGAATTATGTAGGAGATACGGGAGGGGAATTCCAACCAAAAACCCCTTTTCTTCTTGGACAAAGGGGTTTTTGATTTTGCCTCTAATTGAATTTACGAATTGCAGAAATATGTTAATCTCCTTGGTAAATTGATATTATTGGAAAATTGGAAAGCAACCCGTCCGTCGAATTTTACATTTTACCTAATCTATGGTACACGATTGCACAACGACAAGAAAAAGAAAAGAAGAAAGGAATTATATAGGAGATACCGATTGAAATTGCCTTGTTGCGCTAGAAGAAGAGTAGCTATACTAATTCGGTAGACTTTAAAAAAGCCCTAGGTACAATATTGACGATCTCAGAAAATTGAGTTTTAGTGAATTCTTGTTTACTGATCTAATCTTTGACGGAATCGATTCTCTTTTAACTGTACAAGAATATGCGGAGCTCAGTATGTCTGGAAGCACGAGAGAACGTTCTTTTGCTGATATTATTACCAGTATTCGATATTAGGTCATTCATAGCATTACTATACCTTCCTTATTCATTGCAGGTTGGTTATTTGTTACCACAAGTTTAGCTTATGATGTATTTGGAAGCCCCCGCCCAAATGAATATTTTATCGAAAGCCGACAAGCAATTCCTTTAATAACTGGCCGTTTTTATTCTTTGGAATAACTCGATGAATTTAGTAGATATTCTTAGGAGGACCCAATGACTATAGATCGAACCTATCTAATTTTTATAGTGTGATGGTTGGCTGTTCATGGGCTAGCTGTACCGACCGTTTCTTTTTTAGGATCAATATCCGCAATGCAGTTCATCCAACGATAAACCTAATTTGAATTAATTATTAATTGTAGTGCTATGACACAATCAAACCCGAACGAACAAAATATTGAATTGAATCGTACTAGTCTCTACTGGGGTTATTACTCATTTTGGTACTTGGTGTTTTATTTTCTAATTATTTTTTAATTAAATTAAATTAAATATTAAATAATTAATTGAAGAAAAGAAAATAGTATAAATAGTATAAGTATATATATAAATAGTAGACTAATAAATAAGAGTAGGAATTCTCTTATCTTCTCGGAAGGATATCATCGCATAATTTTTTATGACTGTTTATGTCTCTAGCATGACCACTTGATTATATGTAGAGGGAAGTAGGATAAATGACCGATACTACTGGAAGGATTCCTCTTTGGATAATAGGTACTGTAGATGGTATTCTTGTGATTGGTTTAGTGGGCATTTTCTTTTATGGTTCATATTCCGGATTGGGCTCATCCCTGTAATACTAAGATAAACTTAGTTGTAGACATAAAGACATAAGAACTCGACAAGATCCTCTTTTTCTTTGTCTGATTCGAGAAGGTCCCGCCAAGTTCTTAAATAATCATCATACTTTATTTTTCGTATCAAGATTCGTATAATTGACAAAATGGACTATCCTCCCTTTTTCTAATATTTCAAATATTTCAAAAAACTCCATTAGACTTTTTTCCGGCCAGTAATTTTGAAAAAGTAACTTTATTAATTGATTCAGAACATTTATTCCTCGATAGTATCTAGCAATACTTTCAAAGTTAACAGAAAGAAGGAATTACTCAATTTCCTTTTCCTGTGTGACACACTTTTTCTATTTTTTCTATACTAATAGAACTTAATTCCTATTTATTTGAATATTTCATTTCATCAAAAATGAATTTTGAAATTCATTGAACAAGTTCTATTTGCTCTAAAAACTTGCATGTTTGTCCACTCCTTTATTTTAATATTTAAATTTTACACTTATATGTATACATAATAAAATCAATCCAATTTATATCCAATCCGCGTAGAAAACTAGAAAAAATGTTATGATAATCCTGGAAAAACTATTAACTAAGTCGGAATCTTTGAGGAATCAGATCGGAAATCATTATTATTTCAACACAAGACAAGAAAAAGAAAGGGATGTAGAATTTTTTTTTTCTTGTGTAAGTGTAAGATGAATAGAATAATATCTCCTAGAATACTTTATTCCCTCATTTAGCCTTTATTTTTCCGCTTACTTATTTTTGGTATTTAGTCAAATTTGATTCTATTAGATTAAAAAAAACTATCGATAGATTTTATGATAGTTAAATCTGTCATATAGTGACATAATCGCACTGCTCCAATTTGGATTAAAAAAAACATAACGAGGGGATAAAACGGTGTTCAATATTCTTCTTATCAAGCAATATGCATACTATAACGAGAAATGCAGTACAAGAAATTACCTTAATTTGATAGAAATAAAAAAAGAATATAAACAAAAGCAAAGTGCTTTTCAAAAACTATTTCGGTATGATAAACAAAAATTTTGTTCTTTTTAAGAACTTGATATTGATAAATCCGAAAATCTAAAAATTCATTTCGGACAATTGAACCTTCTCCAACTGTTTTTTTTTTAAGAACCAAAAAGATTTGTGCCAAAATAACGGATGCTAAGAAGACCAAAAGGCCTTGGACACATAATGGGTCTTAAAGTACTGTTTCAGCATCCCCTGACCAAATCCGCCCACATTAGGATTACTTGTTAATGGTTGATCAAGTTTGATGGATTCACCTTCTGAAATAAGAAGTTTTGGTCTTGGAGGTATAATATCAACCACTTGGCGTGCCTCTAATGCATCTGTTATGGTTATTTCGTATCCTCCCTTTTCTTTTCATATTATTTTGCTTACTCTACCTGTTGTTGTAGCATTATAAACCATATTGTTACTCTTGCTCCCGTCGGGATAAATCTAACCTCTTCTCCTGTTCCCGCCTATGCATATGGGATATTTTAAGAAGTGAACATCTTTCTTAGTAGCAGGATTCGGCGCAAGATGAGGAAATTTCACTATATTTTTGACCCGGAATAGGACCTATCACAAGAATATTTTTTTTAGTGGGGCGATAGTTATGAAAAGATAGATTACCTATTTTTTCTTTCATCTCTAGCGAAATACGATCAAGAGGAGCTAATTCAAACCCCTCAGGTAAAGTCAGGACGACCCCTACATTCAAGGCTCCCTTTTTACCATTAGCAAGAACTTATTTTAGTTGCCTATCATAAGGAATTCGAACTACTGCTTCAAATACAGTATCAGGAAGTATCACCTGTGGAACATCAATACTTATAGGTTTATTAGCTAAATGACAATTGGCACATGCAATACGGCCACTTGCTTCATGTGGATTTTCATAACCTTGCTGTGCAAAAACGGGATATGCATTTGAAATAGATGCCCCAGTTATTATATATGTCATTAGCAATACGGAAATGAAGCGAGTAATCTCTTCCTTGATCCAAGAGAGGGTCTTTTTAGTTTTCATGGTCCAATGTTGATACCGAAAAGTTCTACACTAAAATTGAGTGGGTCACTAGTGGAGTTCCCTAGCCACGACGTTGCTATTTATTGATTTTTTTTTACTAAAATGTAAAAAAAATGAATCTCTGTGGATGTATAGACAAAATGTATAAAATATAAAAAAAGTAAAATTTGAAGTGTTTAAAAAATAACCAACCTTCTAAAAAATTTATCGGTGGATCATTATTTTTTAGTTATTCATTGAATGATAAATTACTACTGGTCATACACGATTTAAATAACGGAAGATCCAATATTTAAAAATTGTATCCAAAATAACTGGAAAAGTGGAAACAAGGCCAGATATAATTTGATCATTATGAGCAAATCCAAAATCTTTGTAGACAAAGCCAATCATTAGTTCCCAACCATGAGGTGAGTGAAATCCTATACATAAGTCGGTTAATAAAAGAATAGAAAAGGCTTTTATTGTGTCGATTAAATTATATAGGAATTCTTGAACCCAAGAATTAAGAATAATAAATTCTTCATTACCTAGAATAGAATAACCACTTAGAATAACGAAACGGAGTAAATTTGTCGAGAAGTGCAAAATCATATGGATACTATCTTCATTATACATCTTGATCAATTGAATCATTTCTTTGCGGATTCTTCCGATACGAAACCTTTGTAAATGTGTTTCCGGGTATTCCTTTAGCATTTCGTCCAATAGGAAGAGTTCCTCGAATTCTATGAAGTTCACTAGAATACTCTTTTCTTGAATATCACTTTAAAAAAATTCAAATTGACTAGTATTCCACCAATTAGTAATCCAAGATTCCAGACTTTTATTAAATGAAAAAGAGATCCATCGGGGCAAAAATACTATCGATGTAAGATATAAAAGGGGAAGGAATGTTTTTTTCTTCTTCATTTTTTTGTCTATAAATTTTGACCGAACCTTATCTCATTCGTTGACTCTAGACGATCTACTATTTCTATCCAGCATAAGTTCTATTACAAGACGTTGAACTTCTATATCTAAATATTTAAATTTATTATCTATTTTTTTTATGAGTCCAATGGTTAGTTAGTCTTTTAATTTCGAAAAAAATACAGAATCATATTCTACAAAATGAAAGAATACATGACTGACAAAAAAAAAAGTATTGTTTAATATATTTCATTGTATTATTTAGTATATTATATAATATACGTCTTCTTTGCTTCATCATTATTGTGGAGAAACTTCAGTTAAGTTATACTCTAGAAACAAAAAAGCAAAAGAAATGACTCCTGGCCTCCTGGTAAGACAAATATTTATTCTTCAGTTTTCAATTCATTTCAAACTACTTCAATTGGTATGCGCAAAAAAGAAGCCAATTCCGTAGCTTTTTGCTCAACTTCTCGTGGAGTTAAATTTTCATCAGTACGAATCAAAGGAATGACCCCCTGGCCTCTGATTTCCATATAAAGGACACGCCGAGCATAAATACCCTCTTGAACTTCTATTCTGATAGACTGAATATCTTTCATAAGAAATCGGAGTAAGATGCGCTAATTTTTTCCAGGAAATCCCCAACGAAACATACACACGATTCCTTCTTTTCTATCGAATCGATCATAACCACTACCCACATTCCATAAAATTGTACGCCACAAATAAGAGCTAATAAATAGACCAACGATCCCATAAAAAGACATCACGATCCCTTGGGGGAAAAAAATGATTTCCTGAGATGGAAATAAAGATATCAAATTTCTATTAAGGTAACTGGAAATTCCAATAAAAACCCCAATGAATCTTAAAAAGATAAAAGCCCAACAGAAATTACTTTTTTTTCGAGACCTCACTATAAGTTCTATCCATATATGTTCTGATCGCCAACTCATACTAGATCCGGTTGCATTTTATTGGAAGTGAGAGACTAGCCCGCATGAATTTGACTTTACTTTTTTTGTTTCTGAAGTAACTTTCATCAACTTGCACCATTCTGATGTGCATTTTTGGGAGGAATTCATCCAATTTGTTAGTCTAAAATACTAAAATGAAGCCCTCTCGTACAATCCCCTATCTACGCGCATACGAATATTTTTACTTTGTGTTTATTTCAGGCATCTACTCCAATCTTGATTGATTTTCAAATGGCTCATTTATTAATATATCATATTCACGTCTGCATAAAAAATATCATATTCATACCTGCATAAAAAAACCCTTCTTTTATCGTTGTCATTTTTTTTTAATGTTATACCATAATTATACTAAATATATATCTAAAACGAATATCTCTGTTGTGATTCAAGTATAGGTCTTGAAAAAATAAGTCAAACTTTCTTTCATCGAATCTAAAAAATCTTGTTTTGTAAAACATGAAGAGATAAGAAAGCCTACTAAAGGCACAAAAATAGAGGGTAAATTGTTGAGAATTGTCATAGGCTGGGCACCCCATTGAATATTTGTATATGTTATTTATTGTTATATTAATCTTTTTACTTACTATATTCTATATTATTATTGTTAAAAAGAGAAAGATATGTTCTAATTATTAGAATTCGTATTCTAATTCGTATATAGTATATCTAATATAGTATAATTTTAGTATATCGAAATGAATCTAAGTTTAAGTATTAAATAAGTATATAGAATGAAACTGCAAGGAATCTAGAACCAATTAAATGAGCTTATTCAGTTTTCTACATGAAATATATAGATATAAATGATAATCCACTTCCACTTCTTTTTTTCTTTGTTATTCTTTAATATCTTTTTCTTGTTTTATAACTTTAATTTTAATAAAGTAATGTAATAATACAGAGTTTCTTCCACTTATAAATGCAAATAAATTGTAAATTCTCGAAAATTTCGTTATAATCCGAAGGTAAGAACATAAGATGAAATTTTTTATTTTTTATTTTAATTACCCAATTGAATTCACGGAAAAAATAATTTCGTTCTTTTAGCTTGTTGCTAGTTGATAAAGGTTTCATTTCCTACTTAATAATCAAGAATATCAGTAATTATCTCGTGATTCTTTCTACAATTCTACAAATTCTTCTTATGTCACAAAAAAATATTCGTTGGATTTTTCCAATTTTTTTTGATAAATCGATAAACAAATACTTGTTCACTAGAACCTAAAAAATGGAATTCATTTAATTAACATAAAGCTATACTTGAGTTATGATTCAAAGGAAAGAACGCGTGAAGCTTAAATAATTCATTCAGAATACTTTTTAATGGATTACGTGGTACGATTAGATCGAATAAACCCTTATGAAATAAAAATTCAACCGCTTGTGAACCCTTAGGTACTGTCTTATTTAATGTTTGTTCAATTACTCTTTTACCTGCAAATGCAATATAGGCGTTCGAATCAACAATAATGATATCCCCCAACATAGCAAAAATAGCCGTCACCCCGCCAGTTCGTAGGAGATGTAAGAATTGATATATAAAATAACTTCTTATTTGATTGATAATCATATAAAGCAAAAGATATTTTAGCCATTTGCATCAAGCTCAAACTTCCTTCTTGCATTCGTGCTCCTTCGGAAGCACACACTAGAATAAGAGGTAAAAGTTTATTAGCAGCATACTTGATCAAACGAGTGATTTTCTTGCCTACTATCCCCCCCCCCCCCCCAATAAATTGAAAGTCCATAACCCCAATTGCTACGGGAATGCCGTTGAGTTAGCCCATATCTATTTGAATAACCTCAGTTAATCTTGTATTTTTTTTTATAAGAATCAATACGATCTTTATAGGGTTCTTCCTCCAAATGAAATTCAATGGGATCTAGAGATAGCATGTCTGCATCCATAGGATTCAACGTGCCTGGATCAATCAGAAGTTCAATTCTATCTGAACTACTCATTTTCAAATGATATCCACATTGTTCGCAAATATCCATTTGTGATTTTAAAAATTTCTTACTCCCTCCGTTTTCGATTAATTGATACTTTCCTACGGATTCTTTGTTCTCAATTAATTGTCATTTTGAGTTTTCCAACACACTTTTTTGCAACATTACGAAAAGGCCCTCTCATTTTAACTTTATTTACAAATTGATAACTATAATGTAACGTCAGGGGCATTTTCGTCCTTGCACCCAGCGTTAAGGCCGGAGAACGGTAACTCCCACTAGGCGACCGCCTCTATTGCTACCGCCTCTCACCCACATAGTGATAAACCCTGGGATGGTCGACATCAGCAGGGGGTCTCACGCTTTATCTAGCCACATGCACGGCGTTATCCCATCCCAGGCAGGCCATGCCGTCATTTAAGGTATTTAGGCGTTATCTTCCCTAGATAAATACCCCAGCATGCAAGATTTGAGGTAAGCCTAAGATGGCGGGCCAAAACTCTGCTATTCTCACTACTCTCACTGACTTAGGCATCGGAGTGTCTACGCCGGAGACCCCCTCCGGCGCTTTGCAGGTACATCGGACGACGGTGAACAAAAACCCTAAGAAGCCATCTTCCCCTTTTACCCTCCAACAGGAGTCCGGATCTTATCAAATTGGTGCTTTCATTGAGAGCTTTGGTTCTATTAAGTGAGCATCCTTAATAGCAAAGCTCTGTTTTTCTGGGAAGATCGAAGGATCATGGCTTCTGATTCAGATCTTATACCACCTCAGTCTTTTGGCCTTTCTTTTGCTACCCGCAGAGAACTTTTTCCTCTTGCTACTACTACTGTTTCTACCACGATGCAGGAAACTCCTCAGGGAACGTCAGATCTCTCTTTCGGACAAACAACGAGAACACCTTTTTTCCATATGCATATCCCTTTTTCTCAGATGACAGGATCTAGCCATTCCACTCCCCTTTCAAGAGTGTTAAGATTAGAACTTCTGAGAAAGCGGGGTAGAGATTATAGTCGTCCGGAGTCACTGTAGAGGCGGTTCGTCGTACCTGCAAAGCGCAGGAGGGGGGGCCCCGGCGTAGACACTCCGATGTTTAAGTTAGTATGGCTGTGTAATTTGGTAGAGATTCAGGTAGCAATTCTGGCCTTACCTTTGATCTAAAAAGGGGTGGTATTTATAGGCAAAAAGAGAGGGTGTTACCCATGGGGGCGTTAACGAGGAAAGATAAACGCCCAAGATGACGTCAGCTGGATAAGATATCGCCAATGAGACGTTGCCAAGGCTGTCTGGGATGGGAGGATGCCGTGTGCGGAAACGGATGCCGTGTGGGTCCCCCCCCCCCCCCCCCCCCCCGCGCTGATGTCGACCATCCCAGGATTCCTCAATCAGCATGGGGCGGTAGCTGGGTGGCTGTCCCAGTCAAGGTCTACAGTGTTCCGACCTTGACTTGGGGTGAAAAGACGAATGTACCCTCGGTGTTTTATCAATCGTTATCATAAGCCCAACTGAAAACGAGCCTGAGTGTTTACCAAGGGCTTCATTCTCGGCATCTAGAGGAGTGTTATTTCCTTCACTTCGCGACAGGTTCGTGAGGATCTTCGAGTTTCTCTGATTCTTTTGACATTCAAACCATGTATTTTCATTCCTGTTATCTGTCAAAACTCGACATCTTTGTGCCAGATACACGATAGCGAAGCAGGTAACGTGAACTGAACGCTTGCGAGAACTATTGGCCACAGAGAGGATGTCGACCAAGTTGACAGTGAGGAGGTTGTAGCGACAATGCTGGTCATAAACCAGAACTGATAATGCCAGCGATATACCCAAATTGATAACACTGGTATTTCCCATGACATGTTTCATATGATTGATATCGACAAGGCAGGACGTTACGACGTTACCTCCTCGTAGCTCAGAATATCGTTCGGAAGGTGATATTTTATCGTTCTTCCTGCACATTCTCAAATGTGGCTTTGTCACGTTAGTAAAAATATTATGCAATGACAAACATTAGTTACCCTTAAAGGCTTTCACTCGCACATATCGGGGTGTCGTTGATGTTGCTTTTCTATCCAAGCTCGTTGAATCCAGCCTTACTGTAAGCCGTCCGCAATATTGACTCGATTTTATGCCATAAGCTACCTACAATTTGTGCGGTTTTACGCCATAGCTACCCGCAATATTGACGCGGTTTTACACTGCTCGGAGCTACCGGCAGTATTGTCGTGGTTTTACACTGTAGGCCACCTACAAATTATGCGGTCTTACGCCGTAGCCACCCGCAATATTGACACGGTTTACGTTCTTCTGGGTTTTGGTCTGTACTCCACTTGAGTATCTCGGGTGTTCACCAAGGGTTCCGCTTTAGCCTATCTCCCTGGTTGCTTTGGGATAACGGGACGACCCAATTTTCGAGGAACACGCCTTGGTGAGCAGCTACTACTTCGGATCTATAAATGCGATCCTTTTTTTGGTGCAAATTCTTCACATTCTCTCTGCATCTCATTTATCATTTCTTCATGGACGATCTCACTAGAAACTTTCTGACTTCTAAAGCCATAACCCTAAAAAATCTCACTGAGGGTGATGTCAGCTTCTTAGAGAACATGCTGACAAAGACTGGTAAAGACGTGCTGGAGCTTCGGGGAATGATGACCCCTATTCAGTCCAGGATTGGGGCTGCTTCCATAGAGGACTTCAACCCCATAGGGAACGTCTCCAAGTTGACCGCTGCAACCTGCCGCATCGAGGTAGCCATCGCCATGCTGCAGCAGAGGAAAGATCTGCTGAACTGCTGCCTGAAGAGCATGAGAGGTACCTCTTCTGAGCTGACCTCTGTGGTGGAGGCCTTGAGGGATATCCCCACTCTACTGGTGGATGATGACAACGATGCAGGGTCTCGGGCTTGAGTGTTTACCGCTGTACCTCCTTTTTTGTTTTTCCTTTGTATGTATCGTGTATGCGAATGTATATTTAGGCCGTTAGGCCGTATATAAATGAAGACTTCTTTCAGTTATCGGGCTTGCGATTTCTTTCCCTTTCTAGTGCGTTAGCCCCTGCTTCAGTTGAGGGCTGTGTCAGCCCAACTGAAAATGAGTCTGCCATTGGTCGGACTTCTGTAGTATTTATTCTTCTTTGTCTGCCAGGTGGCGTCAGTTGTTCTAGCGAACCGTTTTGCATTAATCTCGCGCCGCCTCTTCAGTATTAACTGATTGGGTAGTTTTCGGTGTTTCTTGATTATCTAGAAATCCCAACAGGTGTGATCGAAGGACTTGATTTTGCTGTTATGGTTGATCTTCTCGAGATACATTGAATCATCCTCCAATCACGTGCGGAAAATTATGAAGAGCCTCACCACTTTGACTATTTATAGGGAGTTCTTCTTCTTTTTCCTGTTCATCTTCTTCTTTGTTCTCTTTTGTTATTACTAATTTTCATTTCTCATGGCTGATTCATATGATCAGGTCTTTGATGAGCGAGAATCTCGTTCGACCCCCCCCCCCCCCCCCCGACTACACCAAATTCTGACAATCCTCCTTCGCCGTAGTGCCTGAAGAGGCGATTGCCTCGCCGCAAAGGTCGGAAAAGGTCAAAGAAGAGAGTAAATTCAAAGACCACTGACTGGTTTTCTTCCTTTTCTGCCCCTCCTACTTGTAAGGGCAAGGAATTGTTTCCTCCTGCTGACTGGTTCGAAGAGGAGATTCCTCCAGGCGATACCGTCGTAAAGGCGACCTCTTCCGCCGTGAAAGGGGAATCCAACCCGTTAGTGCCGGGTCTGGAGCGAAAGGTTGACAAATCTCTTCCTTTCGCTGATGAGGAGCTTCCTTCCTCCGATGGAGGATACTGCTACTGGTCCTCTTATTGGCCTGACGATGATTGATTTCATCCCTGGCAATCCTTTGTAGATGTCGTATGGCTATAATTAAACTAAATAAAATAATGCTTTTGTTTTTTTATTTTTTTATTTTTTTTTAGTCTTTATGCTCAGGCGTTAGCTCCTCATTTGATGGACAACTATCGTCGAAAGACTAACTGTCGCTTCAATGCAACTGTTTTCAACTGATTGTCAGTAACTGTCCCCCTCAGAAGATATAAATGCTTAGACATAAATATCCTTCTGAGGTTTTTCCCACGTGTCACTTTCGCTTTGGGGCGTGTCCCATTTTTACAGGCCGTTAAATTTTCGAACTTAGCCTTTAAAAGGGAGCAACTGCTTTCTTTTAATACTCTTTGCTTGCGCTTTGGAATTTTTCTCCTTCTTTTGTCTCTGAGTTTCATTTTTGTTTCAAAGGAAGTTTCAATCATCGTTCGTTGGCGCCGACGGTTTTGCTCACCGCCTTCTGTTCAAGGTACTTTACTTCTTCTTCCTCAGATTTTCTTCTTGCTGATTCATTATGAGCACGTCTAGGATACCCAAGGATACTCAGTGGTCTACGACCACAAATAGGTCTTCTAACGGTCTCCAGCGGCCCATAGATTTAGAAATCGAGAGAACACCCAGTGTTTTCGTTTATGAAACGGTATTGAAGGTTGAGTTGGAGGAAAACGGTATCTTTTTCCCTCCTGGTTACTCCGTCAAGATTCCTGAAGCTGGTCAATGGCTTCACGACCCTCTATCGGGGAGCGATAAGATGGTGTATTTTAATATGTTCTTTTACGGTTTTCGCTTTCCCATTCACGAAGCGGTGAAAGGATTACTCCGTCATTACGACATTAACCCGGCTCAGATTATGCCTTCCTCCTAGTGCGGGATTCATGCCTTCATTCGTGCTTGTGAGTTGCGGGGTATCTTTATCCCGCCTGTCAATTTATTTTGCAAGTTTTTTAGCTTCAAGTGTCGCGACTGTGTGGTAGATATCACCCCGAGGTGGAATGATGCGTTAGTGCAGTCATTTTGGCAGAAGTTCCAGGGTTTCGAAGAGACTGTGGCTGATTGGAAGAGCAGTTTCTTCATCGTGAAACTGCCTTTCCGCCCATGGCCTAGGGGCTTCAATCGGTGTCTTATTGATTCTATTTGGGTAAACCAGACAGTACTGTCCAAGGAAGAGCTTCGCCAAGCGAACATGCTGCTAGAGCTAAGTTCATCCTTCCGCATCCGAGAGTTTGCCTTGTACAGGCTTATAGAGGAGTGTACTATAAGTAAGTTTCTTTCCTCCCGTTATCACTTTGACTTATTCAATGTTCTGATATGCCTCGTTGACAGGTGACGCTGGAAATCAACCGTCGGGCGATAAGGACATTCCTTTGAACGTGAAGGCACTTCAATCGCTGCCGCCTTCTCCTCCACTTGAGAATTCCAGTCACCCTGCCGCTCCACCAAAGAGAAAAAAAATCAAGACAGTTTCCAGGCACGACATTTCCAACCGAACCTCTCGCTTCCTTGAGAGGTGGCTGCCCATTCGGAACAGGGGAGTGACTCCGAACCGTCCTAAGATTGAAGTAACTGACAGCGGTAGTGAGGACATGGATATCGACTCTGGGCTTCTTCATGCTTCCGCGGCTCAGCGGAAGAAGCTTAGAATAGGAAATAGCAATCCAGTCGCTGAGGCTACTTTAAAGAAGGTTAACGGGACTCCTGCCGCTAGAGCTGACACCCTTGGTGGTGCGAGTACTTCCAAAATGGCGACAGTGGTTGAGGCGTCAACCATCGTTCCTCCTGACACTTCCGAGGTTTCGCCAGTGGTCAACTCGCCTCCTTCAACTGCTGCTCCTGACTCTCCTATTTCCTCTCTCATTCCTGATGTCGCTGCACCAAACCTTGAGCCTACTGCTACTCCTGACCCTCTGCCGAATGGCCTTCTGCCATTATTCTGCACTTCTATTTCAGGAGTTGGTGATTTCGCTAAAAATTGCTCTCCTCCCTTTATCGCCAATCTTTCCTCTCAGGGTCCTCAAGGAGTTACTTCCTACCGCTTGGATCTGTCCACCTTTGGTACCAGTGGACTTCGCGCACTAGGGATATCAGATCCGCTATCGGTAGGCTCGATAGTGAGTGCAATACTTGGTTCTCCTAAAGATAGGGAGGAGATGTCGAAGCTTCCTCTGGAGGTTCATCGTGAACGCGCTCTGAATGACGTGCTGGCTAGCTTCCGCATGCTGAATTACTTCCTCAATATCCATAGCGATAAGATTCGAGGTTCCCCTATCAAGGTGGCGGAGTTGACGTAACTCCAGAGTGATACCCAGGCAGAGCTGAATGACTGTCGTGCTGAGTTGGCCAGAGAGAAGTCAATAGGGAAGGCAAAGATAGAGCTTTTGGAGGCAGAATTGGTGGCTGCTGACAGAAGAAACTCTCTCCTTCGTGAAGAGATATCGGTCTGTAACGCGGAGTTGGCGAAGGTACCCACTGAGATATCGCGGTGCAAAGACAAGGTGATACGAGCCTTTGCTGCCGGATTCCCAGACTATTACCTTAGTGGGGCTTTCGATCCTGCCAAGATAGCTAATTACGCCTTTGAGAAATTAAAGGATGTAGATGTCGGGGGCGATAAAGGAGCTCTTCCGTGATTGGCGTAAGGCAACGCCTGAGAGTGTTTTATTTTTCTTCAAACATTGGCTTCGTTTGGCTTGTAATAATTGATAACGCTTGCGTAATAATGATTGTCATTCCGCTCCGAATAATGATTAATTTACTTCTTGGCGTTAAGACAATCCCCCTAACAACAAAGGGCGGCGATAATGTGATCCCCCTAACAACAAAGGGTGGCGTTAATGTGGTCCCCCTAACAACTAAGGGCGGCGTTAAAGTGATCCCCCCTAACAACAAAAGGCGGCGTTAAGACAATCCTCCCTAGTAACACCAAAGGGATGGCGATAATCTATCCTACCTAACAACGTTAGAGGGACAACATTAAAGAAGCGTCAGCTATACGATACGCAGAAATCAATTCCTAGTTCTTGCTAAAGAGAAATGCAAAGAAAGGTATTGCGAAGAATTCTACCTCAGCAAACACTATATGATTTGGTGAAAAGTATCTGTTTCCAATCAAGCGTTGATGTTCAAAAGAGAGAGGCCCTTCTCGGGGATATATACGAAAGGGCATCAAATTATTGTATCTTCCCCAAGAAAGATGATATCAGGGCGCATTATTATATGGTTCGTGAAAGAGGTCCATCTATCACAATGCGTATTCACTATGGTGAATTTATGATTAGCATAGAGGCTTGCCTGTTGGAATACCCTCTCTTCTTAGCGACATGTCATCGAAAGAATATTATCCTATCATATCTACGTATCTTCAAAGGCAGAAATATTTAACACCTCCGAATGAGGCGTATTATCTCGAGACTATGTCACCAAAACCAAAACGATTAACTTCTTCGAATAAGATATGGTGATTTTAATATTCCGATCTTAATAATATTAATTATATCAAGCCGAAGCACGGCAGAATAAGATTAACAAACGAAATTCTGAGAAAAAGGAGCAGCAACTGTCCAAGGCAATCTTGGCATTGTCAATATTACAAAACATCCACAAGGGACGGGCAAAAGATGCGCTAACAACAAAAAACAAGAGTTGAAACATAACGCCTATAAAGGAGCTGCCGTATCATTTCTCTCTTGCTCACGGACCCTATCCTGATGGAAACCCTCGTCGGTTACACTCTGGGCCTTCTCCAAGTAATACTGAGAAATGTCGTTAACTTGGAGGGCTTGTCCCGTGAAATTTCAAGAAAGCATTCGTTATGGGCCCCGCTCCCTCCCGTATATACCAACGGCACTTCTCTGCAGAAAGATTGAGCTCTACGGACAACTCCGCATTTCTACGCCTCTCCGCCTCTAGCTCGGCGTTAAGGGTAATGTTTCTAGCCCCCTCTTAAGAAAGACGCGTAGTTAGAGCGACCCCTTTTTGTTTCTCATTATCCAACACGAGTCGGGCATCCTCTGCTTCCTTCTTGGCAGTTGTCACAACGTCTAATAGCCCTTGACGCTCATTCGTCAGTTTGTCTATTTCTCCTTGCTTCTCCGCTGCTACCTTCGCGTTATCCTCATCCCAATAATGAAGATTGCAAAACGAAGAAAAGAGGCGAGAACGGAGGAAGCTTATACGCTCCTGACAATTCTTGGCCAAAAATACATCTCTTTCTCCTCGATGTGACATTACGCGAGCCGCCAAAAGAGATGAAGAGGTGAGAGTGTTGTTATCACCCTCCGCCCCTGAAATCTGGAAGGCCCCCTCCTGAAGGCCACCCAAATTAACTTGGTGGGTGACAGGCCCAGAGGAAGCAAACGTACTCAAACTGACCATCACATCAGACGTGGCGTTATCCCTCTCCTCAGGAGGAGGAGACACAGGAACAAGAAACAAAGTTGCCGGAGAAGGAGGGTGATTCGAAGAACCTCCCATTTCAGGAACAAAAGACCCAGGATCAGCGAACACTTCAAAATAAGGACCCATCAGGTCTGAATGAAAGCCCATAGGGATGGAGGAAGAGTGAAGAGGAGAAGACTCAGCAAAAGGGTGAAAACCATCATCAACGTTAGCACCCCGAGATGATTCGGGAATCGGACCCCCTCCCACAGAAGCCCTGGGGGAAGAATTAGCACCAGACGACATCTGACCGCCCGGACTAATCTGAAGGTCATGACGGACCTTCTTTCTATGATTCTCGAAAAAATTGACGAAGTTCATATTCTCGTTAGGAAGGGAGCGAGCGAAAGAGGTACTGGTTTCCTAAAGGAACGAAACCACATTGAAAAGATAGCGAGGGAATAGAGAAAAATGATAGGGACAATAAGTGAAAGTACCTGAGTAGATGTGGAAACTAGAGAAATTCCTGTGAGAACTGCGTCAGCAACTGTCACTTCTAAGGGAGTAGCACCCTGAGAAAGAGCAGAGCGTACGCTGTCTATGTTTCTAGTTCTCTTTTTCCTCACTACACGCACCTGTGAGGAAGAAGCTTGGGTAGCGTCAAGAGTAACGACAACCTCCCGAGAAGATGGTGGGACCTAAGAAACAGTAGTAGCCCCTCCCTCAGAAGAAGGCACAACAACGGTAGCCGCGGCAGCAACAACGACTTTTTCTCTTTGCTTCTGGGCCCGCCTTTTTTCTTCTTCTTATGTATTCTGGTTCCCAACCGGGCGGAGGCACTGCATATTCACGAAACAACGTTAGTGTTAGTACTTCTCTGAAAAATAAAGAAAGTGGGTTAAATACTCACCAACTTTACATGCGGGAACATCCACCCCGTTGGCCACATTACGGGTATCGACACTAAACTCCATTTGGAGTAGTTTCTGTAGCCAGCCGTCCTCTGGAGAAGAAAGTGGCTTTCTGCTACCCCAGGCACCATCTTTAATTTTATGATTAAAACCCGTTCTCCACTAGGGACCGGGTAGGTCAACAATAAAAAAATCCTTCTTTCCAACCGGCAATGGAAGACTCGAGGTGCATGAGTTTCCAAGTGAACGGTTTTAATGACTCATCATCATAGTGAGGTGTTATCGCTATTACCCCTTTACGGGAATACATTTGAAAGAGATTTTGAAGCAACAAAAGAGAAGGAGACTCGATTCCTTTAAATCTACATAATGCTATAAAGGCATAAACAACGCAGAGTGCGTTGGGACTAAGTTAAGCAGGGTTCAAGTCAAATGTGGTTAAAAATTGTTCTACTAATGGGTCGAGAGGAAGCCGAAACCCATAATTGAATATTTTGGCATATAATATTCTACTGTTATTGGGTAATTTGCTGTTAAGGCGAAAGGATTCAGAAGCAACCCGAATCGAGCAACCAATAGGAAATCATGCATTGAATTCATCTAACCCCTGCTGGAGCATGGGCAAAGAATAAAGAGAAGTTGGGGTGTTTTCAATCTTTTCTTCCCCAAGGGATTTTTTAGAGCGACGAGTTTTTGCCATGATTAAACACAGACAAGAAATTAGAAGGAGAAAAAGAAATAAGTGTACCTTTGTCATGAAATACCAGGAATTCCAGATGAAGGAGAGAGCAATGTAAGTTCTTTTCGAAAATGGTATTGTGTAGGAAAGGAGATAAAAAAGAAAAGAGGAGGCGCGACGAATGTTATATATAACCCTAAAAGGGTTAAGAGAAGCGACCAGTGGGCAATCGACACATGGCGAGGTGGCGTGTTAGAAAGACACGACGCGTGCTAGAGACATAACCCTTGAAAAAGGGGAAGACGTTTCGGTTCTTGTTACTCCCTAGGGGGCGCTTGCTTCAAACGCTTCCCAAAAGGAAAGACACGTGTCCTTTCTCATCATGACTTCTTCAAATCACATTAATGAGGGGATTTTTAACATTTAATGCTCTGAAAAGTAGCGCCAGCTTTTAGCACATGATCTCTGAGAAAGCCCGAGATAACGCCAACGATAACCCTACAAGAGCGAGCAGGCGTTAGTAGACATGATCAGCATTAACAACAAAATAAACCAAGACTCAAGATCTACGAGAAGAAAATAACTGTTTCGCAGCATGCGCGTTATTACAAATAAATAGCATTAAATGGTTTTATGTTACAACCTTTGGAAAAATAAAGGAAAAACAAGCGAGGATTAAATCAAGCGTCATTGCTATCACCAGCGTCTTCCTCCTCTGAAGAAATCTGACCTTCTTTGCTTCCATCAACTTTATTCATCATTGCGGAGGTATAATCAGCAATCTTAGCTGGGTCGAAAGAACTACTCCTATGGTAATCTGCAAAACCAGAGTTAAATACCTGCATGGCCTTCTTCTTCCACCACTTTATCTTTAACGGAAGCCTGGCAAGCTCCTCGCCTCGAGCTAATATTTCTTCATGAAGGAGAGAATTATTCTTCCTTTCTGTCACTAACCCTGCCTCCAAAACCTCGACTTTTACTCTCCCTTTGGATTTCTCTCTACTCAACTCCTTTTGTGTTTCATTTTGGAGTTGTGTTAGCAATTTCACTTGGCCTAACGCTCGGTCGAGCTGCGCTTTCTGAGCACACATCGCGTTGGAAAAATCCTGCAATTGGCCCTCATAAGCTTCGATAGCATAGTCCAGGTAGCGGAAGGCATCTAAAGAATCACTCATAACGCGCACATACCGAGCCTTTTGAGAAAGTTGTAGAAACTCTTCTCTTTCTTTAGGAAGGCTCATCATCTTGCCTATCAAAGATGGCATTAATTCATCTCCTGAGAAAGGGTTTGACACCCCTGCGGCGCGAAGACCATCGAATCCAAACCCTGCCAAATTTAGACGATAGGACGGGACTCCCTTAGGGCCTTGAGAAGAAAGGTTGACCATTAAGGCCGAAGAAGAATCTTTATTGCCTGCTCTAGTAAAAGAAGTAAAAAACAACCGTTGAGGGGACTCGGGCGACGACTCAGAAAGCAGACTCAAATGGGAAGTCATCGTCGCCACATTTGGGATACAACAAGAAATAGGAGAGTCAGGGGCGTTAACTGGCGGAGGTGAATCTGCCACCGGCGGAACTTCAGTGGCAGTTAGAGGAACAACAGTCAATGCCTCCGCAACCTTGGTCATTTGAGAAGTACTTGCCACATTAGAAATGTCAACCCTCACGGTAGGGACCTCGCCAGTATTTCCAGAAGAAATCCCGGTAGCCTGCCCATCTTTCTCTACTCTGAGTTTCTTTCAATAAGCTGAGGAAGCATGACGAAGACCTGTTTTAGTATCCATATCCTCTTTATCGCTGTCAATTATCCTAGTTATGGGTAGGCCCAAATTTATTCCTCTACCCCGAACTGGTAACCAATTTTCGAGAAAACGAGAGGGTTGAGCAGAAATACCCCGCCCTCTTCCGGCGACTGTCTTAGTCCTCCTCTTTAACGGGACGTTCTGACGACCGGAGCCCCCAGATGGTGGAGAAGCTCGTAGCGTTTGGAGTGGTATCATGTTTAGGGGAGCGTTATTCCCACCGGACGATTGACCCTCAGTGTTTCCTGCCAAGGAACTATGTTAGAACGACAAGCAAATCAAAGCGATAACACGAAAAGAGGAAAACTCACCTATAACGCACTCTTCCAAGCATCTGTACAAAGCAAACTCCCGAATACGGAAGGACGTATCTATCTCTAGCAGAGCGTTAGCCTGAGCTAACTCGTTTCTAGTCAACACTACTGGTTCTACCCAGACGGCACTAGTAATCTCCCGATTAAAACCTCTGCGCCACAAACACGAAGGCAGCTCGATAATGAAGAAACCGCTCTTGCAATCAGCCACAGTCTCCTCAAAGCCCTGAAACTTCTGCCAAAATGACTGCACGAATACGTCATCCCACCTCGGAGTAATATCGACCAAACAGTGACGACATTTTAGACTAAAAAATTTACAGAATAAACCGATGGACGGAGTAAAGATGCCCTTCATCTCATAAGCACGAAGAAAGGCATAAATTCCACACCAGGAGGAAGGAGTTATCTGAGCCGGATTAATATCATATTGGCGCAACAATTTCTCTACAGAAGTATGAACTGGGAAATGAAAGCCATAAAGAAACATCTTAAAGTAAACCATTCTATAGTTTCTCCATAAGGGATCGTGAAGCCGCAGACCATCCTCAGGAACAGTAACAGAATAATCAGGGGGAAAAGAGATACCATGACTCTCTAATTCAGCCTTCAGAACCGTTACACAAGAAAAAATACTGGGTGTTTTATCGATTTCTGGATCTAAAGGTCTCTGTAGACCCCTAGGAGATCTTATCATACGCATAATGAACCAGCAAAAAGAAAATCTGAAGAAGATGAAGTGAAATACCTCGAAAGAAAAGAGTGTCAGGCGAACTAGCGGTGGACGGCAGACGAGCAAGAAGTTTCTTCGTGATAAAGCAGAAGGAAAAGGGAAAAGGAAATTTGAAATGAGGGCAAAAAGAGTAAGAAAGAGAAAATAGTCTCCTCTTAAAGGACTAAACGCCACCACATTAATTGAGCAGCCAATCATATGAAGACGCGTATAGAAAGGAAGCGACAACGTGGAATCATATTAAAGGAGAATTTAAGACCAAGCAGTTACTCGTCACATCTTTTCGAGGGGTGTTTACTTTTGACCGAGTTAGACGGTTATAGAACAGTTACTTCAAAAGGACTAACGCGTCCGCATTAGGTATTAAATAAATTGGGAAGAAAACGCAAAAACGGTAACGAAAGATAGTTGCATATAGTTCATAAAGCCATACGACATCTACAAGGTGCATAACGCGTAAAGTCAGTCCTCATCGAGCCAATAAGAAGGCCAATAGAAATCATCCCCATCCGAAGACGGTAGCCCGTCATCGACAAAAGGGAAAGGCTCGTCAACCCTTCTCTCTTGACCTAACTTTGACGGAGGATCCTCCAAAGGACTTTTCCCCTTTGTAACAATCGTACTTGAATTTCAGAACCGATATCACTAGTAGAATATCTTTCCAAGAAACGACTGATGTGAGGAAATAGTTCATCACCCTTTTGCACAGAAGGGACGTAGAAGTCAGAAGACACGATGACAGCCTCGGAGGTCTTCTTCTTCGACCTCTTACGATTCTTACGACGAGGGAACCGCCTTTTCAGGCACGGGGGAGAAGGATCGTCAAAATCTGGAGAAGTTGGAGGAGTTGGTGGGGAGTCACGTTCGACAGCATCCATGGAATATGAGTCAGCCATGAAAAGGCAAGTAATTTCAACAATGAAATAAAATGAGGTTGAACAGAAAGAAGAAAGGAGAACCCCTTTAAATAGTCATGGCGAAGGGACTTCCCTGCTTTTTTCGCACTAGGATAATTAATGCATTTCGAGAAGAATTATCATAATTACAGAACTCGATCTTGCGTGATCGCACCTGCTGAAAATCTGCGCCAATCAGGAGGCGCCGAAAAATTGCCCAATCATTCACCATTAGGTGTGCAGCATAAAGTCAGATACAAGAAACGGTTGAGTAAAACATTTATTGTCCATGTGGCGGTTAAGAAACGTAAGTATTGCAAGAATACGTCCCGCGGAGGATTCATTTTCGGTTGGGCTTGCAACCGCCCCAACTGGCCTGACGATTCATATGACACCATAAATAGAAGACAGTAAAGGAGATACATAAAAAGGCATTTTTATTCATGGCCTAAATGGCCTAACCGTGTACAGTACAGGCATAAAGAGAAAAAACAAAATGACAACCACCGGCGGTCAAGCATGGGACCCAGCATCATCATCCTCCAGCAAAGTGGGAATCTCCCTCAGAGCCTCCGCAATGGAAGTCAGCTAAGAGTAAGAAACCCTTATACCCTTCAAGCAGCACACCAGCAGGTCCTTCCTGTGCTGCAGTATGGCAATGGTCACCTCGATACAGGAGACGGCAGCGACCAGCTTAGACACGTTCTCTATGGGACTAAAATCCTCCATAGAAGCAGCTCCTTGCCTGGACAGTAGAGGGGTCATCATCCCTTGAAGCTCCAGGATGTCCTCAGAGGTCTTGGTCAGCATGCTCTCTAGAAAACTGACGTCGCCCTCAGTAAGGTTCTTTAGAGTATGAGCTTTGGAAATCATGAAATTTTTGGTCAAAGTATCCATGATGAAGATGGCAGAAGAAATGGAGAAGAGGTGAGAAGAGTTAGTGCAATGGAAAATCCAATTTATAGGCCCAATGGAGTGACGGTTTGAAAAGACGTGCCTCTCGACAATCGGGTCACCCCGTTATCTTATAGAACGTGGAACAAACAAGGCCGAAAATGGAGCGGTAGCCCTTGGTGAACACTCAGGCTCATTTTCGGTTGGGCTTGTGATAACTATAATGTAACGTCAATGGCATTTTCGTCCTTGCACCCAGCGTTAAGGCCGGAGAACGGTAGCTCCCACTAGGCGACCGCCTCTATTGCTACCACCTCTCACCCACATAGCAATAAACCCTGGGATGGTCGACATCAGCGGGGGGTCTCACGCTTTATCTAGCCACATGCACGGCGTTATCCCATCCCAGGCAGGCCATGACGTCATTTAAGGTATTTAGGCGTTATCTTCCCTAGATAACGCTCACCCCCTAGAGATAACGCTCATATTTTGTCTATAAATACCCCAGCACGCAAGATTTGAGGTAAGCCTAAGATGGCGGGCCAAAACTCTACTATTCTCACTACTCTCACTAACTTAGGCATCGGAGTGTCTACGCCGGAGACCCCCTCCGGCGCTTTGCAGGTACATCGGACGGCGGTGAACAACAACCCTAAGAAGCCATCTTCCCCTTTTACCCTCCAACAGGAGTCCGGATCTTATCACAAACATTACCCTTCATTTCTCTCTTTTCTTTCCTTCTTTTTTCCTTTTTAGCCGCAACCCTCACTTTCCTCTCTTCTCTTTTCTTTCTTTCTTTTCTTTTCTTTTCTTTTTTCTTTTCTTTCCTCAGCAACGACTACGACGATTAAGGAGGGTGAGAGTGATGTGTGTTATTTGGCGGCAGTGGTAGGTTTGACGGTGGCGGATGCAGTTTTGGTGGTTGGGTTCGGTGGTGGATGTGATTTTGGTGGCTGTGTTCGTAGATCATGGCGGTGATGGGTGGTTGGTGGCAGTGGGTGATGGTGAGGCAGTGATGTATGGTGATGATAGTGGTTGGGTTCGGTGGTGGATGTGGTTTTAGTGGTTGGGTTCGTAGATCGTGGCAGTGATGGGTGGTTGGTGGCAGTGGGTGATGGTGAGGCGATGATGGTTTGGTGATGATGGTGGTTGGGTTCGGTGGTGGATGTGGTTTTGGTGGTTGGGTTCGTAGATTGTGACGGTGATGGGTGATTGGTGGCAGTGTGTGATGGTGAGGCGATGATGGTGGTGGGTTTGGTGATGGGTGTGTGACAGAGAGGGCGATGGGTTTAGTGCCGATGGCTTGTGGGTGTGGCCGGTTTAGACAGTGATGAAGAGAAGGAGGGTGGCTCATGCCTGTAGATTGTTTGAAAACTCAAGGGTAAAGTTGAAACAAAAAATAATAAAATATTTAAAAAAAAAGAAATCTTAAAATTCCCTACTGTTCCAAAACGTCATATATTTGGAAACAAAGGGAGTATAATTTAATCCATAACAAATTTCACATTGAACCCACAAATACCTATATTTTTGAGTTACATTAAGATCATTAGAACTTTCTCTTAGAGTTAAATCGATACTATTTGTGCCAGTTCTTAGATCAAAACTCTTATTTTCACTACAATTTCTGCTTTGATCACAAATGTGATTATAAAGGTAACTTTCATTATAATGTTCACTATTATTTAAAATATAACTATCAATTCAGATTTGAGAACGAAGATAACTATCAATGCAACTTTAATGTAATTATTCCAACTATAGTTAGTATCATACATATAATGACCGTAGCGGGAGTCAGCACTCCTAGGTCCATTATTCAAATAACTAGAATTCCAATAACTATAAAAAGAACTTTCTAATTGATTAAGAAAAAAATGATCATTGTCAATCTCAAAAACTTGATTTTCAATATCCAAATATATAGAATAACTGTCTCTATTATTATTATTCTGAACCAAAAAAGTGTCATCTGCGTTGATAGTGCGAATATCCCTACGTTGAATAAACAATCAACATTCCTAATATCACGAGAACTACAACTCAAAATATTTTTTCTGTATCATTTACAATAAGGTATTCACTTACACTGGTATTCTCAAGAGGATCAAGACTATCCATTGATTTACTTAGCCGATACCTAGATTCTATTCCCCATTGGATAATATCAAATTGAACCACCATTTTTCCATAGATCTTTCCTTCCACTAGTTACATCAAAATAAATAAATGAATAGTCATTTGATGAAAAATCATTTGAATATTTCATTTCCTCTCAGAATAAATATATAGACTCAATCACTCGAATTCTTAACTTAACTAAAACTAATAAAAATAAAGAACATAGAAATAAAGAGTGGGTATTGAAAAAAAAATTTTGTTTTGCTTTTATTTTAAAGAACCTGGAATATCATTTCACTATATCACTATATGGTTATAATGAAAACCTTATTTCAATTAAAATAATTAATTAATTCTAAATAACAATTAAATAAAAATTAATTAAAAAATTATTAATTAATAATAATTCTACTAAATTACTAAATAAAATAATTAAATAGAAATAAAATATAAATTTATCATGTTAAATTAGTATCGAGTAAATAAATCTTTTTTTTCTTCCAGGAATAGGAAGAAGAATTTTTTTTTTTGAAAATCTCGTTTATTAATAACGTTCTATTTTAACACTGAAAGAAAAGGACAATATACCAGATGGGTAGAAATGGAGATAAAGAGTTGTGATACTTAACTCGACCCATGTCTGATGTAAAAAAATACACAAATCTAGGGATCCAACACATTAGCAATAGCAAAATTTGCATTGTGTAATTTTATACTTTGTATTTCAGTATTTCAGAGTTCTAGTTAAGTATGTATATATCAAAAATATAATATATACAATTAGGATCTTTGTATTCGCTCAATCTTTTTAGTAAAAGATTGGGCCGAGTTTAATTGCAATTCAATTAAGAGAATAAACATTAATTAGCAGATTACAAAGTATCCATTGCTTGGAATTCAAATTTAATTTCCTTCCATACTTCACAAGCAGCAGCGAGTTCAGGACTCAATTTGGCAGCCTCACGGATAATTTCATTACCCTCACGAGCAAGATCGCGTCTTTCATTACGAGCTTTTACACATGCTTCTAGAGCTACGCGATTAGCGACAGCACCAGGTGCATTTCCCCAAGGGTGCCCCAAAGTTCCTCCGCTGAATTGTAGTACGAAGTCATCTCCAAAGATCTCGGTCAGAGCAGGCATATGCTAAACGTGAATACCCCTGAAGCCACCGGCAGAACACCTGGTAAAGAGACCCAATCCTGAGCGAAATAAATACCGCGGCTTCTATCTTTTTCAATATAATCATCACGCAGTAAATCAACAAAGCCCAAAGTGATGTCTCTTTCTCCTTCCAGTTTACCCACTACGGTATCGGAGTGAATATGATCTCCACCAGACATAGGTAATGCCTTAGCCAGTACACAAAAGTGTATACCATAATTTTTCTATCAATAACTGCATGCATTGCGCGATGGATGTGAAGAAGTAAACCATTATCTCGGCAATATGCCGAGAAGCTGTGCACTACACTATATATGTTGAAGTGCGGTGTCACAACTCTTTGGCCATAAGCCTCCTACCAGAACAGTGAACGTCTCATAACAAGAATCGCCTGATCATCTTGCGATCCAATCTAAAATGACTATATGTGCTGGCAAATTTGATCAGTTTACATGGAAGTTATGTCCAGCAGAAACTTTCAATCAGTTTCGTTGTAATCGTCATCAAAGATATACAAGTATGGAACTACAGGGGTGTGTTCACTACATTCTGCTGCCGGAGGCTCACTGGTTACATTAGGTGTGCTCCAACCCAAATGCTGAAGGTAAACTTCATCGTAGGCTACAATGTTCAAACCTGAAGCAAGAAAAAGTTCCAACTCATTCATGAAACGAGCTGTTCTTGCCAAAAGAAAAGGCCTTGCTGCATTACATACTACGTCCTTGAACTCTTCTTGCTTTGTTTCAGGAATTTTTGCTTGGTGGATTCGATCATTTCTAGAAAAAAGCATAACACGAACATGTCAACTCGTGTACTTGAATAACAATAAAGCGATGCTAGTAGAAAAGAGTACCTTCTAAAAAATGATTCAACTACACCAAGGATATGATGGGCAATAATGTCAACATCCTCTTCCTGCACCACAAAATTGGAAGAAAATAGTTAGCCAGTCGGACCAAACAATGATTCTAAAAGGGATTAATATTTGATGAGCAACACCACAGTTACTAGATTCCGTGATGGGGTTAACTATACACATAATGGATATTTTATTTTTGCTGTAGGGATGGCAACTGTCAGAAATTTGATATATCATAAATAGAGAAGGAGGCCAGAAGAACCAGAACTTTGATGACAGAATAAGGTAGATAATAATTTTGGAAATCGCTATAGCTTCTCGGTGCCTCTACAATATAAGTCACGTTTAAATAGTTCTAGTTCACAGAGCAAGTTCAAAAATTTACAATATGATACAGAATACAACTTCAGCATGACAAGGGTATCAAAGCATACGTTGCAAATATAAAGGGAAAGCAAACCTAGTAAACCAATTGGTTGGGCCATACCTGAATTAGAGCCTGAATTTCTCTTTTCAACCAAGTTTGGAGCCACCGATTTGGCTGAAGATACTTTCTGGACTTCCAATATCGTGCTATGTTAACTGTGTTCTTCAATATACCTAATTGAACACAAATTGACTGGAAAACATAAATAGGTAGCATTAATTTTGTCAGAAAAATAACAGATCAAGGAAACTAAGAAAAGCAAGACAGAAGAAAAATATAACAAGCACTTAAAATACCTGGTTCGGTGTAATAGCATTGCAATCTATACTTGTGTGCTTTTGTGAAAAAAGAACTGAGAACAAATAAGAGTATAGTAAATAACAAGTCTAATAAGATTAGAAGATTATAATAGATAAAGGACAAAAGAAGAGTACATATAAACTACCTGTCTTGAAAATCTTGATTTACATAATGTCGCTGATATGAACTTCCATCATAACCAAATATTATAGAGAAGTTTTCTGTCTGCATATCAGCCATACCAGAACGCATTTTAACAACATACTTTGCATAGGGATCCACAACTGAATTCAACTCAACTAAGCCTTGGTGCCTGCTAGTCGCGGACTTGGTACTGACTAAATAAATCTAAAGACTATTTTCAATTCAATTTCATGCAAATTAAACCTTGAAGAAGTACGATAAAAACGCTTATGTGAGACAAATAGGACTACAGAGGAAAAATACAAACCTTGCACAGAGGGCATTTTATAGAAGTTGGGCGAGAATGCTTGCCAGCAACTACTTTAGTCCATTGTACAATGCAAGTATAGCAAAATTTATCTGCAACACAAGAACAAATTAAAGAAAATAAATAAAAGCCACATTGTACAAATGTTTACACCATGACTCACTTCCAAACACTCTTCGAAATAAAGCCTTCAACTTTCAACCTCAAGCAAGGCACAGGAAATCACAGGTTTATTTCTCAAATACATACTTAACCCACCTTTCCTATTCATGAAAACACACAAATGCTATCAAAAAAATTTCAAAATCTCTACCCTGATCATTACAAAGCTTTCAGCTTTCTACATCAAACAAGGGATAGACCAAACCACAGTCAGATTTCTCAAATACCCAGTTGCTCCCCATTTAAGTATCCATCAAGACAAGCAATACCAGTGATAATTGTATACTAAAAGTAACCATATGAGTTAATGGATCAACAACATATACATAAAGGGCTAAGCAATAAGAAAAGAAAGTGAAGAGAAGAGACGGTACGGAAACAAGTGTCGAGATAGGATTCTTGAAGAAAGGGAGAGAGGCAGATGGGGCATGGATTTGAGTCTCTCGAGGATGAAGATTGATCCATGTTCGTGCTGTTGTTGGCTTCTTCATCGGCCATTGTTGTAACGTCTGATTTTTGCATTCTATTTTTGAGAATTGAGTTTCGTTTATCCAAAGCCAAGCCAATTCAAAGATTCGTTGCAGACACGAAATATCGGCTTACGGTCGGTTTTCGGGGTTTTCGCTCGGCAAGACGGTACTTTAATTGAACATGACACGTCGCTGATTAGAAAGACTTGTCATTCTAATTTCCTAAATAAATCACTTTTTGTAATCAATATTCCACTTAAAATTAAGGGGTTCAACTTCATTCCCACATATTTTTCATGTTTTTTCCCCCGTTAAGTCGTTAATTTTTCTGTTAAGTGTTAGAAAAATAAATAATAAAATAATATTTTTTAACTTAAAAATTTTGTTTTTATTTATGACAATGAGGATGAGGAAAATACCTACTTTCTCTTTGTTCTTTTTTTGTTTTTGGAAAAAAAATTCTTCATTTTCTTTATTTTTTCGTTTCTAGATGAAAAAGTTCATAGAAAACCATTCAAAATTTGAAGTCAAAACTAAAATGAAAAAAACTAGAAAATGTCCATGACCTAAATTGAATGGTTTCGTATCTAGCGCACCTAATGAAGAAAATATGACTACCTCTACGATGAAATTGAAGTTCCCCTAAAATTAACTAAATAAAATTAGAAAGTAAATTCCTATAAAAATCTATTTTTCAATCCAAATCTAGACTGAAAACCCGACTAATTTTTAATTTTACCAATCAGATCAGTCAATGTCGTCCGATTTTTAAAACCTTACTAAACATACAATGGACACCGCGATTAAAGTTGAAACAACCTCTTCTCTTTTAGGGGAACAATATTTTTATTTTTTAAAATCACCTTTATTTTTGTTGATTATCCATTAAGTTTTATATTTTTTCTCAAAATTAAGATTTCATATTCTTGCAAATACTGTCAAGTGAGTCATTTTTTACAATTTTACTCCTATTACAGACATGGTATTCATGTGTGAAAAAAATAATAATTTGGGTGCCACATGAAAGTAACATACCGGAAAAGATTATAAAAGTAACCATTTCCTTTTTTATGTAATTTTTAAAATATTATTTCTACTTGTAAAATTAATTTTACAATTATTAATTTGTAAATTTTTAATGTTGATTTTTTAACTTATTTTTATTATTAATACTATTTTTTTTTTGCTAACTTCTTCTGTTTTACAAGATGTTGATTTTCCACTGAAAAAAAGAATACAAACTTGAAGTCCGATGCAAAAATAACTCACACAAACTTAGGCCCAATACAAACTTAAATATTTCTCTCAACTAATTTGTTGGAGCTTCTACGCCCGGGGCAAGTACATTCATCAACGATACTCAAGCTTTTAGGTAGGTTGTCTTTTGATATATCTGAACAACCAGCACTGGCCATCAGGTGTTGGTGGGTGTCAAAGCAGACGACTTTAGCAAACCCTTTTCAGCCACATAGCCAACCTCGCAAGGTAAACTTCAAACCCATCATATTTTGATGATTTTTCTTTTCACATTTTGACGCTTGATCCTGATATTTGTGGATATATGTGCTTCAAACGTGCCTAGAATATCAATAGGAAAAAGTTATGTAGTTTCTTAGCTTAAGGTTTTGGGTCTTGTAGTCTCTTGTGTTAGATCATTAGTTAGCATGATACTGTTACAAAAAGAATCCCTTGTTGGGTGTCATTTGTAGTGGAGATACTGCTGATTCGATTGACCATTTGCAGGGATTTAGTTACAATTTTGGAGCATGGAATTTCCAACATTTTATGGGGAAGATGTGAATGGATGGATTTACAAGTGCCATAAGCTCTTCAAAGTTTGTGATATTCCAGATTCAAAGAAAGTGGCTTACGCCATTTGTCATTTTGAAGGGTATGCTTTCCAGTTTTCCTTCCACCATTTTAAGGTTGACAAAGAGCACAATTGGGATGTGTTTGTTGAGTCTATTGTTTCAAGGTTTAGTGTGCTGCTTTGTAACGATCCTATGGTAGAGCTCAAGAACCTGAGGTAGGAGGGTAGTGTTGAAGATTATACAAAAAAGTTTGTTGAGTTGATATGGTTGATATGGAGATTGAATGTGCCTGAGGAGTATGCTATTAGTATGTTCTTGGGTGGTCTGAGAGATGAGGTGCAAAATGGTGTGAGAATGTGGAATCCAAAGACTTTGAAGGAAACTTACTCATTAGCCAAGTCATGGAAGACTGGGTGATACAAACACGACATCGAGAGTATCTTGCATAGGGAAGAAGCCATGGAGTAGGAAGCACCCAAAAAGTTAGTCATATGCATCATGACGAAGGGAAGCCAAAGTGAGAAGACAACCAAGGCAGATGCTAGTGGTGCACCGCTATGACAGGGCGGTACACCGCCCCAAAAGCAGTAGCCTAGTAGCATGTCGCTAGGGTCCTTGGCGGTATACCGCCTGGCCACTAGTTGCCTAGCGGCATACAGCAAGGTAGGGGCGGTATATCGCCTCAGGACTGCCTTATCCTAGGCAGTTAGTTGGTCAGCTGGTTAGGGAGAGTCCCACAATACTACAAGTCCAGCCATTTGGTGACCAAGACAAAAAGAAACCTTCTCTTAGTGTATGTAATAGCTAGCCCTCATATTAGTAAATAAGCTTAGAGATAACCATATTTTAGACTTTTGCTTTTGAATTAATCCTTGAGTGAACTTTATCTCTTAAAAGCCACCTCAAACCTTAGGTGATCCAACTTAGGAGATTAGATTGTTTAGGTTCACCTTCTCCTTTTAATCTTCAATAATTGAGTTGTTCTAGATTAGCTCTAGAAGGGTTCAACTTTGCAGTTGAGATCCTTGTAAGCTTTTAACTAGGTTGTCTTAGTTTAGCTCTAGATTGGGATTTGTAAGTTATCTTCTTGTTCCTCATTTCTTATCCTTGCATTCAACCTTGCAAGAACTAGATCCTATTTATTAATGCAAGTTTCGGCTAAATAAGATTTGAATGTTTAATGTATTCTTGAGATAATCTTCATATCTTGGAATTCTTAAGCTTTCAACCTACGATTCTTTGGTCGAAGCGTATCAAATGGTAGCGGAGCTTTTGGCGTTCTTAAGGTTGGTTCGAATCTAAAACCCTCTTCTTTCTTGTTCTTGTTCTTACAAATTTTAGTCTTGCTTTCATCCTTGCCATATCAAAATTGTGTAGTTCTTTTAATCGTTGATTTTCATCCAAAACACAAGCTTAAGTTTGCAAAAAAAAAAAAAATCTTGACATTCTTGGTATTCATCTTTGTTCTTCCTGCTCATATCCGAAGAAGAAGAAAGATAGAGTTTTAATCCTTTAGTTATCATCTTTTTTTTAGTCCCAAATTGTTTATCATAGTCTCAACTTTGGGAAGACAAGAGGTCACTCTTCCATCTCCAACACTTACATCTTTAAAAGACGCCTATTCTTACATACCTAGCATCTTTCCTTTTTTGGTATTGCTTGGTTCTTGCAACTTACCATAAATGGGCATGATGCATAGGCTAGGGTTTATCCTAGTTTGGTTTGTCTAACCAAGTCACCCACTTTTCACTTACTAGTTGTTATTTAGTTAACTTCTAGTTACTTGTTATCTTACTTCCATAATTAATTACTTGTGTCCCAACAATAACCACACAAAAAAACCAAAAATAATTAATTGATTAATTGGTTTCAACCAAATTAATTAATTATTTAAAAAAATCTGAAAATAATTAATTGATTAATTGGTTTCAACCAAATTAATTAATTAATTAATTCAAAAAAAAATCAGATATATTCACTCAAAAAGATTAGAAGAGGGGTCACAAATTGGGATATAAGTTTATTGGAATGCCATGCAAGTCACTAATTTCTTTACTAAGTGTGTGTGTTAACAATTTGTTGGCTTCACATTCTTGCCAATTGAGTTTTATTCCTTTCACCTTCCTTGGTTATTCTTGAGTTTGCGAGCTTCTTTTATTTCCGTCGTACTTATTTTTTCCTAATCTAGTCAAAATAGCGCCAAGTTTGATCTCTCTTTGTGAACTTGTCACTATTTCGACATCTCATTTCTTCTGAAGCTAGTTGTCTTTGATTTGTTTCTTGTGTGCTTTCTTGAATTCTTAACAAATCAAAGACAACTAGTTTCAAAAGAAATGAGAAAAAAAATTATCTTCTACTTTGTATCACTTTCGGTTGGTGCTAGAGAGAGATAAAAGTGAGTGGCGTGAGGTAAAGCGAACTTATTTCGAGCGTGAGAGCAAAATACTCGAGCAAAACACGTGAGAGAGTGCTAGATAGGTTAACATTTATCTTGAATTTTTCTCCTTGTTTGTTGGCTTCACATTCTTGTTAATTGGGTTTTATTCCTTTCATCTTCCTTAGTTATTCTTGAGTTTGCGAGCTTCTTTTGTTTTCGTCGTACTTCCTTTTTCCTAATCTAGTCAAAATAGCGTCAAGTTTGATCTCTCTTTGCGAACCTTCTCTTAGTGTATGTAATTGCGTGGGAGCGAAATGACGCAAGGTGTTGATGAAACCATAGTTGAGAAAACGACTTCCAAATCCTCCTTTCATAACACCCGAGTTGATCAAGTTAGTGGCCCAAATAAAGGCTATGCAAAAAGAGTTAGCCAAAAAGGATGACAAAATTGACACATTTATGAACATGTTGCAAGAAGAAAGGGTGGGTAAACAACCACGACTCTCCTATGTCCAACACACTAACCCTTAAGACCGTTCGAGTGCCTATCGTCTTGGTATGCCAAAGGAGAATGAGGACGAATCTCGCTACATGGAGGGCATTTTAGAGGAAGTAAGTGAGGGGTATGCTAGTGGCAATGAGAAAAACCTAGCAACGTTAGAGACCCATGAGGAAGTAATGAGGCATGAGGGAGCCTACGAACCAAGCTTTAATACTTCAAGCTCATGCCTTGGTTCCTCTCAAAACCTAAGTCGAGGCCTAGGCCCCACCATCTCTCAAGGGTACGTTGGCGCCCAAAGGTCAATTCACATCAACACAGTTGTGATGCATCCCATGTACAAAACCACGACCAAGTGGACTGCAACCTCGCCAATCAAGGCCAATTCGGTCAGGGCCTTGGAAATCGTGGTCACGAATTACCTTTAGTTAATATCCGCTGCCGAACTCAAGGTCCTCCGCGACAACCGCTGATTGACCTGTATTATGATGATGATGAGGGCTACTTTGCGCATCAACCTAGAAGAAATTAAAGAGAAGAGAGGGTTGACTACAACCTTTCCAACATCAAGTTGGAAATCCCTTCTTTTGATAGGCAGGACAACCCGGAAGCTTACATTGCGTGGGAGCTCAAGGTGTATATGATCTTTGATGTGTACAACTACTCGGAAGAGAAGAAAGTGAAGTTGGCCATCGTAAAATTCAAAGGCTTTGCGGTGCATTGGTGGGACAAGCTAGTCCTTGAGCGTTAAATGAATAACTACCCACTCATCCGCACTTGGAATGAGATGAAACAAGTCATGCGCCACTAGTTTGTCCCTTTTTACCATCAACGTGGCCTTCACTAACGCTTGCAATGACTCTCTTAAGGGAGTCAATCCGTTAGTGACTACTACAACGTGTTGGAAGTTGCACTCACTCGCGCCAATGTGTTCGAAGGAGTTTGCACTCAATGCACCTACCTCTCCTCAAACACCCCAAACCTTATACCTTGAATTGGTTCAATGAGAGAGGAGCAACTAGGGTGACTAAGCAAGTCAAAGTGTCATTTTGCATTGGCAAATACAAAGATGAGAGGTTATGCAATGTAGTTCCTATGTCTTCTAGCCATCTCATTCTCGGTAGACCTTGGCAATTCGACCGAAGAGCTCTTCATGATAGGTACAAGAATACAGTCAAGTTAGAGCATGAAGGCCACAAATATTGCATTCCCCCACTACCACCTCATAAAGTCCACGAGGACCAACTCAAGTTAGAAAAGGCCTTTGCCGAATTTGATATTTTGAGTAAACTTGAGAGGAAAAATAAGTTGAGTGGAGAGAAGAAAGTAAGTGGAGTGAAAAGTAAGGCAAGATATGAAAAAAGCAAGCATGTCAAGGAGGGAGAGAGTGAAACATCCAAGAAAGTGAGCCTTTATGCTAAGGGAAATGATGTGAGGCACACTATGATATGACTATCACCATGCATCATTATTAGGTTCAAGCCATGTTTATTGGACGAACCTATTACTAACCAAAAACTTCCTAGTGCTCTTTCCTCTCTTTTGCTAGATTTCCAAGATGTTTTCCCCGATGACATTCCTAGTGGGTACCTCCTTTGCACTATATTGAGCACAAGATTGAGTTTCTATTTCTACCCAGCTCAACCATTCCAAACTGACCGGCTTATCGATGCAATCCCAAAGAGACACAATAATTGCAAAACCAAGTCGACTCACTCCTACACAAGGGCTCCATTCGTGAGAGCCTCTCTCCTTGCGCCGTCCCCGTCCTTTTGGTGCCCAAAAATGATGGCTCTTGGCGCATGTGCATGGATTGTCGCGCCATAAATAAAACCACGGTAAAGTACTCTCATCCAATCCCATGACTTGATGACATGCTAGATGAACTAAGTGGAAGCACATTTTTTTTTAAATTGACTTAGTTAGTGGATATCATCAAATTCACATGCATGAGGGAGATGAGTGGAAAACCGCATTTAAAACTAAACATGAATTGTATGAATGGATGGTGATGCCTTTTGGTTTAACAAATGCTCATACTTATACTACGTACGTACATATAAAAGTGAGAGCGAAGATGATGTATCTATCTATAGAAATCGTGGAGGAGATTCTCTCGTCGTTACCTACCAAATCTGTAAATCGATTCAGGTGTGTATCCAAATTATGAAATTCTTTAATCCTTAACCATGTCAGGTTCTCTCAATTGAGATTCAAACACGCCTCTTAAAAATCGCAATTGGGTGCGGAGAAGCTCCTTGTTGTGTTCTTGATTTTGTAGACTGTACTGCTAATGATCAAACAACATTAAGGCTGTAACAAGATGATCTTCCTTTCAAGAAATAATCCCTTTCCCACGTTTTGGGTTCTTGTAATCGCCTCTCCTTTGCATCTTCTCGATCTATCTACCGTAAGGACAACATATTTTTATGGAATATAGGAAATTGCCAAACCCTTATATTCCAAAGTCTAATGGTGTTGACTTTTTTAGATTTGGATACGTTCTCCAACGATTACAAGATTGGTATTGCAACCGAAGGAAATGTCAAACTTTTTTAAATATTAGGAAGCAAATATGAAGGATTAAAACAAAAAAATAGAACTTTAGGGACTATTACGGAGAGTACATTTTTTTTACAGAAGAAAATATGTAGGATTAGGATAAAATATTAGAATTTCAAGGACTATTAGGAGAGAATTTTTTTTAGGGGCAAATACAAGGGACTAATGTAAGAAAAATAAAATTTTGAGGACTAATATAAAGGATTTGAAAAGTTAGTGGAGGCATGGTCTTAACAAGGCTCCGGTGCTTGTTTTCTCATTAGAAGTAAATTCTTGGAAAAAATTATGGTCGGAACAATATGTCACCTAATCCCTAAAATCAACGGAAGTATGTATTACATGGATTTGACGTCTAGTTTCGTGATCATAAATCTATGGTTTCGTTTTAGTAGAGGAAAGATTTTACCGCCGTAGATTTGCACGAATCGGCACCGGATGGGAGGATTTCCAAGACTTGGTGGTTCTTGTACTAGCAAACGTGATCCTAACATAATTTGTGGGTTGGTTTCATGGAAGGAGAAGGAGAAGGCATGGGTTGAACAATGCCGATGGTAGAATGGTGATTGTCTTGCCTGTTTCCATTAGGTGAATTGGACAAAAATAGGTCACTATATTCTCACATATAAAGAAATATCTTCGACATAAATTATTTATGGCGGGAAAGAATATCGATGATGAGGAGAAAGAAAACACATCAACTTCTCCTTCCTTATGATTATGAAGATGGTAACATTAGTCGGAACTTTGGGCTTTGTTAAATGCATGAATAATTTTGAAGCCAGCCCAGCCCACCAAGACGAGTCGTGTCTTGTACACTTGCCTACTAAGTTTTCATTTTCTTTTAGCTTTCCTTTCATTTTCCTACTTCGTGTTGCGACACAACCCAAATCCAAATGCACGAGAAATCGAGAATGATGATGATGCCAACGCGTTACCCTTGACGTAGTAATTCGTTGCAAAACCCTTAAAACCCTACACCAGGATTTCCTGTTCTTCTTCATTCTTCTTTTTCTTATTTCTTTGAACAACCAACACTAGCAGTAGCATTACAAGTGTTGGTTGGTTGGCGGGTATCAAGCACGAAACTTTACTTCACCCTTTTTTGTCACTTACCCAAGTTCGCAAGGTAAACTTCATACCCATAACATTTTGATCGTCGCTTTCATGTTTTGATGGCTTCTTTCTTTCACATTTGATGCTTGATACATGATATATATGAAAATATGTGTTGCTAACGTGACTAGCAACCTGCTTACCTCGTTTGCTGGTCCTGGTAGTTAGTTATTTTAGTTAATTGGAAATAGTGCTGATCTGGTAGCTGGTTCTGGGTTTCATTTGTAGTGGAAATAGTGCTGATCTGATTAAACTATTTGCAGGACTTTTGTTACATTTTTGGAGCATGGAGTTTCCATGGTTTAATGGGGAAGATGTGAACAGGTGGCTTTAAAAGTGCTATAAGTTCTTTAAAGCTTATGATATTCCAGATTCAGAGAAAGTGCGTTATGCCATTTATCATCTCGAAGGGGGCCCTTTACATTTTGGGATGCATCATTTTCAGGTTGGCAAAGAGCGTAAGTGGGAGGAATTTGTTGAGTCTACGGTTTCAATGTATGGTGTGTTGCTTTGTGATGATCCGATCGCAGAGCTCAAGAACCTGAGGCAGGAGGTTAGTGTTCAAGATTACAAGAAAAGTTTGTTGAGTTGATATGGAGGGTCAATTTGCCTGAGGAGTATGCTATAAGTATGTTCGTGGGTGGTCTGAGTGATGAAGTGCAACGTGGTGTGAGAATGCGTAATCCAAAGACTTTGAAGGAAGCTTACTCATTTTCCAAGTTGCAGGAGAATGAGGTACCAAGGTTTGGGGTGTTTTATTTTGATGCCATGGTAGAGCTCAAGAAATTGAAGCAGGAGGGTACTGTTCGAGATTATAGGAATGCCTTTGACAAATTGTTGTGGAGTCTGAATTTTCCTGAGGAGTATGCTGTAGGTATGTTCTTGGGTGGTCTGAGTGATGGGGTGCAAAATCTTGTGAGAATGTTTGAACCATAAACTTTAGAGGTTGCTTACACAAAAGCTAAGTTAGCAGAACCTGTTTTGTTCTCACTTCTAAACCGGAATTCATACGCGCAAGGAACTGCCGAAAGCCGTCTGGTCAAGAGATGGATCAGCTGAGAGAGGAAGGGATGCGCTTGCCATATAATGACAGTTATGGTGGTGTTGGATGTGAGAGCAGAGAGGGGAAGAAAGTCCCTGCAAATCATGGCGATACCAGTACAGGAAAGGTGCAGAACACAGGAGATGGTTTGATGAGTTTTACTGTAGTGGTCAATGGGAAAGTATTTGATATTCTTCTTGTCACCGGAAGTGGATATAACTTTCTGCGTGTGGATGTAGCGAGAAAGTTAGGCAGTAAACTGGTGAGCGTTAAACCACTGAAAGCTGAAGCAGCAGATGACAGGGAAATGATATCCAATGCAATGTGCAAAGACTTTTGTCGGGGGAAATGTGTATAACACAGAGGTGCTGATATCTCCTTTGCTCTACTGTGACGTGATACTTGGCTGTGAGTGGTTGGGCACACTGTGTGGAACTTTAAGAAAATAGAGATGAAGTTTCAGTTGGGAGAGAAGGAGGTGGTGTTGGTAGCAAATAAAAAGTCCAAGAAATCATCAAAGCAATCAGAAGGAACCTGCATGGGCATCTATGTTTACTCCTGGCTATAGAGAGTGATTTGGAACTGGTCCACACGCATACGGTGAGATGTTAAAAGAATTCAGCACAACTTAACTCTATGAAGGATTTGAATCCTGCCACTCGTTTTTCATTTTATTATGCTATTTCTCATGAATATCTGCTTCCAATCGTACTATTTCAAAGCATGAGTACTCATTTCCTTTATCAAGTTCTGAGAGCCATTCCGTTTTTCTTACCTTTCATTTTCCTCTTTTTCTTTTGTGGCCACTGCATATTAAATTTGTTGGTTTGTGCACTGTTAAAGTGGACCTTCTCAGACAAATTGCATTGCTCTGGTTCCAACTAACATAATTATCAAATTGACATCAATTCCTCATTCAAAATGCAATGATTCAGCAGTACTTAGCAAAACTTCAAGCTATAGCTCCCAATAGTTAACAATTCTAGCAAAAATTAAAACAAAACTAAGCAAAACAAATTACATGTCTGCTCTTATGCGAAGATTGCATCATCAAATAAAATACCTTAAAGGAAGTTTTTCTCTTTACCCCTTAAAATCTCAAGGTATGCAACTGGAGCCTTGGTGGACGCAAGACTGAGAAGTCTATTCTGTCATCAGTTTCGCTACCAGACCACCTCAAACAAATCTCCTGATCATATCTAAGACTCCTCTTTTTAACTATATGCCTGAATGGCTGGAAAGAATACACAAAATCTTTCCGCCTTTCTTCAATCTCATGGGAGTAGTTCACCATTAGTGCTGCATCACAAGATCTAGATTTCTCCTTCTTTTGCCCCACATCAGGAAATGGTTCAAACCAAAATGACTCTTTTTTCACTAAAGTTACCTTGTAAGTTTCGTCAGTATCAACATCATAAAGTGATACTTCAACAGGATGCCATGTATCTAGAGTTTCGCAACCAGTGACGGTCATTTTCTGCAAAATGTGATGCTGAAATTCCCTTGAAGGCAAAACCTTAAGGCTGTCCCAGCGCATACTGTCTGTTGTAAGCTTTATCCTGTATGGCCATGGGTTGCCCATTTCAGGCCCTCTGCCGCACTCTTCCTTACCCTTCTTGCTAGAGCTTCCTGCTACTTTCTCGATTCTATCATTGAGTACCACCATTATCTTGGACATGAGATTGAAATGGAACAAGAAAAATGAAGTTTCAAACTTTGAAAAGGGATAAAAACTGACCCTAGCTTTATAATGGATATGGTAGTGTGCCAATTCTTTTTTTCTGACAGTTATTTCAAATTCTTCTGTTTTTCTCTTTATTTTCCATATTTGAATTTATATTTATTCATTTCTATAAGCTAGAGCTGATTTGATTAACTGTGTTTCCATAACTCGCACAAAGACAACGACAAAATTTGTTGGTATCAATAGTGCAACAGGCTGTAATGAGTTGCTGCTTAGGCTGTCAGATCTGGTTCATTCTCCCAAAAGCTCCATCTGAGCTAATATCAAAGTGGAACTTTGGATTATGATAGAACTAATGAAAAAATCTGTAATGAAATGACTACCTTAATCTTTTCAAGGATAGGTTGCTGCAGTCATTGCGCGGATTCTAATCACCAATGGTGAGATTTAAGTCCTTCCCTAGCCAGCAGGTATGAGTTTATTCCATTAATGGATGTTATTATGGTATCAGTTTACTTTTCTGATAAATAATTGAATTTCCTATCCAGTTGTTCTTGCGTTTTATTTATCTTATCAAAGATTCATGAAACAAGTTTTCTTTTGTTTCTTGTTAATCATTTTGTTTATCCCAACAAGAAACGGTCTGATTCAGTTTCTGATGGCGTGTTACTCGTTTCATTTGTCGTATATAGCCAGGTAATGCTTATTTTCCGTGCTTCATTTCTGCTTTGTCTGGTTCTTGGATTGGAGGACAATCTAATTGTATAGTGGTTAGATTGTAAGGTTTTCCAATGAGCTTTTTGAGCCACTTTTATTTTCACAGAAACTTACTTGATGTACCACAGTACTCTCCTACTTGTCATACTTCCGTTACTGACAAGAAACTTTAAAATATTTCCCGAGTCTGAAAGGTTATAATTCGAGCAGCGAGTACCCAACTGTCTGGAATAAAGTTCTGATTCTGGGTAGGTGTGTGGAATATAATGCTTTTAGTAATATCATCGTGAAATGATTGTTGGCCCATGCTGTTTTTCATGTCCTTGAGAGAATCCGTAAAATTCTCTAAATTTGGAAAAGATTGTAAAAGAATCTGTCAAGATTTTCTTCCTCATTAGATAAACTGCATTTTGAAACATTTTGTCTTCCTATTTGGCATAAAATAAACGAATGAAGCATGTTTCATTGCATAAATCAGTGAAGTTACTGTTTTGAGTTTCTGATAAGTTTGCAGAAAACTGAGACATCTAATTGATGCAACCTCAAAATTAATATGCTACAATATTTCCACGGAACTTATGTTTTATGTTCTAAATTCTTCATCTCTTTAGTTGTCTCTGCATCTGCATTTTACATATTTGGAGTTCATTTAGCTGCAACTTCATATTCTCAACCTCTTTTCTCATATTCCTGATCTCCTTCTGGGATGCCATCCGTTCCGTCTCCGGGACTTTACTTACTCTTAAAATAGCTTGACCCTTAGTTCTTCGGTAATTTGATCCGGTGCCTGTCATTGACTTTGTCATGTTTACTTGTTCAAAAAGGATGATTCTGGTTGACATATGTAACGACAATCTGTTGTCTTCATTGTATGCTGGCGAGCTGCTAGTGATAGTTCATGATAGTCCATGACATCACACACACTTGATTTCTCTCCTTCTGTTAGTCTAGATGGATATAAATTGAAGATTTGTTTCATTCTGTGTTTTTTTTGTATATACTAAAAAACGAGAAAATTCTTAGTACCTTGAGGTATGTGTCGATGGCTGAATAGAGGCTGTCGTCACACTTTCGAGCAGTTTTGGGCAAGGATTTTGCTAGTAGCTTGAATTGTTGAACTGAAAGCTCGTCATCTGTTGCAACTAGTGAAAGATAACCATCAACCAACTTCGCGATCGAAAACGTTGTTGTTTCTGGGCTCTTTAGCGGAGAAATATAAGTCTCCACCACCCTGGTCACAATTCCCACATCATAGACAGTACCATCACTGATGTATTCTTAACTAACATATCAGAAACACTGCATTTGTCCAACATAAGAGCGATTCGCTTATCCAGCTTACTTCGCATATTTACAATCAAATCAGGTATAAATAACGTGAAAATTACCCAATTCCTTCTCATTTCCTGTGGCTGCCTCGTTCTCCTCCTCTCACTCTCGGCCTCCTCACCGCCGCTCACCATCTCTCCCTTTCGGCCTTCTCCATCATCACCGCCGCAGCACCATCATCAACCCTCACCGCGGCACCTGATCTACTCACCCTTCACCACCGCTCACCATCTCTTTTTCTCGGTCTCCTCCATCACCGCCTTCATTCTCTCCCTCTGACCAGTTTGAGCAAGAAGCTTCTTCAACATAAAGAGCTCGAAACTCGTGTTTCCAGAAGGAAAACCCATCAAAAACATTACACGCTCTCAACTACACGGACGGCCGAGCACCACCACTGCCGTTTTCTCAATCAACACCAAGGTAATTTCTTATTCTCTTCTGTTTAATTTAATTTTGTTTAATTCGATGGCTATGAATGGATTAATTGGTTGCTTGGTTGGATTAATTGATTGATTGCGGTATGGATTAATCGATTGTTTGGCCGGATTTGTTTTACTTTTGTGGCCAATTATGTGGCTGTCTTGGTTGATTTGTAGTTTAATTTTGTGACCGTTTTTTGCTTGATTTTACGGCTGTTTTTTTTCCGCTTGATTTTGTGGCTAATTTTTGCTTGATTTTGTGGCTAGTTCATCACCTGCCTTGTTGGAATGCAATTCTATACATAAATGAAATGATAAGTGGGAAGTGATCAACTGCCTACAAGATTCATCGTCTTGTTTGCTTAGTTTTCCTGTGTTCGTCCAATATTTGTTTTTGAAAATCATGAAAGTCTGTTTGAGCTGCAAACTGTATTTTTTATTGACTTGCTTTATAGCAATTTTATGTGGTAGTTTAATCTCGATCCATTTTTAAAAAATTCTCTTGTTTTGAATTTGCTTTTAAACATAGTTGGTGCTTTTCAAGAAAATAGAAATCTATTTTGCTGTGTGGTAATGAGGTAGTTTTAGCAGTTCAGATGAAGCAGAAAATTGCAGGAAACTGAATTTTCCTCCTCAGGAAGCACCTTTATCAAACAATCTGCTGATGCTCTCTGTAGTTTTTGAGTCATTACCTTTGGCAGATTGTCGAGTCGAAACGGAATCTGCGAAAGCCATTTCGCAGTCCAATGAGCTATGCATGAGCCAACAAGTTCTGATCTCATTCCATTACTCTTAATGGATTCAATGACTTCAACAAAATGATCTATTCTAAGAACCGAAATGTCTTCAAACCACCAATTCTCAGGTATGCCTGTCTGTTTTGAGCTTTCTTTGTTGTCTTTTTTCCTCAAATGACACAATGCATCATCACTGTCAATGTTAAATGCCTCTCACTTAACAATGACTTCAAAGTTTAAATTAAGAACTCAATTCTATCTAGTTCGATCGAATATATCATACTCGAACGAGATTAAGCTCCAAGTAGAGAGAATAAAGAAAAATCCCAACAAATGTATTTATGACTTTTAGTTTGGTAGGTGAAACTAATGGTCTTGATCATTTGTTTGTTATCAAAGTACGCTATGAGAATTTCTATCTGAAAGTTCAAAACCACCTTCAATTAGCAGATTAGTGAGAATTATAATTGACAAATTGAGGCAAACAACTGAAGAAAGGTAACACTATACAGTTACTTGTTGCCGGAAATATTTTTGTCCTAATTGAGGAAGCTTCCCACATGGTCTGTACTATATGCAGATTCACCACCAACTGACAAACACCAAGAAGAATAGGAAATTCGTGCTTTAAGGAATCAAAGATATTTTCATCTCATTTGTCCAATCATCAGAACCCAACAAGAACGGTAGAAAGCATCAAATGTGAAATCAGATTAAGACGAGTACCGATGATGTACTAAGAACATTCCGGTCTGTGTATCACTAAACAGATATATTACGACGAAGAATTCAATTGAAGTAACCATACCAATTCTTCGAATGGGAAACAAGCACATCACCAATGAACTTTGTAAAGCAAATTCTCATGATATTTACAATGCTCTCAGTCTCAACTAAATTCTGTACAAGAGATCGATGAGAGTTCATCGTACTTGCTTATGATCTGTTCAAAACCGTGCACCTTCGCAACTCTCGAATGTGGTTACAGAACTCACACAATGCCCATTGATATGCTCAATCTTAAGGAGAGAAATATCAAAGTAGATTGTGATGAGGCCAACTCCTAACGTCTTGCTGAGATACATATCGTTACGGGGGAATATTATGAGTGCCCAAATAAGCCCCGCCATTAGAAATCCTGCTGTATAAAGCACACTCATATCCTGGGGAACAGAATATAGTGCAGGTCTTCTGTACCAGGCGCCGAGCAGGATTGATATTCCTACACCAACAAGTGTGTTGAACATAGGGCCAGCATAGCAACCGGACATAGCAATCTGCACACTGCCCCCACCATTCATCGCCAACACCACATTCGACACCAAATCACCCATTGGATTTCCCCACGCTAATACCGTTAAACCAAGGAGTGATGGATTGATGCCAAAAACAAAGGCGAGTGCAACCAGCAAAGCAACAAGCTCGCTGGCAATAATGTAGAACCAGATGATACTCATAAAAAATCCCCCCACAACCCATGGAAATAGAAATTTACGAGGTGGCTCATCCGCTTTGGTATAAATAATTGCAAGAACACCTAGTAAACCACCAAAAAAGACACCAATAAAGTATGCAATTTCTTGATTCAGAGTACTTACATTGTCCTGCCAGTTCCACAAAAGTGCTAGAAGAATAGGTGCCAATGTCGCGCTCGCGACAGCATACCCTTTTGACCACCTTTCCTCCTCAACTATAGGAATCGTTAACCTTCTCGGCAGTGTAAATGGCATCTCCACTAACCAGACCACTTTTGAACATAAGGAAGAGTGATCATTTGCAACTTCCTCCCCATTCCAACCCCACACGTGTTTTGGGCTTTCAAAACTGCCCTTCACAGGATCATTTGAATAAATTGCTAGATGTGTAGCCCACATCCAGTGAGGCAACTTCTTTTCAAGGTGTGGTGTATCACTTTTGGCGTCAGCCTCAAGCAGTGAGGCATGTACACATCCAGGATTGCTCTCTCTCATGGGAAAATGAACTTCCATTCACAGGAAGTAAAGGCGTCACAGCATCCAACTTCAAACTTCTAGCATGTTTCCTCAAAATTTCGTTGGCTGCAACCACAGATGCGTAAACCACATAGATTGAAACAAACGCCAATGCACCCCCAACGGTCTCCTTACCAACCATCAAAACAACACCAAGCGCCATGATACTAAACAGAAAGAAACAGACATCCCTAACGAAACACTTCCTGTCGATCTTCACTCTTTTCTCTCCAACACAAACGGAAACAATACCTTCAACAACACAGGTAACGAAAACCGCCCCACCCAATACACTATTCATCCCCACCTCCCCTGCATCCTTCCCTATAAAAGCAGCCATGCTGGCAAACACATCAGGAGCTTCATTCCCCAATGGCAACAATGAAACCCCTGCCACCGCTGGCGACAACTTCAAGAAATTGGAAAGCTTTTCCAGTGAACAACAGAAGTAATCCGCAGCAGTATTTCCCAGCAAATAAAACAATGTGACAAGCCAAAGACCCAATACTACATACTTGAAGAAACCGAAATTTTCAGCATTACAATAGAAGAGCCTCATGTAATTGAAAATGCCACCAGCAGTACAATCTGGATAAGCCAACAAATAATCACATCGACTGCCATACCCCACATATTTTAACAACCCAGTACATAAAGTTAGACCCTTTTCAGCATGCACGACAGTGTAATTACCAGTATTGCTAACAATTTCATTGATCTTCCTACGGCGGGGACCAACCCGATTCTGGAAATAAAAAGACTGATTGTATAATAAGAGAAGAAACACTGAAATGCAAAGTCCGTTGAAGATCCCACGGAACTGGGAACGACCCATTCGGTGGAAAAAGGCGTTTTGTGGGTGATTGCGCGGGTTTTGTTTGTGCCGCTTATAATTGCGGAGATGGGAAAAAACGGTTGGTGGCAGGAGAGGAAGGAAGGGAAGAAAAAGGGTCCTTTTCCTGGATCGCTTCCTGGAAACAAACATCATGAAACTACTAGTAACAATACTTTGAAAAATTCATGAGGTAATACTAGGGGGATAAATGGGTACGGATAATGACTAAATGGGTATAGGTATTATACTCATTTATTAGTAATTTTTTAAATGGGTACCCATACCCATTTATACCCATTTAATCATACTCACCCATTTATACCCATTTAAATCATATTCACTTAATAAATATAATTTTTTATTAAGTAAGATTAAAAATACTATGTTTAACAAAAAAAATGTAGATTTTGACAAAGTTTGACTATGTGATTACATTTTGACTGTGTATGATGATTTTATCGTTTAGACTCGGGTTTGACCATTTAGGCTCGGATTTTATTGTTTAGGCTCGGGTTTGACTATTTAGACTCGGGTTTGACCATTTAGACTTAGGTTTGACCCTTTAGGCTCGAGTTTGACCGTTTAGGCTCTGATTTTGTCGTTTAGGCTCGGGTTTGACCATTTAGGTCCGGGTTTTATCGTTTAGACTTGTGTTTGATCATTTAGGCTCGTGTTTGATCATTTAGGCTCGTGTTTGACCATTTAGGCTCGTGTTTGACCATTTAGGCTTGGGTTTGGCCATTTAGGCTCGGGTTTTATCGTTTAGGCATGAGTTTGACTATTTAGGGTTGGGTTTGACCATTTAGACTCGGGTTTAACCGTTTAGTAATAGTAAAATATTATTTTTGACCTTGATAGCCAGAAAAATAAAAAAAATAAAAAAAATAAAAAATTTCTATCCTAAAGCGTGGGAAATAAAAATTTGTAGCAACTGTTTATATTTTTACTCCAATCCAATCAATTAAATAATAAGATTGAATGTTACTTTCTCTTCTTTTTTTACATACTCGGTGAAAATTAAATTTTTTTTCAGACTCGACGATTATAATGATAATTAAAATTTAAAATATATAATTGATTTTATCTAATGAGAACAGTTACAATATTTTAATAATTCTCTAGAAATAAAACATTTGAAATTGCATTTATTTTATATTATTAGTAGCTCATTAATTATGTAGCTGAAAAATCTATTTTTTTTTATAAAAAAAATTCTATGGTCATGATTTTATCTCATGAAAAGTATAAAAAATCAATTTTTAAAAAATAAAATAAAATAAGAAAAGTGGATATAGAATTACTCATCTTGAGATAGAGATTATATTGTTGTAATTTTTAATTTAATTTATTCATTATATAAAGTAAGAAAATTGAATTTGTTTAAAAATAAAAAATAAAAAAGATGAGAGAGAGCAGAGAAAGAGAAGCATAGGGTTGGGTTAGGTTTAATTGAGTACCCAATGGGTACCCATATCCAAACCCAATTAAACCGATATATTTTAGTTTAAATGGGTATAATACTCATTTATACCCCTTCAAAAATTTAACTAACTTATTTAATACTCATACCCATTTAATTAATTGGGTATGGGTGTATATTTGCCACCCCTAGATAATAGCAAAAAAACCCTCTTGTATTATTTTTTTAAATATTTTTTTTTCTATTTTTTTAAAAATTTATTTAACCTTTTATGTACTAAGGATCAACAATAAAGATTGATTTTTATTAGTCAATTGCTGACTCCGTTAGTTATGACTGTGACTCAAAGTTTCTTTTTTTTCTTCCGATTTACTAATTTCTTACATAAAATATAGGAGTATAATATTACGCGAAATTAATGAATATTATTTAATATGCATTAAATGAATAACTATTTATAATATAATGCGCGAATTTTATACTGGTATAACTTTTTGCCAAGTCTGTATCGTTCATGAGTATCAAAAGTAGTGTAACGAAGAATCAAAAGTCTGTGTGCGCTTTAAATTTCTCTATTTTTAATTAAGTAGCCTAGCCTTCAAAGATAAATGGATAATAATTCTGTACTACTTTTTTTTAGTGGCATGTGATTAGGGATGACAACGAGTATCCATATCCGAATATTTGCTCATACCCATAACTGTTTGACCAGGTAATACTCAAATTATACCCGGTTTGACTGGGTATGATTTGGATATTACCCATACCCATTCGGATATAATGGGTATGATACCCGTTCGGGTATTACGTACTTTTTTTCAATTTCTGCTTTCACTTCGCCTTCCACGCCTTCTCGTGCCCCACTTCGCCGTCTCCATCTTCTCCGACCAGTGCGAAGCCCCTCACCCTCACCCTCGCCGTCTCCTTCTTCTCCGACTAGAACCGTCCTCCATATGGGCATCAAATTTAATCACTTTGAATGAGCTAAAGGTAATGCTGCCCCTCTTCCTCCGCTTTTAATTGCAAATTCAATTAATTTTATTGCTTCCTCCCCACCACATTTGTTCCTTCATTATTTATTCAGTTGCAAACCTAAGTTTTCAAGTTTCAGGGTAGCGAATTAACATGATCAATTGCTGTGTTCCTTCTGAACTTGATTCTCATTTTTTTTTGCTCTGTTTTCCGTTGGGTCTTGTTTGTTTTAGGTAACCAACTGAACCCATGCTTCGGGATTCGAATTGATTTGTTGTAGGTGTGTTTCTCTTGATTCTGGGTTTTTTTCGTTCTCCTTAATTTTCTCTTCTAGCAAGGAAAAATTCCCGAGGCAGAAAAGTCAATTAAGACACTTTATGGAAAAGAAAGAGTTGCTGAAGTTATGCATGATTTAACAGTTGGTAGTCAGGGTTCTGCAGAGCCAGAAGCTGGATGGCTTGATCTATTTAGCAGCCGCTACTGGAAAGGTACATTCTGAAGTTGTGCAGTCGACAATTTTGCCTGAAGAGGAATAAAAAGCATTGATCTTAGTCTTGAAATAATTATGGGTCATGATAGTCAGTTAGATCAGATCATATTGTCTTGTTTGCAGACTTCTTTTCCCACTTCTAAGTCTGCAATTCTTCGGGATACTTGAACATACTTGCATTTAAGCCACATCATTTTAATCAGCTATGAATACATCCATGACTGCTTCTAGTTTTTTCTTGGTAAAGATAGTTTCCTTGATTTCTAAGACATACTGCACAATTGTTGAAGCGGATAGTAGTTCCGTGGTGAACAGGACTCTAGTAGGGCAATCATATTCTGTTTTAGAAACTTATGTTTAAGCACCTCTAATGATTATGGCTTGTTGAAACCTTTTGCTTTCAAATTTTATGAAAGCAACCATGGGACATCATAGTTGTTGTGTATCTATTTCAGTAGTTCGGAATGTATTGAGTACTTATTGCTGATATATTTTGGTCTGCTACCTCAGATTGTACCAATGAAATATAACCCAAGAGATGAGAGTTCAATTAAGGCTGTGATGGCTAAGGCCAATGTTGTTATTAATCTTATCGGTAATCCTTTTCACTTTTGACATATTTAGCTTTTAAGATATATTGGCATACAAACTATTTAAGATTCACTTACTTATTCTGATTGGCAGGAAGGGAATATGAGACATGAAATTACAGCTTACATGTTTGCCTGGTGTTATCTTTATGCTAGTACTGCTCGGTGTGAGTATAACAAATATCAATATTCACACCTACATTGTTGGTATAGGTTCGGGAGTTGGTGTTATCAAGAGATCTCAATCTCATCATTGAACCGGGGAGATCGCTTATTGCAAATACCTGCTGCCTGGTGAATAGGGTAACTGGGGTCAAAACAAATGGAACAAAGAATTTTATTGTGATAGACGGCAGCATGGCTGAACTGATCCGTCCTAGTCTCTATGATGCCTATCAGGTTAGTACTGAAGCATCATTATTCACTTTTGACCTTGTATTTCCATTTAGCAGAAGAAACCTGAATCTCCTTTTCTCTGTAATGTCCATCCTTACGTTTTGTCATTGTTGTGATAATTTTGTATGGTTTTAGGCATGTGTTCTTAATTTGTGGTACACTTTGTCATTCTCTTGTTCCCTTCATCATCATGTTATCAGTAACTTATTCCTGTAGACAGATCTAATTTTGGAAAAAGGGCTTCCATAGAATTTCATGCTTCTCTATAAGTTATCACTTGTAATCATAAGCATATTCCTTTTGTGTAAGCATAGTTTCTCCCTTTTTGGCCGTAAGAATAGTTATTGTGGAACTTGACCTGCTCTTATTTTGTTGCAGCACATTGAGCTTGTTTCTCCTGCCTCGCCGGAGTCTGAAGTTTCAACTTTTGATGTGGTGGGACCTGTCTGTGAGTCTGCTGATTTTTTGGGAAAGAATAGAGATCTTCCAACCCCAGCTAAGGTAATTTTACGAACTTCTTGGTGGATTGTTGTTGTGATCATCCTTTTGCTGATCAAGATTTCTGCATTGCAGGGAGCTGGTTTGGTTGTCCATGATGCAGGTACTTACTGCATGAGCATGGCATCAACGTACAACCTCAAGATGCGCCCTCCTGAGTACTGGGTATGCGGATAGCTTTGATTATCTCCTACCTTTCATCAACACATCCATCGTTGTTTTTAATGTGCTTGCTTGCCTTTTACTTTATGTCTACTGTGAAAGAGTTATCTTCACACCTTATGTTTAGAATGCCTCATTATCTAGTTAAAAGTTATGACTCTGCTTTTGAAATCGTCTTTGACAAGAAGACTAGCTCTTAGATCTATAATTACTATTTCCAGGTTGAAGAAGATGGGTCGGTGGCCAAAATCAGGCATGGTGAGACATTTGAAGACCACCTACGGTTCTTTGAAGGTCTTTAATTGCAGGCACTATCATTTTGTACGAGAGCAATTAGGTTTGAAACTTTGTTTTGCACTTGAGTTCTGGTAGCTGCTGTATTTTACATTTTCTACAATTTGCTGGCTTGTGTTTGAGACATTTTACATTATCTTCCACGAAAGTAGAAATCTCATGCTTACATGTTTGATTACTCATTGTATCTTATTTAATCTTTGCAGCCACATATGGAGAAGGGGGATAAAAGTATGTCCATCTCCTCCTTATATTTCTACTCTGCTAGATACCTCCTCTTTTATACCTTTCTCTGTTATTCAGAAATAATTGTTAACTTACGATTGTTTTAATTGTGCATCCAGTAATTATGCCTCCATCAGCTCTTGATCGCCTTGGTATGTAGATCACTCTCGATGAAATCTTACTTCCTTCAATCCTGGTTCTGTCATTGTATATATCAGTTAACACCTAACTGTTTTGACGTACAACATCTTTGCATATTGACTATCCAATGCTATTTGAGCTCCATAATCTTTCTGCTGGGCGAGTTACTCACTGTGGGGTTATGGAATTGAAGGCTGAAGTTTTGATTTTCTTGACTTGAAAATTATGGAATTGAAGGCTGAAGTTTTGTTTTACTTTGGCAGAATTTGTGTATAAATGAGATCATTACATGTTCATTATTGGTTCGTTTTTTTCGGAGTTGGGTTTGCGTGGAGGTCATTAGATGAGAAGTCCTTGGTTTCTATTGAATTGAATTGAAAATGTAAACACTAGTGAAAAAAGAAAAGATTATTATAATTGAAAATCTTTGTTTTTTTTAATTTTCATGGAGATGATTATTTTATTTGATAAAACATTGACTCTTTTGAATTTTGAAGTTGGAAAATTATAAAGGGTAAAAAATGAGTTAAAACGAGCCAAAATGATTAAAAAAAATGAGTTAAAATGATAAAAAACGAGCAAAAATGGTAAAAAATGAACCAAAATGGTAAAAAACGAGCCAAAACGGTAAAAATTGAGTTAAAATGGTAAAAACCGAGTCAAGATGGTAAAAAACGAGCCAAAATGGTAAAAAACGAGCCAAAATGTAAAAACCGAGCCAAAATGGTAAAAACCGAGTCAAAACGGTAAAAAATGAACTAATATAATAAAAAACAAGTCTAACTGGTAAAAATGGATCTAAATAGTAAATTTTTTATTAATTATAAAAAATAAAATAATTTGGTGAATTGGATATCCATTATATACCCAATTGGGTATGGGGCATATTGGGTATGGGTAAGAATGGATATTTAGTTTTGGGTATGAATTGGATATTTACTCATACCCGCCCATACCCATTTTAACATATCCATACCCGCCCATACCCGCCCAATTGTCATCCCTACATGTGATGTGAGTTTGTAAAGTCATTGCAATTCGGGCATTTTTGTACTAGACGTGTATTGACGGATCCAGGAATTATTTCCTGGGGGCGGGGGTTCGAGGACAGCGTTCCCGATTTATTTTTTTGAGTATTTTAAAGAGAAAGCAAGCAAGCTAAATGAAAAATTGAACAAAAATTTAAATAAACTTAACAAAAAGATAAATAAGAAGACAATATAGAAAAAAATTAATTATACATTAGAATTCATACAATATCCATACTTCTTAATTTAATCAAATATTTGTCCATATCTACAAAAAAAAAATATTAATATAATTAGCATATTAACATTAGGAGATAATTTTTTCTCTAACCATTACATAACAATCTTTATCTTCCTTTAGTATCTTCCAATATAATAGCCTCATTTTGTTAATAATTCCCTCTGTTATATGTAGAAATCCACCTCAATTAAATTATTGATCATGGCAGAGCACTTGCAAAAAAAAGGAAGAAAAAATATAAAGCACACAACAGTTTTTAGTTTTAATATAATTTGGACTGATAAAAGGAAGAAAAAATAAATGAAAATGCATGTTTAGTGTACTTAATTATCTAATTTATCTCATTTTAGTTTATTAATGGCCATTTCATGCATTTATGGACTGAAGTAGCACTGCAACAAGGAATTTCATGACAGCTAGCTAGGTTTAATCAAGCTGATCCTTACGTGGAGAACATGTGGAGGTTGCTAGAAACCAAATTCTTTTGACTTAGACCCTAGTTAATAGCACTAAACAGTTCAAGAGAGGAGAAGTTACCTTTGAGGTGCCGGGTGCGGCGTTGGATGAGGAAGATGGGGTGTTGCGGCGTTGGATGAGGAGATGGGGAAGATGTGGGTTAGGGATTGGGTGAAAACTGATGTGAAATGGTGAAGGATTAAGGACTTTGGCTTCAGCCTAATTTTTTTTTTGGATTGGGTCAGCCCACCCTCTCTATTGAATAGATCCGTGCCTTAACACTTCGACTTGCCTACTTCAACGTAGATAAGGCAGGCAGGCCCTTAATTACCTTACAACTTTAATGTAGTTTGTAGTAATTGTAATAAAAAAAATTATGGTATTAATTGTAATAATTAAATCATATAAAATCAACATTTACTACCTGTATTTCAGGCCCTTAATTACCTTACAGCTTCGTGAATAATAGATCAACTCGTTTTTTTTTTTATTAATTTAAATATCACATTCATGTTCTTATAATTATAATGTTCATTTACTATCTTTTTGCAGCCAGTAAATGGTGCGAGAATCTACGAATTATCAAAGGTGAGTTATTCTCCGCATTGTCAATTTAATCTAGGGTAAATTATATAAAATTCAAATAGTTTATAAAATATTTCACTTGCCCCTTATATAGTTTAAGAGTTTACAATGTTATAAAGTATAATAGTTAAAATTCAAGCAAAATAGTAAAAAAGTGAAAAACAATTATGACAATTGGTCAAAAAAATGCAACAAATATAGTCGTATCTAAGACTATGAAAAAATGGTTTAAAGTTTATTTACAATTTATTTTTTAATTTGTTATTTTTTAATATTTTTAAAAATATTTCTCATTTTTTTTCTATGAAGTGGACTCTCCCATGTTTGTTACATTTTTTCTCAAATTTATATATTTTTTTGTATTTTTTATCATTTGTTTACTTTTTAATTACTAAAAATGTTAAAAATTGAAGTTTTTAAATTATAGGGTTTTTTTATTTAGTTTACACTTGAATTTATTATAATAAATAACATTAAGGTTGTATCTATAACATGAAGTTTTTAAATTATAGGGTTTTTTTATTTAGTTTCTGCTATTGTTTTGCTCAATATTATAATAAATAACATTAAGGTTGTATATATAACATGAAATAGCATTTGCTCGCATGATTTTGAGTGATGGACCCTAGTAACAAAAAATGTTTGTGGTTGTATTCATGATTTCATTTGTTACCTCATGAACTTTTTGTTGGTAGTATTTTTTTTAAAAAAAATTATTTGGAGGGGACCCATCCAAAATGGGTCTAGTCCGTCTATTTTTTAAACAGATTGAGTCTAATATGTCCCATTTATTTCTAGGTCTAAATGGATCTGGTTCATGGACGTTCATCCATCTGTTTTGCCACCAATATATTATATTTTTAAAAAAAAAGTAAAAAAAATATTTTTTGATAATTTTTTTGTTATCATAGTTGTCGCACCCCTTTTTCCGTTGAAAACGAGTTTAAGGTTTGGGACGGATGCTAAGCATAAATGGATGCTTCGCATAATACAATGAAGTCGCCACCCTATTTTCTAAGGTTTAGGGAACCTAAGCGTCATGACATAAAAATAAAAAAACTAAGGCACAATTGGTCTAAACCAAAGAACGAAGGTTTGAGGTCGTATTATGGACTTGGGAAGGTGTTAGGCGCCCAAGTCACATCCTTAAAAAGGTTACCGGTAAAAAGGTGTTTGAGAAATAATTTTAACATAAAAATGAATAAATAATCGAAGCATGTCAACTAGTCCCGCGCACGAAAATGGGTCACCTTTCCATCATTTACGAGGTAAACTATAGTAACGTGTCGGCCGAAATCCTATTACGAAGAGTGGGACACTTTCCAATCACTTAACCATTTTTTTATACGAAAATGAATGAATAATCGAAGCATGTCAACCAATCCCGCGCACGGAAACGGGCCACATTTTCATCATTTACGAGGTAAACGATAGTAAAGTGTCGGCCGAAATCCTGTTACGAAGAGTGAGACACTTTCCAATCACTTAAACATTTTTGACACACGAATTGGGCCCTTAAAGGTGACGTTACATTTTAGCATTTTCGTCGGGACATTGTTATTTTCGATCGGGACAGAAGGACGGGGTTATCGTTTGTTCGTATGCTAGAGCAGACGTTCCCCCCTTTTTATCATCGGGCCATGCATGATTAATTAATTACTACGTGATCCTATCATGGATAAATACTAACATCGTACATTTTTATGAATGCACATAACCGTGTGGGATTCGAAGCCACCATGCTCACATATCAATATATAGCAATTAATTTCATGGTATAGACAAAGCGAGTGATTTAAACATGTAAGCATGTGAATTGATTTTATCATGCATAAAAATATGAATTTTTAGCATTTTTAAACATCATGTATACAAATAATATTTGCAAAAACACTAAATAAATAAAAGAGGCTATAGAAAGCGTACTCGCGTTGCGTGATCTTGATCTTCCTTGCAAATCGAGAGTGTTAGCGACGATTTTCGAGAATAATAAATAAGAAAAGCTCATGCAAACACTTATTTAATTTACGATAAGTAATCAATTAATTAAATACACATGGCAAATAAATAAATACATCATTCATAGCATGTAAGCAACTAATTAAATAGAACATGACATAAACCCATCATTTAAATCATACAAGCATTTAATTAAATAAAACATGGCATAAACAAATCATTTAAATCATGCAAGCATATAGATAAATAAAACATGGCCTAAACACATCATTTAAATCATGCAAGCATGTAAATAAATAAAATATGGCATAAACACATTCATTTAAATCATACAAGCATTTAATTAAATAAAACATGGCATAAACACATCATTTAAATCATGCAAGCATGTAAATAAATAAAACATGGCATAAAGTAAACAATTCATTGCATACGAACATGTAAACAAGTCATGCAATATTTAAACACGAAAATAAAATAAACATATTGCATACGAACAAGTGAACAAGTCATGCGATATTTAAACGTGAAAATAAAATAAACATATTGCATACGAGGCATGTGAGCATTTGCGGAAAATTAAATAAACAAGTTATGCATACGAACATTTCATAAATATTGACGCAAATAAATGGGTCTGGCCCTACATAGGAATTTTGGACATTAAAAAATGGGCTTGGCTAAGATAAAGATGGGTAGAAGCCCATCACCTTTCTTTCTTTCTATTTTTCCCGCCAACCTTCTTCTTACCTTCATCTTCTTCCTCACGTCGCCGGCACCATGGTCGGCGACCAAGGTGAGAGACTCAAACCTTGAAACTCGACCAAACCAACCCAAATAAAACTAGTAGTATAGCAGCGATTCAAGGCAACAAATATGGCAAGAAAATTAAATGAAAACAGTGGCACTTTTAACAAAGGAAAAATAAGCTAATTAACATGCATTATGACTATTAATTACTCAAGGCAACATGTCATTAAATTGAGGCAAAGGAAATGAAATTGGCATAAAAACTAAGCATTTGAACCAATTTTGAGCAATTTATTTATGCATTAAGGCTATAAACGAAAATTAAAAGAAAACTAGAGTGAGAAGCTTACTTGTCATATTTGGAGTCGGTTTGCACATGTGGCTGCAAATCGACGGGAAGAAAATATCGAAGGTGATGATGAGCTCTAGGCCGGAATAGTGAGCTAGGGGAGGGAAGCTTGTGGCCAAGGCTGGTCGGATGGGATGGGGTAGTGATCTAAGTGAGCTGGAGCCGAGTTGGAGGGTAAGAATGCATTGAATGGCATTTATGTGGTATTTATCCTCTTTTTGGGCACGAACGGGATATTTTTGGTACGAGCGAAATCGCTCGAAAATAAAAATAAAACCGAACCGAGGAAACCACGACGTGCATAAAAATAAGACAAGACAAGTAGTATACTGCGAATAAACGCAAAACTCGGTTTAACGTATTTATTTTCTCTTTCGGAAATGTTTAAAGTTCGGACGCAAAATAAATGTCCTTACAACAAAAATTGAACGAAACCAAACTCGATTGTGTGAAAGAGAAAAATAGTACGTAATTATCAAACAAAGAAATAACGCGTTCGACCCTCGGTCCCAGGAACCTTACTCGGGACCGAGAAAAGTTTGCGCGAAGACAGTCGAAAATATGAAAAACTAAAAAGGCAAGAAATGACCCGGAATATTAAACAAACTAGCCTAGGACCAAGAATTGACAGAAATTTGACCTAGGCGAGCTATTAAATGCGGTAAACATAAAAATACATAAATGCGTTGACAAAAACCAAAAAATATGGTTTAGTCGAAACTACGAGAAAAATATGAAAAATTCAAAAGACGTGAAATATTAAAAAAACTAGTCCATGATAAAAAATCGATTAAAATTTGACATAAACGGGCTATTAATGCGACATACAATAAAATGAAAAAAAGTTGTGACGTAAGTCAAAATTCGGGTAGCAACAGTTGCCCCCTCTTTTCTGTCTGATAAAAAATGCAGTATAACTGAGATTTTTGGTTAACAGTAAAGACGGTTGCCCAGGTATTTACCATGTTTTGAATATATCATAACCGATTGAGACGTGGTATCATGCATGAATTGAAAGATAGTCACTCAAGTAATAATTATGCAGAAATGTAGAATTATGTAAAGACATGGTCACTCCTTGAGCGACTATACTCCTCCTTGAGCGACTATATGTAGAATTCATGCCTGATATTGAGGATGTTGATGATATCTGATAGTGAAATCGGTTGTCTCTGATAGTGAGGACGTTGATGATCTCTGATGGTGAGGTCGGTTGTCTCTAATAGTAAGGACGTTGATGATCTCTGATAGTGAAATCGGTTGTCTCTGATAGTGAGGACGTTGATGATCTCTGAGAGGGAGGTCGGTTGTCTCTGATAGTGAGGACGTTGATGATCTCTGATAGTGAGGACGTTGGTGATCTCTGATAGTGAAATCGGTTGTCTCTGATAGTGATAACGTTGGTGACCTCTGATAGTGAAATCGGTTTTCTCTGATAGTGAGGACGTTGATGATCTCTGATAGTGAAATCGGTTTTCTCTGATAGTGATGACGTTGGTGGTCTCTGATAGTGAAATCGGTTGTCTCTGATAGTGAGGATGTTGGTGATCTCTGATAGTGAAATCGGTTGTCTCTGATAGTGAGGACGTTGGTGATCTCTGATAGTGAAATCGGTTGTCTCTGATAGTGAGGACGTTGATGATCTCTGATAGTGAAATTGGTTGTTGACTCGCCGTCGAAACGGGTCAAAAAATAATATATTTCCTGAGGCCTAGATGCACAAACTAATTTGTGTAAAGCGGTAACAGGGTCGAACCACAGAGATTGTGAGAACTGAAATCAAGCCCTCGATTGTATGACAGAGGTAAAAATGCACAAAATCACAACAACAAAAGGGGGGGGGGGGGGGGGTTTATAGGTTAATCAAGTTAACCAAGAGAGTGATCAGAGCTAACAATTCTAACTACTAAAAAATGACAATCGAGGTCACGATAAGTAAATAATAATAATAAAGATCAGAGATAAAATAAAACACAAAATAAACAATTAGATTAATAAGCAAAGATAATAAGTCAAGGAGAAGGGAACTTGGTAAAGGGCTTTCTTGGGTTGCGTCGAGGGCTCGATTGTCATCAGCGCAAAGATTTTCCGTTCTAACGTTACAGACGTGCTATAGGGGTCATGTTTTCACGTAGACCCCCTGCTTTCTTTCGTAAGGAGCCACCCCCCGTTTTCACTGTTAATAAGGTGGCCTCGATCCTTTGATATCCTCTCAGCCACCTATCTTGTCATCAAAAGACAACCTTTTTCACTTCAGCTTGTCACTAGCATAAAGCGGACAGAATATCAGAGCATCGATAAAGAACAAGAAAGACACATCTAGGGAGCGATGCCTCGATTTGTCAGGATCACGACAGGACCCTAACCAGCTGCGTGCCCTAGAGTAATGAACCCAGATCTACCCGAGAACACTAATCTAGTTGTCTACACCTACCCAACAGTCTCACGCTAGTTATCACTGCAGAGTCACGACAATAATCACAAAGGGAAGATTAAAAGTTGATCAGGCCTCGAATCACCCTAAGCAAAAATGGAATTAAAATGACAAGCAACCAGATATAACAAAGAGAACATGTTAAGAGCAATCAGGCCTCGAATCTACCCAAGCAACCCTCGATACACCTTTACCAAGAACGTGGGTTTTAGCCACTCATGTTAAGAGATAAACACATAAAAGATGGAAATAACATAATAAAAGATAAAGGAAGAGTTAAGGATAAAACTTGATTAATGGTGCTTTTTTACAAAGCTTGGATCCAGCAACTATGGAGAGAAGAGGAAGGAACAAGCCCCAAAACTACTAAACTAGAAGAAAGCTACTGAAATTAGTTTAAGAGTAAAAATATCTAAAGTGTAAAGTGGTGTTGAAACCCTAGCACATAAGGTTGTATATATACACCAGCCACCCACTAAGGGACAAAATTCCAGCTAAGGGGAGCTCAACACAAGGTGCCCACGCTCTGGCAAAAGGGGTGACCCACGATGGCAGAAAAGGGGAATATTCCTCGGGATCCTCGCAGAACATCTGACATGCATCAGGAAGGACACGTGGAGTGATTGGAGTGGAGCCACGTCGACTTGGCGTTTTGCACTTGTCGAGGCCTTGATAAGATTGTCGAGGTCTCGACGACATGTCGAGGGCAGATCAGCATCTTTGGGAACCTTCTAGAACATTCTAGAATGTTCTGGAATGGGTCTCGATAAGAATCTTTATGGAATATTCCTTTCGGGCGAGACCAGCATCTGAGGGAATATTCTAGGAGACATCCGCATCTGAGGGAATATTCTGGGGGACGTCCGAGGGGACACGTGGAAGCACAACTGCGAGGACACGTGGATTTAAGGCTCTTGATCCGTCGAGGGCTCGATGACAGGCCTCGATGATAGGCCTCGATGAGGAAATTGGTCCTTGGTCTCGACGATGGTCTTGAACCTTGAAAATCACCCAGAAAGCATGTCTTTTCGCACATTTCTCCTTCTTGGCCTTGATCTGTGAAAAAGATGGAAACACGAGTGGATTAGTAGTATCAAGGCCTAAATCAAGGCAAAAATAGAAGGAAAAACATGCATAAAATACATGTTATCAGTTGTCTTTGATAGTGATGACGTTGGTGTCTCTGATATTGAGGATTGATGATGTTTATGAGATCCTAGCAGGGATACCGCAAACCCCGGAGGTTGATGTAATGGTGGAGGAGATGGATCGCCAAGCGAAATTAATTGGGGAGTGGTAACGTACTCCATTCGAATGTTGATTGGATTTTGATGGAAATACAAGACGAGGGCATCACAACGATGTCTTTATCGAAGACCTAACGTTGGCGTGCTTCCATCAAAGTGTATCTGTATCCTGCAAATAGGAAGGAAGCAAACACAAAGCAACAACAGATAGAAAAAGTAGAAAGTAATTGATAATGCGAGAAATATCGCATATTCCCACATTTAACCCATGGCTTGCCCCCAAGTTCCTTTTTTTTTTGTTTTGGAATGAAAATGATTTCTTTGTTTAAGAAAATAAATTCAAGCATCTTCTCTTTTTTTTTGGATAAAATGTTCGTCCAATTTTCGTTATATGAACATGATTGATTCAAGTCTAGATAACGTCTACGTCTTGTTCAGGAAATAACGACCTCAAGGACAAGACTTTCCCATGACATGCAGCTGTAAGCAATCCTCACCAGACATTAGTGTTTGCGCTCACGCTCAGAAAACAAGGTTATGTGTTTACACTCCTAAAAATGCAATAAACATAGCACAAAAATTAAATTTGTAATGTCAATCCGAGTGAATAGACTTCAAACGAAGATGCACATGCATGGGCCTGCTAATAATCAAGAGGACTTTGCGAGGGGAAAAGAAAGAGGAATTTGTAAAAGAAAGTGTTGTGTGTTTTTTTGGCGAGAAGGTTTTAATGAGTTTGTGCTCGACGACTGATTGTAATGAGGACAAATTGTGGTGAACAATGCTCGACGATTTGGTTGTGACGAGGGCAAAGTGCACAAATTGTTGAATCTTTGCTTGAGATGTTCCTTCTGGATTGTCTTGAGGGCACTGTGCCCAAGTCCTTCAATATTCGCAGGAAACGATTTTTTCCTTTTTATGATCAATTTTGCTATTGATATTTGGCCTTTTTTTTTTGTTTTGTACTTGCTTTTGTTGTCGTCAAAGAACACCTCTTTTTTTATTAATATATTATTTTTTATTTTTGTTCTGTTTTTGTTGTTTTTTTTTAATAAGCAAATCAAGTACAACTTTTGTTTGGTCTGTCATCCTCTCTGTCTTTGGTAGAAGCCTCCAAGTCTTGTTTTGTTTGGCCTTCTTTTGACATTGTTTTGTCCGCGATCCTCTAAGGGTTCCCTTGTCATTCCCTTGCTTTGACGTGTATTTTCAACTCCAGTTTAGCACCTCCAGTCGAGCACTACTCACTTGGTTAGGAGAATAAGAGGCTTGATTTTGAGTGTTTAATAGAATCGGGCATGGTGTACAAGTATGTGTTTTGAGGGCAAAAAGTTAAAATGAAAATGTGGAAGAAGAGCAAAAGCAAAGTCCAATGTCATCTTACCGCTATCCCATGTCTGATGGTTCATGTACCCTGGATTTTATGCAAATCTAACTAGCACCTAGTTTAGCATTTACACTCATGAAAGAAACAAGACGTGAAGGCTCAAAATACTCACAGGGATATATTTTGTGACTGCTTACATCTAAACATGTCATGGATATAAGAGTTAACAGACAAAATCTCAATTTCTAATGAACGCAAAATGATGAATGCTTTGATTTAAAAGGTTCAAAAAAAAAATTCTTCTTTTTAGCCCAAGCAGTACATGTATAAAGAGAAAATTTTGCGAAAACTAAGGATTTTAGCCAACATTACGCACGCACTCTTGCAACAATATAAATAGCGGGAATTTAAAATTGCAAAAACATAAATTGTGGAAACGAAAATTTCAAAAATGTAAAAGGATAACTTCCCTGAAAAATGAGCTTGGATATTTTTTGACCCCTTCTTTTGGTCGTCACTTCACTCGCTTGCCCCCAAATTTACAAGTCTCGTTGCACCTAAAATGAAGAGACAATTAAATAGTAAATTCATAGGGAAAAGGTATCCCAAGATGTTGAATTTAAAATTAACGAAAAAATAGAAATATTGAAAAGAATACGTGGGTTGTCTCCCACGAAGCGCCCTTGTTTAAAATCGTGGGCTCGACTACATGTACGACTTCCCTTCATATCTCCGTCCTAGGAGCCATTGTTAACCTGAAAAAGACAAGCGAAAAGAAATAAAAGTGAGTATGGGTAATGCAGTCCCGAGGCCTCCACGCTACTTGTTCCCTCTTCCGGCCACACTTTTCACTTGACACTTTTTAGGGTGAATGGAGCGACGATACGTCTTGAATCGGCTTTCTTGGTGAAGATACGAAGGAAGTTTTTATTCATTCCAATGATGCAAGGTGACCTTGGATGTCGTCAATGGAACCCTTGAAACAAAACCGCGTGAGTAGCTAACGTTATCATGCTTGGAAACCTCCTTTCGCGATGGGCTTACAAGCGTGCCCCCAATTGACGAGTGAGGCCTCATGTCATAAGGACTTAGCTTTAAGGAGTAGAGCGACGAAGGTCATATCAGGAATTGGAGCTACGAAGAGAAAAAACCTAGCTCTTGATGAAGGATCGGTCTTGATGATGGCTTCAGATCATGTTTAGAAGCCAAGGATCCGATATGGTATGAGGAGAGGCTACAAATCACGTTTCTCGACGAAACCGTGTGCTTTCAGTTATCTTCGTGCTTTCACCGTTGGTGAGAGATGTGCTGCCCAGAAAAAATCCCATTTTTGGTACGGGTAATCTTCAGCCTGTTATCAACGTCTCTCATGTTTTGTCCGAGTGGTGATTGGGAGCCAATCGCAATCATATTGGCTAAGAAAAAAGAGCGCGTAGCTGAGACCGAGATGAAACAACTTATCCTTGCATTCTGAATTTTTCTTTGAGAGATGTGCCTCCCAGAAAAATCTGAATTTGGCTTAGGGATACTTCAACTTGTTGTCTACGTCTTTCGTGTTTTGACCTAGTGGAAATTTGGAGCCAATCGTAATCATATTGGCCAAGGAAAAAGAGCGCGCAGCTGAGACCGAGAAGAAATAGCTTATCCTTGCATTCTGAATTTTTTTGTGAGTGATGTCACCCATAAAAATCTGAATTTTGGTGTGGGAATACTTCAACTTGTTGCCTACGTCTTTCGTGTTTTGACCTAGTGAAAATTTGGAGCCAATCGCAATCATATTGGCCAAGGAAAAAGAGCGCGTAGCTGAGACCGAGGAGAAACAGCTTATCCTTGCATTCTGACTTTTTTGTGAGAGACGTATTGCCCAGAAAATTCTGAATTTTTGCGTGGGCATACTTCAACTTGTTATGAACGTCTTTCGTGCTTTAGTCGAGTAGATATTTGGGGTCCATCGCATTCATATTGGCCAAGGTAAAAGAGTGTGAGGCTGAACTCAAAACAAATACTTCTAGCGTTCTGAATTTTTTGGTGAGTGTGCTTTTATTTCCAAGGTCAGCCTTTTGTGTTTTTTTTCTTCTGTATGTGGTTTATTTTGGGGAGAAGGTTGATTTGATCGTAGGCGATGGACGTTCAATGTCTTTTGGATGTGTGAAGTGAAAGAAAAACTCATTTGATAATTATCCGACTAACTGCGAATTTTGTCATTGATTTTTTTTCGTCCCAAAAAGGGGTTACAACCATTATAAGTTGGATTGACTATCTAGATCTATCTAGAGGTTTGTAGACAAAGTCTAGGAACATTGTTATATGGGGTGAAAAGATAAAAATTCATAGGTAGCCGATGCATGATCTTTCTTTTGAAGTCGTCAACCTTGAGAGTCGGGATCCGTTTGCTCATAAAAAATATTCTAATGACGCAATCTCTCCTTTTTGCATCACCACCTCCTCTATCTCAATCTTGGCCGTAATATCAGGAATGAAAACCGGATTTCAACATATCTCCTCATGCGGCTTGGTTCTCAAAACTTCTTCCCCTAAAAGTATCAAGTGAAAGCAACGTAAGCACTGTCATTTGAACAAGCAGGATGGATCCTGGGGGAAAAATAAAACAGAGTTCTAGTATTAGTAATTTGCACAAAATGTGTTACTAGGTTCTTTACATGCATTACTAAAAATGGTGCAGAAGGAAGAAAAAAACATAGAAAATATGGTAAACCAAGCCATGATAAAATAAGTATGATGCGCATGATGGGGGCTTTTGACGTCGACTAAAGTTCTAACGGCCTGAAGGTTCCCGACAATACCATAGAATGGTCCCTAAAGTTCCGTCTAGTGTCCATTGATTCCTTGCGGAACCAGGCAAACTTTCGCACTAGCTTTAGGGGTTCGAGCGGGTTGGGTTTGGTGAACATTACCCAGGACTTGAGTCCTAGGGTGTCATTAATCCCCGTCTTAAACTTATTTGGTAGGCGACCCTTGGGTGTAGGGCCTATGTATGAAATGCGTATGACAGTTGATAAAAGCGTATAACAAATAGTCACGATAACTGTTTATTAAAACAAGTAAAAAATAAACACCTTTTAAAAAAACCGGCTCCGACCCTACTAGTCCCCAGTGAAGTCGCTAAACTGTCGCACCCCCTTTTTCGTTGAAAACGAGTTTAAGGTTTGGGACGGATGCTAAGCCTAAATGGATGCCTCGCATAATGCAATGAAGTCGCCACCATATTTTCTAAGGTTTACGGAACCTAAGCGTCATGGCATAAAAATAAAAAAACTAAGACACAATTGGTCTAAACCAAAGAACGAAGGTTCGAGGTCGTATTATGGACTCGGGAAGGTGTTAGGCACCCAAGTCACATCCTTAAAAAGGTTACCGGTAAAAAGGTGTTTGGGAAATAATTTTAACATAAAAATGAATAAATAATCGAAGCATGTCAACCAGTCCCGCGCACGGAAACGGGCCACCTTTCCATCATTTACGAGGTAAACGATAGTAAAGTGTCGGCCGAAATCCTGTTACGAAGAGTGGGACACTTTCCAATCACTTAAGCATTTTTTCATACGAAAATGAATGAATAATCGAAGCATGTCAACCAATCCCGTGCACGGAAACGGGCCACCTTTCCATCATTTACGAGGTAAACGATAGTAAAGTGTCGGCCGAAATCCTGTTACGAAGAGTGAGACACTTTCCAATCACTTAAACATTTTTGACACACGAATTGGGCCCTTAAAGGTGACGTTACATCTTAGTATTTTCGTCGGGACATTGTTATTTCCAATCGGTACCGAAGGACGGGGTTACCGTTTGTTCGTATGCTAGAACGGACGTTCCCCCCTTTTTATCATCGGGTCATGCATGATTAATTAATTACTACGTAATCCTATCATGGATAAATACTAACATCGTACATTTTTATGAATGCACATAACCGTGTGGGATTCGAAGCCACCATGCTCACATATCAATATATAGCAATTAATTTCATGGTATAGACAAAGCGAGTGATTTAAACATGTAAGCATGTGAATTGATTTTATCATGCATAAAAATATGAGTTTTTAGCATTTTTAAACATCATGTATACAAATAATATTTGCAAAAACACTAAATAAATAAAAGAGGCTATAGAAAGCGTACTCGCGTTGCGTGATCTTGATCTTCCTTGCAAATCGAGAGTGTTAGCGACGTTTTTCGAGAATAATAAATAAGAAAAGCTCATGCAAACACTTATTTAATTTACGATAAGTAATCAATTAATTAAATACACATGGAAAATAAATAAATACATCATTCATATCATGTAAGCAACTAATTAAATAGAACATGGCATAAACCCATCATTTAAATCATACAAGTATTTAATTAAATAAAACATGGCATAAACAAATTATTTAAATCAGGCAAGCATATAGATAAATAAAACATGGCCTAAACACATCATTTAAATCATGCAAGCATGTAAATAAATAAAACATGGCACTTTTAACAAAGGAAAAATAAGCTAATTAACATGCATTATGACTATTAATTACTCAAGGCAACATGTCATTAAATTGAGGCAAAGGAAATGAAATTGGCATAAAAACTAAGCATTTGAACCAAGTTTGAGCAATTTATTTATGCATTAAGGCTATAAACAAAAATTAAAAGAAAACTAGAGTGAGAAGCTTACTTGTCCAGGAGAGTTTCGGACCAAGAAGGATGAGCAAGAAATGATGATTAAGAGGAGATTTTGGTGCCCTTGATTTGTTGTGTGAAGCTTGCTATTTATAGAGGAGGAAAAATTTTGGAGTCGGTTTGCACATGTGGCTACAAACCGACGGGAAGAAAATATCGAAGGTGATGATGAGCTCTAGGCCGGAATAGTGAGCTAGGGGAGGGAAGCTTGTGGCCAAGGCTGGTCGGATGGGATGGGGTAGTGATCTAAGTGAGCTGGAGCCGCGTTGGAGGGTAAGAATGCATTGAATGGAATTTATGTGGTATTTATCCTATTTTTGGGCACGAACGAGATATTGTTGGTACGAGCGAAATCGCTCGAAAATGAAAATAAACCCGAACTGAGGAAACCACGACATGCAGAAAAATTATACAAGAAAAGTAGTATACTGAGAATAAACGGGGAACTCGGTTTAACGTATTTATTTTCTCTTTCGGAAATGTTAAAAGTTCGGACGCAAAATAAATGTGCTTACGACAAAAATTGAACGAAACCAAACTCGATTGTGTGAAAGAGAAAAATAGTACGTAATTATCAAATAAATAAATAACGCGTTAGACCCTCGGTCCCGGGAACCTTACTCGGGACCGAGAAAAGTTCGAGTGAAGACAGTCGAAAATACGAAAAACTAAAAAGGCACGAAATGACCCAGAATATTAAACAAACTAGCCTAGGACCAAGAATTGACAGAAATTTGACCTAGGCGAGCTATTAAATGCGGTAACCATAAAAATACGTAAATGCGTTGACGAAAACCAAAATATACGGTTTAGTCGAAAATACGAGAAAAATACAAAAAATTCAAAAGACGTGAAATGACGTGAAATATTAAAACAAATAGTCCATGATCAAAAATCGATTGAAATTTGACGTAAACGGGCTATTAATGCGACATGCAATAAAACGAAAAAAAGTTGTGTCGTAAGTCAAAATTCGGGTAGTAACAATAGCGAATCTTGATTTTACGGCACATTTCAAACAGGGGCGGAGCAAGAGGGGGGAATTAATCTAACAAATTAGCATAATTTTTTTATTATTCTATATATAACTTCTTTAATTTATACCAATCAAACAAACAAAATTAATGCTTACTAATTATAAAAAAAGTTTAAAAAGGTAACATTCAAGTCCTAGTTTGTTCTAATTAACGATGTTATTACCTAAATTGAAATTATATAATTTTTTTAATTTATTATAAATTAAAGTCAACCAAATCAATACTTACTAATTCTAATAAGCAATTTAGTTTTAAAATATAACATTAGGAGTAGATGCTAATTTGTTCAAATTAAGTAAAATGTTAGACAAACATCAGCAATAAAAAAAATCGTAAATAAAATATCAAAATTACTAGTATATATATAAAATAAAAATTAATTTTTTTGGGTGGGCTCGCTCTAGGGATGGCAATTGGGCGGGTATGAGCGGGTATGGGCATGTTAAAGCGGGTATGGGCTGGTATGGGTAAATACCCAACTCATATCCGCAACTAAATATTCATTATTATCCATACCCAATATGCCCAATATCCAATTGGGTATGTAATGGATATCCAATTACACTTACTTATTTATTATTTAACTTAATAAAATTATTTCACCAAATTTTTTTATTTTTTTATAATTAAGTGAAAATTTACTATAATTTTATTTTATTTTTTTATAGCATCATATTCCATAAAACCTATTTATAAAAAAATTAAGAAAAATATGAAAAATGGATGTGTAATTACTCATCTTTAAATAAAGATTATGTTTTTATAATTTTTAATTTATTTTGTTCAAAGTATTAAGTAAAAAGATTGAGTTTTTATTATGAAAGAAAATAAAAAAAGAAGAGAGAGAGAGGAGAAAGGAGAGACAAAAGGAAAGAAATTTTTTTCCTAGGAAGTTGAAAAAAATGTAGGTATTTTGCGGGTACCATACCCAATTATACCCGTAATTATAAATGTGGGTATTGTCCATACCCAAACTATACCCGTTTGAGCGGGTAATTACTCGTTTAAGCGGGTTTGGTTATGGGCGGGTATGAGTACCCATTGCCATCCCTAGCTCGCCCCCTCTTAAATTCGCCTTTAAGATATAAAAAATTTGTATAATATACTCAATATTTTAATTAAATGTTCACCCAAACCAATAAGGTACAAGATATAATAAAAAATTAAAAATCAAATCTCTTTTTTTTACGTCACTGTGAATCTCTCGAGAAAATAATAGTATACGCTTGCACCGGAATTTGCTCAAGATTTCAACTTCTTGAAATTAAAGGACGACACCGTTTTGGCGAAAAAAATGTAACAGCTAAAGCAGCCGCGCCTTCACCTGCCAGTCCAACACTCCTCACTCCGCCTCTCCCTCTTCCACTCCCACTTCCACTTCCAGTAACCCGACAGTTGTATTTTTATGGAACATTCTTCTTCCATAAATGATGGGCGCCGAAACCAACAAAAATAAATCATACAATTCACCATGCACAATTAATTAAAACTGTAGCAAGTGGTAAAAGGATCGAACTACAGGGATTTCTGGACAATAATAATTTCTGTTAAAAGACCAAAATTATAACAGTATTAAAAACCAATGAGTGGGATTTTTGTGTTGCAATTAAATTAATAAACAGAGAGAATAAAAATAGTAAATAAATGATGATAAGATGAACTCAAATGGTGGTAAATTTCCGATAAAGACTCTTTTCGGGTCACGATTCATAAATGTCGATCATTGATGCAAGTGTTTTCAAAACCAAATTTAATAGAAAAGCTATAGAGACCAGCGGTACTCTGAGTCCCTGCTCTCCTCCTACTCAAGATTCCTAAGGCGGTACTCCTACTAGGATCCCTAACCGTTCAATAACTTTAAGGCGGTACTCCTAATAAAGTTTAATTGAAGGGTTGATTAAACACGGGGAGAGACCTTTCCCGATCTAGAAGAGAATTTCTTCTACTCCTATAAATCGGATTCTACCCTTTTCTAATTAGCTCTTACACTAATTAGTTACCTACAGATTCCTATTAACGATGTAGAATCCAACGTTTCTAAGAAAAGATGTAATCATTCATATTTAAAATCAAGTTAGCTACTCTTAACCAAAACATGAACAAATTGACATTTAAATAAAAAAATAGAAATACAAACTTGGATTTTATGAAGCTTAATTTGATCTCACAACATATGAATCATAACCCTAAAGTCTTTACCAAGAATAAATAATTTAGCTAGAACAAGACATAATTAATTCAAACAATTATTGTGCATGAATTAATTAAATCAAGGAATAAAGAAGAAAAGAATAATATATTGAAAATCCTAGAACCAGTAGCCGAATTGTTCCCAGGAAGAAGAGATGAGATCTCTTTCTTGTGTTTCCTGCTAGGTATTTAACAAACCAAGTCCAACTAAAATTCCTAGAAAATAGGGTTTAGATAATTATTAAACTAATTATTACATTTCAACTAATTACAAAGTATTGTTCTTTCACAATTCCAGTACGCGTCTCTCTCTTCTCACCATGGGCCCAAGCCCACTTCTTTGAATTTCCTTTGATCTCTTGGCTGCTGTTGATTAATTTAGCCTTGCAACAATTAAACAACATGGTCAAAATCACTATGTTGAGTTTGCTACTGCCTTCTTTCCTTCTTTCCTCATCTTTCACAGAACTTCAAGCTTTGTACCTATTTTCAGCTCCTTTTTAATATTTAGGCTTTATAGCCTACTCTCTGCAAAAAGGATTGAAAAGTGCACACAATCAGTGTAATTGGCATCCAAAATAACAAGAAAAGATGGTGATAAATTCAGCATATTAGCACTCAATCAATAAACAACTTTCTTTTATGGAACATCCACCATCACTTAATTGGGTATGGCAGTTGTATTTTTGTGCAATTTTTCAATAAGCATAATTGCTTGTGTTCCCTTGATGATAATGATTTGGAAGATGTACTAAAATTCTCGTATCCCTATGGTTAGTGCTTTATATTGCGTACCTGAGTGATTTGTTTGGGGCCTGATGTTCAAATTCTAGTCCTTCTGTCTTTGTCATGTTGCTTAATTAGTGGCTTCCTCTTTTCAGTTCCCTGACTTTTTTCTTTCTCATGTTGTGGCAGCAGATATCCCCTTCAAAACATGTCAAGCATGATTTGGTTTCAGGAAACCTAGCGCTACTACAAAAGATGGAAGAAGTTGGAAGTTATGTAAAGGTATAGAAATGGTATTTTGGAGTTTTTTTTCTTCAGCAATTTGTAATCTCTCATATCATTGATATGTTCCTGGTATTTCCTTGCAGAGAGTTGAAAGTTTAATTGAGGAGCGTTGTTCTCAGGCAGCAGAACCTACTGGCTAAGGTTAGCATACCATTGTGGCAAATGAAATACCTGAGGACTTCTCATTTGTGTTCTATGTTTGAGCACCCTTTGTGTCCTTTGAAAAAATTCTTTGACTCAAATTGTTCATAAGAAGAGAATAATTGGTTCATAATGTCTGTTTATTGTACGAATTGCCTTGTTACAACCTTTTTTTATTATGCTATCATGGAGGCTCAACCTCTACTTACTAAGCATATGAACTCTGATTTAGGTACTACCGATATAACCACGCAGATGTCAATTGTTAGTTCTTCTGCTTTGAAATTTACGTGATAGCCCATGCCAAAGTTGTGAACTTTTTTGCATTATCTCAAGCCGCTTTCATTTTAGTTTTATTATTCCCTACTACCTCACAGACTTGGTTAATGTTCTTTCTGTTAGGATCTTCATGGCTTCAATATAGTGTAGTAATTTGATCGAGGAATAGTGCAGGCAACTAAACTTTTCAAGTGTCAAAGCTAGAGTATTTGATTTAGTTTCAAAAATTCTTTGGTGGTAACTGTGATTGTTTTCAAAGTTTTACTCTCACTATGTTTTTGTTTGTCCTTTTCTTTTACTAATATTACTCGAGCTTCCATGTAGATAAGGTTGATCAGCCTGTCAGGACGTCTATCTACTTCTTGCTTCCTTCTGGGAATGTGCCACTCCTTCATCGCATCCCTTGTGCAGAAACCTGGCACTTTTATTTGGGGGAATCTCTTACAGTATAACTGATCCTACACAGAACTTTTTTTGATTCTGAAGTAGAAGTTGTGTTTGTGAGCTCTTTTGAGTCCATATGCTATTAGATGACTTAGCATTCGACTTCACTAACGTTAGTGGTACATTTTAGACATGTTGGCGCATTGAACCTGCCACTTTTATTCGGAAGGACCTATAACAGAATGGTAGGTCAAAGCGCTGAAGTTTGATTCGAAAGTCTGATTTGTGTGCTTGTTAGCTCTTTTCAATTCATATAGCCGAGTTAGCGTCCAATTTCACTGATATTAGTGTTACGTTTTAGTCATGTTGATGCATGTAAGCTTCATTCCTGCAAGTCTTTAGGCATTGAAGGTGATCGGCTGGTTTATGTTTCGATGCCTCATTTTTTTAACAGCAATCCGTCTGAGTTTCTTTCTTTCAGATCTTATTGTCTTGAATCTGTGACTGATGCGATCCCCAACGTGCCTTTACCACCAGATGGACCTACGACTCGCTCTCGAAGCAAGGACTTGCAAGCGAAGCTATCACACATCATCCACATGGAGCTTGCGTGCGAGACAAGCATCGAAGAAGTCGTGCTTCGCGAGAAGAGGCCACGATTCGTCACCCTGCTTTCTGCTGCCGGCATAATCACGCCCTATCCCGGCGTAATCACGTCACAAACAGAAGGGTCCGAGTTGCCAGCCTCGACGACGACGTTATCACGTCAGCTCCACGACGTGATCACGTCGCAACCAGTAGCTCCCGACGAGCTTCGACGTAATCACGCCATGCCCTCACCGTGATTACGTCACAAACAGAAGGGTCGTCTTTCGGAGCCAGACCTCCGGCGTCATCACGTCGCCTCCTCGACGTAATCACGTCGTCACCAGGGATCTCCGCTTCGTTTGCGCCATGATCACGCCACCTCCTGATGTGATCACTCCCTAGCCGTTCAGGATTTTGCGCCAACAAAGGAATTTTCAGACTTTCCTTTCCTTGGCTGATATTTTCCCTTATTTATTAATTATGGACTTATTTAAATTATTGTCCTTATTAATTAGTTAAATTATCTTGGATTTTATTTTAATTAATTAATTAGGAAAGAATTACTTTTGTAAGGATTATGTTTTCCTATATAAAGGAGCCTCCTTATTCGTTGTAAGGTTACGAAATTTGATAATTAAATCTTAGAGATTTTTCTCTCAATTGTTCAGTCTTGAACCTTGTTCCTAGTTGAGATCGGACTCTCGATTAGATCAGCAAGTAAAACCGAAAGTCCACTTTATTGAGTTACTTCGCCTAGGTTGGTATTCACAGGTTGAATACAGGGCTAGGATTTCAAATCAAGATCCTTTCTTGCTTGATTTGATTCAGGTTGGCTAGTACAGGTTATTAGTAGGGTCAAACGCTCAAGAGAGTTATCATTCCACATCGTTGCAAATCCAGGCTTGAACTAGATCGGGAATTACGTGCTACGAACCTCGGGCAACCTAGGATCGTATCAGTGATCCTTATAACTAGAAAAAGGCGTATGAAAAGTCACCACTCCTCTTTCCTATATCATATTTCCTTTCGCCCATCTCTTTCAGTAGTCATTGGTATCAATTTCTAGTGGTGTATAGTGCTCGAGAATAGTCTCTAGCCTGGAATTTGATGATGCTCAAGAATAAGTCTCTTTCATTTTATGTTAGTTTTTAACCTTAACCCATAATGTTTCCAGTTTGGTTTACAGATTCGTGTAGAGACAAAGTTGATTGGAGATGATAGATGATGTCAGTCTTGTTACTACCCCGAATTTTGACATTTTGTTATGGCATTTCCGCATTTTATCATTTATCCTATATTAACTTTTAATATCAACCACATTTTATTTATTACTATTTTCGTTCATTTACTACTAATTACTAGTTCGTTTCGTGCCATTTTATTTTATTCATTTTTTTCGTATTTTTACTATTTTATTTCGTTCGAATTTATGTCGGTACCAAACAATATTTCTCAGACCATAGATCGAACCATCCCGTCTATTTACTATTTATTACTTATCTTCATTTTGTTTCATGTCGTTTTACTTTATTTAGTATTTTTAGTATTTTTCTATTCGAGCTTTTATCGGTTTTAAGCGAGATTCCTCGTACCGTTGGCTCGAACCCAAAATATGAATACAATCTTCATCACATTAATGCCACATTAATGCGCCTTCTCCCTCAATCGCCGAACTGCCAGCTACTGCTCAGCATCACCATCTCCCATCGTCGGACTGTTGATCACCACTCTCCCTTGCTGCCCACGCTCACACGCTCCCCTCACCACTATAAAAACCCCTCCATTTCCAAGTTTTTTCTTTCACCAATTCACACTCTATTCCTCTCAATTCTCACGCTCTCTCTCCCTCTCTCGGCAGCACTCAAACAAGGTTCAATTTAATTACTATTTTTGGATTTAATTTAGGGCAAAAAGACATAAATGACCCCTGAACTTTAATTTTTTAATTAATGTGGCCCCTGAACTATTAATTTGTTTAATTACAACCCTGCGAATCTCACGTTTTGACAAAATTGGACCCTACCGACACAGAAAATGCTCGATTCGCGGGATTGTAATTAAACAAATTAATAGTTCGTGGGCCACATTAATTAAAAAATTAAAGTTCATGGGCTATTTGTCTTTTTGCCTTTAATTTAGTTGCTGCTTTTGATTCAATTAATTGTTGCTGCTTCTGGTTTAATTGCTGCTTCTTCTGGATTAATCAACTGCTGCTTTTGATTTAATTGATTGCTGCTTGTGTTGGGATTAATTGATTGCTCTGTTTTGGAATTAATTAGATTGCTCTATTTATCTCAATTAATTTCATTGTTTTGTTGTTTTGATTGCTGCTTGGTTTGTGATTGGATTGTTGATTGATTTTGGGTTGTAGAATATATCCGCTGGTCGGGTATGGTTTAATATTCCAGGTTGCCCCCGCCGGCAGCGGTAGCGTGTGCCGGCGGCTGGATTGCTTTTAGCTTGATTTTCTGTGTTGTATTTTTGTCGTATGATTTGTCTGTTTGGTTTCCGTTTTTTTGAACCTGTTTTGGTCGTGTTTGTTTGCCTGCGTTTCTGTTTGATTGGTTGTGCCTCCACTGCCGGTGACCAAAGGAAGAAGACGAAGTTGTTGAGGAAAGAAAGGAGTTGGGTTGCTCATGGGCCGGGACAGTTCCTGGCCCAGATTGCCATGGGCTGGGACTGTTGCTGGCCCAATTGGTGACCAAAAGAAGAAGAAAGGCCGGGCCTTGTCTGGACTGCTGGTCCGGTGCTGCTGGGTGAGGGTAATTGAGCTGGAATTCTCGGCCCAATAGGCTGTATCGTTTAGTTAAAGTCCATTGCATTATTTTCGTGTTATTTAATTAATTGCTTGTTTGTAATAATTAACTAATAATTTGTTTAAATAGTTTGGAATAGATAATTATTTTGTTTGCTTGCTTGGAATAATTAGCTAAATATTTGTTTGTTTGTTTACTATTTATTATTGCTTGGGCTACTAATCTCGATCTTGTAGGGTAAAATCAATCGGTATCCACCCTCAAGTACACATTTCTCACTCCTTTTATTTATTTGACGCTTCTCGTATAGTTGTATGCATGATTATTTAAAATCGTTAGAATTTAAATTAAGTTGTTTGCATGATAAGTAACTTGTTTAATTACTCGTCTTTTTAAACGATTTTTAAAACACCTCTCTATTTTACCGGTAACCTTTTTAGGATGAGACTAAGGTGCCTAACACCTTCCCGAGTCCATAAATCGACCCCGAACAGTAATTCTCGGGTTTAGACCCTTTTTGTGCCTTAGTTTTTATTTTATTTTCTTTCCTTTTTCGGACTTTAGGTTTTCCTAAATTTTTAGAAATAAATAAGGTAACGACTTCATTGCATTATGTGAGACTCATTTTTCGTTTCACATCGTCCGAACCATTTGCGAGGGGGGGTGCGACAAGTCTCATCAATATCATATCCATCTTCCACAATAATGACTCTACACTCTACACCAGTCACAACCATTGAAAAATGTTCACTTACATAAGTGGAATGAGTCAACTAGAACAAGTCAAGAGAATATTTTAAATAAAATGAAAATTCTAGTAGCGTATAGTGCTCGAGAATAGTCTCTAGTTCCGAAGGTGATGAAGCTTGATGATAAAATTAAACCAGTGGATCAGACTATCTTAGTCTTCTTTGTTGTAAGGCACTAGCGAGTAATGACTAATTAACTCATAAATAAGAATAGGCTGCTCGTGAAAAAGATAGAAATCAGAAAAAAAGAGGCTATCATTAAGAAATAGTGTAATTGGGTACGACAGGAAGACTCAGCTGCATCGGTCTTTGTTCCAGAAATAGTGTAATTGGATCAAGTCAATCAGATAAGAGAAGGGTTCAATTAGCTATTCCAATAAGGCAGATTTGTAATACAACAAAAACTGGACTTAGCTTTTAGCAACAAAAGCAGCAAAAAGGAGTAACAACGAACACAGCAGCAAAAAGGATGAACAACATCATTTTTCAAAGCAAAAACATTATTTGCAAGTAATGTCTTAGCTAGCATACATCTGTAACATGTTCTTAGTATTCTTAGTTACTACTCTATCTCTTCTATGACTTCCAATTCCATCCCCCCGCGCAGACCAAACTTATAGTCTTGACTAACAAATACTCCCTCCGAAATTTTTTAACTGTCGTTTTAAAATAGTAGGAAATTTAAAATAATAATTTTTTATCTTATTTTATTTTTACTCCTAATTTTCATTCAAATTACTACACCATCAAATTGGATTGATGCATAAAAAAAATTATCATTTACACAAAATATATATTTCGGAAAAGATAACATGACAAGTATTATGAACAGTAAGAATCCGTAGGAAAACGACAGTTAAAAAATTCCGGAGAGAGTACCATGTATGGAGGAGAGATGGTGTACAACATGGTACAAGATACGCCGGTAGTGTCAATATCTGAATACAGTGGCCGAACTTCAAAGTCAAGATCCCTGACGCAAGGGTTCTCCTACTCCAGATTTCTTTCCCTGCTGCTCGAGCTACAATTCAATACCGCGTAGTCGTTGGGGTATTGGTAAGCAAATTGGAAAGGAGAAGCGGATAGATTGAGGTGGAGGAGCAGTTTAGGGAGGCCGGATTGATGAGGATCAGGATCAGTGTGGACCAGTGTGGCTCATCTTAGTGCCTGTTTAGGAAACAGGTTTGGGTTGCAGAAGTTGGTTTCAAAACCAAGAAGCTGGGTTATGCTGTTTGGTGAACTCCTTTTCAAACCAAGCTTCCCAAGAAGCTTGAGTTCAAAACCAAGAAAAACCTTAGTTTTTAGAAGGAGCAAATTGCTCCAGCACAAAACCAATGGTTTTGAGTAGAGGACGGGAAGGAGTTTTAAGTTTTAAGTGGACAAAATTATTAACTCCACTTCTTCATATTTACAAATATACCACGAATAAAACCTTAGTCTCTCTCATCGTTCTTCCTCATTTTGCTCTCGCTACCTTCTCTCCTTGCCGTCTGTTCTTCCCCGATCTCTGCTCTGGCCGCTTCCCAATCTCTCACTCTCGCTCTGTCACACTCTCGCTCTGGCTCTCCCGCTCTCGCTATGGCTCTCCCTGATGGGTGCCAAGACCGTCAAAATAAATCAAGTTACAATTTACCATGCACGTATATAATTTAATTGCAGCATGTGGTAAAAGGATCGTTCCTCAGAGATTCGGTGGATTAAAATCAATTCTTTGTATTAAATAAAGAGGGGTGGTAAATACCAATATGAGTTGTTGGTTGGTTGCAAATAATTTAGATTGGCAGAAATAAACAAAACAGAAGACGCAGTGGATGATTTTAACCAGTTGATAAGGGCTTCCCAGTAAGGACTTCTTATAGCTCATGATTCAATTAGATTGATCATAGATGCAAGAGTATTAAACACTAAACTTATAGGAAGGCTATAGAGACCAGGTATTGGTCACCTAGATTTCCTACTTTCCTCCTACACAAGACTTCCAAAGAGACACTCTATTGGAAGTCCCTAATTATCCTAACAATCCTAAGAGACACTCTATAGGATTTAATCAGGGCAATTGATAGACGCAGGGAAAGACCTAATCCCCGGCCTAGGATAGAGAATCGTGTCTATCCTATAAACCAGATCTGATCCTTCTTCTAGCTGTCACCAGCTAGTTGCCTTCGTATTTCTCTTGGCAATGTAGACTCCAAAGCCGCCAGAAAAGACTGTAATCATCCAAACCTTATGTGAAGCTGATCAGACTTTACTAAGAACAGGGGCAAATTGTCATGCAAACAAGAAGGATAAGAATACAAGTATAGAGTGTGTGAAGAGTGATTCGATCTCACAATCTAAGAATCATGGCTTTGAGTCCTTACTAAGAAGAAGGCGTTTAGCCTATAATCGACATAACAATAATAATAATAAATAGACGAACATAAACTGAATCCGAATTATATTGAAAAATAATAGAATAGTTTAAGCTGCAACAATGGTATAAAAATCCAAGCGAGAAGAGATTAAACCTCTTCTTCCCAGCGGCAACTTTAAATAGCAAAAACCTATCTCTGGTTCGAAATTCAAAAGAGGCGAAGAGAAGAAAGATATCTAATCTTACGGGATAGTTTGTTTAAATACAAAAAGGAGAATCGATCATACTAATCGATTAGGGAGTTCTATTCGCAGTTGAACTTCTCTCCTCCTGGAAGACTGCAACTAAGATGGTGATTTCGCTCACGGCCCACTTATAAATCTCGCGGCCCAGCTAGCTCATTAAGTCAGTTGACTCGGGTCAACGCTTCCAAATCCTCGGCTTATCCCAGGTCTGGGATCCTATCTTTCTTTGCTAAGCAAAACAGCTCTGATAGAGGCTCTTTTGGCTCCTATTGATAATTTCTGCTTCTCAGCAGTGTCTCTGTAGAAAAGGAGTGAAAGACCAACAATTAGCAGTATCATCATCCCAAAACAGAAGTAAAAGGATGATGAAAAGATGACTTTTTAGCGTTCTATCAAATCCCCCACACTATCCTATGCTTGCCCCCAAGCATTTCTAACCTAACACAAGACTCAACAAAACAAAACACATATAAACAAAGATCAATCAGTATCTACTTCAGAGCACCCAGTTCATCACATAAGATCCACAGATACTTAAGCACATAGCTCCATCCAATATTACCAAGGCTTGACCAAGACTTGAAACTCACCTGATCTTATATAGTCTCATAATCGAGTGCTTAGCGATCAAACTCTGCAATTGAAAACACACAGAACAATTCCCATTTCCTTCTACCACCCCTTTCACATTGACTGGATTGATTTTCAGCCTACCCCCTAGGCATTTCCTAATTCTTTTCTTAAATTTGATCAGCTGAAGTTTCTTATTTACCCCCGCTTAAATTAGGCCTGGGTACCAAGACATTCTATTTTTTTTTTTTTTTTTTAGAGCTGATTGTAGTTCCTTGGATATTCTTGCTTATTTGAGGCATGAATACCAAAGCAGCAACATAACATTTTTATTCATAATTTTTTTTTTCATAGCTACTGACTTCTAAAAATGATTTCAGGGGTAGGCCTATAGAGATAGTCAATGTGTAAAAGGCAGCAGGGTAAAGAATGCCAGTTCTACATGTTTTCTCTCGCAAAATTCAATCAGAAAGCCCAAGTATCATGACCCTATGTAGATTAAGTGAGTTTCACAAGTATTGGAAAGATTATACCTTGGTAATAAAACATGGACTTATGAACTCAATTATCTTTTGTTTCTTATGTGATGCAATGCATACTCTGAACCTGATTTTCATGATCTTTGTTCGGACACACAAAATTTATCTACAAACATGCAATAAAATCAAAATAAAGCATGCTCAAGACAGACAGACACGACTCTAAAGTGATAATTTGAAAAACAGACTCTTTATACTGACTCTAACAAACAATCAAAACAGATTATCAACACAAAAAGTCTCCCCCACACTAGATGAGACTTTGTCCTCGAAGTGTGAGAGAGAAAAAGACTCAACGTTTAACTAAAATAAAAGAAATAACAAGGAAAAGAAATACCCGGGGCAATTAAGGGTTGGGTGGGAAGGTGCTTTGCATGAATTTCTCCAGGAGCTGCTGTTGAATAGCATTTGAATGATTTTGGTCCTCAATCAGCGTTTGGATCTGAGATCCTAGCTGCTCAACAGTCTTCTGCAAAAGCTCCTGGTGAGCCATCAATCTGGTCATCATGGATGCCATGTTTTGCGTCTCACCCCCAGACCTGGGATTCTGGTTTTGTGGTGGCTGCGATCCCTGGTCTGATGTAGTGGTTTGTTTCTGCGCTGGGATGCTTTCTCCTGCCACAAAGTCTTTTTCAAAAATGAAGATCCCTTGGTTCTTCTTAGAATAGACGTGATCTTCAGTGGGAGTGAAACCTGTGTTACTGCGCAGCACACGATTCTCATCCAGGTGAAAGTAACCCATGGCATCCAAAGATTTTAAATCTAAAATGCGCAAATCAGATGATTTAAATAAATCGCAAGCAGACACATCTAGACCCTTATGCTTGACAGCAAAGGCAGTGATTAAGGATCCCATTGGCATCTTATTCTTAACAGATTTAAATTGCTTGCAAAGCCAAAATCCTAAATTCACTTTATGCTCATTGACCATACACCAGAGAAAGAACAATTCTTGTTTAGAAATCACACCAGTAATACCAGATTTTCTAGAAAAATTAATAGCTAAAAATCTGTGAATGATCCTAAGAGATAAATCTGGTATGACATGTGCCTTGGCATGGCTATCATCAAAACGTGCAGCAGGATCCTTAGTGATTTGCTTCCATGCCTCTTGCTTATCAAACAGTGGAAATTCAGGATAATCAGTCAAGCAATTAACATACCAGTTAGCAGTCAATTCTTCCTTAGGCACAAAACCAATAAACTCATTAAATTCATCCATGGTATAGTGGGCATATTTGTTCATTAATCTGAAGTTAACCTCTTTAACACCTACTTTCTTCTTAGTATTCATCCAAAAGGATGCATAAAATTCTAGTGTGAGATCTAAGAAAGTAGGGTGCTCAAGGAAAAACAAGGGCTCCCATCCTATATTTTGGATATATTTAGTAATGGGGTCTATAAGGTCAAGGTCATCAAGCAATTGGTAATCACATTGGGCACATGCAATAACTTCATCCTTAACTCTAACAGCTAGACGTTCCATAGACTCAAAATCATCAAAATTAAGCCAACCCTTGAGATTCTCAAGGGCTGGTACCTGTTTTGAAGATCTGCCTCCTTTTGCTCTGGACTTGATTCTCACATGGCCTTTCTGCTCCATCTGGGCTGGTTGTTGAGAGGGCATCCCAGGCTTTTGTACCTTGTTGAGAGGTATATGCGTGCTTTTCTGCTCGGGCCTGGTATTGGATGCATTGGCAAGGGTCTTGGTCCTTTTTGGCTTGATCTGACTGCCAGTGGCTTCATCATCAGGCCTGATGGAAGCGTCTGGTATTAGGGCCTCGGGTATTTTACCTTCTGGCTCTTTCCTTTTCTCCCCCACACATGTCTTATTTGGGGTCGCTTGATGCTGCTTTCCCTTTCTTAGGCGAGATAAAGGGATCTCCTCTGAATCCTCTTCGCTCTCCTCTACGACATCAGCTGGCTTGATTTTATATGTGGGATCAGAGGCGGTTTCTTCACCAGAGCTAGTGGAGTTATGCTCTGGCGACTCAACCGTCTGATCAATGGCAGTTTCAGCTTGTTCTGCTCCCTCTTGAACTGATTCTTCGACCTGACCTGATGGTTCTGGTAGAAGAATCTCAGGAACCTGCTCTGGTATTCTCTTGTGGTGTCTCGTCGACCACTGGAGTGCGTGGTGGTGGCGACTGTTCTTGAGGACCAGGCGAGGCAATAGGCGTGGGGTTTTCGGGTTGTGGCGGCGGGGTTGCATCTTTGGCCGGAGGAGGAGAGGGCGGTGCGGCTGGAGGAGGTGAAATCTGGGTTTCACCCACCACTGGTCTGCCTGAACTTTCGATCAGTGGTGAAGGTGGAGGAGTGTTTATAATCACGGCCTTTGGCTTGCTTTTGGGTTTTGATTTGGCTGCTTGCTTGGTAGCCTTTCTTGAATTGGGTTTGGAATCTTTACCAGCTCTGGTGAGAACCATGGTGAGATTTTGGATTTTAGGTCTGGGATTGATGAAGAAGTAGAGAAGAAAAAGAAAGATGATGGTCGATCTGCTTGATTAGGGTTTTGTTTTATGGAAAAATTATGGAGGTGTTTTAGTTTAGTTGGGAATAATGATCGGATTTAGGATAGAGGAAGAGTTTTGGTTTGGGTGGACAACGGTCATATTAATTAAATAATATTACCGTTGGAAAAAGAATGATGGGATATTTTTCTCTTTCTTGGTCTGCTTTTTACTTTATTTTGCGAATTCCCACACTTATCTTTCTAGGGCTCTTCTCCCAGCCCTGGGATAAGAGTACTTGATTGAATGCATTTATGCCGATTTTTATGCGTTCAATCCAACTTATTTGGATATTATTGCTGCTGCTAGTGATGCTTTTGTCCCATTTTTGCATATCACGGATGCTGAAATTAGTTGGAAGAAAAGGACATGGAAATGACAATGTGCAGCAAAGAAGTGTACAGAACCAACCAACTCTGTTTTCTTGAGCCAAAAACAAGTTGGAAGCGCTGCTGCCTTATAAAGGAAATGGGCTTGGGCCCATGAGAGAGGGACTTACCTTGCTGCTGCTTTGTGCCGCTGCCATTCTATTGAATTTAAGTCCCATTGGAATTCTTTAATTAGGATAATGAAACAATTTAAATTAGCTAAATCCTATTTTATAGGATTTTAGTTGGATTAGGTTTATTATTTAAACAAGACCTAGCTGGACAAAAATCTCATCTTCTCTTCTGCACACATTCGGCTACTGTTTTGGAATTAGCTATTTTCAATACATTACTTTTATTCATCCTTTCTTCAATTAATTAATTCATGCATATTATTTGTTTGAGTTAATTATGCCGTGTAGTAGCTAAACTATTAGATTCCTGGTAAAGGCCATTGAGCCATGATTCTTCCTTTGTGAGATCAAATTTGTGTTTATTAAATTTCGATTTTTGTATTTCTATTCTCTTTGATTTACGGTCAAAACTATTCATGTTTGTTTTAAACCTGATCAATTTAGAATTAAATATGTTTAGTTACAGTCGTTCTTGATAATTATGGAGTCCATGTTATCATGAATCTGAAGGCAACTAATTGATTTGCTGGTTGATTAGAAAGAGAATATAATCTTACTTATAGGAGTAGAGTGTCTCTCTCCTAGGTTTGTGAAAGGTCTCTCCCTGTGCAATCGTCAATCACTTAATTAAATTCTATAGAGAGTCTCTTAGAATTGTTAGGGCGATTAGGAATTTTCAATAGAGAGTCTCTTTGTTAATTTTGAATAGGTGGAGAGCAGGAAATCTAGAATGTCTCTGGTTTCTATAGCCTTTCTACGCAAATTGGTTTTGAAAATATTTGCGTCGATGATCAACTGAATGAATTATGGTTTGATTAGAGTCTTTACCGGGAATTGCTTGTCATTTGAGTTAATTCAATCTTTATCTGTTTACTGTCTTGCTTCTTTTAATTGTTTAAATTAATTGCATACAAAACTCCCAATATTGGTATTTACCACTGTTACGTTACAATTCTTGGTTATTCGATAGAAAACAATTTAGTCGTGAAATCTCTGTGGTTCGATCCTTTTACCACTTGCTACAATTTTAGTTAATTGTGCATGGTAAACTGTATGATTTATTTTTGTTGGTTTCGGCACCCATCAAATTTTGGCGCCGTTGCCGGGGATTTCATTCAGTACTAATTAATTTTCTTTGTGTATGACCAGGACCTCTAAATCAGAATTGATTCCGTACAACCCAGAAATTACAAGAAGGGAAACACAGTACAGGAAGCAAGCGAAAAATCAGAGGGCTGTTCCTGAAGAACAGCAGCCAGAAAACCTTCAGACACCTCCACGGGTCCTTTTCCCAGACCTGGGGGAGAGCTCGTCTTCCATATTTAGAGAAAACCCACTTTTTGAACAAGAACCAGATATGGAACCTCCTGGAAACAACCCGCCACCACCTCCTCCTCCAGAACAGACCTTCAGACAGAGAAACAACCAGGGACCACCACCGGATACCCACTTCTGCATCCAGTATCCGCCTGTGGAACATGATTGGAATCTGAAACCCAACATGATCCACAACCTCAAGAAATTCTATGGTTTGCCCAAGGAGAACCCATACAAATACTTGCAGTACTTCCATTGGGAATGCGATACACACAAACCCCCTAGAGTGGATATCAACCGAGCAAAACTCCGAGCTTTTCCATGGACCTTAGAGGATAAGGCTAGGAATTGGTTCCTTAGCCTTCCTCACAACTCTATAAACACGTGGCAGCAGATGTTGAGTACTTTTCTCAACAAATATTGGTCCTCTGGGAAAGCTGGAAGTGCTAGGAAGGACATTGTGTCCATCAAACAGAACCCTATGGAGAGTTTTGGGGAGTACTACCAAAGGTTCAGAGACCTACAGGAAATCTGCCCAAACCATGGAGTTTCCGATTGGAATGCAGTGCAATATTTTTATGACGGTTTGTGTGTGAGAGACAAGTTAGTAGTTGATGGAGCTGCAGGAGGAGCACTACAAGATTGTACTCTCACAAGAGCTAACAATTTGATTGAAACCTTGGCTGAAAATAGCTTCCACCATGAGTCAAGCGAAAGAGATACGCCAACAGGTAATGTGTCTTCAATTCAAACTCAATTGACTGAACTTTCTGATCGTTTGAATACTTTAGCAGGACACTCACAGGTACAAGTACAGCAAGTACAACCTACCAACATGTGTGGTACATGCGGACAGCCAGGACACCATACAGATGACTGCATATTGAACAATGGAACATCCGAAGAGGTCAACTTGGTAATGCAGTACCGGCAGGAATATGGAAAATACCCACCCCACAAACCCAGATTCAATCAAAATAACCAAAGCCAGTACCAGAATCAATACCAAAATCAGTTCAACAATAACCCTGGTTGGAAAGAAAGCCCAAACTCCAATGTTGTAGTACATCTACCAAACCAATACTCATCCAATAACCAACACCAAGCTCAAACAAACCAAACAGCCCCAGTAAATCTCCAAAATTTCGTGCCCAGACCTGCTGTTCCACAGTTACCTGCACCACAACAGCCCCTAATGCTCACTGGCCCATCGATGGAAGATATGATGAAGCAATTTATGCAAACCACACAAGCTAACATATCAGCCATACAGAGAGAAGTGGCTGAGCTGAAAAATAACAAGCAAGAGCAAGGGAAGTTACCATCAACTACTGTGGACAATCCGAAACATGATGCATGCGCGATGACATTGAGGAGTGGAGCTGAATTTCCATCCGGAACGACCATTGCCAAACCATCAGAAGTTCTGGTTCCGGACCAGTACGAACCGGAAGCAGAGGTAACTACTGAAAAATCAGTTAAGGTGAGTCCTACTCCAGAACCAGCAATGCCCAAGAAGAATCAGCAGGTAATCCCTCTTCCTTTCCCTGAAAGGACTGAAAAGTCCAAGAAGGCAAAAGAAGAGAAAGCTATCCTAGACTTATTTCGTAAAGTGGCTGTAAATGTTCCGCTTCTTGATATGATTTCTCAAATTCCTAAGTACGCTAAATTTTTAAAAGATTTGTGTACTAACAGGAAGCGTCATGCAGAAGTAGAAAGGATTAATCTGAATGAGAATGTCTCAACTGTTTTTCAGAAGAAGTTGCCAAACAAGTGCAAGGATGGAGGAACATTCGTGATTCCTTGCAAGATAGGTGAAAAGACCATTGATAAAGCACTCTGTGACTTAGGTGCTGGTATAAATGTGTTGTCTTTGACACTTTTCAAGAGTTTGAACATTGGTGAATTGCAGGAAACTAGAATGGTCATCCAATTGGCTGATCGTTCTATAATTTATCCCGCTGGAGTAATTAGGGACGTTTTGGTTCAAGTTAATGACTTTATCTTTCCCGCTGATTTTTATGTAATAGATATGGAGAATGAGTACACTACTAAGTCTACTGAAATTTTGTTGGGTAGGCCTTTTCTTAGGACTGCTAAAGCAAAAATTGATGTTTTTGGTGGATGCTTAACTCTGGAATTTATGGGCGAGATAATAACTTTTAACATGTATGATGCTATGCGGTTTCCTGAGGATTTAAATAGTGTTAATTTTATTAACATTATTGATTTGGATGAGGTAGATGTTTTTGAGCTTGATAATGCAGATCCTTTGGAGTATGTGCTGACCAGAAGTGTTGATCTCAATGAGTTGGATGAGTTGGAAAAGAAAGTGGAAGTTAGAGAAGAGATTGTGGAAGTTGTAATGCAGCTTGATCTCAATATGAACAAACAGCAGGTAATTCCCCTTAAAATGCTTGATTTACCACGAACTATTAATGCTCTTGTTCCGTCTGTTTTGAAAGCTCCAGATTTGGAACTGAAGAAGCTGCCAGGACACTTGAAATACTCCTTCCTAGGCTTAGGAGAGAGCCTTCCAGTCATCATTTCAAACAGCCTGACAAAAGTGGAAGAGGAGCGACTCTTGAGAGTACTGAGGGAGAATAAAGGAGCAATAGGCTGGACAATAGCAGACATTAAAGGAATCAGCCCCGTAATCTGTACGCACAAGATTCACCTAGAAGAGGATTGTAAGACTGTGAGGCAGCCGCAAAGGAGACTCAACCCTCCTATGATGGATGTCGTCAAAAAGGAGGTATTAAAACTCTTAGATGCAGGAGTGATATACCCTATTTCTGACAGTTCGTGGGTTAGTCCAGTACAGGTAGTTCCCAAGAAGACAGGGATCACGGTGGTGGAGAACAATGAAGGACAGCTAGTCCCTACGAGAGTGCAAAATGGTTGGAGGGTATGTATAGATTACCGAAGACTCAATTCGGCAACTCGTAAGGACCATTTTCCTCTTCCTTTTATTGACCAGATGCTTGAGAGACTATCAGGTAAGTCTCACTACTGTTGTCTTGATGGGTATTCTGGTTTTCACCAAATACCCGTCGCAATTGAGGATCAAGACAAAACTACTTTTACATGCCCATTCGGGACTTTTGCATACAAACGAATGCCTTTTGGATTATGTAATGCACCTGCTACTTTTCAAAGATGCATGATGAGCATATTTTCTGATTTTATTGAAAAAGGAATTGAAGTATTCATGGATGATTTTACTGTATATGGTAGTTCCTTTGATGAATGTTTAGAAAATCTAGAGAAAGTGCTTAAACGCTGTTTGGAAACAAATCTAGTTTTGAACTATGAAAAGTGTCACTTTATGGTCACTCAAGGTTTAATTCTAGGACACATAGTTTCTGAAAAAGGGATTGAAGTAGATAAGGCGAAAATTGATGTTATTGATTCTTTGCCTTACCCTACTAATGTTCGTGAAGTGCGTTCTTTCTTAGGACATGCAGGGTTTTACAGGAGATTCATAAAAGACTTTTCGAAGGTTGCTGCCCCCCTTTGTCGATTGCTACAAAAGGATATAGAATTTCAGTTTGGAGCTGAATGCGAAAAGGCATTTGATTTGCTCAAGAACAAACTAACTACTGCACCTGTGATCAAAGCTCCTAACTGGAGTTTGCCTTTTGAGATTATGTGTGACGCTTCTAACAACTCTGTAGGTGCTGTCCTTGGACAGAAGGAAGGGCGAGACTCACATGTCATTTACTATGCGTCCCGAATGTTGGATGACGCGCAGAAGAATTACACTACTACGGAAAAGGAGCTGTTTGCTATTGTTTTTGCTTTAGATAAATTTCGAGCATACCTCCTTTGTACTAAAGTGATTGTGTATTCTGATCATGCAGCTTTGCGATACTTATTAGTGAAGAGGGAAGCTAAACCGAGACTGATTCGGTGGATTCTCCTCTTGCAGGAATTTGATCTTGAGATCAAAGACAAGAGGGGTAAGGAAAACTTAGTTGCTGATCACTTGAGTAGAATCCTCGTGGATCGAGACTCACATGTTGTCAATGAGGAATTTCCTGATGAGGGACTCTTCCAAATTCAAAAGGTAGCGTGGTATGCTGACATTGCTAACTTCTTAGCAACAGGTAAGATGGAAGGTGAGTTATCTTACCATGAGAAGAAAAAAATCAGAAGAGACTCTAAACATTACATATGGGACGATCCTTATATGTGGAATATTGGTAAGGATCAGATTATTAGGAGATGTGTTCTTGAGCATGAGATAGAATCTATCCTTGATTTTTGCCATTCTCAAGCATGTGGAGGACACTTTGGTCCAAAACGAACTGCATTGAAGGTATTAGAGTCGGGTTTTTACTGGCCTACACTATTTAAGGATAGTCATTTGTATTGCATTAAGTGTTCTAATTGTCAACGTACTGGTAATATTTCTTCAAAAAATCAGATGCCACTTAGCCCAATTTTAGCGTGTGAAATTTTTGAAGTTTGGGGAATAGACTTTATGGGTCCTTTTCCTAAATCTGGAAATAATCAGTACATTATTCTTGCAGTAGATTATCTGTCAAAATGGGTGGAAGCTAAAGCCACAGCGGCTGATGACGCTAAAACCACCGTCTCATTTTTGAAATCTCATATTCTTAATAGGTTTGGAGTACCGAAGGTGATAATCAGTGATAGAGGCACTCACTTTTGTAATAAAGTGGTAGCAGCCTTGTTCAAGAAGTATAACATCACCCACAAAGTCTCTACGGCCTATCACCCCCAAACAAATGGGTTGGCAGAGGTTTCGAATAGGGAAATCAAGACCATTCTGACAAAAACAGTGAATCCGGAAAGAAGAGATTGGAGTCAGAGGCTGGACGACGCCTTATGGGCGTACCGAACAGCATTTAAGACGCCAATCGGGACTACTCCATACAAGTTAGTATATGGAAAATCTTGCCGACTTCCGGTCGAAATGGAGCACAGATCATTCTGGGCGATTAAGCAATGTAATGTCAATATGGAGCGAGATGGAGTAGAAAGAAAACTTCAGATACAAGAGCTTGAGGAGCTAAGGAATGACGCATACGAGAATGCGATCACCACCAAAGCCAAAATGAAGAAATACCATGACAGCCTCATCAAAACTAAGAACTTTTTCGTGGGACAAAAAGTTCTATTATTTAACTCTAGACTAAGAATTTTTTCAGGAAAACTTAAGTCTAGATGGGATGGTCCTTATGTTGTTTCTAACATTTATTCTCATGGTGCTATTGACATTCAGGAAATGAAGACTGGGAGAATATTCAAAGTAAATGGACAGAGGGTAAAACCTTTTTATGAAGGGTTCAAGAATGACATGGTTGAGCAGCTCACCATCTATCCACCTCCGGAAATTTGAACACGAACAATGTCTAGTCCAAAGACAATAAATCGGGACGCTTCCCATGTGTTTAAAAATAAAAGCAGAAATTTCAAAGAAAGAAAAAAATAATAATAATTAATATTAATTATTTTTATTTTTATTTTTATTTTTTTTATGCTTCCCTGTAAAGGCATTTCTCTGGAACTTGATGTTTTGATTTTGTTATTTGCAGGAATCGGAAGCAGAGGGGAAATGGCGTCTTTGGTTTATATTTGAGGAGTTTTAATGGTGTTAATGGCTTAAGTTTTAATTGCTTGAGTTTTATTCTAGCCCAAAAAAAAACTATTCTTGCGCGGGCTTGAATATAACCACTAAAGCCCATTAACTAAATCACCTAAGCACCTCATCGTTCTCTCTCCCTAGCCCGACATTTCACTCACCAAACCAGATCATCTTCTTCCCCTCTCAACAAAAACCCTAGCCGCTCCCTTCAACACCCAAATCCAAGCCAACCATGGTACTAACTCGCGGCGGCGCAGGCAGCCGCACCACCAGACCAGCATCCAATACCGCCGGAAAACCAAAGAAAAGAAAGCCAAATCGGCCTCCTTCTCCACCGATTCAGATCGCAGATGAGGAAGAAGAGTTTTACATCGACATCTACGGCAATCACGTCAGAGAGCGGCCACCCACTCCACCGCCGCTTGTGTTTCCGTCGCGTGACCCGGCGAGAGCACGTCCGGCCGGTCAGATGCAGCGAACTTGGTCACCGTGGCGCTCCTTGGCTCCGTCGGAGCAGCTGGTCGCACAACCCACTTCGGCAGCTCCACCGTCGAGCTCCATCCGGCCGCTCCCACTCACTACCGTCACTGCTGCCACAGCAGACCAGGAAAGGAGAAGCAAAGCCCAGCTGGACAGATCCCCTTCGCCAATTCCCTCTAGCCACTCTTTGAGTGATTCAGGCAACGAAACATCCTCGGACCCGACTGTACAATCCAACTCCCACGAGTCCGAGTCAGATGCTGAATCGGAACCTGAATCCGAAGAGATGCTCTTATCTCGCCAAAGGAAAGGCAAGCAGAAGGTAGCAGAGGGAAGAAAAGAGTCAAGTGTGGGGGAAAAGCGAAAAAGGACAGAGGAAGCTGCACCATTGGAGCAGAATGGGCATGTTCGGACAAATTCCAAGTCAAAGGGAGGAAAAGCTAAATGAAAGGTACCCCCAGCCATTGAAAACCTCAATGGCTGGTTAATTTTTGATGATAATGTGTGCATTGAAAAATTAGCAATTTATTCTCGTCGTGAAGCTATTGCTTGTGCAAAATTTGATTGCCAACTGCTATCTGATTTAAGGATTTTAGATAAAATGACTGGGTTGATTAAGAAATATACCATGGGAGCCTTTCTTTTTTCTTGAGCATGCTGGTTATTTGGAGCTAACGTATGAATTTTATTCATCGTTCTGGACAAGTCCGCCTAAAAAGAAGAAAAATGTCTTGTTTAATGCTAAAGAAGTGCATTTCAGATTAATGAATTTGTATGAACACCTTAGCATGGATGAATTCAATGTTTTGTTGGGTTTTGTTGATGAACATGAGTTGGGTGCTGCTTGGTACATGAATTGTTTTACTGACTACCCAGATGAGTTTGATAAACACGTAGCTTTTAGACAATTGACTGGCGACCCTCACGCTGTATTTGATAGCAATCACGCGAAGGCTTTAAGAATTTTGCATAGGTTCATAGCTATTACTTTTGCCGGTAAAATTCATATTTCTGGTGAAATCTCCAAGCAGGAGCTTTTCATCCTTTGGTGCATGGTTAATAAGCATAAGTTGAGTCTAGGTTACTGGGTTAGTCACCAAGTCAGAATTTGCAAATCTAAAATGCCCATGGGTTCTCTCATAACTGCACTTACTGTCAAACTTAGAGGTTTTAGGATTGAAAAAAATAACCTCTTTAAGTATGCTGATTTGAGATTGCTTGATTTGATATCTTTAGATGCCATGGGTTATTTTCACTTGGAAAATAAGGTTTTGTGCAGCAACACAGGTTTTACACCCGTTCAGGAGCACGTGTTTTCAGCTAAACACGGAGGCATCTTCATATTTGCACACCAGGCACGAAATGACATAGATGCCACGACATCCAATACCGAGCCACGACAAGAAAGCAATCTCCCACGTCACCAATCGACAGCCCGTGCTGATCAGCCTCCTATTCCATCAGAAGAGCTAGCTGTGTTGAGAGACATTTTGAGGAACCAGAATGATCTGAGCAGCAGGATGACAAAGCTGCTTGAGGAGCAACATGAAACGCTGAAAAGCATCCTTGAGGAGCAGCAGCGGACGAATGCGTTGGCCATGCAGCTGGTCAGCACGCAGCCAAAATAAACCCCCAGGTACCATCGTTCCTCTCTGGAAATCCATTTTATTTATTGAGTCTGATCCTCCACACTTTGAGGACAAAGTGTCTTTTAGTGTGGGGGATTTTTGAGAGTCTTTACGCTGTGTTGATTGCTTGAGTTGATTGTTTGTTGATTGCTTGAGTTGATTGATTGTTTTGCGTCGAGTCAGTTGAGTCAGTTTTCTTTTATTAACTCTGGTCTGATGCGTGATTTAAGTTCCTATTTTCATGCATGTTTGAGTCATTTAGTCTTGTTGTGTTCGTACTTCAGACTCTGAGTTTTGCCTAAGCTGTATAGTTAACTGCTGAAACTGCATTTTAGATACTTGTTTTACCAAATCCATGCTTTAGTACCAGGGAAGTGAATGAGCGTAACATGATCAATGCCTCAGGGTCATATTTCCTAATGATTTCAGAACATTAACTATCCACATGGTTAAAAGAACAGTTAGCTAGGGCTTAGCATTCAAATTAGGGTGACTTGGCTTGCTACGCTATAGATTTGAGAGTGCTTTTATTTCCATCTGATTGAATGTGTTGCCTGTTAAATGTGTTGGAATGTCATAAGAGCAGAGATAGCAAAAAAAAAAAGTGGAAGCTCTGGGTGCCCAAAAAGAGCAAGCGCTGCTATTAAATTATGCCTGTAAAAATACAAAGGGCAAAGAATTGAAAAAAATGAAAACCTATCTGCTAATAAGTGATTTAAATGGCACAGTGGTTTAGATTCACATTTAGGTGGAATAGCACTTCGGAAGGACTCAAATCTGTAGTGAGTTTTGGCACCCTAAATCATCACAATAATTTATAAAAGCTAGCTGTCTTGAAACTATGTGGATGGGGTATGTTTAGGGTATTGATTGGCCCTTGGTAGTCCAACATCGATTTGGTAAGGGAAGTGTCTTGGTAGTTTCAGCAGTGAGGTATGCAGCCAAATGAAAAACTTGGGGTCTCGTTGTCTGTTTGATGTCTGTCTTGATTTGTTTTTATGCTTGGGGGCAAGCATTAGGCTAGTGTGGGGGATTTTGATTGAATGCATTTATGCCGATTTTTATGCGTTCAATCCAGCTTATTTGGATATTATTGCTGCTGCTAGTGATGCTTTTGTCCCATTTTTGCATATCACGGATGCTGAAATCAGTTGGAAGAAAAGGACATGGAAATGACAATGTGCAGCAAAGAAGTGTACAGAACCAACCAACTCTGTTTTCTTGAGCCAAAAACAAGTTGGAAGCGCTGCTGCCTTATAAAGGAAATGGGCTTGGGCCCATGAGAGATTTCTTCAATTAATTAATTCATGCATATTATTTGTTTGAGTTAATTATGTCGTGTAGTAGCTAAACTATTAGATTCCTGGTAAAGGCCATTGAGCCATGATTCTTCCTTTGTGAGATCAAATTTGTGTTTATTAAATTCCGATTTTTGTATTTCTATTCTCTTTGATTTACGGTCAAAACTATTCATGTTTGTTTTAAACCTGATCAATTTAGAATTAAATATGTTTAGTTACAGTCGTTCTTGATAATTATGGAGTCCATGTTATTATGAATCTGAAGGCAACTAATTGATTTGCTGGTTGATTAGAAAGAGAATATAATCTTACTTATAGGAGTAGAGTGTCTCTCTCCTAGGTTTGTGAAAGGTCTCTCCCTGTGCAATCGTCAATCATTTAATTAAATTCTATAGAGAGTCTCTTTGTTAATTTTGAATAGGTGGAGAGCAGGAAATCTAGAGAGTCTCTGGTTTCTATAGCCTTTCTACGCAAATTGGTTTTGAAAATATTTGCGTCGATGATCAACTGAATGAATTATGGTTTGATTAGAGTCTTTACCGGGAATTGCTTGTCATTTGAGTTAATTCAATCTTTATCTGTTTACTGTCTTGCTTCTTTTAATTGTTTAAATTAATTGCATACAAAACTCCCAATATTGGTATTTACCACTGTTACGTTACAATTCTTGGTTATTCGATAGAAAACAATTTAGTCGTGAAATCTCTGTGGTTCGATCCTTTTACCACTTGCTACAATTTTAGTTAATTGTGCATGGTAAACTGTATGATTTATTTTTGTTGGTTTCGGCACCCATCAGTACTTCTACCCACTCAAATTCTGCTTCCTAAAAATCTCTTATCCCCGACCTGGGATAAGATCAACTTCAGCTGCAACTGCCTCCTGATTTTCCTGATAAAAGAAATCAAACGAAATTCCATCAGGCCCTTTTTCTTAATCTTTTATTCAAACTAAATAAATGATAAGTTTTAAAATGGTGCAAAAGCATGGTTGCCTCCCATGTAGCGTCCTTCTTTTATGTCTTGGACTAGACATGGTATTCCTCATTTATCCATTCTTGGGTGGACTTGTACTTGCTCCACCATATGACTCTGAAATCCTTCGTGGTAAGGTTTTAGCCTCTGTCCATTAACCTTGAACGTCATTCCTTTCTTCGTATCCTGTATATCAATAGCACCATAAGGGTAAATGTTAATAACAACATATGGACCCATCCATCTAGATTTTAATTTCCCTGAAAAGAGTCTAAATCTAGAATTAAATAGCAACACTTTCTATCCTTAATGATACTATCATGGTATTTCTTGGTTTTAGCTTTTACGAGTTGGGAGTTCTCATATGCATCTCTGCGCATCTCTTCCAATTCTTGGAGTTGTAGTTTTCTTGCTGCTGCATCTCTTTTTAGCTCCAAGTTACACTGCTTTATCGCCCAAAAGGACTTGTGTTCTAGTACGATAGGAAGGTGACAAGATTTTCCATACACTAGGTTGTAAGGAGTTGTGTCGATGGGGGTCTTAAATGCTGTTCTGTACGCCCAAAGAGCGTCGTCTAATCTTTGACTCCAGTCTTTTCTATCTGGATTAACTGTCTTTGCTAGAATAGTCTTCACGTCTCTGTTTGCTAGAATAGTCTTCACGTCTCTGCCTGCCCATTGGTCTGGGGGTGGTATGCTGTGGACACCCTATGATTGACCTGATATTTTGCAAGTAAGGCAGTCACCACCTTGTTGCAAAAGTGGGTCCCTCTGTCGCTGATTAACACCTTGGGTACTCCAAACCTGTTAAGAATGTGAGACTTTAGAAAAGAAACCACAGTTTTGGCATCATCGACTGCAGTAGCTTTGGCCTCAACCCACTTAGATAAGTAATCAACAGCAAGTATAATGTACTGGTTTCCCCCAGACCTGGGAAAAGGACCCATAAAGTCGATTCCCCAGACGTCAAATACTTCACAAGAAAAGATGGGGTTTAAAGGCATTTCATTCCTAGCAGATATATTGCCAACTTTTTGACAACTAGGGCAATTCTGGCAATATAGATGGCAATCCTTAAAGAGTGTTGGCCAATAAAAACCACATTCAAGGATTTTTAATGCTGTTCTTTTATGTCCATAATGACCTCCACATGCCTCTGTATGGCAGAATCTTAAAATAGATTCAAATTCATTTTGGAGAACGCATCTCCTCAAAATTTGATCTTTTCCGATGTTCCACATGTAGGGTTCATCCCATACATTTGGAATCTCTTCTTACCTTTTCCCTTTCTCTATATGTCATGTTCTGGTCGAACTTACCTGAATGCAGGAAATTGGCTATATCCGCATACCATGGTCTTTCCACCAGGGCAAGGATAAGACTTTCATCTGGTCCTTCTCCCAGGGCAAAGAAAAGGGCTTCGTCTGGAAAATCTTCTTTTACTAGTTCAGGGTCTGGTTTCACGAGTAATCTGCTCAAGTTATCAGCTACTAGATTCTCCTTACCGCTTTTATCTTTGATCTCTAGGTGGAACTCCTGGAGCAGTAAAATCCATCTGATCCAACCTCGATTTGGCTTCCTTTTTGACTAGCAAATAGCGAAACGCTGCATGATCAGAGTAAACAACAACTTTAGTTCCCAATAAGTATGCACGGAATTTATCTAAAGCAAAAATTATGGCAAATAATTCCTTCTCTGTTGTTGTGTAATTTTTTTGTGCATCGTCAAGCATGCGAGACGCATAATAGATAACGTGTGGATCACGTCCTTCTTTCTGTCCTAAAACAGCACCAACAGAATTATTAGAAGCATCGCACATAATTTCAAATGGTAAATTCCAATTTGGAGCTTTAATGATGGGGGTTGTTGTCAATTTTTCTTGCAGTGTGTCAAAAGCAGCCTCACAATCAGAGTCAAATTTAAACTCTGTTTCCTTCTGGAGCAACCTGCAAAGTGGGGCAGCAACCTTCGAAAAATCTTTAATAAATCTTCTATAAAAGCCTGCATGCCCTAAGAAGGAACGAACTTCACGCACGTTAGTAGGATATGGCAAAGAGTCAATAACATCTATTTTAGCTTTATCTACTTCTATTCCTTTCTGAGAGACTACGTGTCCTAAAACAAGGTTTGTTTCTAAGCAGCGTTTTAGAATTTTCTCAAGATTTTCTAGACATTCATCGAAAGAATCGCCATAAACAGTAAAATCATCCATAAAAACTTCTATTCCTTTTTCTATGAATTCAGAGAAAATACTCATCATACACCTTTGGAAAGTTGCAGGTGCGTTGCACAATCCAAAGGGCATGCGTTTATACGCGAAAGTTCCAAATGGACATGTAAAAGTAGTTTTATCTTGGTCCTCAGAAGCGACGGGTATTTGGTGAAAACCGGAATATCAAGGCAACAATAGTGAGACTTACCTGACAGCCGTTCAAGCATTTGATCGATGAAAGGGATAGGAAAATGATCTTTCCTTGTCGCTGAATTGAGTCTCCTGTAATCGATGCATACTCGCCATCCATTTTGTACTCGAGTTGGCACTAATTGTCCTTCAGCATTTTCCACTACTGTCATCCCCGTCTTCTTTGGGACTACCTGTACTGGACTAACCCAAGTGCTATCAGATATGGGATATATCACTCCAGCACTTAAAAGTTTTAATACTTCCTGTTTGACGACGTCCATCATAGGAGGATTTAGTCTCCTTTGCGGCTGTCTCACCGTTTTGCAGTCTTCTTCTAGGTGGATCTTGTGTGTGCATATGGCAGGTGAAATCCCTTTTATGTCAGCTATAGTCCATCCTATAGCTTCTCTGTTGTCCTTCAAGACTCTCAGGAGTCTTTCCTCCTCTAACCGAGATAGTTTGTTTGAGACTATCACTGGCAGGCCTTCTCCCTGGCCTAAGAAACAGTACTTCAAGTGACTGGGAAGTGGCTTCAATATCAGGTCTGGGGCCTGTAAAACAGAAGGGACTAAAGAATTATTAGTCACAGGTAAATCTATAACTTTCAGATTAACTTCTATTAATTTGGCTGCATCCAGCTCATATACTGCTTCCGCAATCTCTTCCCTGACTTCCACCTTGCTTTCTAGCTCCTCAAGTTTAAAGTAGTCAATGCTTCTTGTGAGAACGTACTCAAGGGGATCTGCATTGTCAATTTCATAAATATCTTCATCATCCAAATCAATGACATTAATAAAGTTTAGACAATGTAAATTGATAGCGCGCTTGTCGAGGGCACGATCAAACAAATTATTACAACTTATCACATGCAACAAAATAGATTGAAGACAGTGGCAAGAGGATCGATCCACAGAGATTGGCGAAGACTTACACTAGACAAGGCCAGATTTATAAAATAAAACAACAAAAGAAACAAAACAGAATTCAAGGTCTTGAATGGATTCAAGGTCTTGAATGTATTCGGGGGCAAGGCACAAAAAGTAACAATCAAGGGGGGGTTTTACTTGGCCAAACGAGTTGGCCAAGACAGAGTTCGGGAGCTAACAATTCTATCTAAGAAAGCAGTATTCGGGGTCCCGAATGTCACGTTCGAGGTCCCGAATGGTAAAATAAAGCAAGTCAGTAACATATGTAGAAATAACAACACAGGGGTGAAATAGAACAAGGGTGAAATAAGCGCAGAATAATCAGATGGGGAAAGGTTCTCAGCGAAGGCGTTCTTGGGTTGCGTTCGGGACCAGATCGTCATCGACTCAAGGGTATTTCATTCAAGACGTCATAGAAATGACATGGGGACCAGATTCCTCGGATATCCCCTACTTTTCTCTTAAGAGAAACTACCCCCCGTTTCCACTCATGAGGTCTTGACAGTTCGCCATCCCTCCAGGCACGAATGCGGGAGGGTCATACTCAAACTGCCCATGAAGCTAAGAAAAGACAGATCTAGGGCTAAAAATCCCTCAGTTTGTCAGGCTCGTGACCTAGCCCTAATCAACTACCGACCCTATCTATTCGAGACCACTGTGACACAGTCAAGACTAAACAGATGCCTACTTGGTTCATGCAATTTTCCTTCCGTATTCATCACATAAATGGCAGCATTTACACAAGATAATTATCAGCTGATCAGACCTCAAATTAAATCATGCAAAGATGTAATTAAAACGATGAATAGTTGAATATAGCATCAAGAATGTATTAAGCACATTAAGGCCTCGAATTTGCCCTTGCAACCCTTGAATCAACCTTGCCAAGAACTAAAGATTTAGCTACTCATGCTTAAAGATGAACAAATAATAATTAAAGAAAGCATAACAAGTAAATAAATAGAGTGAGGGAAGAAGACTTTGTTACTAAATTCCGTTTAGAGCCCGGCGGCAAGAGTTGAGGATGCTAACAAGACTAGAGAGATAAACTAGAGAGAAGTCTAAGAAAACTAAAACTACATGATCATGGATAATCCAAGATGTCCTAAACTACTCTTAGATGCCCTTTATATAGTAGAGCACTAAGCACAAAATATCTTCAGCCTAAAACTAGGGACAAAATGCATTAATTGAAAGCCTAAAAAAGTGGATCCATGTTCCTTAAAGCACAAAGCTGAAAAAGCATAAAGCTGTCTGATTTTTCCAGCTTTGGCAGGTCTGGACTGGGCTCAAGGACTGAACTGGTCAGATCGGTAGGTATTTGGTGGTCAGTGCAGACTGCAGGAACAGTGTCAGAGGAGGCACATGGAAGCTCTGGCGAGATGACACGTGGAAATGTCGTTCTTCGCCCTTCGGGGTCCCGAATGGTGAATCCGATTCGGGACCTTGAACGCTGGTTCGGACTCGGGACCTCAACTCTGGGTCTTGAAGCTCGAATTCGCTCAAAATGCACCAAAAATGCATCTTTTCGCATAAACTCCCATTTTAGGCCTAAATCTGCAAAAGTAATGAAAACAAGGGTAAATTAGCATAATCATGCCTTAAAAAGGTGAGAAAATGGAGGGAAAATCATGCATAAAAACATGCTATCAAATAATCCCCACACTACCCAATGCTCGCCCTCGAGCATTCACAAAATTTTAAAACAGTCCCAAAAACAGAACAGACACACCAGACTATAGCATAGAGAATAATCATGCTTGTCAAGATTCGGGGACCTCGAATGAAAACAGACTCCGCCTAGATACACCTGCATCAAATCAGAAGGATAACGACCCTTAAGAAGAAACTTTTCCACATCAGCCTATTCACCAGCAGTCCTCACATGGATCGGTGTTTGCACTCACGCTCGTGAACAAGGCTAGGTGTTTAAACACTCAAGTATGCAAATAACGTAGCACAAAACCAAGTTTGCAAGTCAATCCGAGTATATTAGACACATGCATAGGCAATCTAGCAATCAAAAGACTTCGCATCAGGGGCAAGAAGGGAAAGCAAAGAAAATAAATGACAAGAGGAAATGGAAGAAGCATAATGAGAAGAAAAAGTGGAGAAGAGGGATAGTAAGGGAGTGAAATGAGAAGGTGGTGGAACCAACTCAAACCTGGAACGCTCCCTTGGCAGAAAGGAATCAAAACGGTGAGGCAATGTTGCTGAGGGCGAAAGCTAGACTAGGCTTTTCTTCTTCGAGGGGGGTCCTTGCCTTCATTCGGGACCTAGGCTCGGGACCTTGAATGGATGCTGGCTGCTGATTTTCCTCTTCTTGGCTTTCAAGGTTTGGTCTTGCTCTTTTCTCTCTCTCTTTTATTTATATTTCTATTTTTTTCTTTTCTTTTTTCTTTTTTCTTTTTTCTTTTTTCTTTTTTCTTTTTTCTTTTTTCTTTTTTCTTTTTTCTTTTTTCTTTTTTTTTTTTTTTTTTTTTTGGAGAGAGAAAGAGAGATCTGAATTGAGGATCGAGACCTTGTTCTTCGGGGGCTTGATATTCTGATTTCACTTCCCCACACTTATGTTTTGCTGTGGGTGGGAAGTGATTTTTCGTTCTGGTCTGCCCTTGAATTCAGCTTTGGGGTTTCGAATTTGCGCCAGCATTCAGGGTCTTGAATTTTTGCGGGATCCCCACACTTTGCCTTTGCTGCTTTGTTTGTCTAGTCTAGCCCTCGATAGTGCTCCCAACAATATTGCTCACCTGCCAAGAGATAGATCAAAGAAAATTCAAGTGGTCAGAATGGAAGGTCAAGAAGGGATTCGGGGTCAAGAAGGGAGAACAGAAAAAAATGAGAGAGAACAATTCGATGCGAGGACTTAATCTTTTTGCTGCTTTCCTATGTCTAAATGTGTCTATACCCATGGATATCATGCAAACCCAGCCAGTACCTAGTCATGCATTTATCACTCAAATAATAAATATAGGCATGAAGGCTCAAATGCTCACAAGGTGCTGATTCGTGACTACTGGTGTCTAGGTCTTGAAACAGATATAAGGCATAACAGGCAAAGAATGAATCATTCGGGACCTTGACTACAGACAACATTTTTATTCTATGTGCGCAAGTCAGGTGTGTGTCCATCATTGGGGCGTTTTCAAAAACTAGGCAGCAAATAAAGATAAAAATCCAAAAAAATATTCGGGACCTTGAAAAAATGCGGGACCTTGAAACATGCAGTCAAGCAAATAAACAAACAAGGCAGATAAAACCCTCCCCACACTTAGGCAACACATTGTCCTCAATGTGAAGAAGGAGACAAAAAGATAGCAGTTCAAACTAAAGCATAAAGGGAAATTGTTCAACATAAAATAAAAAATAAGCCCATGCAGGGGCAAAGGGATAGATTGTTCGGGGTCTCGAATCGAGGATGGGGGAAGATTGCGCCAGTGTTGGCTTCGGGGTCCCGAAGTGGAAACAGGTGTCGGGGTCTCGAATCAGAAACAAGTGTCTGGGTCTCGAATAAAAAACAGAAGCCACCTGAAAAAGCTGGCACTCGACACCTGTACAAATCAGAGAAAAAAAATGAGATTTTTTTTTTTTTTTTTTGATTTTGCTTTTTTTTGAATTTGAATTTGAAAAAAGGGGGGAAAGAAGGGAAAACAAAAGGAATTAATGGGGTTTGAAAAAAGGAGGGGACAAGAGAATTAAATGAGGAGGGAAGGAGACAAAAGTAATTAAAGCTACCATAGGGAACATAAAAAGCTAAATTAAATGGGGAATTAATGGGGTTTGAAAAAGGAGGGGACAAGAGAATTAAATGAGGAGGGAAGGAGACAAAGCTAATTAAAACTACATAGGGAACATAAGAAGTGTGCATAAAGAATAAAAAAGCTAAGTTTGACTTGGAATTGAAAAATTTTAAAATTAAAAGGAAAGAAGAAAGAAGGTTGGGAATCCGTGGTATTTCCCCACACTTGGCCTTGATTATAGTCGGGGCCTCGACTCTTCAAGTTTCCTTCAACCAATTCTACTAAATGCTTTCCATCCTCTTAGTTTGATGTGAATTATCGCATGGAGTGGATGGTCTTGTAGCAAAGCATCTTGCATGCGGTCATGACATGAGTCAAATATTAATTTAGGCTCCTGCAAAATTAAGAGGAAAAAATTGTTATGAGTGGAAGGTGATTCAAGAAAAGGATCAATATAATCAAAAAGTTTCAAAATCTCCCTTTCACCCATAACGACTTTAGATCGAGGGCACGATGAAAAGCTCAAGTCCTCAATTTTCTCCTCCTCAATCTCACTTAAATCCCCATTCTCAGTCTCCCTTGAATCCTCATTCACAATCTCTCCCGGCTGAAAAATAGTTTCTGCCCTTGATTCTGCTTCGAGGCCTTGAAGCTTGTCACAAAAATCTGGCAGATTTTTGTTGCTCAAATTCGGGACCTCGATGTCTGTGTAGTCCATATTGGCTCTTGACTCCAAAGGAGAGCATCCTGAATCCTCCAATTTTAGCTCATCCGTAGGGAGAGCTAAAAAATTTGGTTCGGGAGCTAGAACATCTTCGGGGTCCTGAGGATCTGGGATCTGTTCGGGAGCAGCAGAAGTGGCAGCGTCGGGGTCTTGAATTTGGGAGAGGCACGCGGAGTCTTCTTCAATGTCCTCTTGACGCCACTGCTCCTTAAGCTCCTGCATTTCTAAAGTTAGCTCTTTTAATTGATTTTCCATGTTAATCAACCTCTCCTTATCGGATTCGGGAGCTGGGGCAGCGTCGAGGTCAAGATGAGCGGGCAAGGATGTGAAGTTTTCTTCAATATACTCTTGGCGCCTCTGCTCCCGAAAGGTCTCTTTAAATTGATTAACCATGCCAATTAATGCAGCCAGATTTCCTTGGGATAACCCTGTGCCTTGAGGAGGTTGTGGAGGCTGAAAATATTGATATCCAGGTCTAGAATGCACTCCATAGCCGAACTTTCCTTGATTCCAGCACGGGGGGTTGGGAGTAAACTGCTGAGGAAAAGAGGGTGAATGAGAATGAGAATTAAAATAAGACATTTAAAGAAAGAAATAAAATAAAACAAAAATCTGGACTTGTCTAGGGCAAGACTTAACACCAATCCCCCGGCAACGGCGCCATTTTGATAGCGCGCTTGTCGAGGGCACGACCAAACAAATTATTACAACTTATCACATGCAACAAAATAGATTGAAGACAGTGGCAAGAGGATCGATCCACAGAGATTGGCGAAGACTTACACTAGACAAGGCCAGATTTATAAAATAAAACAATAAAAGAAACAAAACAGAATTCAAGGTCTTGAATGGATTCAAGGTCTTGAATGTATTCGGGGGCAAGGCACAAAAAGTAACAATCAGGGGGGGTTTTACTTGGCCAAACGAGTTGGCCAAGACAGAGTTCGGGAGCTAACAATTCTATCTAAGAAAGCAGTATTCGGGGTCCCGAATGTCACGTTCGAGGTCCCGAATGGTAAAATAAAGCAAGTCAGTAACATATGTAGAAATAACAACACAGGGGTGAAATAGAACAAGGGTGATGATAAGATCCGATATCTCTTCTGGTCGGAAACGGCTGCTGCAGCTAGTCGGAGGGGAAGCGATCGGCGTCGGAGATACCTGCAAAGCGCCGGAGGGGGACTCCGGCGTAGACACTCCGATGCTTAAGTCAGTTCGAGTTTTTAGAATGGTAGAGGTTCTCCAAGATGATCTCCATCTTACCTTCTGTTTGGAAAGATGGGGGAATTTATAGGCCGAAGTTGGCGATACCTGACAGCGATAAGGGTGCAGCGATAAGCATCGTCCGAAGATATCGCCTCCAGCGATAATGGGTGAGCCATCGCGGGCGATAATCACATAAGGCCTATCTGGAGCGACATCCTCTTCGTTCCCCTAGGATGGGATGACGCCGTGCGCGTAAAGATGCATGAGATCCCCCCCGCTGAAGTCGACCATCCTAGGAAACTTCCGCCGGCCCGGGCGATAGGTTGGTTTTTCAGGGAAGCGTATAGAAACTCGTCAAGGATAGATGTCGTGGCTACAATATTGCCGTCAGGAGCATTCCAATTGTTATCATAAGCCCAACTGAAAACTAGCCCGAGTGTTCACCAAGGGCTATCCATGTCTGATATCTTTAGATAGGGTTTTGCTCTGTCATGAGGCGATACTTCCACAGAGGGCTTGGGCTTTCTTTATCGTTCAAAGGCTGATCAATCCTAATGCGGAACGAGGGCTTAGATCCACAACTTTCCACTAACTCGGTCAAGTTCGTCCTTGTTTCTTGTCAAAAAGACCCGTCTCCTCGGGACGTTAAGAATTCTACTAGGAGGCCGCTGGGGCGCTCGTGATTCTGAAGGCATCACTTTTATTCAGCGATACTGGCCCATTTGGCCTTTCAATAGGACTTATGAAGTCTCAGCTTCGTTCGAGTCATAGAAGGACCGTCGATAGGTCGCTTGCGATATCGTCGCGTATATTCAACCAGGCCGCACCATGGGCTGGCATATATTTTGGGTCTATCGTCCTTCCAAGTGTTCTGCAAAGGCACAAAGGAGATAGAAACTTATATAGAAGTTAGCAAACTTTATACTTACAGAGGTTCAAGGTCACACGTGCCCAATTTTTCTTTTACGCTCGAGAAAACAGCAGTATCAGCGTGGCTTTATACCATCAGCTACCTTATGGTTATCGCGGCTTCATACCACCAGACGCCTGTGATGTCATCGCGGTTTTACGCATCCAGGGCCACCGGCGACATCAACGCGGCCTTACACTGTGGATACCGGTAACCTTATGGTTTTAGCGTTAGGGCTACCAGTGATATCGTGCCTCTCAACGTTTTTCAGATTCTGCCTCGTACTCCTTCCGGTATCTGTATCGTGAACGTCACCCGTCCCTTTCGTTTACGCTTATCAATCCTTGAGGTTATCGGGGCGGCTCGTCTTTTGAGGACCTCAATCTCTTTTCCCAAGGCCTCCCTTCACTGGAGCCTATAAATCGGGGAGCTTTCTCCACCCACGTTCTCCTCATCTTTATCAGCTAGCATCATGGATAATTTGACTAAGAATTTTCTTCTCTCCAAGGGTCACTCACTCAGGAACCTCAATGACGGCGACGTCGGTTTCCTGGAGAACATGCTGGTCAAGACTTCTGAGGATATTCTGGAGCTGCAAGGGATGCTGACTCCGCTTTATTCCCGGCTAGGGGCCATTTCCCTGGAGGACTTCAGTCCTTTGGAGAGCGTATCAAAGCTGTCCGCCTCCATCGCTCGGATTCAGGTGGTGATTGCCATGCTGCAGCAGCGTAAGGACATGTTGGGGTGCTGCCTGAAGGGGATGAGAGCTACTTCCCATGATCTTATTCTGGTCATGGATTCCTTGAGGGACCTTCCTGAGGTGCCCGAGGATGCTGGTTCTGACGCCTGATAGTGATGGCTCCCTTTGGGCCTTTTCTCTTTTCCCCTTATCTTGTCAATGTATCTTCCGGTCACTAGGCCGTAATAAATAAAGTATTTTCCTCATTCCCTCTCGCTACTGTTCTTCTTCTTTACTGCGCACTTTGTCGTTTTCCAAGAGGATATTCTTAGCCCAACTGAAAACAGTCTTGCTATTGGGTGGTTTTTCTGCCGATCGTTCTGCCTTAACTCCGCGTCGTCCTCATTATAACAACTGATTGACCGAGATTATAATTATTCTTGAATTGCGCGAGATTTCAACAGGCATGACTGCAAATCCATATTTGCATTCCAGACTGTATATGTGCCAATCTTCAAGAGTCGGGTTGGAGGATCGAAGAGTCTCTTTTCTTCTTTTCCCGGCTATTTAATGAGGTTTTTCCTCCTTCATTCTTATCCATTTCTTTCTCCTTCATTTTTCTTCGTTATAAGTCCTCTGCAAGTCTCATGGCTGATTCTTATTTGCTAGGTACGGCTTCGGGGAATTCACCGCCAACTCCTCCGACCACCCCTGACACAGATAATCCTCCCCCATCGCCTCCTTGGAGGCCGGTTGTCTGCCTGCGATGTCGCAAGAGGCGGAGGAAGGAAGTTGAACGACGAAGGAAGGAGGCTGCCCAGGCCTCTAAGTCATTTTTCGACTCTCTGGCTTCTCTGGCTAGGGAGGAGAAAAAACCGTCTCCCCCTCCGCAGGAATCACCTCTGTGGGCTCCCTCTGCTTGCTCGGCCGCCGGGGCAGTATCGCCAGGCGTTAAGGAGGAGTTACCCAAGTTGACTTCTGCCGCTGGAAAGGAGGTCGGTGAGTCTTCTCCCCCTGTTATTGTGGATTCACCATTCTGGGGTGGCGATGACGAAGAGGACGTAGTCTATTGCTACGGCGTTACTTGGTCCGACAGTGATGAGTAGGGCCTTAATCCTTCTTTTTGTAGATGCCGTATGGCCTTTCTCATAATAATGAATGATGGTTTTACTTCCTTTTCGCTTTTCATCGCTTACTTATTGTTTCTTTATGAGCGTTCCGGGTTAACGCGGATGCGTCCCTTTCGCTACGGGTAACTGCCTTCAACTTCTAATCGGTAACTGTCTTCTTTCAGAAGACACAAACGACTATCCACGTGTCTTTTTCTGTTCTGTACGTGTTTCATTTTTACAGGCTGTCTCTTCTTCAGGCTTTCCTTTATAAGGAAATCATCTCTCTCTTTTACTGCTTCTGCGAATATTTTGAGTTTTTGCACATTTTCTCTCTCTTCTGCACTTCTTTTCTTCGAGAGGTTTTTCCGCGACCGCTCACTGGTGCCGGCGACCGGCTTACTGGCTTTTTGCTCCAGGTATTTACTCCTTCTACCGCCGTAGATTTACTTTTACTGTCCCTTATGTCTTCAACTGCTGAAAACCCCATAGATCCCGAAGCTAGGCGAACTCGCAGCATATTCAATTGTAATGAGGTTTTGAGGGTTGAATTAGAGGAGAGTGGTATTACTTTTCCCACGGGATATCGCCCTTTTGTCTCTTTGAAGGACACTCGGCTGCCTGACGCCATGTGGGGAACATTCCGGTTAGTTTATTTCAAGATGTTTACTTACGGATTCCGTTTCCCACTCCATACTTCTCTGTTGAAACTGCTAGATCATTACGACCTTAATCCCGTCCAGATTACTCCACCCTCTTGGTGTGGTATTTACGCTTTCCTTCGTTTGTGCGAGATGAAGCGTATATTTGCTCCATCGCTTGATCTATTCCGCACATTCTTTGTCTTGAGTTGTCGCGACTGCCTGGTAGATATTACCCCCAGATGGGATGATGTCGTTGTGCAACTGTTCTGGCGGAACTTTCAAGGTTTTGAGGAACACGTAGATGACTGGAAGTCTGGCTTTTTCACCCTCTGTTTGCCGTCACGGCTCTGGCGCGGGGGTTTCAATCGAAAAATCAATAGTGGCGTTTGGAAAAGACCGGAAGCGCTGTCAAGCCAGGATGTTTCCAACGTTAGCGCCTTGTTAGAAATAGAAGGGTCTTTTCGTATCCGGGAGTTTGCTCGGTTCAGGCCCTTGTCAGAGTGCGTTGTGGGTGAGTTTCCTTTTTCTTCTTTATCGCTTCACTCTTCTTAATTTGCTAATATGTTTTGTTGGCAGGTAACGCTGAGAGTAGTTCTTCTGGGGAAGGTGACGCCCCTTTGAACGTAACACCTCTCCAGTCGCTGCCTCCTTCTCCTCCGCCTAAAAACTTCCGCCGCCCACCCATTCCGCCTAGAAGGGGAAGGACTAAAACCGTCACTACTCGCAGAGCCTCCACTCGACCTTCTTGTTTCCTTGAAAATTGGCTTCCTTCCCGTGGCAAGAGGGTAGCTCAAGGCGATCCTGTGTTTGAGAAAATCGACAGCGATAGCGAGAGCATGGACACTGGTCCTGAATTACGTCACGCTACTATTGCCCAAAGGATGAAACTTAGGTCGAGGAGGAATGATGACACGGCGGAATCGGCTGAGGACGATAGCGAAGAAATTGCAGAAGAGACGGAGCGTCTCGTAAAGAAGGTTCGCACAGAGAAAACTAAACCCCCAGTTCCCCCTTTGAAGGGAGTTAACGCGGCCCCCTCCGAGAATATTAACGCTTCTCATGCCGCGAGTACTTCGCAAGTGGTGAAAAATATCAAAGCTATCAGGGTGCCTTCCGCCGTTTCTATCGAAAACAATGAGACCTCGGTAGCCGCGACCTCTCCTTTGTCGTCGGGCCATCCTGCTTCCCCGATAGGTTCTTTTATCCCAGAGACAACCCCACCAGTTTCGAGTTTAGGCGTTCCTCCTGAATTTCTCCCACGGAAGCCTCCTCTTTTGTTTCTGTCTTCAATTTCGGGCGTTGGTGATTGCGCAAAAAATTGTTCCCCTCCTTACATCGCCAACCTTTCTCCTCAGAGGTCCCAGGGCCCTACTGGATATCAGCTGGATTTGTCCTCTTTCGGCACTGACGGGCTTCGTGCCTTAGGAATATCGGATCCGTTATCGCGAGAAGAGCCCGTGGGTCCCATAGTGGGACAGATGTTTACTTCTTCCAAGGACAGGGAAGAGTTTTTACAGCATGCTCCCGAGACACGACAGTCACACCTTATGAACGACATGCTGGCCAGCTTTCGGAAATTTCATTACTTTCTTGAAGGCCAGCGTAACAAAACTCGACCCTGTTCGGATTTGCAGGAACAATTAGACGCGGCTTGGGCGAAGGCGAAGGAGCTATCGCAGTTGCAAGAACGAACTCGGGCGGAGTTGGAGGATTGTCGCGGTGAACTTTCTCGGGAGAAGTCGAAGGGGAAGGCGAGAGCAGAGCTAATGGAGGCGGAACTGGTGGTGGCTGATAAAAAGAATGTCTTCCTCCGCGAAGAGTTGTCATCTCGCGATGCCGATTTGGCCAAAGTTCCTTCGAGGATAGCCTGGTGGAAGAATAAGACCATCGAGGTTTGTATCGCAGGGTTTAAGGATCTCCATGTCCGAGGCGCTGTCGATTCATCCATGCTGGCCGATTACGCCTCTCAAAAAATTAAAGATCTTAGTGAAGGCGAAAGGAGTTTTCCTCCTTCTGGGGAAAAGCAAGGGAATGATGACGGCGAGGCATGCGATGACTCTTAATTGATCCATTGAAGAACATTGCTATTTGTTTTCCATGTCTTGTAATAACGTCCTATCGCGAGGCGACATCGGTACTTTGCTCTTTGGGCGATATCTTATTTTATTTCGCTCTCTTGTGCTGTCTTGAGAACTGTTCTTTTATTCAACGCCGATTTGCATTATTTCCTTTCTTGCGATATCGCTTTTGCTTTTTATCAAAAGTCACATCTACTTTTCAGAGCATTTAATGCTCGCGACCCTTCCGTCGATGCGCGGGAAAAGTCATGATGGTGCCGACACACGTGTTCGTTTCTTATGCCGCTTCACCTTAGCGTGTTTAGAAATTTTAACCAGATCGAAGCGTTTGCCGCGCTTCTTCTAGAGTCGTACTCATTGCTTGAGTCTTATCCCTCATGCCGCTTCGACACAACGACTGCAGCATCCGTCATTTCCTTTTAATTACTAGGGTTATAAACCCTCTTTATTTCTTCCCTTTTCTTTTTCACTCCACTTTTTCATATTATCTCTCAGCCGTCTTGCCCTTCTCACCTCCATTCAAGGCTTTCGAAGTTCTTTCCTTCCAAAGGTACTTCCCTTCCTTTCCCTCGTCTTCTTCATTTCTATTTCCTTAGTCCTGCCATGGCAAAGACTCGCCGTTCTGAGTCGAAATCCATCGATGAGAAGAAAATGGATACCACGGTCAGTGTTATTACCACGGAGGCCATTCTCCGGGAGCATTTGGCTGCTCACGGTGCCGTTATTCCTGACGGTTACCAAGCTGTTGTTGCCCCTGGGTCGGTTCGTTTAAACAGCATTCTGACCGGCAATCAAAGGGTGTTATATGCCCAGATGTTTCGCTACGGTTTCCGGTTCCCTATCGATTCTTTCGTCAAGGGTTTGCTTATTGCTGGCAATTTCAATCCTGCCCAGTTAGCCCCAAATGCATATTGCTGTGTTTATGCTTTCTTGGAACTCTGTAGATATAAGGGGATCACTTCCCCTTCTCTTTTGTTGCTTAGATCCCTTTTTAAATTGATGAAGTGCCGGGGTGTGATAACCATATCGCCTCGCTTTGACGATGATTCTCTCAAGTCTTTTACTTGGAAGTTGCTCCATATTGAGTCTTCTGTTGAGGCTTGGAAAAAGGAGTTCTTTCTGATAAATTTTCTTGACGCTCCTGGTCCCGAGTGGCGTTCTGGGTTCAACCAGGACGTCCAAGATGGCGTTTGGAGTCGACCAGGGACACTTCCCGCTCGTGAACAAGGATGGTTAAACACCTTACTCCAACTGGAGATCAGCGTTCATATTCGACTCACGGCCTGCAGAATGGCCATTCAGGAGTGCGTTAGACGTGAGTATCGCGCTACCTTTCCCTTTCATCGCTGATACTAACGCTGACGTTATTTTGTGATTTTGCAGCGACGGATCCTGACTATAAACCCGAAAGCGTAAGAAGACGCTTAAGGAGAGCTCGTAATAGAGAGGAAAAGGAAAAGCTCGATTCAGAGGCCACTGATAATCCTTCTGAGCTTCCGGCTACTTCCGCGAATCTCGCTCAAGTATCCTCCTCCTCAGTTGGCGAAGGGAATACTGACATCCCTGAAGGTGTTCCTATCGTGACCGTTGCTGCTCCCTCGTCTTCTCAGGCTCCTAAGGCCATTGCCAGAGGAAAAAAGAAGAAAAGAACACGGAGTATCGCCACTCTTACTCCTTCTCCCGACGCTGCGGGTTCTTCTGAGGCACTATCTTCCCTCAACACCGCTACCGTAAGCGTGTTTTTTCTTTCTCAATATCTGTCGTCATTTGATCTATTTTTCTTTTCTCAATTTGTACTCCTTGCAGGAGGCCGTTGTAGTTACTGCGTCCGCTCCTTCAGGCGATATGAATCTCACTTATGTGCTGAGGGGTTCTGCGAAGAGGGCCCGGATAGAAGGCGAGGATGAGAACATACCCTCCTCTAACATCGCGGGGGAAGGTGGTTCCGTTAACGTTCCTGATTCCGCAGTGGTTCCTCCAGGTAGACATTCCGTGGAAGATTTGGGGAACCTAGGCGGTGCGGACCCCTTTGGTGCTTCGCCCAATTCCTTTGGCGGGCCTGTGCATCATTATTCCTCTTCTTTAGGCTATCAAGACGTCTTTCATGACCTTTTGGGCTATCAGCCTCCTGGTACCTTCCTGCCCCCGGGCAGTTCTTCTTCACAGGTTCGCGCCCCTGGTCCTCTGGCTTTCGTTCCCTCTAGCGTTCCTTGGCGGCAACGCTATAATGAAGCCGGAACCTCTTTCAATTTTGCGGTGGATCTTTGTCCATTAAACGGGCTCGGCGAAGTGACCCATCAGGTTGAGTTGTTCGACTTCCGTACCCGTGGTTTGGCAGCCCTCGGGGGCGATGGTTCAGATGAGGTTTCTGCCCTGCTGGCTTCTCAAATTCTGGCCTCATCTGCAGAACGGGAAGCTTTCCTTTCCCTGGCGGAAGATGACCAAGTGAACTCCTTCCGTGCTAGCCTTTTCTCCAATATGATGAAATTTCACTACTGGGCGGAGGAGATGAAGCATCGGGCTGTTTCCCTTCGTTCTGTTTCGGCGGAGCTGTCCAAGGAGCAAGAGGAAAGGAAAAAGGTGTTGGCAGATCGTTCCAAGATACTGCTGGCTCACCACGATTTACAGAAACAGCATTCCGCCCTGGAAACAGCTTTGTCAGAGGAACAGGCCAAAGTGACTGCTTTGGAGAATGAGAAGTCCTCTTTAGAAAAGGAGAAGGCAGCTTTGGCGGAAGAGTCAGTCGATATGGGCTGGTGGCATGCTGAACAGACCGCCCGTGTTCTAGTTAAGTGTTTCGAAGAAATTCATGGGGTGGATGCGTACAAGGGCGAAGATGTCGCGAAAGCCTTTCTACAGAGTTCTGCCCATATCAACGAGGCAGGCTATCGCCAAGCCAAGGCAGCGGGCTGGAAACGACAAGTCCCCGAGAGCTGATTTGCCGCGATATTTTGCCGTTCCCTCCAGCAATCACATATCGCTTGGCTTTTGTCTTTTGTCTTTGCAGCATCAATATTTTGAACAGTGATTCTTTGTAAATCCTTGAGATGCCTTTAATATTTCTAGACAATCCCTTTATCGATATTTCTCTTTTATTTTTCTCATCGCGAGACTTCTCTCGTCACTGAGGTTGCCTTATCCGCACGGTGCGTTTACTTTCTTGAGCAGATCCTTGGTATTTATACCAAGAAGACCAAGATCTATGTCGGGTTGGCCTTTCGATGAGCCTATCGGTATCATGACCACCTCTCCTTCCGCTGCTCAGAAGCATTCTGCACATCTCTAATTGTAGATTATCAGTAACAAAACGAGATTTGAGAGATAGTGATTACCCGTAGGAGCCCGTTCGCTGCTATCATTAGGTTTTATCACGAAACCCGTTTTGAATCGCGTTTTCCCTCAGCTCTACATTTCGCCAAGGGTTACTTATCCGGTTACCAGCTGGAATTACGCGATCCTTCACGTTTCCCTTATCTCTCGATCGGCCTTTCTAAGTGCCTCATCTCGTGAGCTGTCGGATCTGGACGGCTATCACAAGGCTAGGGAATTTTCACTTTTATAGGCGTTGTCCTCTCGTTTAGAACCGTGTCCTTACTTAATGGTTTAGCTGCACCAGCCCGACCGTTAAGATAGGATTCTTGTTTCTAAACAGAGTTTCTAACTCTTTGGGGTGTGTCTTGTCTTGATGTACCGTCTCCACGAGATCGGTTATCATTAAAGAACTTTTCACTCCCAAAGATACCGGGCAGTGCCCTCACTTAGTGAGCCATCTGATCAAGATCGGTCATCACAAGGATAGGACTTTTCACCCCCGGGGGCGTCAAGGATCTTTCAATCCGACGCTAATCAAGGATACACTGGGGTCGTGCCCTCACTTAGTGGGCCATCTGATCAAGACCGACCATCACAAGGATAGGACTTTTCACTCCCAGGGTACCCCCCTTTTTATCTGCACAAAAGCAACCACAAACCCACGAAAACTCTCCTATTGAGCGTTAGCCACGGTTAGGGTCGTTATAATCCAAATAGTGCAGATAAAATTAAACTCTAGGATAATATAACTTCAAACGAGCGATATTCCAGGAGTTGGATAAAGGCGTACCGTCAAGTGTCTCCAGGCGATAGGCCCCTCTTCCGACAACGTGGGTTACGCGATACGGTCCTTCCCAGTTAGGACTAAGCTTTCCCATACGTTGTCCGGTTGCTCGCCTGTCTCGGAGCACAAGGTCACCGTTTTTCAACAATCGCTCTTTGACCTGCCTGTTATGATAACGGGCCATTTTTCTTTTGAAGTGTTGCGTTTTCAGTAGGACTTCTTCTCGAACCTCTGGTAACGCGTCCAGATTAGCACGTAACCGTTCCTCGTTCCGTTCCTCACGAAAGTGAGCCACCCGTAGGCTCATGGCCCCAATTTCCACTGGCGTAACGGCTTCAGTTCCAAAAGCCAACGCAAAAGGTGTTTCTCCAGTGCTAACTTTTACGGTCACGCGGTATGCCCACATCACGTATGGCAATTCATCAGCCCACTTCTTCTTAGACCCCTCTAGGTTTTTCTTAATACCGCTGAGGATGCTCCTATTAGTTACCTCTGCCTGTCCGTTGGTTTGTGGGTGAGCCACGGAAGAGAATCTCTGCTCAATCCCGAATTCTGAGCATTGGTCTTTGAAGAATTGGCTGGTGAACTGGGTCCCGTTATCGCTGACAAGGATACGAGGCACCCCGAATCTCATGATAACTTGATGTTTGAAAAAACGCCATGTTTTTTCTGCCGTGATTGTGGCAACCGCTTCAGTTTCCGCCCACTTCGTAAAATAGTCCACAGCCACTATCACAAATTTCAGTTGGGACCTTGCCTTTGGAAATGGACCCAGGATGTCAATCCCCCATTTGGCAAAAGGGCAAGGGGCGATGATTTCCGATATTTCCGTGGCTGGACGTCGAGGAATTTTAGCGAATTCTTGACATTTGGGGCAAGCTTGTACATAATCGTGGCAATCCCTTCGTATAGTGGGCCAGTAGAATCCTGATCTGAAAACTTGTGCCGCCAAGGTGCCGCCTGACGCGTGCATTCCGCATATCCCTTCGTGGATTTCGCGTAAGGTGTGAAGGCCCTCTTGTTCGGTTATACATTTGGCGCCGGGGTGAGAAAAACATCTTCGAATTAGATCCCCGTTATAGTATGTGCAACGAGCAGCCTGTCTTAGCACTTTCATCTTTTCAGCGTTACCGTCGGGCAGCTCTTCGTGCATCAGGTATTTTATTACCGGAATCCGCCAATCATTCTCGAGCTCATTCACACACAAAGAGGCTTGTTCCTCCATGAAGGACGGCACCGATAGCTCACGATAATACACATCTTTAGGTATAGATGCTTCAGGATTCGCGGCCAGCTTGGCAAGGTAATCGGCTTCAGCATTTTCCTCTCGGGGGATGTGCTCGAAGCTGACTTGCATGCCCTCTTTCTTTATTTCCACTAGTTCTCGCGTTACCTTAGAGAGGTATTGCACCATAATAGGTTCTCGAGTCTGAGAGTATCCTGAGACCTGGTCAATTATCAGTTTGGAGTCTCCACAAATTTTTAGACGCAGATCTCCTGTTTGGCCGGTATCGCGCCTTCCCTTTGAAGAAAACTCTCTTCCTATTCTGAGTCCAGCTAGCAACGCCTCATATTTGGCTGCGTTATTGGACAAAGGATGCAAGATTCGAATAGCATACCGTATATGCATATCGTGCGGCCCGTTTATGAAGACTCCAACCCCCGCCAGTTCTTGGTTTTTGGCTCCGTCCACATGAATGATCCAAAGATCTGTATAAGTTTCTGGGAACGGGAGATCCATATCGTTCCATTCCGCTTCCGGTACACCACTCAAAGGGTCCTCTGTGAAAGTACACTCCGCTATAAAATCAGCAAGGACCTGAGCCTTTACGGATGGCCGGGACTGGTATCTCAAACCATATTGTTCGAGTTCTAGGGCCCAGATCAGCATTCTTCCTGAAGATTCAGGCTTTCGAAATATCCTCTTCAAGGGTTGGTCTGTAAGTACAACGATAGGATAAGACTGGAAGTATCGGTCCATCTTGCGGGCGGCTTGTATAAGGGCGAACACTATTTTCTCAATACGAGCATATCGCCGTTCCGCGTCCTTTAAGACATGACTCACGAAGTAAACTGGGCGATGAGTGCGGTTATCGTCACGAACAAGAACGGCGCTGACCACTTCGTCCGCCGTGCCCAAGTACAAGTACAGAGTATGCCGGACTCGGGCCTTGTCAATAACAAATCAGATGAAAAATAGTCCTTTAAGTCCACAAATGCTTGCTCACATTCTGGGGTCCACCCGAACGTGGCTTTCCATCGTATGACTTTGAAAAAAGGGAGACACTTTTCTCCTTGCTTGGAGACGAATCGTCCCAGAGCGATAACGCGCCCTGTTAGCCTTTGCACTTCCTTAACGGTTCTCGGCGATATCATATCATGTATAGCTTTAACCTTGGATAGATTAGGCTGGATACCTTTCTGGCTAACTACGTAGCCCAAGAACTTACCCGTCTGGAATGCAAACATGCACTTCCGGGGGTTTAGCTTCATGCGATACCTTGTCATCACATCAAAAACTTCCTTTAGATCCTGCAGGTGATCATGAAAATTCGCACTCTTTACCAGTATGTCGTCAACATATGCTTCCACATTTCTCCCTATCTGTTCCTCAAAAATCTTATTTGCCATTCGCTGAAACGTGGCCCCCGCGTTCTTTAGTCCAAATGGCATCGCTGTGTAACAATACGTGGCTTTAGGAGTAAGGAAGGCGGTCTTCTCCTCATCCTCTAGGGCCATAGGGATTTGATGATATCCGGAATTGGCGTCCAATGAGCTTAGATATGCGTACCCAGCAGTTTGATCAACCAACTGATCTATGCGAGGAAGCGGGTAGCAATCCTTAGGACAAGCATCGTTCAAATCAGTGAAGTCAATGCACATACGCCAGTCTCCATTGGGTTTAGGAACAAGAACCGGGTTGGCTAACCAAGTGGGATATTGTACTTCGCGAATGAAACCCGCGTCAAGGAGCTTCACAACCTCCTTTTCCACAGCCGACGCTTTTTCGGTGGAGAACGCCCGTCGTTTTTGCTGAACTGACTTGGCGTTAGGGTCAACGTTAAGCCTGTGCTCGGCTATTTCTCGGGATATACCTGGCATATCGGCGGGCTCCCATGCGAAATTTCCTTGGCATTTGTTCAGCAGCCGTGCCAGTTGAAGATTTTCCGCTGGGCTGAGCTTATCGCTGACCAGGAAGCTGGCTCCCTCTTTGCCTATCACTGATACGGGCACCATCTTGTCAAGGGGTTGAGCGCGTTTTTCATCACCCTGCTCGTAGGGGTCTACCGCTATACACACGTATCTATCGCAACTCGTCCGAGTCATGAGCGAATAGCATTCTGCCGCCAGTTTCTGATCACCTTTTATCGATACCACCCCGTCCCAGGAGGGGTATTTCATCTTTAGATATTTTTGTGATATCGCCGCTCCAAAGCGATTGAGGAAAGGCCATCCGAGTATGACGTTATAGGGCAGATTCAGATCCACAACAAGGAACAACAAATTCTCTGACCGTTTGTAAGTGTCTTCTCGGAAGTATACGGGTAGGGTGATTACTCCCGTAACAGGGATAGGGGTCCCATCCACTCCGACTATGGGTCTCTTACTAGGCGTTAACTCATCGTGGGGGCGTTTCATGAGATTGTAAGCTTCCAGCGAAAAAAGGTTCACGGCACTCCCGTTGTCCACAAGAGTCCTTCTTATACCATGACTGGCGATGACAGGTGTGACTACCAAGGCGTCATTATGGGGATAGATAACGCCTTTCTCATCCTCTTCTGAAAAGGATAAGATCATGCGATCAAGTATGTCTATCGCTCCACCTTTCTTTGTCATGCCGTCTCGCGTACGCTTTTCCCCTTTCGCCACCATCGACTGTTCTGATTCATCTGTGTAGGGGATCCCTCCTGCTATGATATTGATTATGGGGATGTCGTCGCCATCTATCGCGAAGGTTTCCCCACCCTTTCCTTTGGGAGCGTTATCCGGCTGTGGGACTGGAGGGGGTCTTGGTCGCTCATCTACCGCTCTTCTTATCGGATTGTTTCGGGCATCTTCCCTTACTTGAGTCGCAAATTCTCCCAGATATCCTTCCTCCACCAAGCGTTCTATCGCCCACCTTAATTCTCTGCAAGCCTCTGTGGAATGTCCTCTGGCTTTGTGGAATTTACAGTAAGCGTTTTCTCTCCTGCCTAAAAGCACTCCAGGTTTCGTGGGTGCCGGATAACGGATAGGAAGATCTCGCTGTTCCGCTATCGCCAATATCTCCGCTCTTGGTACATTCAAGGAGGGAAAATCCGGATCATACGCCCGATTTTTGTTAGCGTTCCCTTGACGCTGACGAGGGGAACTACCTTGTCTTCCTTTCGAGGAATTTCCTTTTTGCTTATCGTAGGTCTTTGGGATGTAATCTTTCCGTCGAGCGTAATCATCAGTGTAATGATCGTCAACCAGAGGATTTGCGGGAGCGGCAGGGATGCGAGGTGCCCTAGGCGGCATATCAAATGTTCTATTTCTATTTTCTTCTTCTTCCATTTTCGCATAATTATGGGCTTTAAGTCTTAGTGCGTCCAAGGATATTGGAGGATCCACCATCAATGCATCTTTCAGTTTTCCATAATGGCAGTTTCTTTTCAGAGCTTCTATGGCGAAATCAACGGTAACGCCCGGCGTTAATGACATTTCCAGATCGAATCGGCTAAGAAATTCTTTCAATGTCTCTTGGGGCTTCCGCTGTATGTCAAATAACGCTGCGGCAGATTTCCGAATTGGAATTGCTGTACTAAATCTGCTCCGAAATTTGGATTCCAACTGTGCGAAATTACTAATGGATCCGCCAGGAAGACCTTCAAACCAAAGACGAGCAACTCCCGATAAGGTCATAACAAATATCTGACATAAAGCCGCATCACTGTGGGTTTGAAACTGGACGAAATCCTTCACTTTGTTGATGTGCGAAATAGGATCTTTAGTACCATCATAAGTATCAGCGGGAAGCTTCACTCGCCTGCTGACCCTGTGACGTCTTACACGACGACTGAAAGGGTGACCTGAGGTATCATCAAGAATCTCACGCGCATGACGTGGGGCAGATATGTCTCCTTGTCGCCCTCCTTCCCTTGGTTCAGGTATATGATGTCGCCTGGGAGACCGACTGCGACTCCTGGGAGAACGACTTCGATTTCTTCTGCTACTAGATCTTTCACTGTACACGGGAGATAAACTCCTGTTTGTTCCTTCCCTCCGTCCGGCCCAACGGTTCCTTAACGCCTCAAGCTGCCTGTCTTCCTGCAGAAGAAGTCTTTGCGGCATTTGCGGTACATAAGCCTCTACTCCTCCTTGAGTGAGCTGTACGTGACCAACCGGGGGATTTCCTGTGGATAAAGGCACTTGGGGGTTCTCTGGAAACAACGGGGGCAGAGGTCGATCAGCAACAATAGATGATGTGAACAAGACGCGAGGAGGAACGCTAGATCCAGAAGCACTAGGCGTGACTCTAGTGGCCATTTCAGTCAAATATTCCAGGCGGGAACGAAGGGCCGCTATTTCCATAGCAAAAGGATTTTCATTGTTAAGCACAGATCCTTCCAAAAGAGGAGTATAAAGATCAGATCCCACCGTCTGTGATGAAGAAATGACCGTCTGTGAGGAGATAGATCCTCCGGCGATCCCGACCGAGAGGTCCAGAGGTCCCGAGATAGTCGATTGCGTCGTCATAGAGAGGTCAGCAGTAGCAAAAGGAAATAACCGCCTGCGAGTTGAAAAAGGAATACTAGAAAATGTAGTCCGGTCTTGCTCCGATCTGGCTGTCATAACCGTTCCGATCTCCCAACTAAACGGAGCTTGGCTATTAAGGACACTCACTTAATACACCAAAGCTCTCAATGAAAGCACCATTTGATAAGATCCGATATCTCTTCTGGTCGGAAACGGCTGTTGCAGCTAGTCGGAGGGGAAGCGATCGGCGTCGGAGATACCTGCAAAGCGCCGGAGGGGGACTCCGGCGTAGACACTCCGATGCTTAAGTCAGTTCGAGTTTTTAGAATGGTAGAGGTTCTCCAAGATGATCTCCATCTTACCTTCTGTTTGGAAAGATGGGGGAATTTATAGGCCGAAGTTGGCGATACCTGACAGCGATAAGCATCGTCCGAAGATATCGCCTCCAGCGATAATGGGTGAGCCATCGCGGGCGATAATCACATAAGGCCTATCTGGAGCGACATCCTCTTCGTTCCCCTAGGATGGGATGACGCCGTGCGCGTAAAGATGCATGACATCCCCCCCCGCTGAAGTCGACCATCCTAGGAAACTTCCGCCGGCCCGGGCGATAGGTTGGTTTTTCAGGGAAGCGTATAGAAACTCGTCAAGGATAGATGCCGTGGCTACAATATTGCCGTCAGGAGCATTCCAATTGTTATCAGGTGAAATAAGCACAGAATAATCAGATGGGGAAAGGTTCTCAGCGAAGGCGTTCTTGGGTTGCGTTCGGGACCAGATCGTCATCGACTCAAGGGTATTTCATTCAAGACGTCATAGAAATGACATGGGGACCAGATTCCTCGGATATCCCCTACTTTTCTCTTAAGAGAAACTACCCCCCGTTTCCACTCATGAGGTCTTGACAGTTCGCCATCCCTCCAGGCACGAATGCGGGAGGGCCATACTCAAACTGCCCATGAAGCTAAGAAAAGACAGATCTAGGGCTAAAAATCCCTCAGTTTGTCAGGCTCGTGACCTAGCCCTAATCAACTACCCACCCTATCTATTCGAGACCACTGTGACACAGTCAAGACTAAACAGATGCCTACTTGGTTCATGCAATTTTCCTTCCGTATTCATCACATAAATGGCAGCATTTACACAAGATAATTATCAGCTGATCAGACCTCAAATTAAATCATGCAAAGATGTAATTAAAACGATGAATAGTTGAATATAGCATCAAGAATGTATTAAGCACATTAAGGCCTCGAATTTGCCCTTGCAACCCTTGAATCAGCCTTGCCAAGAACTAAAGATTTAGCTACTCATGCTTAAAGATGAACAAATAATAATTAAAGAAAGCATAACAAGTAAATAAATAGAGTGAGGGAAGAAGACTTTGTTACTAAATTCCGTTTAGAGCCCGGCGGCAAGAGTTGAGGATGCTAACAAGACTAGAGAGATAAACTAGAGAGAAGTCTAAGAAAACTAAAACTACATGATCATGGATAATCCAAGATGTCCTAAACTACTCTTAGATGCCCTTTATATAGTAGAGCACTAAGCACAAAATATCTTCAGCCTAAAACTAGGGACAAAATGCATTAATTGAAAGCCTAAAAAAGTGGATCCATGTTCCTTAAAGCACAAAGCTGAAAAAGCATAAAGCTGTCTGATTTTTCCAGCTTTGGCAGGTCTGGACTGGGCTCAAGGACTGAACTGGTCAGATCGGTAGGTATTTGGTGGTCAGTGCAGACTGCAGGAACAGTGTCAGAGGAGGCACATGGAAGCTCTGGCGAGATGACACGTGGAAATGTCGTTCTTCGCCCTTCGGGGTCCCGAATGGTGAATCCGATTCGGGACCTTGAACGCTGGTTCGGACTCGGGACCTCAACTCTGGGTCTTGAAGCTCGAATTCGCTCAAAATGCACCAAAAATGTATCTTTTCGCATAAACTCCCATTTTAGGCCTAAATATGCAAAAGTAATGAAAACAAGGGTAAATTAGCATAATCATGCCTTAAAAAGGTGAGAAAATGGAGGGAAAATCATGCATAAAAATATGCTATCATAAATCCTCTGGATATCGCATAGCATCGTACATGTTAAAAGAAATTATTTCTCCCATGAATTCTAAAGTTAAACAACCACCAAAGACGTCAATTTTAGCCCGAGCAGTCCTTAAGAAAGGTCTGCCCAATAATATCTCAGTAGATTTAGTAGTCTGTTCGTTACCCATGTCAACTATATAGAAATCTGCAGGAAAAACAAAGTCATTGACTTGTACTAACACATCTTCTACAACACCTACATGATAAATTATAGATCGATCTGCTAATTGAATAACTAGCCTCGTTTCCTTTAATTCTCCAATGTTCAAGCTATTAAAAATTGTCAAAGATAACACATTTATGCCGGCTCCCAAATCACATAAAGCCTTCTCGATCTTCTGTTCTCCAATTTGGCAAAGTATCACGAATGTCCCTCTGTCTTTACATTTGTTTGGTAGCTTCTTTTGGAAGACGGCTGAAACATTCTCGTTCATGTTTATCCTCTCTACCCCTGCAAGTCTCTTCTTATTAGTACATAGCTCCTTTAAGAATTTTGCATATTTTGGAACCTGTGCTATCATATCTAATAAAGGAACGTTAACTGCTACCTTTCGAAATAGATCCAAAATTGCTTTTTCTTCCTTAACCTTCTTGGTCTTTTTAGACCTGTCAGGGAAAGGAAGGTGAATTACCTGGTCCTTCTTGGTGGTAGCTACTTCAGGAGTAGAGGTTGTATGTACTGGAGTTTCTAGAATTACCTCAACTTCTGCTTCAATTTGGTCTGATATAGGTGTATCAGATTGCTTCGTTCCCAGCCCTGGGGTCTCTGTGCCACTCCTCAACGTCATAGCTGAGACGTTGTGCTTTGGGTTATCCACTGTTGATGCTGGTAACCTGGCTCCCTACTCATTGCTGTTTATATTCAGTTGGCTGAACTATGGTGTTGGAATTCGTATTTTCCTTCCACCCTAGGTTGTTATTATATTGATTAGGATTAAATCTTGGCTTGTGAGGCGGGTACCGTCCATACTGTTGATTGTACTGATTTGTTGCACTGAATTCTTCGGGTGTTCCAGTAACTAGTAAGCATTGATCCGAAGAATGTCCTTGCTAGCAGCATAAACCGCATGAGAAGGTTTGAATTTGTTGTACCTGAACCTGTTGACCTGCTTGGAGATTATCTAAACGGTTAGAAATCTCAGTAAATTTTTGCTCAAAGAAAGATACATTACCTGTACTCGTGCCTCTGTCAGCTGGTCCATTTTGGTAGCAATTTTCTGCCAGTGTCTGGAGTAGATTGTTGGCTTTTGTCAAAGTGCAATCCTGAAGGGCACCTCCTGCTGCTCCATCTAGCATCACCTTATCTCTGTGGATCATACCATCGTAGAAATACTGGATCAGATTTTGGTCGGAGACTCCATGGTTCGGGCAAATCTCCTGTAGGTCCTTATACCGTTGGTAATATTCTCCAAAATCTTCGCTCGGATCCTGATGAATTGGTACGATGTTCTTTCTGGCATTCCCCGCCTTGGTGGAAGACCAATATTTATTGAGAAACACGGTCAACACTTGGGGCCATGTTGTGATGGAGTTGTGTTGCAAGCTCAGGAACCAATTCCTAGCCTTGTCCTCGAGAGTCCAAGGGAAGGCTCTAAGTTTGGCTCTGTTGATATCCACTCTAGGTGGTTTGAGTGTTTCACACTCCCAATGGAGGCTTTGAAGGTGTTTAAATGGATTCTCACTCGGCAGGCCATAGAATTTCTTAAGGTTGTGAATAGTATTGGGTTTTAAATTCCAATCATTTTCAGCTGGTGGGTACTAGATACAGAAATAGGTATCAGGTGGTGGTCCATCATTGTGATACTGCCTAAGAGTCTGCTCAGGTGGTGGTGGTGGCGGTGGAACATTGTTCTCTTGATCTGGATTGGGGGTTTCCATTTCTGGTTGGTCTGGGACAGGGTTGTTTCTAAGTGCAAATGATGAACCTTCTCCCTGGTCTGGGATAGGGTTGAACGAGTGCGATTGCTCAGAGCTTACTTCGGGCTCAGACCTCTGTCTCTTGGTGTGCTTCCGATATTGCGTTTCCTCACGTGTAATTTTTGGGTTGTATTGGATTAATGGCTCACCTGAAGACCTGGTCATAAACAAACAAAGAAAATTATTTAATACCGTTGAATCCCCGGCAACGGCGCCAAAATTTGATGGGTGCCGAGACCGTCAAAATAAATCAAGTTACAATTTACCATGCACGTATATAATTTAATTGCAGCATGTGGTAAAAGGATCGTTCCTCAGAGATTCGGTGGATTAAAATCAATTCTTTGTATTAAATAAAGAGGGGTGGTAAATACCAATATGAGTTGTTGGTTGGTTGCAAATAATTTAGATTGGCAGAAATAAACAAAACAGAAGACCCAGTGGATGATTTTAACCAGTTGATAAGGGCTTCCCAGTAAGGACTTCTTATAGCTCATGATTCGATTAGATTGATCATAGATGCAAGAGTATTAAACACTAAACTTATAGGAAGGCTATAGAGACCAGGTATTGGTCACCTAGATCTCCTACTTTCCTCCTACACAAGACTTCCAAAGAGACACTCTATTGGAAGTCCCTAATTATCCTAACAATCCTAAGAGACACTCTATAGGATTTAATCAGGGCAATTGATAGACGCAGGGAAAGACCTAATCCCCGGCCTGGGATAGAGAATCGTGTCTATCCTATAAACCAGATCTGATCCTTCTTCTAGTTGTCACCAGCTAGTTGCCTTCGTATTTCTCTTGGCAATGTAGACTCCAAAGCCGCCAGAAAAGACTGTAATCATCCAAACCTTATGTGAAGCTGATCAGACTTTACTAAGAACAGGGGCAAATTGTCATGCAAACAAGAAGGATAAGAATACAAGTATAGAGTGTGTGAAGAGTGATTCGATCTCACAATCTAAGAATCATGGCTTTGAGTCCTTACTAAGAAGAAGGCGTTTAGCCTATAATCGACATAACAATAATAATAATAAATAGACGAACATAAACTGAATCCGAATTATATTGAAAAATAATAGAATAGTTTAAGCTGCAACAATGGTATAAAAATCCAAGCGAGAAGAGATTAAACCTCTTCTTCCCAGCGGCAGCTTTAAATAGCAAAAACCTATCTCTGGTTCGAAATTCAAAAGAGACGAAGAGAAGAAAGATATCTAATCTTACGGGATAGTTTGTTTAAATACAAAAAGGAGAATCGATCATACTAATCGATTAGGGAGTTCTATTCGCAGTTGAACTTCTCTCCTCCTGGAAGACTGCAGCTAAGATGGTGATTTCGCTCACGGGCCACTTATAAATCTAGCGGCCCAGCTAGCTCATTAAGTCAGTTGACTCGGGTCAACGCTTCCAAATCCTCGGCTTATCACAGGTCTGGGATCCTATCTTTCTTTGCTAAGCAAAACAGCTCTGATAGAGGCTCTTTTGGCTCCTATTGATAATTTCTGCTTCTCAGCAGTGTCCCTGTAGAAAAGGAGTGAAAGACCAACAATTAGCAGTATCATCATCCCAAAACAGAAGTAAAAGGATGATGAAAAGATGACTTTTTAGCGTTCTATCACTCCCGCTCCCGCTTCCCAGTCCCATTTTAGTATGATTTTGTTCTTTCATTTTCTTTTCTTTTTTTCTTTTTATCTTGTATTGTTTGTGTTCATGGAGTGATTTTCTTACTGTAGGCCAAGCCTTGTTGTTCTTGGGAATCTAATTAAGGTGACCCATTTCAGTATTATTGCGTCCTTTCGTTTCTTTTTTGTGTTCATGGAGTGATTTTGTTTAGTCACAGTAACAATGCTTCTAATATGGGTTTTGGTGACATGGGTTTTGCTAATTAGCTATATGTTATTGTTACACCCTAGCGTATATTTGTTAGCTAGTGAGTTAATTTGATTTCGTGAGCTTTTGCACTTGTTTATTTCAGTATTTCTCCATTTTGCTTCCTTTCCATCTCCGTTTTTCTTTTCTTTTCCCAGCTTCATTTATGTGTTCCTAGTGTTTGATCAAATGTCGAGCATTTCTTACTCATGTCCAGCTTGCATGCAATTGTTCTGTGTAGCAAATTTTAGAATTTGTAGTGGGATTATTGAGTTTTGATTAGCTTGTGGTGATTCTGTAGTCTTGCAATTTCATTTTTTCCCGCGTCTTGGGTGAATTTCTTTTCTTCACAAGAAGATTTGTTACTAACAAGACTGGTTGGGTTTTAAATAGACAAAACAAAGATAAGAAACTTTTTGTAGCATGAAATGAATTCTGCAGAGTCTATCTTGGGTATTGTAATCTTCTTGTTATTCAAATTGTTTTATAGAAGTAGTTACATTCATGAAACATTTCTGTCTTGTTGTGTTTGCTGTCTCCCTTCACTTTGTGGTCTGGATATTGTGTATGGTTAACCTTGATTACAACTTTGGCTTTTTGGCAGTTGAACAGGCTAAATACTTCTACATTGCTGGTTTTTTCCTCACTGTTTCCCCTGAGTCTATTCATCTTGTTGCTGAGCATGCAGCTGCAAACAACAAGGTAACTTGTGTATGCTTTTTGTTACAACGTTTTAGCTGTTTAGTTTCTGAAATTATAGTGCTCTTAAGACTGTATGACATGTGTATCAGCTTATTTTTATTTTCTTACACAAATCAATTCTTAAGAGTTTTGTATCTGTTTTGGGTCTAGTGTTCTGTTGTTTTGACTTGTGATATTAGATTTTGTCCGCAAATTGTAGATTTCTTGTCAAAAGTGCAGCTACAATATTACAAGGCTAAAATCTAGATTTGAGTTCAAAATTTTACTAGAAAGGATTTATTTGGTTAAAGGCTATGATAGTCCTGAGTGTCTGGTAGTCTCCAGTGTCCAGTCCTGCATCATAGTATTTCATGGAATTTAGGCAGTTCTTAAACCTCGATACTTTTTGGAATTTAGGTAGTTCCTTGATTAGTGTTCTTGGTCACATGGATGGAATCTGCAAGTTTTGAACTTTCTTTGTTGCATTAAAAAGGGAACAGACGAAGAACAATGTACTATGACAAGGAATCATAAGAGAAAGTAGATGTCGTGTTGCCTGTTGTACTTCTTTTGATGTTGGAAAGCATTAGATATTCTGTATGATTTTCAAAGGTTGTTTGATTTGAATTAGAATAAACCTGGCATGAGTTTTTGAAGCACATTTCCCTTGAAGAAATTTGAAGCAAATTCAGCATATTATCTGAACCTCTTGTATGTTTTAAACGTTTTTTTTCTGCATTATTGTATTTGACCCATCTTGTGTGTAATATTTTTGAAAATTATATCACAGCACTAGTGTCTGAGATCAAGGAATTGAAAGAGAAACAACAGAAAGAGGATGACATGCTTCTTGCCTTCACTACTGGAAACAGACAACCTCTAATTCCATAGTTGGAGTATGAATACTCAGATGTAGGCATTCATGAAGAAATGCATAAACTTGTACAATATTCATGTGAAGAGGTTTGCTCAACCAAAGAACAATTAAATAAAGTTATGAGGCTTTGGACAACCTTCTTGGAGCCAACACTAGGCATCGTTTCTCATCCTAATGAAAGGAGTTGTGAAGACAATGGGAAAGCTACGGTTTTTGCTATGAATTGTAATTCATCAAGCATGGTAGGAAATGGAGGAAGTCCTAGCACTGGTCCTTCTGTATTGGATACTAAGCAGCCAAAATATGTGACCAATTGTTTGCTTTCATTTTAGATGTGCACAATTGCAGCATAAAATTGGCAGAGATGTTTATAAATTATTTTATTTTATTTTATGGTAAATTTTAGTTTAAGGGAATAATGGTCAAATAAGTAAAGTGACATACTTGTATAGTTTCACTTGTCAAACATATATATAGATATAATTTTTTGAAATTATTCTATTAATTATAAGTTGTCATTATATTTTTAGTTAGTTAATCATGTATTTTATTTTAATAGAATTAAAGCAAAGTAAATATTTTTATTTAGGTACACATTTATATTCTCTTAATTAATAAATCAATATCAACGGAAATCAAATCAAGATGACATGTATTTAGGTAATTGGACTAATTCCTTTTTGTAAACAATTCTTTACATTTTTTTTAGCTTACCATTAATTTGTTTGTTAATTAAAATATTTATAAGTTGACGATTTATCACAAAAAATGTAACAAACTCATTAAAAAAATGTGATTATTCATCAAGTTTTTTATTTATTATATGTGTCATTACATATTTCAACAATATTTTACATTTTGATAAATCTAAAATAGAAATACCAATTATATAATTTAATGTAAGATTGGATATCAATTAGTTAGTGACAATACTAAAATAAAAAATAAGATCCTAATATTTTAAATATTTAGTAGAGAATTTTAATAATTGAACCATATGGTAAATATTGTAACGTTACTTACCAACTTTTATGTTTATTTGAATAATATGATGGAGTCAAAGTAGAAATTCATATGTTACATTAATTTCTTAAAAAATTAAAAAAATATTATTGATGTATTCGCATAAAAAAAGTAACTCAATAGGTAATAGATTAATGATGAATAGATAATTTTGATTTTATATATGTAAAATTTTAAAATAGTGCTCAATATTTAACTTTATTTAATAAAATGTTAATTATTTGTTTAAAGAAATAGATTGATTTAAATAATCTATATATATACTTTTAAATATTAATTTTAATGCTTGAAACAAATTGTGTCATTTATAGTTAAAAGGTTAAAATTGCAGCTTTTAGAAAATTATAGTTAAATTATTTGTTTAGAAAAAAAGATTGAATTAAATCATGTAAATAAATAACACTAAAAATGACTGATGCCTTTTATAGTCATTTTACACTCAAATCATCGTTCTAAAAGCAGTGTTTACCAAACACCAAAAAACAACTTCTCGTTTCCCACAACACTTTTAAGAAATGTTTACCAAACATGCACACTAGCTTTTCCAGAAGCGCTTTTCCCACAGCACTTTTACCACAGCACTTTTCGGACTAAAACCGGAATGCCAAAGAGGCCCTTACTCTATAGTCTATTAGTTTTCCTGAACTGTCTTGGTCTTCTTTGCTGTAACCTCCGGGCCATTGGACCCACACCTAATTGATTCCGGGCATTGAATTCTTGATTGTATTATTTCTAATTCAATACCGCGTAGTCGTTGGGGGTATTGGTAAGCAAATTGGAAAGGAGAAGCGGATAGATTGAGGTGGAGGAGCAGTTTAGGGAGGCCGGATTGATGAGGATCAGGATCAGTGTGGACCAGTGTGGCTCATCTTAGTCTATTAGTTTTCCTGAACTGTCTTGGTCTTCTTTGCTGTAACCTCCGGGCCATTGGACCCACACCTAATTGATTCCGGGCATTGAATTCTTGATTGTATTATTTCTTCTTCTTTTACAAACGAGGAGACTCTCTCCAGAAAAGAAAAAAAAACAGAATCAAGGAGAATTGCCCAAAGAGAGACTTCTGATACAGTTAGTTCGAAAGAAAAAAATTTCTCTGATCCGATCGCTGTAATTCTCCGATCCGTCCCATGTTTACTACTGTGCGCAGTAGAATTTGCTTGTTTCAGAATTTGTGGCGACCAGTACTACTTATTACCATATTTCTTGATCAAGCTGCTGCAGATGCTGTAGATGCAGACAATAATGGGAATTGCCCACCTTCCTCGTGCGGCGAAATCCATGGCATCACTTACCCGTTCCGGCTAGATAGCGATCCACCAAACTGCGGTTTTTCTTCTTTCGGTGGTGAGTCTGGTGACAACTTTACCCTCTACTGCCACAACAATTCTTCTCTCTTTTTGTACCTAAACAATAATTCAGGGAGATTGTTGGTCAAGGGTATCAACTACGACAACTTCACCATCTATCTTGTCGATCCGGGTGTTCAACAACGCAACTGCTCCTCTCTCCCAATCTCTCCTATATCTTTGAACTACGACTCCTACTACTTTTCCGATTCTACACCTGTTGTCTTGATTAGCTGTGATCGGAAACAAGTAAACAAGTATGATTATTACTTTGTGGAGATTACTGCTCCTTGTAAAAGCAAAAACAAAAAGTACTCTTATGTGGTTGTGGGGAGAGACAATTATGAAAATACTGCTCCTCGTTGGGAGCGAGTGATGGAATCCTGCAGCATAGATATGATAACGTTGGTCCCATTCATAAATGATGATGTTACATCGTACCAGGAAATTCACAGGCTCTTTTTTGATGGTTTTCGTCTTTATTGGTACCGTGTTTACTGTCAGCTGAATTGCTCAGGTTTTCATCCTTCGTCCTCGAATTGCTATCTTGACAAAGCAAATCGTCCTACCTGCTACGCATACAGTAAGCCACATGTTTGTTTTTTTACCTAATCATTTATTACTTACTCATCACTTTAATTCACTACACAGATCACTTATATTTTATTGTAAATGATTTGTGTGGATAAATGCAAAAACAACCTTAATTAACTAACATCTCCTTTTTTATCTTATTTATGTCTTAGATAATGTCTATAATGAAATTACGAATCCAAAGTATGACTATTACATCAGAGGTAAAGATTTGATCTCGAAATTATTCTCTTAAATCATTTATTCATCTTCTTTTTTGAGTAAACTTAGTTAGATTTTTTATTTGATCTTTTGATTGATTTAGTAATGCTTATGATTTAGGGGCTGTTTCACAACACAAAATTTTGTAAAACTGGAAAAATTTCCAAAAGTTATTTCACAGCCAAAATTTTGCAAATTTTTCTATTTTGCAAACATTTTCCAAATTTTTTTTTTTACTCTAATTAAAAAAAAATAATGTTATTTTAGACACATCTACCCTCATAATTTATGTAAATTGATACAAATTGTGCTAAAAATACTTCATAATTGATATTTAACTAACTAATACTCTTAATTAAAATCATACGAGTAAAATTCAATGTTTAACATTGTAATAAATAACATTTTTTATCATGTTATTATCGAAAGTTACATTATGAAATAAATACAAACTCGATTTAAAACAAATAACATCATACATTCGAAACGAATAAGAATAAATATGGCTAAAAATACACTTTTTTTTATATTTATCTAAAATTAATCCTAGTAAATTGATTCCAATGTTCCAATTATTTTAATTAATCAATACTCCTAATTCAATTCGATCAATATTTATTGAAAAATTAATTAACCAATACTCTTAATAATTTCGGTACGGTAATATCAAATTACATACAAACATTAGTTTAATAAATACTCCCTCTGTCTTTTATTAGATGACGCCCGCACTATTCATACGCATATCGAGGAGGCCGGATGACGCACTATTTGATCCCAAAAAAATCCGTACTTTTTTTCAAACGTACGTCCAAGAAAAATTCGGAATTTTTTGGGGTCAAATAGTGAGTCATTCGGCCTCCTCGATATGCGTATAAATAGTGCGGGCGTCATCTAATAAAAGACGGAGGGAGTACTAAATAAGTAAAAATATAATCTTGGAACATTAGAATTACAAACATTAACATTAGTTCGGTCGATAATTCGATATACCATACAGTAAAAAGGCCCCCTGTACTAACGCGAAAAACAGAAACCTCCCATGTACCAAGGGTCAACGACAAAAGTGTAGTTTCTGTTAGTCAAACTAACAGACCGTTAGTGTTGACTGTAACGACAAAAGTGTAGTTTCTGTTAGTCAAACTAACAGACCGTTAGTGTTGACTGTTGACTTTAATTAAAAATTTCAGAAAAAATATAAAAATTCTAAAAATATTAATTAACCTAAAAATCCATAAACAATATGTAAAAATTTCAAAAAATATTTAATTAATTTAAAAATCCAAAAAAAATGTTAAAATTCCAAAACAATGTAAAAATTCCAAACAAAATGTAAAAATTCACAAAAAAATGTAAAACTTCCAAAAAATAATTAATTAATCTAAAAATTCAAAAAAATATAATAATTCTAAAAATAATTGTAAAATATCCAAAAAAAATTAATCTAAAAATATTTTTCCAAAAGTATGTGAAAATTCACAAAAAAATGTAAAAATCTCTAATTAATTATTTTTTTACAATTTCTTGGATTTTTAGATTAATTAATTTAATTTTGGATTTTTAACATTTTTCTGGAATTTTAGATTAATTTTTGTATTTTACATTTTTTTTGGATTTTTTTGATTAATTAATTTTCTTTTGGATTTCTACAATTAATTAATCTAAAAATCCAGAAAAATGTAAAAATCTATAATTAATTAATTTTTTACAATTTCTTGGTTTTTTAAATTAATTATTTTTTTTGGGATTTTTTAGATTAATTTTTTTTTAGAGTTTTTCATTTTTTTCGAAATTTTTAGAATTTTTCTGGATTTTTAGATTAATTTTTTTTAGAATTTACTGGGGAATTTTTACATTTTTTTGAATTTTTGACAATTTTTTTGGTAATTTTACATTTTTTTTATATTTTTTATATTTTTTCTAAATATGTAGTGTTAATTCTGAAAAACTGTTTTGCAATTGCAAAACTGAAAAATTTACTGAAAATTTTCTATTTAGGAAAATGTTGCTGTGAAACAGATTTTGGAAAATTTTCTAACTTCTGGAAAATTTTAAGTCCAAGATTAAACAGCTCCTAAATGACGTGTGCTTTTGAATTTAGACATGAATATATTTAGCATATTTATATTTGATCTTTAACAAACATAAAATATGCTACTATTTAGTTTATTATTTTTTTTAAAAATATATATTAGCATTATTTTTTAATTAAAATAAAATTGATTTAACAAAAGTAGTAGCTTTTGTTTTTCAAAAAAATAAGAAATAGTTGTTAGGTGAATATGATTTCGAGTTTTCTAAGGCTGAAAAATGAAAGTTGGAAAACAGAAAATGTACTGTAGCTGTGAAACAGAATTTCCATTTTTGTAAAATTTTCGGTAGTTTTGCAAAAACTGAAAATTTTACAAAACAGAAAGTTTGCGTTGTGAAACGCAACCTTAGGGATTTATATTTGCTATTTTCTTTTTCCTTTTTTTTCCACAAAGGAATGTTTTCTCTTTATCGCATTTGTTCCATAACATTTCGATCAATCATTAATAATCTTTTCCTTTTCCGGACATGTTTTGCAGCATGGTTCTTGGGTATAAGCGGTTCTTATATACGACGGTTCTTGTTTATATACGCTAGTAATGATGGTAAGAGTTTCCTCCTTTCTTTCCACATTGATCATTCATTTTGTACGGACCAAATAATTTACTCCATAATGGAGCATGGAATATATCATCAAGTGTAATTCTCTTTTTAAATATAATTATATTCATATTGTTCTATTTTTTTCAAAGACTTATGCATTTATTGTTCATTTTCTAATTTTTTCCAGCTCTAAGATGGTACTGGGATCCAATATTCAAAATCACAGGTGAATTATTGTAATTTTTTTCTTTTTGCATCATTTATGTCAATTAAATTCGAGCACTAACGGTTGGCTCCAACTGTGCTCGTAGATGACATTGATCTAACGTTTACATTTATTTTATAGGTTGGCTCATAAATATACTCATTCTCTTAGGTAAGCAATTTATATTTATTTTTTTGTGAAATTTATATATTCTTAATTTACTTCCTGTAGAATATTACTCTTGGAATTTATTTATTTGAATAGATAAATTGAAAGCTATTCAAAATTTTCCTATGAGTAAAACCAATAAAGCTAAATATTAGATAAATAAGTCAAGCAATATTTATTTTTCATTGAGGTGGTCTTCTTTTTTCTGATCTTATTTTCTAAGAACTCAATTCTATGAAACTAAAACTAATAAGAGCTCAAATTAAAGACCTGCTTGATTTTTTTCAATAATTAATTTAACAAATTAACTGAAGACATAACAATTAAATGAATAAAATAAATAATAAAAATGATAGAGTAAAAATTAAAAAGATATTTAAATTATTTATATACTTAATCAGTCTAAGTAAGCTCATTGGTTGTCTAACTGGTAGCAAAGGTATCAGTAGAAAATCGAACCCATTAAGATTGGGATTACGGTAGGAGTTAATTGAATAAATTTAGATTTAAAAAAGGTAAATTTTGGAGATCAATATATATTTTTTAATATATGTGATTTAATATTTAATTAATGAATTTAAGAAGTAATTTTTTTTTGTACATTAAGAAGTAGCTTCTTGAAGATATACAACTATTGAGATTGAGCCTAACACATAAGTAGGTGACAACTCTAATCAGCGAATAAATATGGTAATTTCAAGATTCAAGCTAAAAGGTAGTGATAGGGTGATACTTAAAATTTACGAAGGAGTAAAAAGAATATCTGAAAACATCGAAAAAAAATAATAATCAAAAAGATGTTCTATGCTTTTCATAACACGGTTTGGTAGTATATGCAGGGGCATTACGTGCGGTGATATTTTTGTTAGGCAGTCCATGTATTTTTGTATTCTTGATTTATCAATGGAGAAGGAGACATTTGTCATTGTACGACACAATTGAAGAGTTCTTGCAAAATCACAGTGATCTCATGCCTATAAGGTATTCCTACAACGACATCAAAAAAATAACATCACATTTTAAGGACAAGTTAGGGGAAGGTGGTTTTGGTTGTGTCTATAAAGGAAAACTCCGAAGTGGTCGTCTTGCGGCAATCAAGATTTTGGGCAAATCATCCAAAGTGACAAATGGACAAGATTTCATGAATGAAGTTGCCACAATCGGAAGAATTCACCATGTGAATGTGGTTCAGTTGGTTGGGTATTGCGCCGAGCAATCAAATCGTGCTCTTGTCTATGATTTCATGCCCAATGGCTCTCTTGATAAGTACATCTTTCCTAAAGAAGGGTTTGTCTCTTTAAGCTGGGACAAACTATTTGAGATTTCACTAGGAGTGGCTCATGGGATTGAGTACTTGCATCGAGGCTGTGATATGCAGATATTGCATTTCGATATAAAACCTCACAACATTCTTCTTGATGAGAATTTCATTCCTAAGGTTTCAGACTTTGGGCTTGCAAAATTGTATCCCATAGCGAAAGACACCATTGCTTCTCTTACAGCAGCAAGAGGGACGATTGGGTACATGGCTCCAGAACTATTCTACAAGAACATCGGACGTGTGTCCTACAAAGCAGATGTTTATAGCTTTGGCATGTTGCTATTGGAAATTGCAGGTAAAAGGAAGAATTTGAATGCACTGGTAGAGAAGTCAAGCCAAATCTATTTCCCATCTTGGGTCTACGACCAAGTCTCCAATAGAGATGACATCGAAATTGGAGACAATGCCACAGAGGGGGAAACTAAAATTGTGAAAAAGATGATCATAGTGGGACTATGGTGCATTCAGATGAAGCCCAGTAACCGACCTTCGATGAACAAGGTGGTGGAGATGCTTGAAGGAGATGTGGAAAGCCTAGAAATGCCTCCTAAGCCGACATTATGTCTAGAAGAAATGCCAAATGTAACAGAAACAAATGAGTCTTCTGATATGTTGGATAATTCTAGCGAATCAATTAGTTTAATTGAATCTACATGCTGATAAATGATGTATGCTAGAAAATGATTTAGCCATAATCAGGAGAAGATTTTCCCAAATTTGTGCCTCCCTCATTCTCTGAACAAATTCATGCTTTATTTAGAAAGTTTAAATGTAAAGATTGTCCACACTTAGGGAGGTAACATTTTTTCTCTTCTTTTACCAAAAAATGGAGCGACATTTCTTTGGTGACATCAAACTTGTTAATTTGTAATTTAAATTTATATGAATATTCAATTTACTTTATATCTATTAAAACTCAAATCTAATTATGGTTTAATTTCAAAGTCATTTTTTTCTTTTTATTTTTATCAAATTATGTTAGACCGTAGAGTTTATGGTTGAATTACAATGATTTTCTAGATTTTTTTTTGGAAGTGACAATAAGCCATTGATTAAGAATAAAAACGACCACCTCCCCCACACTTAAGAAGCAAGAAATTTATTAGGACTTGCCCTCCTATAATTGTTTTAAGTTCGGGTATTGATAATCGAGTTTATTGAGTAAATCATTTCTTTAGCATATGACAATATTTAAATAAAATTAGTCTCGTGTATGAAAGGGTTGAAAGGACATTCAAAAAGAGAAAACAAAATAACTTTTTTCAAAATTTATTTGGAAGTTGGAACCATCAATTAATTTCCTTGGCAAGTAGAGGATTAATCATTCATGTTCTTGCATTTGTTCATTGTTTTGATCATTGAGGCAAATGGATTGGAAGTGATTTAATTTGGAACATACAAAAGTGATTTATGTGATATCACTTTGGCAAATTTTTCGGAATATTAATTAGAAATTTTCGGAAGTCAAATTTGATGAAACCTTTTTTTTGGACTATTTTTCTGACGATTTTTATAGCGTCATGGCGCTCAGGCTCAAGGGTTATGACGCCCCAAAATAGAATTGATGGTTTTTTTGCAAAAAAATATCCCAGCGTCATGACGCCCAAACTCAAGGGTCATGACGCCCCAAACAGAAGTGATGGGTTCTTGTGAAAATATCCCAGCGTCATGACGCCCCAAACAGAAGTGATGGGTTCTTGCGAAAATATCTCAGCGTCTTGATGCCTAAGCTCAAGCATCATGACACCCAAATACGTTTTCATTTTTCAAAAAGTTGGAAATTAGTGCGAAGTAAACACGTTTTCCAGTTTTTCAAATTTGAATTTTTGTATAGTTAGTGCGAAATAAACATATTTTTCAGTTTTTTATTTGAAATGAAAAAGTTCTAATTTCAGAAAAATAACACTTTTTTCTGAGATTTCTCCCGGTAAATGGCCCTAATCTATTTAAATATACACTTCTTTAGACCATAAGAATCTGAGCAACCAAACAGATAAAGATGTTAGATTCTTCGAAAGATTCTGGTCTAAAGATAAGGCTTCTAGCAGTTCCAGAAAAGTTTGGTACACAGAATTATCTAAAAGGGACTGCACATCCTGACATGATTTCAGATATCAGAATATGAGCTGAATTCATAGTTGACAGAAACAAGTTCATTTCACCTTATGCAACTGAAAGGTGGAGTCTCCAACTGTTATATTCAAATCATTCGCAACATTCGCACGAACAGCCCTGCGAATCGCGATACAAAATCAGTCAGTCAGCAGTACAAAAATATGGAGATACTACAGAAACCCTAATAATACATGCAAGATAAGCAAAAAGGGAGGAGCATTACCAAATTTGGTTTCTTCTTTCAAGAGAATCAGCAACCAAGCTCACATTTCCTGGGAGAACAACACATCTGTTACGGTTCCTGTCTGATACTAAAACACCAGAATCGGGTCCAAGGCAAGAAAAGTTGCTCATCTTTCTTTCTTTCTTTCTCTCTTTTTTATCTCTCTGTTACATTGATAAATTGTGTTAAATATAAAAGTTTTGGATTCATAACTTCAAGTTCATTTCAGGCAAATTATCACAATTACTTAAAAAAAGTAGGTTATGTCATTAAAAGATTTCTGCTCTTTTTAAGCGAAGTGGTTGGTTGATTATGATAGATTGGAATTTGGAACCAATTTGTTGGATGTTATTTTGTTGTACACTTCATATCTGCTTATTTAGAGACACTTTGCAGAATTTCCTCATCAATGTCACAATCAACTTACTCGGTAGTACTCTTCCATTCATTTAGTGAAAATTAAAAGGACAAACTCCACTAATTCAGTGCTTTTTGCTTGAATGACATGAAGGATAACATAAAATTGTAACCAAACCTTTTGTAGATAGCAAAAAGTAATGAAGAATTGTACTACTACTGCTTAATGAAATTGCAGGTTTGATATTTATATATGAAAAAGTACCTTCTAAACAAGTTCTTGTAACACAAGCAATTAAAAAGGCCAAACATGGTGAATTATGTCTTGTCAATGGTTTGCTCTCTTTTTTTCTATTTTCAGAAAAGAGAATTGAATCCACATTATTCTTTGTTCGTAGAGTCTTAAAGTTTAGTCTCTCAATCATCATAATAATATCTTTTTTTGAAAAAAAAAATTATATTATATAAGAAAAAAGCACGCTTCAACAAAAAATAGAAGAATCATTTTTAAGTATTGGGAAAAAGACATTTTTGGCCCCTGAACTTTAATTTTTTAATTAATGTGGCCCCTGAACTCTTAAATTGTTTAATTACAACCCTGCGAATCGAACGTTTTGACAAAATTGGACCCTACCGTCACAGAAATCTGACGTGGAGACGTGGCGACGTTATCTTCCACGTCAGACACGTCTCACATGCCACGTCGGCTAGCCACGTCAGATTCCTGCCAACTCACTCGTCCACGTCATGCTGGGGCCCACCACTAACTTACCTTGTCCTCTTCCTCTTATCTCCTTCGAAGAAACCTTTCTCCATCGCTTTCCCAAAACATTGTTTTATTCCAAAAACCTAACCCCACGCTAAATTGACATACCCAACCTTACCCTCATTCCAATACACCTGATAAACAACAAAATCCATATTTGAACAATACGTAGAAACTTATAGGAGATTCGGGACAGGGTGAACGCGAGGTTGTGTTGACAGAATCAGATTGAGAAACACGACGGATTTGCGAGGTGGTGAAGCGAACGTGCGCGTGCGGTTCTGTTTCCCAAAGAACGAGGGTTTCGTTGCAGCTTCTGTTGGTATGTTTCTTTATTGGAACTTTTCATAGTGGGGTGCTGTTTCCTTTGTGACAGTTGTTGTCCTGTCGGTAGTCTAGGGTTTCATAATGGGCAGATTACAAGTTTATTTTGATGGGGTAGTATTATGGAAGGGTAATAACCTAAAATATATGGGGGGTTTGTTGAAGATGTTGATGTTGATCCTGACAAGATGGCGTACATGCAACTGTTAGGGTGGTGTGCTTCAATGGGGTTTAAAAACATAAATTGTATTTATTTTAAAAAACTCAATTCGCATTTTGTGTTTGAGATTTCTGATGATGCGTCTATTATGCCCCTAGTTAATCATTTACTGACTGGTGGTGAGGGTAATATTTATGTTGAACATGGTGAGACATTTCACCCGTTATTGTCTACTGACAACCCTAAGTTGACTGGTATAAGACTGGGGCTAATAGATGAAGAAGAGAAGTACATGGGTAGTAATAATTTGGAGAGAGTTGGTCAGAATGAAGGGAGAAGTGATAGTTGGAGAATTAATGAGGTGGGTGGGTTTAGAATTGATGAGAGTTGTAATAGTGGGAATAAGTTGAGCGAAAAGGTAATGGTTGAAGTTGGAAAAATGAAGCGTAATGTACTTGATAATGCTACTGTTAGTGATGGTTATGTCCCAAATAATGGCAGTGGTTTGGGAGGGGGTGATGAGGATACTATTGAGGAGGTAACAGTGGAGGGTAGATTAATGGAAGAATTGATGGAGGATATAGGACTTGATGACTTAAATGAGATTACTAAGTGTAATGATGGTAATGAGCAGGAAAGGGATGATGAAGAGGAAAGTAATGGTGAAGGTGATGAGCAGGAAAGGGATGATGCAGGTGTGGGTAAAGGTGGTGAGGTTGATGTAAATGCTACTATTGAGGGTGAATGTGATGAGCTGGAAAGGAATGATCCACGTGGAGAGCTTAAAGGTACACGTTTGTCTGCTTTTCTATTAAATATCAAAATACAAGTCTGTCTTCTTTTCTATTAGTGACAATAAATGGTTTCTTATATTTTTTATCTTGACACACACATGACTTTTGTTTTTTTCTTATTGGCTGAAAACAGGTACTAATGATATTGAAATAGCAATACGTGGAAACAAGAATAATGGCTTCCATATCCCTGAAGAATACTTAGTGAATGTGGAAGAATTAACTGATAATGAGGATGAAGAGTTACAGCATGGGAGGAATGTGTTGATGGGTTTATTGCAGAAATCAAAAAGGAATATTAAGTATGGAGTGGAGGAGGTTGCATCTCAGCTGGAGGATGAAGAGCTTCAGAATATAAATGCTGAAGAGAGACAGGAAAGGGATGATGGAGAGCCAAAGTTAAGTGATGGAGAGCCAAACTTCAGTGATAATGAAGGCAGCTTTATGGTTACAACTGATGGTGAACATGGCAGTAGGAGGACATCAAGATCTCAGTGGTTCAACCCTGAAAGCAAAGTACCTGTGATCAGTACTGGCCTAAAGTTCTTAAACAAGGCTCAATTCAAGTTGGTTGTTAACAGATTAGCTCTCCATCAGCGCAGAGACATTAAGTATGTGAGGAATGAAGCAAAGCGATGCAGAGCTGAATGTAAAGATGAAGAGTGCGATTAGAGGATACTTTGCAGCATAGATAGCAGGAGTGGAGACTGGAAAGTGAAGACTTGTCAACCTCATCATGGTTTGTTATGTCAAGAAGTGTTGAAGAGATCAAGGTTAACCTACAAGGTGATAGCAGACTATTTCATAAGGAAAAGAGGTTTGGCAGCCTTAACAATGACACAACAAGAGATCATGGATGGTGTATACTCAAAATGGACTATTGAGCCTTCGATGACTCAATTTCGGTGGACTAAGAGGAGGATCATGTCAAAGTTACAAGGGAATGTGGAATTGGAATTTGATAGATTGCAGGACTATGTTGAGGAACTAAGGAAGAGTAATGTTGGTAGCACCATTTCCCTAGACACTGAAGAAGTTGATGGGAAAAATGTGTTTAGAGGCTTGTATGTATGTTTTGCTGCATTGAAGAGAGGTTTCAAGAATGGTTGCAGGCCTGTCATAGGTGTAGATGGGGCATTCCTTAAAGGACCTTTTAAGGGAGAATTGTTGTCGGCTATTGGTAAGGATGCCAATAATCAAATGTACCCATTGGCCTGGGCAGTGGTTGAGAAAGAAGATATGAGGACATGGAAATGGTTTTTACTACTGATGAGAGACTTAAATATCCCTGGTGGGGCTGGTGGTGGATGGACATTCTGCAGTAATCAACAAAAGGTATGTATGAATTTATAGTTATTGTTTATGGTTATATTGCATGAATATTAATGCCATGTAATACTTTTAGTATTTCTGGTTTGATTGCATGAATATTAATGTCATGTAATATTTTCTAATGTTTCTGGTTGGTATGAGTGGAATATATTAATGTTTCTGGTTGGTATGAGTGGAATATATTAATGTTTCTGGTTGGTATGAGTGGAATATATTAATGTTGCTGGTTGGTTTGCTGGAAAATATTAATGTTGCTGGTTGGTTTGCTGGAATATATTAGTCTTGCTGGTTTGTTTGCATGAATATTAATGCCATGTAATTTTCAGGGACTTGTTAAAGCTATACATGACCTAATGCTAGAGGCAGAACATAGAAGTTGCGCAAGGCATATCTTTGCCAAATGGAGGAAGAAGAACAGTGGTACACAGTTACAAAGGCAGTTCTGGGCAACCTGTAAAGCAAGCACCAGGCAAGACTATGAAGTGGAGCTGAACAAACTGGGGATCTTGGCAGTGAGGCAAAGGAAGATTTTGAGAGAGCTAATCCACGCCTTTGGTGTAAGGCTTTTTTCACAAACACTCACTGTAAGTCAGATGTTGTTGACAACAATATGTGTGAAACTTTCAATAGTTATATCTTGCCAACTAGGTTTAAGTCTATAGTTTCTCTTCTAGAAAAAATTAGGCTTATGGTTATTAAGAGGACTAATGATAGGAGAATATTTATGGATAGATTTAAAGGAGATTATGAGGGTAGGATATGGTCAAAGATTGAGGTTAACAGAGACATAAGCAGGGAATTTAGGATGCTACATTGTTGTTCTACTGGATGTGAAGTGGCTAGGTCAAGTGACATAACTGATACGTACATTGTCAAATTGACTAAGCATACATGTAGTTGTAGATTATGGGACTTAACAGGTATACCTTGTGGGCATGCAATGTGTGCTATAAGGTTCAACAAACAAACAAGTGGAGCAGTACATCAGTCCATACTACACGAAGGCCATGTACCAAAAGTCGTACAAGTACACTATTAGACCTGTTAATGGCCCAAAATTTTGGCCGAAAACTGGCAAAGGTCCTGTTGAACCACCAAAATTGGGTGCACCAAGGGGAAGACCCAAGCAGAAGAGAATTCTGGAAGATTGGGAGGCAGATGTTGGTGTAAACATAAAATTATCAAGGAAAGGCACATTGATTACTTGTGACATCTGCTTTAGACGTGGACATAACAGGATGGGTTGCCCTAGTAAGGTTAGTGATCATTTCTGCATTGTATTTTGTTTTATATTAAGTTCATTGCACATGAGATGGTATTTAATCGTTTGTTCACTATTTTACAGAAGACCCCAAATGCACCAGATGCACCTGTTGAGGTCCCGATTGCACCAGTGGAGGTCCCGATTGCACTAGTGGAGGCCACAATTTACGATGAGGAATTTAATGAAGAATTTGTGTCGCAGCCGCCACTAACTGTAGAGGAGTTAACAGATGGGAGTTCAAACTCAACTGCATGTGCACAACCAGCTAAGAATCCTAATGTGATACCACCACCACAACCCGGTAAGAAGAGGGGCAGACCAGCTAAGAATCCTAATGCAATACCACCACCACAACCAACTAAGAAGAGGGGTAGACCAGCTACGAAGAAGTTTGTGGGAGAAGGGGAAGAAAAATAAAGCCAAAGACTGATGAAACTGAAGAAGTGTGATCTAGCTGGAAGATACTTTTGTAATATCAACAAAATACTTTTGTAATAGCTAGGAAGTCTATCTTCTAGTAGCTTGATGTTAATTACTGGATATACTTTTGGTACCTCTTTTAGACTATGTTGCAGCTTGATGTTCTTTACTGATATTACAAACTTCTTTTGGTACCTCTTTTGTACTAGCTACATGGAACTATATGTTGCAGCTTGATATGATTACTGGAAATGAAAACTTCTTTTGGTTTAGGTCTAACTTCGGTGATGTTAATTTTTTTGTGAATGTTAATCCTTTTGACATCATTTTTGTGTGATATAGGATTCCATTACCAGCAACACTCACTACCTTTGCTTCCAATTGACAACAATTCTTTAAATTGACGAATTTGATTCCAAATTGACAACAATTCTTTAATTCTTTCTAAAACATTATTTTGCTTCCAATAAACACATACTTTCCAAAACACATACTTTACAATTCTTTAATTCTTTAAATTGAGTATTTTGCTTCCAACAAACACACACTTGTTCAAACATTTCTTTAAATGAGTATTTTGCTTCCAACAAACACATACTTTCCAAAACAAACTAGGATAAAGCATTGTAAAGAAAGATGAACTAGATTTGGCATTTGCTAACATTCAAGCCAAACAATACATGACAATGAAAATTGTCCAACAAAAGACAATAAACCAAATTCGTCTTCGCATTTTCAAACTACAACATATCTGGTTTCTAACTACCAATTCCAATCTCTCATTCTCTTCTTTCAAATTTTTGGCTTCATTCTTCAACCTTTTAACCATACTATCCAGTCCAACCTCCTTTTGCCTCAACTCTTCACACTCATCAGCTAACATACCACATTCTGCAACCAGCTCTTTCTCCCTATTCCTCAACCCAATAATTACCTGCTTGGCCCGATCAGGCATCTCATCGTCCACCCATTTGTGGAAATTGCACCGGTTGAAAAAGGCACATGTGACGAATCTTCTACCTGGATTGACGTCGGTCCAAGAAGCCCAGAGCGAAGCCTTCTTCCCACAATAACACTTCATATAACTCCCTTCATAATCTAAGATAGGTTTTTGCCCACTCGTTGAAATTATGAACGTTTGCCGGTGACTGCGCGCACTTACTGAGTGGGACTCGGCGGCGTTGGAGTTGGCGTTTGAGGACCGTGACGAGGAGATAGTCGATTGCTTCATTCAGTAAGGGCACTAGAGGTTAAGGGTTTTGATAGGAGAAAAGATTCAGTAGAGGAAGAGAGGTAAAGTGGAGGTTAGGGTTTGCAAAGTTAGAGAAGATGAAGAAAGAAGGGGTCACGCGGGTTAGAAGAAGATATAGGACAAGGTAAGTCAGTGGTGGGCCCCAGCATGACGTGGACGCGTGAGTTGGCAGGAATCTGACGTGGCTAGCCGACGTGGCATGTGAGACGTGTCTGACGTGGAAGATAACGTCGTCACGTCAGATTTCTGTGACGGTAGGGTCCAATTTTATCAAAAAATTCGATTCGCAGGATTGTAATTAAATAATTTAAGAGCTCAGGGACCACATTAATTAAAAAATTAAAGTTCAGGGGCCAAAAATGTCTTTTTCCCTTTAAGTATTAGAATTGCCTCAAGGTATAGCTGAAAAATACACATAATTAAGTCATTAAATGACTAATAATAAGGGATTAGGAATTTCTTAATAAAAATACAAAATGTTACATTATCGGCGTGTAGCGTGGGGGGAAGGCCCTAATTTAATTAATCATACGAAGAACTTCATTCCCAAAATTCAAAACAAAACCGCAAAATCTGTCTTTTAACGGTCGTTTCTTCTTCAAAGAATTCATGAAATGGCCATTGTTCACATCAATCCTCAAATCTTTTCTCAATCAGCATAGACTTATGTCGAACCCGATTGCTGGAACCCTAATAAGTTGTTCACAAATCTTCTATCTTTCACCAAAAGCTTGCATTTTGCACACTTCACTTTCACTTTCGCACAAAACCCATGTCCAAAATCCAGTTACTTGCGCCAGAAAACGGAAAACACCAGCTGGGTCTCGTAAATTGGGCAAAACCCTGTCGAAAGTTGCAATCTTTATGGTGTCAAATCTCAAGATCTTGCCAGAACCATGGGGTTTAGTTATTAGAGAATTCAGTGGAGGAGATGGAAGAGGTGGTGGAGGTGGCGGCGGCGGCGGGTTTTTGAAAGGTTTAGGAGGGGCAGGATTTGATGCTTGGGGGAGAAAAGGGAAGAAAAAGTTAGGATTTGTTGGGTTTCTGTGTGCATGCGGATTGCTGGTGTTGATTGGAAGTGGTTTTAAGAGTGATGTGGTTTATGGGGTTCTGGCATTTGGCTTTTCTGGAGCTGTTTTAATTAATGGGTGCAAAATTAGGGTTAAAGATTGGATCTTGGGAGTTTTCGTCTTGGGTGGATTGCTGGGTTTTGGATTGAAAAGAGGGGATATGCAAAGATGGATTGAGAATGTGAAGACTAGTTCATCTGTTGTGGATCTTGTGAAGAGCAAGAGGAGAAGAAACAGCAAAAGAGTTTTGTGAGGGGAAGTGAAACAATTTTTGTGTCTTTTCTATTCTTTTTGTATTCTTTGATCGACAGAGGTTTTGTCATTCCATGTTTTACTGTTTTCTGAATGAGATGTCTATACTATAGTTCTGTCTAAGGGTGTTCATTGTATATTTCTGGTTCGGATTACGGAAATCCTAAGGGAAAATATTGATTCCAGATCCATAGTCCTTTCACTGAGATTTTGAGAGTAATGAAAGTTGGCTTCTTGTTTTCATGAGTTTCTGATATAAGATGCAAGTCTTGCCGCTGCCACTTTGATTAAACAGAGCACCCAAAGATTCTCCCCTCAGTTGCAGAAGCTTCCATAGTTGTTGACTCCTCGCTAGGAAATTGAACAGAAAACATCAAATAACAAAAAGAAGAAATCGCGCGGCTCGTCAGGCCTTTGAGAACAAGAAAGAAAGTAATCGGGACAAAACAGAACAGATCGACGCACAATTTGTACTCTTTTTGGACAGGAAACTGGTAACTGTTAGTACTAATTTTAAATTGATACAACAGAAGCTGGTAAATATAATCACTAAAGTCGCTGTCAATTGTCTAAGACCATGAGGTCAATTCTTTGGTAAAGCCAACCTACAATATCGCACTTATAGTGGTATGCTACTCTCAAATCAAATCTTCTCTTTGCAATGGCCGATATCAATGAGGAAGTTACAGGAGATCATGGGTGATGACTTATGAGGGATGCAACTATGCTTAGCAATATCCTCAAATCAGTTTTTTCTTTACAATCCCCTCAAGCATCCCATCGGTTGCAAAACGACCTGAAAACTGCTGCTGATCAACTGGACCAGGAAGTTGGAATGTGATGGAAAAGTGCCCTGGTGGGCAAAGGTTTTGAGTTTGCATCCGAAAGACCTGAGAGTACTTGCACACTGTTCTCTCACCTGTTGTTGTGATTCCTTTTATGAGAACCCTACCATCAGCTTCAATATCACAACGGAACTCCTCTGCTTTCAAGAAATCAAGAGATCAGATCAGTTAGCCGCAGCAAAATCCATATGCAGGACATCTGAAATATAGTATAATTTTTTTACATCCTGAGCTTACGAAACTCAATCTTCATATAAAATATGTAGTCTAGATGTTCTTATCTCATCAAACAAAGCATTAAGAGTTGAAACTTACTCTCATCCCTTGATACCCCTGGCAGGGAGACACGAAACAAGTAGGCATCATCGCTTTCTCCAACATCCATGAGCCCTACTACTGGACCCACTTTTCCCATCGCAGCACTCCCAGTCAGCCCAACTCCACTTTTGGAAGAGACCATGAGATTATCCCACTCCTGTCGACTGGTGTGTGGTGGAAGAAATAGCATAGATGGCCCAACTGTTTCCATAGGCTTTGCGTTTGTATCATCCTTTGTTTGTGATGCAGCATGACCACTGTCTGATGCAGGTGGACCAATATATGGCATACTGTTCAGTGGCGCGACTGACAGAACATGCTGATGGTCAGGATTGTTATTTGCGCCAGGCATGCCTGCAGATCTGATAGCCACAAAAGTCAGCAAATATATAAGAAGAGGAAACTCCAAAATTCTTATTTCATGGACATGATGATGTCTTATATGCTAGGTTGATATGAAGCATACGAAGTGAGGATCGTCACAACTTGAAATGAGCTTTCGAGGAAATCAATAGAGATTTCCAGAATAAGTCAACTACAACCATACACTAGACGGTGGATACTAGGAATACATCTTCTTGGGGTACCATTGGCTCAAAAGAACCTTTTTCCCTATGTTCATCACTTAACTTCTCTATGTACCTAAACATTCTCAAACTTTACCAGTTTACTTCTATTTCTATAAAAAAATTCAAAATTCAAAGCATTTACATCTTTATCCATCATCCCATCTCACAACAGCAGTATAACGTTCTTAGTATGACCGCTTAGACTAGCACTAAGACTACAACTCACTTCTTCCTTACAAAACCAATGACGATGAAGACACGATACACAATTCATACTACAGCCACCTGTGTTTACATAAACAGAATCATACACCATAACTAGCTATATCTTCCATACAAGGAATCAAACTTCAGGGTCCTTCCATCTCTCTCAAGAGAAGCATAAAACCAAGGTAGCCCTCATACACAAGAACCCACAGATCTTACTCCAACCACATGCCAACAGTACGTCATTATATGATTATATGAAATCTGCTCTACAACTTGAAGGGAAACCACTAAGACAACTGATTTTAACAACGTCAACAACCAGAACACCATAAGAGAAAGAAGAGAGAAGAAAAAGAAAAACTAATAACAGGGTCTAAATCAATAGAAGGTAACTCACGAAATCGAAGCGTAGATAATAGGTATACCTCATAGGAGAAGCCATGAAGCAGGAGTAGCAGCACTGAAATGAAGCGGTGAGTCTGCTCTCTCTATGTATACTGCGTTATACAGCACTAATCCAAACGACAAGTCTTTTTGTATGAATCTATCGCCATCGCCCAAGAATATATTATCATCAGTAAGAGACGAATCAACCAGAAAGTGGAAATGAATCCCTACCAATGGCAATAGAGAATTTCGAAGAACCCTAAAAAGACAATTAGCTGACCTGCTTCTGCACAAAACCGGTTATTAGCTGCTTTTAACCCTAAATGAAGCAGGGAGAATAAAATTTAAACAGAAAGAAGGAAGAAGAAGGGGAATGAAGAAATGATTTGGCTGGATTTCAAAAGAGGGGTTATGGGTTTTATGCTGATCAGGAAGCATTTGATTTATGCGTTCAATTGGAAAATCTACCCTCACAAATTCACAATACCCAATTGATTTATGCCTCTTTCCCGGCTTTTCCAGTTTCCCTGTTCCATTCCACATTTTGATTAATATAAGAACTTTTGTTTTAAATCAAATTAAAATATTTTTCTTTTTTCTTTTTCTTCTTTTGCAAAGTAATTTGCTATATGAAATAAAATTATAATGTTAAAAAAATTGAAATATCCAAGCAGGAGAGGTATGTTTCATTCAGATCTATATTCCTATAGTATCCAATTTTATTTTTACTTTTCGACTTTAGTTTCGAAGATCGATCAATTAAATGAATATAAAAAGAAAAATCAATGATATCAAGATCTATTTTTCATAAATTTAATGGATTAGTTCTATAAAACAAATTAAAGCATGATATTTAAAAACAACACAAAGTAATAATATATTTTTGTACGATTAGGTTTTATTATTCGAGTCTTAATTGTAGTAGATTTGTTTCTACCGTCTTAAATTAAATCTTAGGTTTTATTATATACTACATGTATGCGTACTAAAATAATGAGGAGACAATTTTATTGATAAAGAATTGTCTTTTCTTTGATTTTAACAAAAACTTTTAAATAAAACTACTTGGTAAAATTATTATTCCCCTACCGTCTAATCGGTTAGAACTTAGGTCAATTGATTAATATTGCTGATTGATTGTAGAGGGATTTCTTGGTCAAGATCAAGGGAAAACGTTCTCAAGATGTGCAGGAACGTATCAATATTTATCTTCGTCTTCATCATCAACATTATTTTCTTGACTTATTAAAACACAATTTTTTGCCATTTTTTCATCGAGGGAAGGCACTGGTAAGAGGTAACTGTATTTATTGTACGTATCAGTGTTACGCACGTATTCTAAAATAGACATGTTATTCGAGCAAAACAAGTATTGAATCACGCGAATCAAATTCATATTCGCCGTAAACAGACACGTGTCCAACAGCCAAGGTTTTTAAATTTTTAGTTTTTTCAAACCTGATTTAGTGATCGATCACCGAGTTTCCCGATTGAACCGGCTCCAAATTTTATTATTAGTCGGATTTGCCTGGAATATTTTTGGCAAAGTAGTTGTCCGTTTCAATGAGGTTACTCCATTAACCACCATTAACTGCAATTTTGAAAACTGATTGGCCATTTCCGCCAGGCGCCAGCCATTTCTTGGATAAAACTAAGATGCATGCTAATTGGGCTAGAGATGAGGTACTTTAGTCTTTAATCTCTGGAGAAGGGTTAAAACGACACTATTAAAACTTGAAGGGGGAACACATTATTTGAAAAAGAGTAACGTCCCGTCAACCACGTTGGGCATTTTCTGGCACTTACATTGACACATTGTTTTAGAAAGATGGTAATGTATATTTTGGACCAATGAGTACTCACCAACACCAAACATGCAAGAGAAAATATAACAATACTCATTTTATTCAATATTAAGACACTAATCATTTAGGTTTGGCATGGTAACTAGGTAAACACCAATATTTCAGAAGCTCAATCTTTTACTTACCATTATTTAGGTACATTCCAAGCATACTATGAAGTTGCAACAAAAAGGGAAAGAAATAAAAGAAAGAAAGGGACAACTATGTTCTATGATAAACAAGCATTTGTATTTATACAGCTTTTAGTAACCACTCCCTACTAAAAATGAGAAAGCAACATCCAAGACTCAAAGAGATGGCCGCAATCAGGATCAAAGACCTTTTTCTAGTATACACAAAAGCTCTCCATTCTTTTTTTGGCTCCAATCTTGGCCTGTCATTTCTGCAAGCAATAAGATAATATCAAGACCCAAAAACGAAATGGAGCTACCAAAAAAACACAGAAGGAACAAATGTTTGAAACGAAAACAACAAATATTACACGTAAAAAGAAAACACAACTGAACCTACAAACGACAAGTTTGTCATAACAATGAGAAGAGTGTGTTAAACCGTCACACGAAAGCAGCCTTTTAATGGAACAAGATGCATAATTTACCATACCAAATTTACCGAATCCACTTTGGAACTACAAAAAGACACGACATTTAGGAAGATCGAAGGGAATCTATTACAGCATGAGACATAAGCAACCTTTTAACCGATAACATTCATATTTTTGATATTTATGACTCAACTCGAGCACTACAAAACAAAACCGTTTTGAAGGATAAAAGAGAGTTTATTTAAGCGTGAGGCGGAAGTAACCTTATATTGGAATAAAAAGCATTTTCACAGTACTATATTAGCAACTCAACACAGTACATACTATATAAGATATCTAAAGCTCACTGCATATAAGGCATTTTCATGAACACGGGCATAAACACCATAAAGGAAATTATCACCAGAAAAAGAAATAGAATGTGCGTGATCATATTGGTTTTGGGATTTTAAACAGGTTAAGGAAAACTCACACTTCCCCAACTTGCAGCACACACATACTAGTGATCTGAGGTTGATTCTTGCTGATCTGATCCCTGCTGCGGCCACAGATGTTGTGCCATATAGGGGTGAGGCTGCTGAGCATACATAGTAGGGTCCATTCCAGGCTTACCCATCATCATTCCAGGAGCTCCAACCTGAGGAGCATGCTGAGGTGGCATATAGCAGTAAGGGAGTGCATCAGCAGGTCCTCCAACCGGGATTGTTCCTCTAGGGATCGATGCTAGCACTTCGTCTTTCAAGTCTTCTCTTGGCACGATGTCAACTAGGAAATCAAAAATGTCAGTCCTAGTGATAGCTGCAGCAATGTCATTCTTTTGAAGTGTCCTCCTTTTGTTCTCCTCCGTGTGATTCCAAGATCGCAAGGTGAGTTCTAGGATAAACATTTCACATGCCCTGGCAAATATAATAGGTGCCTCAGCTGATATCATCCTAACATCCTCATCAGCCTTCATAATCTTCTTGATCCTTGCCAAAGGAAGGCTGTGATTCCTGAAATCAGTAGCTCGTTCAATTTCTTGATACTGATTTCCCCAAAAAGTTTGAAGCTGCTGTTGTAGTTGCTGTTGCTGTTGGTGCTGGATTTGCTGATAGGCAAGTTGGTGTTGCGCAATCTGAGCACCTGCAGACTGACCAGCAGATTGGATTGCCCCAACAGATGTAACCACTGACCCAGGAGGAGCAACAGGCATTTGGCTTGACTGGTACGGGTTCGTTCCATAAGACACTTGACCTGCACTATTCACTACCCCCACAGCTGGGTGCTGTCCATGCCCTTGTTGATCCATCCTGCTCGAAGCAAACCACACACCATTTTATACCACTGCTTTTTAGTACAAACATCAGAGTAAAAACATCCAAAATGGGATAAGGTACATACCTAACTTGCAGTATATACGATGCAAAACAATCAACATATCAATAACATGATTGCATGAATGGAATTAGCATTGTTACCAATTAAAGTTGTCCAGTATGCCAAATCACAATTTCGTACTCTCTTGGAATCAAATCAAAGTTAGACGTTCTAAGTTGATCTAACAGAAGAATCCAAAGATGCAATTCAAGTTTCACTAATCCATGGATGGAAATAATTCACCAGTTTTCAACCGTCAAAACCAATAAATGATCCACATCAATGCTTAACATGCAGAACAGCGACACATCCTAGCCCCGATAAAGCAAGGATGGCAATTGAAATAGCATCCCCAACCAACAATTTTGATGACATAAATGGAGTTCAAAACCGAAAAAGTAACATTAACAAAGTTATAAACAGAACAACAGCAAAACCATCTTTGTTTTTCACCATGAAAAGAAACCAAGGACCAAAAAATTGCAGATTACACAGATCAAGCAATCAAAACAAACCCAGAAAATAAAAACACAATTCTTATCCACAGAATGAAAAGAGAAAAAAAAAGGAAAACCGAATATCTACATGCATGTATGTTTAATACCTTCTCTTCAACAAAGCTTTGAACTTTTGCAAGCGACCGAGTACCTGCAAAAGAAAGAAAGGTGTATATGAGATCTACAGACCATTTATGAAGATGGGTCTTGAATCTTTTCATTTTATTTTTTTTGCAGATTATCGTACGTATAAGGAAAGATCTAACATTTAGAAACTATTATTGTTTTTTTAGTTTAATAGCCAGGAGTGGTGATGATTAAGCAAGTGTTGATGTAAGTAAATGGGGTATTGTCTATGGGATTTCAAAGAAACATCAACATACTTAAGATTGGAAAGGAAACAGCTGAAAGTGTTGTGTTTTGTTGGATTCTGACTTATGTTGGTGTCAAGTTTTGAGTTTTGTTTTGTTTAACCTTTTTATGGCTTTTTCTTTTTCAGTTGACGAAACTAAGAAAGTGTTGTTGAGGTCACATTTGCGCGTGCAGGTCAGTGTGTGGAGCCCAATCCAATTAGGTTAGTGTCACACCCTTATGGCCCAAATGGAGAAAATTCTTTTTGGTGGGTCAAGTTTGAGGTCCAAAATCCAAATGCTTTTGCCTTTTGTTAAAGTTTGAAGTGGATTAAACAAATTTGACAAGAACTATTTTTAACCATAAATTAATGGTGAAATTATTGTTTTTATCTTCGTCTTCATTTTAAATGATGTAGGGTAAGATAGAAACATGTTTTTTTTCATATAAATGACAACTTTGAAGACATTCTGATAAAATACAAAGTTGACAGAGAAAATACTAAAAAAGACCGAAAAATAAATGTTATATATGAGCTCATTTGATGGGATTGATTGGATTTGTTAGCAAACAAGCCAGGCAACCAAAATTGCAAAGACTAAACTAGAGTAACAAATAAGCGGCCGATACGAAATAAACATCAGAATCAAAAAAAGGTGAACAACGAAAATTTCTGATACGCAAGAAAATCCTGCTCATATATCAACTGAATATTCTTTAATCGCCATACAACTTTGCTTCCTGCAACAAGCTATATTTCTTATAAAATCCTACTTATATTTTAAGAAACAGTATTCAAAGGAGAAAAAATATCAAGATATGAGCTACCTATCTTCAGATTACAGATTAAAAATTCTATAATCCTGGCAACATTTGTTCTCTGATGCCCTTGCAGGTGTATGGTCATCATCTTGGTAAATGTCACCTGCTTCTAGCCGCGAAGATTCTCAATACCTTGGTGTAAAGAATTAAGCTATAAGTAGATAGTTGCTTTGACTTTGTGAACTGAACCAATCATCCTGGCAACAAGGCGATGAGTATGCTAACCGCCATAAAAAAGATGTAGAGACCAACAAGGCAGAAGCCCCAGAACCGAGGTACCTGAAATCTGGACCATGTGATGACTAGGAAAGACCCCATCAAACCCAAGAGCAAGAACACAAATGCAATCACTATGCCAATGTGGAACTGGAGTTCGTAAGCTTTTGGATATGTATCAGCAGTTAAAATGGCCAATGCCGTCCCAAGTCCAACAAGCATATTAAACATTGGCCCAGCAAAGCAACCAGCCATGGCCATTGCCGGCTGGCCTGCTCTGGCAACAGCAACATCAGCAACAAGATCACCCACGGAGTTGCCCCAAGCAAGTACTGTAAGCCCAAGGAGTGATGGGGGTACTTCAAGTAGTATCCCAAACGCTTCCAAGCAGTTTAGTAGTTCTCCAGCAATGGTGGAAATCCAAAAGACACTCATTAAGAATCCCACAAGCACCATGGGAATTTGCTCCGTCTTCGGGGGCTCCTTTTCCAGTATAAAATGAAGAAGTGCGAGCGATGTGCTTGCCAAGAGTACTACAAACCATAGTGGGAAATGGGTGTTTGGGAAAAGGAATACTATGGGATGATCTAATGGCATGAATGAATTGCAGGCATATAAAAGAGCTACAGGGCAAAGAGCAATGTTGGCAGATAAGTAGAACCTGTTCCATTCCGCTGGTGCACTTTGTGGAATTGTGATCCTTAGCAGAAAGGAGACGGGAAGATCCCATATTTGCGAGATCTGTATCACATAAGAGCAGAAATGTGAAAACGTAGCCACTTAAACTAGTAGACCACTGAAATGAGCTCAATATGACCATCCAAAATCTTTAACAAATAGTACAAACAAAATTGTGTAAAAGATAAAAAAAATTACTAAGAAAAAGAAAGAAGAACAGACAATTGGTTCACATTACTAAGTTATTGTCTTGTGACTTACTATGTAATCGTCATGTGCCTTTCAAAAGAAAAAGCGATCATCTTGTGCGCTAATGACCTTTAGTTTTCTGATTCTCTCGTGTACAATAGATTGCTTATCAAAAAAAGGTGCCCTTGCAAAACCAGCAGCATAATGATCACACCAGCTGTTTACGAAGTCGTGAGGAAAAACCAGAGGTTTAAAATCAACCTTGAACTTTTTTTTTAAATAATAATAAATATAACAATACTCTTATAAGTTTCTGAAAGCCTGTTTACTATGTAACTTTTAAAGTACCGTGTGAAAGAAGAATCCATTGTCAAAATACAGCCATTAAAAAGATGATCCCACACCAAAATGAGCGGTTAAGGAAATGCCAGGCCAGCTGAATCAGAAAATCGTGAAACACTTCATATTTTTAGTGCAAAATCAAAGATCCTGATCAGATGCATGTAATTCCCAATTCAGCTAAATAAGTCCTTTAAATGTAGCTTATTTGAACGAAAAATCTTTAAATGTAAGGGGAAAAATTGAAGACAAAAAAAAAAAACAAAGCTGAGCTAAGCACATCATTTTAGTAGTTTGATCCAGTTGTGCCGCACAGTGCTTTCCATTTGCCATTTTCACCTGTAGTCTAGTGAAGTGCATTTACCATTCCAGTAAACAATGAGATCTTCTACAGTACTGCTCATGTAGTTTAATTGCCTACAACTAAGGGCACCACGGTACTCCATTTTAACATCTAACAAACCAAGTTAACATTCCTAACGAGCAAGAGAAGCACCCTATCCAATACCCGCAAAGAAAATGTTACAGAAACAAACAGAAATGCCCACTTCGAAAGATACGTACGCATTTTCATCAATCAAGTTTAACTTATCTATTTGAAAGTCTGAGTACAAAAGTGTTGGACCAAGAGGATGTCCGTTGCAGTTCCTGTGCACAATGTAATCTGATTTATGATACCAAAATCTGTCTTATCTGTGGCAAAGTGAACTTCAAAGTAATTTTCTAGCAGAATACAAGTCTTTGACAAATACGTAACTTAGCAAAAGAAATCTTCTAGTAACCAAAAGTACTAAAGCAAATCTAGTCTCACCTCTCATAGCATGAACCACACAACTTAACATCATAAGCAATTGAAACTGTACAGCATCATGTATCAAAACAATAACAAATTCTATAAGACAGATTCGAAGAATTACCTTTCCATAAGCTCTTCCAATCCACCCGCAACGCTCCTTTTCACCTTCCAAGTTCTTCCCCACCGACACCAGCCCCTCTCCACTTCCTCTCTCACAATCCACAGCAACATCATCCTTTTCATCACTCTCACCAGCAACCCCACCCTTCCCTCTCCCTCCACCACCACCACTCCCAAAATCCATCCAAAACACAAACCCAACAAAGAACACATAAAACCCCACAAACCCCACAGCCTGCCAGAAAAAAATCTCCCCACTCAAATACACATAAAACAAGAACATCGTCGCTAGCAAATAAAACCCAACATCCCTCAGAAAAGACGCCGGATCCACGTTAAATGGTGCAGCATAAATAGCAACAAAACCAACCACCAAAGAAGAAACAAAAGTCCCAGCTGACAAAATAGCGCCAAACCCAGTCCTATATTGTCCAGACCTGGCAGCAGCAAGCGATGCAAAAACATCAGGTGATCCATTGCCCAGAGCCAAAAGGGTAACACCCCCCATGCTCGGAGACAAGTTTAAGTGACGACTCAACTTGGTAGTGACGATAGAGAAATGCGATTGGGCTGTTTTGATAAGGATATAGAAGTGGAGAAGGATGAAGAAAAAGAGGGAAGGAATCGATAGGGACGTATTCCCTTCGAAGGTACAAAAATGGAGGGAAAGGTAGTTGATGAGGCCATTCGATGAAGGAGGAAGAGACGAGCACGAGAGGGGAGAAAAGGTTTGATTTTGATTAGAGAGGAGGGATCTATGAGGGATTTGGTGAGATGGGTAGGAATGTAATGGGGATTTGGAAAAGATGATGACAGAAAGCAAGGTTAAAGAAAGCGCTACAATGGAGTTTCTAAAGAGAGAGAAGGCCATGCCATTTCACTACAAAAGGCTTTGGCCTGAACTTGTGGACTTATTTTGTATTTACTATTTTTTTAATATATTGATATATTTTAGTATTTATTAGTTTTACCCTCTCTATTTAAGGCTTCCTTTTCATTTTTATTATATTGATGAACTTAACTACAGTATCTATGAATGCATAGTTTTCTCAGCTTGTTTTTTTTTTTTTTTTTTTTGAAAAAGTTGGGTCTTTTCCTTGACAATTATAGTACTGCTGGGTTCATGTTCCATTAGTTGAGAAGTTTTCTCTTTCTTTTTTCCATTTTCACGAAGGAATGAAAATTATAAGTTAGAATACTCAAATTGGAGATATAAGAAGTGTTTGACCATGTTGAACTGTGCTGAAAAAATGAAGCAGTCACTGTATTTTTTTTAGAAGAAATTAAGGTAACGTTTAGTTAGCGAAATCAAAGAGGAAAGTGACTCGGGAATTTGAGATTCCGAACTTTATTGCGTTTGGTTGCCACAGGGAATCACTCTCCCCTAGAATCCAACTTTCCTGGACCGCCTTGACTTTCCAAAAAATGGGGGAAAGTGATTCCTTGGTTAGGGGTGGGGAGAGTAATTCCCCCTACAGGGAAAGTTAATTTTTTTATTAAATGACATATTTGTCCAAAACTAATTATAAAAAATAACCTAATAAAGCGTCTCCTTCCTTTCTAAAACTTCACTAAATTATATTAATTACACAAAAAAAAATATTAATTACATAAAATTTATTTTAATTACATAAAAATTAGAATAATTACATCAAAATTATAATAATCACAAAGACACAAATATAAAAAATGATAAAGTAGTTATTTTTTTATTTTCCTTGAGGATTCTCAAGTACAAAACAAACACAATAATGTTACTTTCCCGGGAATCTTAAATCCCAACCAAACACAAAAAATTAACATTCCCCTCAATCACTCTCCCGGGTATCATTCTCCCGGGAGAGTGATTCCAAAGGGGAAAGTAGCATTCCGTGAACCAACCGTTACCTAAAAGATACCACTCCATTGCAATTTGCAAGCTCTTGCCACTAAGAAGGAAACAAGGATGATAGATTGCAGATTGCATATTGCAGATTCCAAATTTGCAGAATATTAACAAATTATGTGTCCCATACTCAGTCGTTATAATTCACATTTGACTCAATTTGATAGCTTTACAAGAATCATTTTACAGTAATAAAGTTGGATGCTAGTATGCTACCTTCCTAGTTTTCTATACAACCAGTCCCTTCTCCCATTAACATCCATTGCTAAGTTGCTACGAACAGTCATTTTCAAGATGTTTAAATGCTTCCAAGAAAAGCTCATCACTTCAAGAAAAGCTTAAATACTTCCAAGAAAAGATAAATGCGACCAGTCCTGTATCATTCTCAGAGCATCTACAATCACATCAATTGAGATGCGCTTTTCATCCTTCTTCGTGCCTCCACTCGGTTTGACATTTAAAGACCTCAGACAAACTCTTGAGCCTCCTCATTCTTGTGTTTACAAACTTTCCTGGAAGGTGCTGCCGATGATGAAGTTACATATTTCAATCTCTTTCCCATATCGTGTGTTCTGAGATCACAGGAAGGGTATTCTTCATCTCCAAAATGTTGATCAGTCCCCAGCTCTATGGCATTTGTTTCCATTTCTCCACCCAAATGACTCAATCTTCTCACTAGAACTGTACTACAAAGATCGATGTAACTGCTCAGGATTCTGTCTTTGTATTTGATTGCACCAGGATACTCCTGCAGAAAATTCCAGCATAAATACTAAAATGTTGTGGTAAATCTTAAGGAGGTGTCACAAGGAGGTTTTATTAAGCAACAAGTATTGGTTATGTTTTTGCATGGTTAATCATATAAAACACTTGCAATAACATGGTAGAACTGACAACCGGGTAGTTTGTTCGAGCCGGTCATATTTCAGAAGGAACACACCTTAGTGAAAGCAGTCCAGTCGTTGTTCATCATAAGCTACCACCACTTGCTGAATTTCATCCCAGGCAAAGCCATTCTGATTGAGCAGATATGTGATGCTTTTATGCTCTTTCATCAAGCTTTGGTACCAGCTTTCTACATCATCTCGGTCACATGTAAGTCAAAACTTTTCACTGAATGCTGCAATTATCCAAGCCCAAGAATCTTATTCCCTTTGAGCACATGCTCTAAAATGAGTTCTATAAAATAGACTTCCATAGTCTTTGTCCAATTTATCTGGAGCGAATCACAATCCTATCATCGTACCCTTAATCCATCTCCGATGTCGGAAGGCTCTACATCTTCATTGCGCACATGGAGGAGGGATACTCAATTCGGAGATGGGAACTATGAAGGACCAACGAGGATTTGCTACTGCGGCATCAAGGCTCCAATGTGGATTTGTTGGAAGGAGGAAAATATAAGGAGACGATTTTACTCTTGTAGGTTTTTTAATTGGCATGACAGTGAGCGATTGTCAAATAGGGCTAGGGAGGTTGTCCATATGCTCTTAGACAGTGAAGAAAATATTAAAGGAGAAGTTAGATGTTTGAATAAAAAACTAGATCGCTTGCAGAATGCAAACATGGAAATGGTAAATGAGGTTGCTTGTTTGCAATATGAAATAGACAGGGAAAGATTGGAGAAGTCTGGTGCTTTTGTAAAGGGGTAAAAGTAGGTTTTGTTTTGTGTATTGTCATATGTATAGACTACTTTTACCCAAAAGCACCAAACATATGACAACACACAAAACAAAACCTATTTTTACCCCTTTACAAAAGCAACAAACTTCTCTAATCTTTCCCTGTCTGCAAGTAGGCAACCTCATCTACCATTTCCATGTTTGCATTCTGCAAGCAATCTAGTTTTTCATTCAAACATCTAACTTCTCCTTTAAGATTTTCTTCACTGTCTAAGAGCATATGGACAACCTCCCTATCCCTATTTGACAATCGCTCACTGTCATGCCAATTAAAAAACCTACATTTGTGTTTTCGACAAGAGTAAAATCGTCTCCCTACATTTTCCTCCTTCCAACAAACACACATTGAAGCATTGAAGCCGCAGTAGCAAATCCTCATTGGTCCTTCATAGTTCTCATCTCCGAATTGAGTATTCCTCCTCCATGTGTGCGATGAAGATGCAGAGCTTTCCGACATCGGAGATGGATTAAGGGTACGATGATAGGATTTCAAACCTGGATTTTTAATGGATAATAAATCATGAGTAAACAACAACAAAAGGAGAATTAGACAGTAAGTAATATCTTACAAGTAATAACTTCATCACACAACCACAGTCAGTAGCAAACAAAAACAAAATTCACTCTTTATCTTTTAGAAATGTACCTCAAGTTGACATGCTGATCAAATATCAATCATACACCAAAGACCAAAATGCAAGCCCCATTGATGAAACAACAAGTCAGATTATTCTGAAATTATACAAAAAAAGGATATTAAAAAGCTTAACAACAATTCCAAAATTGACTAGTGGAACTGGAATGGGCCAATTTGGTCCTCATACACTGATTTTCTTGCTACTGTCGTTGTAAGTGAAGGCCAAAGTTGTTACTTTCGTCAAGTTTTACACATTGGAATATCAAATTATATACATACAAAAGTTAATTTTATGACTATATAACTCATCCACAAATATATGCAACCATCTTAACAATTGTATTATGCTTTTTCTCATCCACAAATATATGCAGCCATCTTAACAATTGCATTTCTAGTGAGAAAATCTAAGAACCCAACACCAATCACCACATAAATTCATGATATAACCCAGAATTAAATTAAGCACCTTAAATTTGCAGGTTCTTCTTCCTAGCTTGTTTCCAATGTTGTTGCTCAAACAAAAATGCCTTATCATGCTGCATAACAAATAAGCAAAACAATCAACAATAAGTTTTCATTTTTATGGAGAAACGTGAAGAAAAATAGAAAATTGAGGTAAGTACAAGACGCAAACGATGATGAAATGAAGAAGGGTAAAAGAGGGAAGTACTTGAACTGAGTGGTTAAGGAAAAGTGATTGGAATTTGTCTGCCAGCAGATTCGACTTCGACCACACAGTAGGCTGCAACATCCAACAGAAACAAGTAGACTTAATGTATAATCCAAACAAAAACTTTTATCAAACTTTCAATTCAAGCAGACATTCCCATCAACATTCAACATTCAACATTTCCGAAGAAGACAAAGTAACATGTCCATAAACGCGCGTACACATACATTTTCAATCAAACTTTCAATTCAATGGAATGGTCAAACACGCAGATCCTTCAATAATAATTACAACATGTTAAGCTAATAGATCTACAGAATAACAGTCAAGATTAATCGAACAATGTATAAAAGAAAACCCACGGTTTGCGTTCGACGTCGTTGATGGTGGTATTGAAAGGAGAGTGGAAAGAAAGAAATTATCAGATCTTCTTCAAGCCTGACATTGGAATAACTTTGACGAAAGATGGAAACTTTGGATGAGGGCGTGTCGTTGGTTGGGGGGGTAATGCCCTTTTGGACCCTGTACTCAGTTGAAATTGCCCTAATAGACCTCTAACGGGGAAAAAATTGCCCTTTTAGACCCTATACTCGGTTGAAATTGCGCTTTTGGACCCTCCGTCAATACGTGGCAGTTAAGTGCTGACGTGGATTTAATTTTTTTAATTTTTTTCACTTCCGAAAATACGCGCCACTGCCAAGTCAGCACTTAATTGTCACGAATTGATGGAGGGTCCAAAAGGGCAATTTCAGCCGAGTACAGGGTCCAAAAGGACAATTTATCCCAGTATAGGGTCGAAAAGGGCATGTATTTTCTATATTTATTTTTACATAATCCTCATAATTCTTACATAATTCTTACATAATTTATTTCTTGATAAATTTTCCATTTAAAATTTAAAATAAACTTTTTTAATTAATTTTAAAATAAAAAATAAAAAAAGAAGGTCTTTTACTTAAGTTTAAAAGAAAAAAAAAGGATTAAAATTTTCTATTTCTTAGTTCTTACTACATAATTTTTTTTCCCTCATAATAGTTCTATTTCTTATATAACTTCCCTAATAATTTTTAGGAAAAAAAATAGGACTTTTAATTAATTTTAAAATTAAAAAAACAATGATTAAAAAAATTTATTTCTTAGGTCATTTACAGAATCAACTTCATTGACCTGGCAATCAACAAAAAATTAAATTTAATAAACATCAATGTGCGCATCACAACAAATGAACAATGCAATACGTTGGAAATACTCACTTCATCCTCAATACTTTTAGGGCATTTTTTAATCATTTTTTTATTTTAAATTTAATTAAAAGTTCTAATTTTTTTCTTAAAAATTATTAGGGAAGTTATATAAGAAGTAGAACTATTATGAGGAAAAAACAATCTCTGTAGTAAGAACTAAGAAATAGAAAATTTTAATCTTTTTTTTTCTTTTAAACTTAAGTAAAAAATCTTTATTTTTTTCCTTTTTTATTTTAAAATTAATTAGAAGAGTTTATTTTAAATTTTAAATAGAAAATTTTATTAAGAAATAAATTATGTAAGAATTATGTAAGAATTATGTAAGAATTATGAGGATTATGTAAAAATAAATACAGAAAATACGTGCCCTTTTCGACCCTATACTCAGATAAATTGTCCTTTTGGACCCTGTACTCGGCTGAAATTGCCCTTTTGGACCCTCCATCAATTCGTGGCAATTAAGTGCTGACGTGGCAGTGACACGTATTTTCGTAAGTGAAAAAAATAAAAAAATCCACGTCAGCACTTAACTGCCATGATTGAAGCGTTAAATGTCTATTTATCATCGTCTTTTACGTCTATTTTAGGATGATGATACTGCTAATTCTTGGGTTTTTCACTCCTTTATTACAGAGAACGTTGTTGGAGAGCATTTCATTCCTTAGGAGTTGAAACCGTTTGTTACAGAGCAATTTTGTAGTGTTGTTTCTTCTAGAAGATTTTGTCTTGCGGTCTCCTGTTGGAACGAGAAGTCCTGCTGCCGCTAAATATCTACTACGCTTCTGTTAGGATTGTGGAGCAAATATTATTAGATATTATCCTATTTTTGAATTTTGGAAATAGACAATTAAGTAATTATTATTATTTAAGAAAGGAGGTTGCGCCTCTGTACAGGTACTTCATCTTTGAGAACAGCAAATTTCTTTCTTCTTGGCAGAGACAACAAATCCGAATAGCAATAGCTTGAATAGTTGCTGCTTATTCCCTTTCTTTAATTAAATCAATTACTTTTTATGCTTACATCTTATTTGTTTATTTATTTCATATGATGATAGGCTAATTTCTATCTATTCCTTGTGAGGATTAACAGCCATGCTTAATTGATTGTGAGATCTAAACACAACTATTAAATCCCATCTTGCATCTTTAATTGTTTTAATTGATTGTCAAATTATGCATACTTCTTTTGAAGCTTGATCAACTACACTAGAATTTGCATGATTACTGTCTTCTCTTGATACCTTGGAGTCTACACTGTAGAAAGTGATACGAAGGCAACCAACTAATCGACGGATCAGATTGGAAAACAATTAAGGTCGAGTTTACAGGAGTAGACAGTTCTCTCTCCTGAACTCGGGAAGGTATCTTACGATAGAATTATTTGATTATCTTATTAGACCTAATAGAATAACTTCTTTAGGCCATAAGATATATCAAGGACCTTAATAGGTGAGAACCTTTAAGAATCTCGAATAGGTAGAGAGTAGGAGATCTAGGTGAGAACCTGATCTCTATAGCCGCCTGCAAGTCTGGTTTTGAAAATACTTGAATCAATGATCAATTAATTAATTGCATGAGCTCATCGGAATCCTCACTGGGAATTTGTCACATCTGATTTCACACACCACATCCATTTCTTTCTTTCTGTTACTTATTTTTCACAATTATTCACAACAACTCAATATTGGTATTTACCACTCGTTACCTTTCCTAATCATTTATAAAGAATATTAATTGCCACCGAATCCCTGAGGACGAACCTTTTACCACTTGCTACTGTTTTAAAACTACATGTGCATTGGTAGATTGTATTTATTTTATTTTGACGGTTTCGGCAACCATCAAATTTTGGCGTCGTTGCCGGGGATTCATCGGTACTAATTAATTTTCTGCGTCGTTTACCAGGACCTCTAATTCAGAATTGATTCCATACAACCCAGAAATTACAAGAATGGAAACACAGTACAGGAAGCAAGCGAAAAATCAAAGGGATGTTCCTGAAGAACAGCAACCAGAAAATAATTTTCAGACACCTCAAAGGGCCCTTATCCCAGACCTGGGGGAAGGACCATCAGCAATCCGAGATAACCCACTTTTCGAACAAGTAATGGAAGAACACCAAAATAACCAGCCACCACCTCCCCCTCCAGAACAGACCTTTAGACAATGAAACAATGAGGGACCACCACCGGACACACTTTTGTATCCAATATCCGCCAGTAGAACATGATTGGAATCTAAAACCAAACATGATCCATAACCTCAAGAAATTCTACGGTTTGCCTAGCGAGAATCCATTCAAATACTTGCAGTACTTCCATTGGGAATGTGACAGTCACAAGCCCCCTCGAGTGGATATCAACCGAGCTAAACTCCAAGCTTTTCCATGGGCCCTAGAGGATAAAGCTAGGAATTGGTTCCTTAGCCTTCCTCACAACTCCATAAATACATGGCAGTAGAAGTTGAGTACTTTTCTCAACAAATATTAGTCCTCTGGCAAGGCTGGAAGTGCTAGGAAGGACATTGTGTCCATCAAACAGCACCCTATTGAGAGCTTTGGGGAGTATTACCAAAGGTTCAGAGACCTACAGGAAATCTGCCCAAACCATGGAGTTTCTGATTGGAATTCAGTGCAGTATTTCTATGACGGTTTGTGCGTGAGAGACAAGTTAGTAGTGGATGGAGCTGCAGGAGGCGTACTACAAGATTGCACTCTCACAAGAGCTAACCATTTGATTGAAACCATGGCTGAAAATAACTTCCACAATGAGTCAAGTGAAAGAGAAACGCTAACTGGTAATGTGTCCTCAATTCAAACTCAATTGACTGAACTTTCTGATCGTTTGAATACTTTAGCAGGACACTCACAGGTACAAGTACAGCAAGTACAACCTACCATCGTGTGTGGTGTATGCGGCCAGCAAGGACACCATACAGATGAATGCATCTTAAACAATGGAACACCCGAAGAGGTAAAGGCGGTAATGCAATTCCAGCAACAGTACGGAAGGTACCCACCTCACAAGCCAAGATTCAACCAAAATCAGTACAACACCAACCCTGGTTGGAGAGAAAACATAAACTCCAACGTTATAGTCCTACTACCAAACCAATATTCATCCAATAACCAACACCAAGCTCAAACACCACCAGTAACCCTCCAAAATTTCGTGCCTAGACCTACTGTTCCACAGTTACCAGCCCCACAACAGCCCCTAATGCTTACTGGCCCGTCAGTGGAAGACATGCTAAAACAATTCATGCAGGCTACGCAAGCCAATATGCAAGCTACCCAAGCTAGCATATCGGCAATGCAGAAGGAGATATCTGCATTGACCAACCAGAAATAGGAGCAAGGGAAGTTGCCATCAAGTACTGTGGACAATCCAAAACAACTCTATTCGATGACACTGAGGAGTGGAGCTAAAATTCCATACGGGACAGTCCTTGCCCCAGGCCTGGGGAAGAAGTCATCCGAAGTCCTTATCCCAGACCAGTACGAACTGGAAGCAGAGGTAACTACTGAAAAATTAGTTAATGTAAGTCCTACTCCAGAACCAGTCCAGCCTAAGAAGAATCAGCAGGAAATTCCTCTTCCTTTCCCCGACAGGTCTGAAAAGACCAAGAAGGTAAAGGATGAAAAAGCTATTTTAGAGTTATTTCGTAAAGTAACTGTTAATATACCTCTTCTTGATGTGATTGCACAAATACCTAAATATGCGAAATTTTTAAAAGAGTTGTGCACTAACAGAAAAAGGCTTGCAGGAGTGGAAAGAATCAACTTAAATGAAAATATTTCATCCATTTTTCAGAAGAAATTACCGAATAAGTGTAAGGATGGTGAAACGTTTGTGATCCCATGTAAGATAGGGGATCATGTAATTGAAAAATCACTGTGTGATCTGGGAGCGGGAATAAATGTTTTATCTTTAACCTTGTTCAAAAGCTTAAAAATCGGTGAATTGCAGGAAACTAGATTAGTGATTCAGCTAGCTGACAGGTCTATTATTTATCCCGTTGGGGTAATTAAAGATGTGTTAGTACAGGTTAATAATCTAGTATTTCCTGCTGATTTTTATGTAATTGACATGGAAAATGAACACACTTCCAAATCTACCGAAATATTGTTAGGTATGCCTTTCTTGAGGACTGCACGAGCTAAAATTGATGTTCATGGAGGGCGTTTAACTTTAGAATTCATGGGTGAAGTTATCACTTTCAACATGTATGATGCTATGAGATATCCTGAGGACTCGAATTGTCTTAATTTCATTAATGTTATTGATTTAGATGATGAAGATATTTTTGAACTTGAGTATACTGACCCTTTGGACTATGTACTTACCAGAAGTATAGATTACATCACATTGGAAGAACTGGAAAAGAAGGTGGAAGTTAGGGAGGAGATCGAAGCAGTAGTGTTTGAGCTAGATGTAGCCAAGCAAGTGGTAATAAATCTGAAAATTATAGATCTTCTGAGAACTAATAATTCCCTTATCCCTTCTGTTTTGCAGGCTCCAGATCTGGAATTAAAGACTTTACCCAGTCACCTAAAGTATTCTTATTTAGGTTTAGGAGAAAGCCTACCAGTGATAATCTCAAACCAGCTGTCCAAAGTGGAAGAAGAGAGACTTGTGCGGGTTTTGAAGGAAAATAAGCAAGCCATAGGTTGGACGATAGCTGATATCAAGGGGATTTCTCCAGCTATATGTACGCATAAAATCCATTTGGAAGAAGACTGTAAGACCGTTAGGCAGCCACAGAGAAGACTTAACCCACCTATGATGGATGTAGTAAAAAAGGAGGTATTGAAACTCTTAGATGTTGGAGTAATATACCCTATTTCTGACAGTTCTTGGGTAAGTCCTATGCAGGTGGTGCCTAAAAAGACCGGATTTACAGTGGTCAAGAATAGCGAAGGACATTTGATACCTACAAGAGTGCAGAACGGGTGGAGGGTGTGCATTGATTACCGAAGACTCAATTCAGCAACCAGGAAGGATCACTTCCCCATCCCTTTTATCGACCAAATGCTAGAGAGACTCTTAGGTAAGTCTCATTACTGTTGTCTCGATGGGTATTCTGGTTTTCACCAAATACCTGTCGCAATTGAGGATCAAGATAAAACCACATTTACATGTCCTTTTGGGAATTTTGCTTACAAGCGTATGCCTTTCGGATTATGTAACGCACCTGCAACCTTTCAAAGATGCATGATGAGTATTTTTTCTAATTTTATTGCTGAAGGAATAGAAGTTTTTATGGATGATTTTACTGTATATGGAAATTCCTTCGATGAATGTCTTGAAAATCTAGAAAAAGTACTTAAGCGTTGTCTAGAAACTAACTTGGTTTTAAACTACGAAAAGTGTCATTTTATGGTAAACCAAGGGCTGGTTTTAGGACACGTTATATCCCAAAAAGGTATAGAGGTAGATAAGGCGAAAATTGATGTTATTGATTCTTTACCTTATCCTACTAATGTTCGTGAAGTGCGTTCTTTCTTAGGACATGCAGGGTTTTATCGAAGATTTATAAAGGATTTTTCCAAGATAGCAGAACCACTTTGTAAATTATTACAAAAGGAAGTGGAGTTCAAATTCAGTGTTGATTGCGAGGCTGCTTTTGATTTGCTTAAAGAAAAATTAACTACTGCCCTTGTGATTAAAGCATCGAACTGGTCTCTACCTTTTGAAATTATGTGTGATGCATCTAACCACTATGTAGGTGCTGTTTTAGGCCAAAAGGAATGAAGGGAACCGCATGTGATTTATTATGCGTCTCGTATATTGGATGACGTGCAGAGAAATTATACAACCACTGAAAAGAAGTTATTTGCTATTGTTTTTGCACTAGATAAATTTCGTGCTTATTTACTCCAAACTAAAGTGATTGTTTATTCTGATCATGCAGCTTTGCGTTATTTGTTGATCAAAAAGGAGGCAAAACCAAGGTTGATTAGGTGGATTCTCCTTCTACAAGAATTTAATCTGGAAATTAAAGACAAGAGTGGCAAGGAGAATCTAGTTGCTGATCACCTAAGCAGAATCCTAGTGGATCCAGATTCAAACGTTGTCAATGAAGAATTTCCAGATGAAAGTCTGTTCTTTGCCCTTGGGGAAGGACCAGACGAGACCCTTGTCCTTGGTTTGATAGAAAGACCCTGGTACGCTGATATCGCAAACTACTTGGCATCAGGTAAGTTTGAGACGAGCATGTCCTACAGAGAGAGGGAAAAGGTAAAAAGAGATTCAAAATATTATGTTTGGGATGAACCGTACATGTGGAATGTCGGTAAGGATCAAATATTGAGACGATGTGTTCTTAGTGATGAAATTGAATCTATTTTGCGCTTTTGTCATTCTGAAGCATGTGGAGGCCATTTTGGCCCAAAAAGAATAGCAATCAAAATATTAGAATCAGGTTTTTATTGGCCTACCTTGTTTAAAGACTGTCATTTATTTTGCATGAATTGTCCTAATTGTCAAAAAGTTGATAATATTTCAGCTAGAAATCAAATGCCATTAAATCCAATTTTTACATGTGAAATATTTGATGTCTGGGGAATAGACTTTATGGGTCCTTTCCCAAAATCAGGGGGAAATCAGTATATTATCCTTGCTGTTGACGATCTTTCGAAATGGGTTGAAGCCAAAGCTACCGCGGCTGATGATGCCAAGACTGTTGTATCGTTTCTAAAATCTCATATTTTGAACACGTTCGGAGTACCCAAAGTGATTATCAGCGATAGAGGAACACATTTTTGCAATAAAGTGGTCACGACACTACTTAGCAAATACCAAGTCAACCACCGAGTGTCAACAACCTATCACCCCCAGACCAATGGGCAGGTTGAAGTCTCTAATCGCGAAGTAAAGGCCATCCTTACAAAGACGGTAAATCCAAACAGGAAGGACTAGAGTCAACGATTGGACGACGCTTTGTGGGCATACAGAACGACATTCAAAACACCAATTGGCACCACTCCTTACAACCTTGTGTATGGTAAAGCCTGCCACCTCCCAGTCGAGTTGGCGCATCGATCATTTTAGGCGATCAAGCAGTGCAATATGGAGATAAGTAAGGATGAAGACGCAAGAAAACTCCAACTTCAAGAGTTGGAAGAGTTGCGTAGAGATGCATACGAGAATTCTGAACTGATCAAGGAGAAAAATAAGAAATATCACGACAGCTTGATTAAGGAAAAGAATTTTTATGTTGGCCAGAAAGTTTTGTTATTTAACTCCAGATTTCGTATTTTTGCAGGAAAATTGAAATCTAGATGGACTGGCCCGTATACAATAATTAAAGTCTATCCTTATGGTGTTGTAGACATCCAAGATATAAAAACAGAGGAGATATTCAAGGTTAACGGTCAGAGATTGAAATCGTTTTATGAAGGTTTCAAGAGCTATACGGTGGAAGAAAGCCAAGTCCACAGAATTTCAGAGGATTGAAGTTAATCCATGTCTAGTTCAAAGACAATAAATCGGGACGCTTCATGGAGGCAAACCATGTGTTTAAAAAAAAATAGAAAGTTTAAAAAAATTAATAATAAAAATAAAAAAAATATTTCATTTTTTATTTTTATTTTTTATTTTTGATAACCATTAAGGCAATCCTAAGGGCATTTCTGTAATTATGACCCCTGCCGAAGAGGGAGTCCCACGAGCCTTGTCGGACATCTAAGTTATCGCTACCAGACCTTGAAGCGTTTACTGGGATGGTCGACATCAGCGGGGGGGAGGTCTCACGCGTCTCTTAACGCACGGCATCATCCCATCCCAGGGACCTATAGAGCTATCGCCCCCGATATGATCGAAGGTATCGCCCCCGGTACCCTCCTCGGAGACATCAACCTTGACGTTACCTCAGGTATCGCCCGTGACGTCATCAGGAGTGACGTCTCACCTGGATATCGCCCTTATGCCCAGCTATCGCCTCTAGTGGCCTACAAATACCCCATAATGAAAATCATCAAGTAAGCCAGAATTCACTTACTAGAACCGCTGCTATTTTTGAACCACTTACTGACTTAAACATCGGAGTGTCTACGCCGGAGCCCCCCCTCCGGCGCCTTGCAGGTGAGTTCGACGGCAACTACCGCAACTCCGACCAAGGGAAGTCAACCCCCCAATCGCATAAGAGCTAAAATCTTAACAAATTGGTGCTTTCATTGAGAGCCTTGGTGTATTAAGTGAGCATCCTTAATAGCCAAGCTCTGTTCTACCCAGAGATCGGAACAATCATGACTTCTGAGTCAGAGCGGACGCGACCTCCATCTTCTAATGTTCCCTTCTCGATTCGCAGACAGTTATTCCCTTTTGCTACGGCTAAACTTTCTGGGACAGCGCAACAAATCGTTTCAGAATCCCTAAACCCTTTGATCAGGTCTGCAGGGGAAGTCCTTTCCTCGCAGGCGACCGTGTCGTTGTCCCAAATGGTGGGATCCAGCTTCTCTACTCCTGCTTCGAGGGGATTTGTGTTAAATAGTACAGAACACCCTCTTACGAGTGAAATAGCGGCCCTTCGTTCTCGGTTGGACTATTTGACTGAAATGGCTGCCAGAATGACACCTGGAATCTCAGGATCGAGTGTACCTCCCCGTGTCATGTTCACGCCGTCTATTGTCACCGAGCGGCCCTTGTCACCGTCATTACAGGGAAATCTCCGGCCAACTTTATCCGTAGCTGATCCCCCGATTAATTTTGCGCAGCTCACTCAAGGACGAGTGGAACCTTATGTGCCGCAAGTGCCCCTAGGTCCCATCCCTCTGGAGGATCGGCACCTAGAAGAGGCCAGAAACCGTTGGGACGGTCGAAGGGAAGGAGCGAATAGGGATTTATCCCCTGAGCATAGTGAAAGATCCAGCAGTAGGAGATATCGAACTCGCTCGCCTAGAAGCCACAGTCGGTCTCCTATGCGACATCCCACGCCAGGAGCATGAAATTCTTGATGACACATCAGGTCATCCATTTAGCCGTCGTATAAGACGCCATAAGGTCAGTCGACATGTGAAGCTTCCCACTGAGACTTATGACGGCACCAGAGATCCCATTTCGCACATCAATAAGGTGAAGGATTTCGTGCAGTTTTAGACGCACAGTGATGCGGCGTTATGCCAAATATTTGTTATGACATTATCAGGAGTCGCGCGTCTCTGGTTCGAGGGCCTTCCCGGCGGATCTATTAGTAATTTCGCACAATTGGAATCCAAGTTCCGGAGCCGTTTCAGCATAGCAATTCCAATCAGGAAATCTGTCGCCGCGTTATTCGACCTACGTCGAAGGCCTCAGGAAACTCTGAAGGAATTTCTTAGTCGATTTGATCTGGAAATGTCACTAACACCGGGCGTTACCATTGATTTTGCTATAGAGGCCTTGAAGAGGAACTGCCGTTATAATAAATTGAGAGATGCACTAATGGTGGACCCTCCAGCGACTCTGGACGCTTTAAGACTTAAAGCCCATAATTACGCGAAAATTGAAGAAGAGGAAAACAGAGATAGAACCTATGGCATGCCACCTGAGGCACCTCTGATTCCAAACGCTCCTGCAAATACCATTCTTGATGACCGCCTCACCGACGAGTATGCTCGGCGGAAAGATCATATTCCCAAAACCTCCAGTGGGCGGAAAGGTAACACTTCAAAGGGAAAGCCTGGCAGTTCCCCATCTCAGCGCCAAGGAGATTCTTCTAAAGGTCGGGCATACGATCCTGATTTCCCTTCCCTTAATCTACCAAGGGCAGAGATTTTGGCGATAGTGGAACAACGAAACCTTCCCATTCGGTACCCTGCGCCCGTCAAGCCCGGAGTACTCCTAGGGAGAAGAGAAAACGCTTATTGTAAGTTCCACAAAGCCAGGGGGCATTCTACAGAAGTATGCAGGGACTTAAAATCAGCAATAGAACGTTTGGTGGAGGAAGGTTACTTGGGAGAATTCACAACCAAAGTAAGAGAAGACACTAGAAATAATTCCACGAAAAGGGTCGCAGATGACCGACAAGTATCCCCTCGCGTCCCACAAAAGGATAATGCTCTCAGAGGAAGAGGTGAGGAAACGTTCGCAGTAGATGACGAGGGCTTCCCTATGATTAACATCATAGCGGGAGGGACTCCTTACATGGATGAACCAGAACTACCGACGACGGCGTTAGGAGAAAAACGCAAGCGAGATGGCGTGATAAAGAAAGGTGAAACGATAAGCGTTCTAGATCGCATGGTGTTAGCCTTCTCCGAAGAGGACGAGAAAGGCGTTGTCTATCCACATAATGATGCGTTGGTGGTTACGCCCATCATTGCCAATCACGGAGTCAGAAGAACTCTCATAGATAACGGAAGTGCAGTAAACCTCTTCTCGTTGGAAGCATACAATCTCATGAAACGGCCCGACAACGAATTGATACCTTGCAAGAAACCCATAATTGGGGTGGACGGGATCCCAATCCCAGTTACAGGGATAACTACTCTGCCTGTGTACTTCAGAGAAGACACCTCCAAGCGGTTAGAGGATCTGTTATTCCTTGTCGTGGATTTAAACTTGCCCTACAATGTTATACTCGGACGACCTTTTCTCAACCGCTTTGGAGCGGTAATATCTCAGAAGCATTTGAAGATGAAATACCCCTCCTGGGACGGAGTGGTAGCAATAAAGGGCAATCAAAAATTGGCGGCCGAATGTTACCTGCTTATGACTCAAAAGAGTTGTGATAGGTATGTATGTATAACAGCGGACCCATATGAACAAGGCGATGAGAAGCGCACTCAACCCCTTGACAAAATGGTGCCTGTACCGGTAATCGGCATAGAAAAAGCAGATTTCCTTGTTAGCGAAAGGCTCAGTTCAGAAGAAAACCTTCAGTTGGCCCGGTTATTGAACAAGTGTCGAGGAGAATTTGCATGGAAACCTGCAGACATGCTGGGTATATTGCGAGAAATAGCCGAGCACCAACTCAACGTTGACCCTGGCGCTAAGCCGATCCAGCAAAAGCGGCGCGCGTTCTCTAAGGAAAAAGCCGTAGCTGTTGATAAAGAAGTAGCAAAGCTCCTTGACGCTGGTTTCATCCGCGAAGTTCAGTACCCCACCTGGTTAGCCAACCCAGTCCTCGTCCCTAAGTCCAATGGAGACTGGCGTATGTGTATCGACTTCACCAATTTGAACGATGCCTGCCCCAAGGACTGCTATCCGCTTCCCCGCATTGACCAATTAGTCGATCAGACTGCCGGGTACGCATATTTGAGTTCACTTGACGCCAACTTCGGGTATCACCAAATTCCCATGGCCATTAAAGATGAAGAGAAGACTGCCTTCATCACTCCTACGACCACTTACTGTTATACGGCGATGTCATTTGGGCTAAAAAACACGGGGGCGACGTTCCAACGAATGGCAAACAAGATATTCGAAGAACAAATAGGGAGAAATGTGGAAGCCTACGTTGACGATATACTGGTAAAAAGCGCTAGCTTTCAGGATCACTTGCGGGATCTAAAGGAAGTCTTTGACGTGATGAAACGGCACCGTATGAAGCTGAACCCTTGGAAATGCATGTTCGCGTTTCAAACCGGAAAATTCCTGGGCTACGTGGTCAGCCAAAAAGGAATCCAGCCTAATCCGTCAAAGATTAAAGCCATACAAGACATGATATCTCCAAGAATCGTTAAGGAAGTACAAAGGCTAACAGGGCGCGTTATCGCCCTAGGGCGCTTTATTTCCAAACAAGGCGAGAAGTGTCTTACTTTTTTCAAAGTCTTACGCAAGAAAGCATCCTTTGGGTGGACCCCGGAATGTGAAGAGGCGTTTGTTGGCCTAAAAGATTACCTATCGTCCGATCTGCTGCTGACCAGGCCAGAACTAGGTGATACTTTGTACCTATATCTCGGCGCTGCTGACGAAGTGGTCAGCGTCGTCCTCGTTTGCGACGATAGCCACACGCACCGCCCCGTGTATTTCGTGAGTCACGTTCTGAAGGATGCAGAGTTGCGATACGCCCGAATTGAGAGAATAGCGTGCGCGCTAATACAGGCCACTCAAAAAATGGACAGATACTTCCAGTCTTTTTCCGTTATTGTACTTACAGATCAACCGCTGAAAAGGATATTTCGAAAGCCTGAATCCCTGAGAAGAATGCTAATCTGGGCTCTTGAACTCGAACAATACGGGCTAAGGTATCAGTCTCGGCCATCGGTAAAGGCTCAAATCTTGGCAGATTTTATAGCGGAATGCACCTTTACGGAAGATCCGTTAACGGACGTACCCGAAGAGGAATGGCGTGATTTGGATCTCCCGTTCCCAGAGACTCATACGGACCTCTGGATCATTCATGTAGATGGGGCTAAAAATCAAGAATCGGCTGGAGCAGGAATCTTTATAAATGGGCCGAACGATATGCGAATACAATACGCTATCCGAATCCTGCAGCCATTATCCAATAATGTGGCAGAATATGAGGCATTACTGGCCGGACTCCAGATAGGGAGAAGCCTTTCATCTAAAGGTAGGCACGATACCGGAAGAACAGGAGACCTGCGTCTGAAAATTTGTGGTGACTCCAAACTAGTGATCGACCAGGTCTTGGGGCGCTCTCAAGCTCGGGAACCCATCATGGTCCAGTATCTCACTAAAGTGATGCGGGAGCTATTAGAAATAAAGAAAGAAGGCATGCAAGTCAGTTTTGAGCACATTCCCCGAGAGGACAACGCCGAAGCTGACAACCTTGCCAAGCTGGCTGCAAACTCGGAAGCATCCATACCCGAGGGTGTTTATTACCGAGAATTACTTGTACCCTCCTTCATGGAAGAGCAAGCATCTCTGTGTGTGGAAGAACTCGAGAACGACTGGCGAGTCCCCATAATCAAATACTTAAAACACGAAGAACTGCCTGAGAATATCGCTGAAAAGAAAAAAGTGCTGAGACAGGCAGCTCGCTGTACGTATTATGACGGGGACTTGGTCCGAATATGCTTTTCGCACCCAGCGGCCAAATGCATAACGGAACAAGAGGGTCTTCACACGTTACGTGAAATTCATGAAGGGATATGTGGTATGCATGTATCGGGCGGCACCCTGGCTGCACAAGTCTTTAGATCTGGATTCTATTGGCCCACTATACGGAAAGATTGTCACGACTATGTGCAAACTTGCCCGAAATGTCAGGAGTTCTCTAAAATTCCTCGACGTCCCGCCACTGAAATATCCGAGATCATCGCCCCTTGTCCTTTTGCTAAATGGGGGATCGATATCCTGGGTCCGTTTCCAAAGGCAAAGTCCCAACTAAAATTTGTAATAGTGGCAGTGGACTACTTTACGAAGTGGGCGGAGGCTGCAGCGGTCGCCAACATCACGGCGGAAAAAACTTGGCGTTTCTTCAAGCACCAAGTTATCATGAGGTTTGGCGTACCTCGTATCCTAATCAGCGATAACGGGACACAGTTCACCAGTCAATTCTTTAAAGACCAATGCTCGGAATTCAGGATAGAGCAACGATTCTCTTCTGTGGCTCACCCCCAAACCAATGGACAGGCAGAAGTGACAAATCGGAGCATCCTCAGTGGCATTAAGAAAAATCTGGAGGGGTCTAAAAAGAAATGGGCTGACGAGCTGCCATACGTGATGTGGGCGTACCGCATGACCGTTAAAACCAGTATGGGAGAAACACCTTTCGTATTAGCCTTCGGTACTGAGGCTGTTACGCCGGTAGAAATCGGGACCATGAGCCTGCGAGTGGCCCACTTCCGAGAGGAGCTAAATGAGGAAAGGTTACGAGCTAACCTTGACGCGTTACCGGAGATCCGAGTAGAAACCCTCTTGAAAATGCAACACTACAAGCGAAAGATGGCCCGTTACCATAGCAGGCGCGTCAAAGAACGGTTGCTAAAGGCAGGCGACCTGGTTCTCAGAGACAAACGAGCGGCGGGTCAACATATGGGGAAGCTCAGCCCAAACTGGGATGGACCATATCGCGTTACCCGAGTTATCGGAAAAGGAGCCTATCATCTGGAGACGCTCGATGGTACTCCCCTATCTAACTCTTGGAATATTGCTCGTTTGAAATTATATTATCCTAGAACTTGAACTATCTGCACCTTTGACTGATGCCAACCCTAACCTTAGCTAACGCTCCCTGAGAGAGCTTCCTTGGGTGTTTGTGGTTACTTTTTGTGCAGATAGAAAAGGGGGCACCTGGGAGTGAAAAGTCCTATCCTTGTGAATGTCGGTCCTGATCAGATGGCTCACTAAGTGAGGGCACGACCCAGGATGCCTTGAACTAGCGTTGGGATTGAAAGATCCCGAACGCCCCCGGGAAGTGAAAAGTCCTATCCTTGTGAATGTCGGTCCTGATCAGATGCCTCACTAAGTGAGGGCACAACCCGGGAATCCCTGGGAGTGAAAAGTCCTTTTCTTATACTGATCGTTCTCGTGGAGACGGCTCATCAAGACAAGGCACGCCCTAAGGATATAGTAACTCCGTTCTAGAAGTGAAAAGTCCTATCTTAGTAACCGTACTAGCGTAGTCGGTTCATCAAGTAAGGGCATAATTCTAGACGCGAGGACAACGCCTGAAAGTGAAAAGTCCTATCCTTGTGATAGCCAGTCCCGATCCAATGGCTCACTAAGTGAGGGCACTTTCCAGGCCGATCGTGGAAAAATGGAAGCGCAAAGAATCGCGAAATTCCAGCTAGTAACTAGATGCGTAATCCCTAGTGAAGTAGAGCTGACAGAAAAAGCGATTCACCCGACTTCCATGACTAAACGCCCTATGACGGCAGCGGAAAAGCTCCTACGGGTAATCACTATCTCTCGTAACCCGTTATGCTACTAATGGTTTACAATTGAGAATGTGCAGAATAACCTTCCGAGTAATGGAAAGATTGACTATTGCACAAGCGGCGATACTATGAGGCCCGCCGGGAAAGCTAACCCAATACTAAGCTCAGCGATATATGTTGTTGAAACGTTACGAGTCTGCTAAAAATAATAATAATAAAAAAAAATAAAAATAAAAAATAAACATATTATGTCGCCAGGATGGTAGCGACACCCTGGGAATTTCAGAAAGTGAAAGCTAAAGAAAGGGAAAAGGCAGCGGCAAAGATATAAACTGCTTAAATCCATAAAAGTTCCTCATAAGGTCACAAGTTCCAAAGACCAAAACAATAATGTCGCGGAGGCAAAAAACAAAAAGCCCGAGGGCGGCAAAGCTCGGGAATGTGTCAACCCTCAGGGTTCCTCCATCTCCAACCCTCCGCCTTAGCTCGGCGAAAGCCTGCTTCATTAAGGTCGACAGACTTCTGTTTGAAGGCCTTTGTGACCTTGTCACCATCATACGCATCTGCTCCATGGACCTCTTCAAAGCATTCGACTAAGATAGTGGCCGTCCACTCAACGTGCCACAGGCTCTTGTCGGCTGATTCCTCTATCAGAGCGGCTCTCTCTTCCTCCCAGACCGTTTTCTCCCTTGCCAAGGATGATTTCTCTCCTTCCAGCACGGCATTCTTTGCATCAAGGGTAGATACTTGTCTCGACAACTCCTGCTGAGCCCGTAACAATTGATTGTGTTCCTCCAGCAGCTTATTCTTCTCATTTCGCTCTTGCGAAAGTTCAGAAAAGGGACACAGCAAGAGAAGCAGCTGACGCTGAACATGCTCTGTCCAGTACTGAAATTTCACAAAATTGGAAAAGATTCCAGTGCGCAGCGAGTTCACCTTATCATCATCTGTCTGCGAGAGGAAAGCTTCCCGCTCAGCAGGGGTCGACAGTATTTGGGCTGCCAAGAAAGTCGAAACCTCAACTAAACCATCTCTCCCGAGAGCCGCTAAGCCCGTATTGCGAAAATCATATAAACCCACTTGGTGAGTCACAGTACCAGGCTCACTAGAGGAACTTAGGTCCGCAGCATAGTTAAAGGTGGAGGCCCCCTCGCCGCAACGTTGCGATAAAGGAACGCTTGAGGGGACAAAGGCCAGAGGGACAGGAGGGTGGACTTGAGAAGAAGAACCCCCTTGGACGACATAGGGACCGTGAGGGTGGTAGCCCGAAAAGTCCTGTAAACCTTCTTGATAGCCCGAGTTAGGACCATATGCATGAACAGGCCCACCGAAGGAATTGGGTGAAGCCTCAAAAGTCTCAGTCGTACCCATGTTCACCAAAAACCCAGAAGGGTGAGTCTGGGGAGCATCCATAGAAACAAAGGTGTTGTCCGGTCCGACTTCCGTCTCGGCAACAGTAGAAGATAAGCTTCCACCCTCACCCTCCGGCCGAGATCTCTTCCTGGAACCGCCCAGCACATGACTCATGTCCATTTCGCCTGTGGGAGAGGCGGAGGTAGAACCAGTAACGGTCTCCTGTTAAGAACCCAGTACGAAACACAAATAAGAGAAATGGCAATAAATACTGATAAATAGCATATCGTAACAAGGAAGCACACTCACGGCGGCAGTCTTGAGAGGAGGTGCTTCCGAAGAACCTGCCGTGTCCGGAGAAGAAGTAAGAGCGGCAACGCTTCTTGTTCTTTTCTTCTTTTTTTCCTTTGGCAAGGACCTTAGAAGAAGACGGTTGGGCAGGAGCGGTAGCGACGGTCACGATAGGGATACCAAAAGGAATGTCGGTATTCCCCCCACCGGCTGAGGAAGAAGATACTTGAGCAAGGCTCACGGAAATGGCAGGAAGCACAGTGGAATTATCGGCAGCTTCCGTAGAGATGGCCTTCTCTTTTTCTTCTCTGTCCTGGGCCCTTTTCAGTCGCCTCCTAACGCTTTCAGGCTTGTAGTCGGGATCTGTCGCTGCATGATGACAAAATAATGTTAGTATTAGTATCAGTGATAGTAAAGAAGGAAGCGACTCGACACTCACGTCTAACACAGGCCTTCATATCGACTCTGCACGCCACATAGCGGATATGAACGCTGATTTCCAGTTGAAGAAGTTTGTCTAACCAGCCTTGTTCGCGCTGAGGAAGAGTCTCCGGTCGACCCCAGACGTTGTCCTTGACGTCTTGGTTAAACCCAGACCGCCACCAGGAACCGGGGTCTTCAGGAAGATCTATCACAAAGAACTCTTTCTTCCAAGCATCGACAGAGGACTCAATGTGGAGACGTTTCCAAGTGAAGGACTTGAGTGAGTCATCGTCATAACGGGGCGATATCGTTATCACTCCCCGACACTTTATCAGCTTAAAAATTGATTTAAGCAGTAAAAGAGAAGGGGAAGTGATCCCCTTATTTTTACAAAGTTCTAAGAAGGCATAAACGCAGCAATACGCATTCGGGGCTAATTGAACAGGATTCAAATCGCAGGCAATGAACAACTGTTTTATGAAAGAGTTGATGGGAAGCTGGAAACCATAGCGGAACATTTGTGTATACAGAACCCTACGCTTGCCCGTCAAAACGCTATTCAAGCATACTATCTCAGGGGCAACGATGGCCTTATACCCCTCAGGGATAACAGCATTGTGAGCGGCTAAATGCTCATTAAGAGCAACCTCAGAGGTGATACTACTAACTGTAATATCCATCTTTTTCTCATCGGTAGATCTCGACTCAGAGCGGCGAGTCTTAGCCATGGCAGAAATAAAAAGTAAAGATGGAGAAGACGACGAAAGAAAAGAGGAGGTACCTTTAGAGAGAAAGCTCTTCGAGAACCTTGAACGGTGAAAAGAAAATAAGACGGCTAGAGAAAATATGAAAAAAGCAGAACGGCAAAAATAAGCAAAAAGTATTGGGTTTAATAACCCTAGTAGTCAACGAAACGACGGACGTCGCAGTCCTTGCGTGAGAGGATCATAAGAAAAAGACTCAAGCAATGAGTACAATTCTAGAGAAACGCGGCAACGCTTTGATTTTGCTAAAATTCTGAAGCACGCTAGCCCTAGGTGTCCTAAAAAATGGGCACGTGTGCCTAAGTTATCAAGACTTTTCTCCCGCATCAATCAAAAGATCATAAGCATTAAATGCTCTGAAAAGCAGAAAGGATCTCTTGAAATAAGACAAGAGCGATACTACACTAGAGAAGATAACGCGGAAGGGCGTTAACCAAGCCGGTAGCCTCCGGGATAACGGGGAAAAGCAAAGCAGAGATTATTTATAAATGAAGTGCAAATATCGTTTTGCGCGAAAAGGCGTTATTACAATACAAGAAAAAGTGAATAAATGGAAAAATCTTCCCAGAGAATCAGCCTTGACCAGTCGATGGCCGGCACAGATATCGCTGCCACCATTCTCCTACTCCTCCCCGAGAGAAAGAAAATCTCCCTCGCCTTCGCCTAAATCCTTTATCTTCTTGGTAGTATAATCAGACAGCTTGCTCAAGTCAATAGTTCCCTGGCGATAGAGATCTTTAAAGCCAGCGATACAGACCTCCGTAGTCTTATTTTTCCACCAAGCTATCCTCGAAGGTACTCTGGCCAAATCCGCATCACGGGACAATATCTCTTCACGAAGGAGAGAGTTCCTTTTGTCGGCCGCCACTAGTTCCGCCTCCAGTAGCTCCACTTTAGCCTTCCCTTTGGATCTTTCTCGTGCGAGATCGGCGTGGCACTCGTTCAACTCTGCCCGGGTACGATCATGAAGCTTGGACAGCTCTATTACCTTCGCCAAAGCGGCATCTAATTGTTCCGTCGAATCGGGAGAGCATCGAACCTTGCTGCTCTGATCCTCGAGAAAATAGTTCAGCTCGCGAAAGCTAGCCAACATATCGTTCAGGAGGCATGCATGTTGAACTTCAGGAGGGCGCTGCAGGAACTCTTCCTTGTCCTTCGAAGAACTGAACATCTGGCCCACTATGGTCCCTACCGGCTCATCTCGCGATAGCGGATCTGATATCCCTAAAGCACGAAGCCCGTCAGTACCGAAGGACGACAGATCCAGCTGAAACGCAGCATCTCCTTGAAGGCCTTGAGGAGAAAGGTTAGCGATAAAGGGAGGAGAGCAACTCTTTACGGAATTACCAACGCCCGAGATCGACGAAAGGAATAAAGGTTGAGGTTTCTTCGGGACAGGATTAGGAGAAACGTTTGGGTTTGAAACCGGCACGGACACGTCTGGGATACAGGAGGAAATCGGAGAATCAGGGCCACCGGATGGCAAAAGTGGGTCCATCGCCGCGGAAACCTCATCAGTTTTGGAAAGAACAACGGAATGTGCCTTGACAACCTCTGCCACTTGCGAGGTACTCGCGATAGGACAAGTGTCGACCTTAGTGGGGGGAACTGCGTTAACTCCCTTCAGAGGAGGAATGGGGGGACCAGTTTTTTCTTTCCGGATTTTCTTTTTGAGACGCTCCGTTTCGGCAGCCATATCCTCACTATTGTCCTCGGATGACTCCGCCACTGGATCATTTTTCCTCGCCCTGAGCTTCATCCGTTGGGCAAGGGTGGCGTGACGCAGTTCGGAACCAGTATCCATACTCTCGCTATCGCTATCAATCGATTCAGTCACAGGACGACTCGAAGACACTCCCATACCCCGAAGTGGCAACCAATTCTCAAGAAAACGAGAAGATTGGGCGGAAATGTTGCGCGCTGCGACAGTCTTAATCCTTTTTTTTCTCGGCGGGATAATTGGATGGCTGGAACTTTTGGGCGGGGGAGAAGGAGGTAACGTCTGAAGCGGTACCACGTTTAGAGGAGTGTTATTTCCACCAGAAGAACAACCCTCCACGCTGCCTGTCAACGAAATATATTAATATAGCAAGTCAAGTGAAGCGATAACGCGGCAAAAGAAAAACTCACCAACGACACATTCTTTTAAGGGTCTGAACCGAGCAAATTCCCGAATGCGAAAAGGCCCTTCTATCTCTAACAGAGCAGAAACATGGGACACATCGGTGCTGGACAGCACTTCTGGGTTTTTCCAATCGACACTAACAATCTTTTGATTAAAGCCTCCGCGCCACCAGCGGGACGACAGTCGAAGGGTGAAGAAGACATTCTTCTAATTATCCACGTTTTCTTCAAAACCTTGAAAGTTCCGCCAGAAAAAGCGCACGACGCCGTTATTCCATCTAGGAGTGATATCCACCAAGCAGGCGCAACAGCTCAACTTGAAAAATGTACGGAACAGATCGAGAGAGGGAGTGAAAATACGCTTCATCTCGCATTACCGAAGGAATGCATAAATCCCACACCAGGAAGGCGGAGTTATTTAAACCGGATTGAGATCGTAGTGGTCTAGCAGTTTCATCAGAGAAGTATGAAGTGGGAGATGAAATCCATAGAGGAACATCTTGAAGTAAACCAGCCGAAACGTTCCCCACATGGCGGCATGGAGCCGAATGTCTTTCGTAGGGATATACGGGCGGCAGCCCAAGGGGAAGGTGATACCGTTCTCCTCTAACTCCGCCCTTAAAACTTCATCACAATCGAAAATACTATGAGCTCTCCTAGCCTCGAGATCTATGGGATTTCCGACTCTCGCAGAATCTCCAATATGAGACATAAGGAATTGGGAAAATAAACTACGGCAAAAGAGAGACAAAATACCTGGAAGGGGTAGCCAGAGAACAGATCGCCGTCGCCGGCGAGCAGTTGTGAAGACTCTCCTCGAGCAAGAAGAAACACAGGAGAGAGAGAAGGTGTGAAAAATTGCAGAATATTAGCAAAAATGATAAAAGAGAGTAGGGTTTTCCCTTATAAAGGTTCAACTTGAAGAAGAAGACAACCTGTAGAATTGAAACACGTGCGGAGCAGAAAGAGACGCGTGGACAATCATTTATGTCTTTCAGAAAATAGGGTTATTGACTAGAAATCCAACAACAGTTGCACTCAGCCACTGATTCTCCTCTGCGATAACCCTTGACATTCGAAGAAGTGAGTTAGAAAGGCGATAGGGGAACAAAAGAAAAGGGAAGATTATCTTATTCATTTTCGGGAAGCCATACGGCATCTACAAAGGGACGAGACATTTTAAACTAATCGTCCTCAGACCAAGAGATACCATAGCAATAAACTACATCATCATCCGAGAGCGATGGCTCCCTGCTAAAGGGAGGGAAAGGCTCTTCCTTCCTATTTCCTACGTATATCGATGATCGGTCGGGCTCCTCTTCTGTGGTTGACATTGCCGTTTCAGCGCTCACGGAGGGGAAAGTTATTTCTGGCAAGATACGGGGAGGAAGAGAGGGTTCATTCCCCTTTTCAGTAGAAGGGGCATGATACTTGAAAAGCGGTGCAGACACTTTTGAGGTATTTTTCCTCTGCCTCTTGCGTCCCCGCCGACGAACGAACGGCCTCCACGGAGGCGACGGAGGAGGGTTGTCTGAGTCCGGCAAAGTCGGAGGAGTTGGCGGAGAATCCCGCGCCGCTGTATCCAAAAAATAAGAGTCAACCATGAGATCGCAGGCGATCTGCCAAGAGGAAAAATAAATAAGAAGATGAACAGAAATGAGGGAAAGGATCCCTTTAAATAGCCAAAAGAGGGGGAAAATCTTTTGATCTCCCAACACGACTTTTGAGAACTGACACGCGTACAACCTGGAGTACGAATCTAGATTTACAGTCACGCCTGTTGAAATCTCCCCATATCGAGGAAAACCAAAAATTAGCCCAATCAGTGGACAAGGAGGTGGCGGCGCAAAATTAATGTGGAACGGTTAGTGGGGAAACCGTCCAGTGATTGACTCGTTTTCAGTTGGGCTAAGAATACCTCCAATCGAAAAAAGACAAAGGACGCATTAAAGAAGAAGAACTGTGATTAAGGGCACAACGAAAGCAGTTTATTTATTATGGCCTAATGGCCGAAAGGTACAGCCGCATAACTAGGAGAAAAGAAAAAAGGCTCAAAGGGAGCCACCGCCGTCAGGCATCAGAGCCAACGTCCTCGGGCACTTCAGGAATATCTCTCAGAGAGTCCATGACCAGAGTCAGGTCAGCAGAGGTGACCCTCATTCCTTTCAAGCAGCACCCCAGCATGTCCTTGCGCTGCTGCAGCATGGCGATTACCACCTGAATCCGAGCGGTGGAGGTGGCCAACCTCGACACGCTCTCTAAAGGACTGAAATCCTCCAGAGACGTGGCTCCCAGCCTGGAATGGAGTGGGGTCAGCATCCCTTGCAGCTCCAGGATGTCCTCGGAAGACTTGACCAACATGTTCTCCAGGAACCCGACGTCACCATCATTGAGGTTCTTGAGAGTGTGGCCCTTGGAAAGGAGAAAATTTTTAGTCAAATGATCCATGATGCGAATTGCCAAAGATGAGGAGAGCGTGGGTGGAGAAAGCCCCCTGATTTATAGGCTCCGAGAAAAGGGCCTTGGGAAAAAAGGAGGTCCTCAAAAGATGAGCCGTCCCGTTACCCTCGAAGGCCGATGGACCTGAAATGGAAACGAAGGTCGACGTTCGTATACTACCAACGATGCAGACATTCGATAGGGTACGAGATAGAATCCTGAAAAATGCCAAAAGGTACGATATTACGGGTGGCCATGACATAAAAGCCATACGGTTGCCGGTATCCACAGTATAAGGCCGCGTCGATGTCGCAGGTAGCCCTAGCAGCGTAAAGCCTCGTCAATATCGCGGGTATCTAGTGGTATAAAGCCGCGCAAATTGTAGGCAACTGATGGCATAAAACCGCGTCAATATCGCTGTTTCCTTAAGCGAAAAGGAAGGACAGAGCCCGCCTTATCTCAAAACCCCTGTAAGTATAAAGTTTATTAATTCCTCCATGAATACCTATCTCCTCTATATGTTTGCAGTTTACCCAAAAGGATTGATAGACCCGGGACGTATGCTAGCCTATGATATGACCTAGTCGCAATCTGTGGCGGTGTCGAAAGTGGCCCGACAGCAGCCCACTTACGGCACGAACAAATTTACAACCTTCTAAGCCCTGCTGATGGATCAGGCAGAATAATATCGCTAGGCGAAAGCGACGCCCTAACGGCTACAGGCGGGATAGCGGCGTCTCTCGCTAATTCCTTGATAACCTATGAAGGCAGGACCCTCACCTAAGATTCCAGACATGGACAGGGAATGACAGCCCTTGGTAAACACTCGGGCTCGTTTTCAGTTGGGCTTATGATAACCATTAAGGCAATCCTAAGGGCATTTCTGTAATTATGACCCCTGCCGAAGAGGGAGTCCCACGAGCCTTGTCGGACATCTAAGCTATCGCTACCAGACCTTGAAGCGTTTACTGGGATGGTCGACATCAGCGCGGGGGGGGGGGAGGTCTCACGCGTCTCTTAACGTACGACACCATTCCATCCCAGGGACCTATAGAGCTATCGCCCCCGACATGATCGAAGGTATCGCCCCCGGTACCCTCCTCGGAGACATCAACCTTGACGTTACCTCAGGTATCGCTGATGACGTCGGGTTGGGGTATCGCCCGTGACGTCATCAGGAGTGACGTCTCACCTGGATATCGCCCTTATGCCCAGCTATCGCCTCCAGTGGCCTACAAATACCCCATAATGAAAATCATCAAGTAAGCCAGAATTCACTTACTAGAACCGCTGCTATTTTTGAACCACTTACTGACTTAAGCATCGGAGTGTCTACGTCGGACCCCCCCTCCGGCGCCTTGCAGGTAAGTTCGACGACAACTACCGCAACTCCGACCAAGGGAAGTCAACCCCCCGATCGCATAAGAGCTAAAATCTTAACAGTTTTCTTTTGCTTCCCTGTCAAGAAACTCTCTGGTTTTTGATGATATGTTGATTTTGGTTTTGCAGGACAATTGGAGTAGGATTCGGCCTATTTTTAGGCCTGGGAAGAGAAGCAATTCCGTTAAATGAAGGTTGAAGCTTTAAAAATGGAGTGTTAGCCCAAGGAGACTTAATGGGCTTAAGTGACTAAGCCCATTTTGGCACTCTCACTTAGGCGGCCTCTCATCCCTCCTTTTACCAAAAATTCTAATTCCTTCATCTCCTTCCCTTCTTCCAAACCCTAGCCGTCGCTCCCTACCTAACCAAATCAGCCATGGTTACTACCAGAGGCGGCAGGGGCACCACCATGGTCAGACTCCGATCAAAACCTAAAGCTAAAACCCCTAACACCAAATCCAAACCAATAATCATTGATTCCCCTCCCCCATCACCGCAGCCACCAAAATCAACACCATTAAACGCGTCCACAGCAGAGATTGGAGAAAAGCATCGAAGCCCAGCAGCGCCGTCGTGCTTTACCTCGCCGCAACCACCTACCCAAGCCCCCGTCTTGGAAAAGCAGCCACCGGAGGCAGAGATCGGGCGAGAGCAGCAATACCCAGTAGTGTCGTCGTCCTCTACCTCGCCGACGCCCGCCGCAGCCACCGTCGCCATCACTCCAGCGACTGCTTCTCATCCACCAACAGGTCAGCCGCGCAACACTTCTTTCACAGTGGGGCCTGACCTGGAAGAAACGGAGACGGAGGTTTACCACATCGACACCACCGATCATCCACCGTTCAGAGAGGAGACCGCAAGCTCTAGCGAGGAGACCGACTCTGATCTGACTTTCAAGGTAATCGAGGACTTCACCGTTACCGAATCAGAGGCTGAGTCTGATGAAAGACCAATTTCCAGAAGGTTGAGAGGGAAGGGAATCAGTAAGGGGAAGAAGAGGAAATTGCCTTCTTCTCCCAGATTAGATACCGAAGCAGCTCAATGTCCAGACTTAAGCGCACCAGAACGTTACCCTCAATGTCCAAAACAGCAGCTGCAGCGAGCAAGCAAACAGGACACGTTCGTGTCAGAAGCAGAAATAAAGGACCAAAAATGCCATGGCAGGTAACCCCAACCATTGAAAACCTCAATGGTTGGTTAAGTTTTCATGATCCTGACTCTATGCAAAATTTAGCAGTTAAAATGAAATGCGATGTGACACCTTGCGTTGTGATTAATATTGAAATGCTGCATAATTTAGGTGTTTATGATGCTGTTACTGAATATATTGATAATGTTGGTTGGGGCAAACTATTTTTTCCTATGCATCCATGTTTCTTGGAACTGAACCTGGAGTTTTACTCCTCGTTTTGGATGGTTCGTTCCAAGAAAAACACTATGCGTGCCAAAGAGGTCAATTTTCGGTTGATTAATTAGTACAAACATATTAGCATGCATGATTTTAATGTAATGTTAGGATTTGTGACTGTTGATGATTTGAGTGCTGATTGGTATGTCAACTGCTTGTCTGAATACCCTGATGATTTTGATAAAGATGAAGCTTATCGTTAATTGACAAATGATCCTACTGCTACTTTTGATGATAGTCATGCAAAAGCTCATGCTATTACTAATTTATCTCTTAGGATTCTACATAGATGTCTTGCTATCACTTTGTCTGGTAAAATAAAAGTATCTAGTGTAGTGTCTAAAATGGAGCTGTTTATTTTATGGTGCATGCTTAACAAAAGGAAGCTCAATTTAGGATATTGGTTTTGTCAACAAATTAGGACAGCAAAGAATCTTATGCCTTTAGGATCTCTTATCACTGCCCTTGCTGTTGATCATTTGGGTTTAGATCTTGCTAGTTCTTCGCTCGTTAAGTCTCATGATTTGAAACTAATTGATTTACGAGCGTTAGATAAGATGGGGTACTTTCACTTGGAGAATGGTGTTCTTTGCAGCAATACAGGTTTCACGCCGAAATCAGAACATGTGTTTGGAAACAAACACGACGGTAAATTCAGATTTGCACATCAAGATGAGGACGTACATGCTGCTAACACCTCCACTGCCCAGCAGGACAGTATTCCCACAGGACAGACAGACACACCTCATCATACATCCTTCCCAGGCCATACTTCAGGGCCCGGTCACAACAGCGAGCTGAGTACAGAGGCAGAATTGAGCCTCCTGCGATAAATGGTAATCCGGCAAGAAGAAACTTCAAGATTGATGATGAAGAAACTTGACGAAATCCAAGCAGAGCAAAAGAACTTCGCAGCTCTACACTCGAGACTACTCATCCTACTTCGAGACCAAAATCTGACCCCACCACAGCCCTAATTGCCCGGGTACATTCTTTCCCTTCTTTTACTTTTCAGTCGAGTCTTTTCCCTTTCTCACACTTTGAGGACAAAGTGTCATCAAGTGTGGGGGAGGATTTTAATGTGAGCATGCTGTTTTTGATTGACTGTGTGATTGAAATCAGCTTGTGTTTTTTATTGACTGTGTGATTGAAATCAGCTTGTTTAATCGAGTCAGTCTGTTTGAGTCAATTTCTCATGAGTCAGTTGAAATCTCTTTTGATTTTTTAGGTCTGATGTGTGATTTTTGTTCTCAATTTTTGTGAATGTTTGAGTCTGTCTTCTTGAGTATAGCATCAGATCCTGATTTCGACCTAGGCGGTATAGTTTACTGCTGAAACAACAATTTAGACACTTGTTTGATCGAGTCTATGCTTTAGTACCAGGGGAGTGAATGCGCGTAACATAATCAATGCTTAAGATGCATATTTCCTAATGTACTCAGAACATTAACTATCCACATGGTCTAAAGGACAGCTAGCTAGGGCTTAACTTTCGATTAGGGTGACAAGTCTTGCTACGCTATAAATTTGAGAGTGCTTTAATTTCCGTCTGATTGAATGTGTACCATTAAAAATGTGCTGGAATGTCATAAGAGCAGAGATAGCAAAAAGTGGAAGTTCTGGGTGCCCAAAAAGAACAAGCACTGCTATTAAAAAAAATGCCTGTAAAAATACAAAGGGCAAAGATTTGAAAAAAGAAAAAAAAAATTATCTGCTAATAAGTGATTTAAATGGCACAAGGTCTAGAAGCACATTTAGGTGGAAATGCACTTCGGTAGGACTCAAATTTGTAGTAAGAATTGTCCCTTAATCAACAATAATTTTTAAAAAAAGTTGGATGTCTTGATACCATGTGGATGGGGTATGTTTAGGGTATTGATTGGTCCTTGGTAGTCCAGCATAGACTCGGTAAGGGAAGTGTCTTGGTTGTTTAAGCAGTGAGGTATGCAGCTGAAAGAAGAAATCTGGGTCATGGTATCTGTCGTGTTTTGATGTGTTTTGATTTGTTTTAATTTTGATGCTTGAGGGCAAGCAAGGGTTAGTGTGGGGGATTTGATTGGAGCGTTAAATGTCTATTTATCATCGTCTTTTACGTCTATTTTAGGATGATGATACTGCTAATTCTCGGGTTTTTCACTCCTTTATTACAGAGAACGTTGTTGGAGAGCATTTCATTCCTTAGGAGCTGAAACCGTTTGTTACAGAGCAATTTTGTAGTGTTGTTTCTTCTAGAAGATTTTGTCTTGCGATCTCCTGTTGGAACGAGAAGTCTTGCTGCCGCTGAATATCTACTACGCTTCTGTTAGAATTGTGGAGCAAATATTATTAGATATTATCCTATTTTTGAATTTTGGAAATAGACAATTAAGTAATTATTATTATTTAAGAAAGGAGGTTGCGCCTCTGTACAGGTACTTCATCTTTGAGAACAGCAAATTTCTTTCTTCTTGGCAGAGACAACAAATCCGAATAGCAATAGCTTGAATAGCTGCTACTTATTCCCTTTCTTTAATTAAATCAATTACTTTTTATGCTTACATCTTATTTGTTTATTTATTTCATATGATGATAGGCTAATTTCTATCTATTCCTTGTGAGGATTAACAGTCATGTTTAATTGATTGTGAGATCTAAACGCAACTATTAAATCCCATCTTGCATCTTTAATTGTTTTAATTGATTGTCAAATTATGCATACTTCTTTTGAAGCTTGATCAACTACACTAGAATTTGCATGATTATTGTCTTCTCTTGATACTTTGGAGTCTACACAGTAGAAAGTGATACGAAGGCAACCAACTAATCGACGGATCAGATTGGAAAACAATTAAGGTCGAGTTTACAGGAGTAGACACTTCTCTCTCCTGAACTCGGGAAGGTATCTTACGGTAGAATTATTTGATTATCTTATTAAACCTAATAGAATAACTTCTTTAGGCCATAAGATATATCAAGGACCTTAATAGGTGAGAACCTTTAAGAATCTCGAATAGGTAGAGAGTAGGAGATCTAGGTGAGAACCTGATCTCTATAGCCGCCTGCAAGTCTGGTTTTGAAAATACTTGAATCAATGATCAATTAATTAATTGCATGAGCTCATCGGAATCCTCACTGGGAATTTGTCACATCTGATTTCACACACCACATCCATTTATTTCTTTCTGTTACTTATTTTTCGCAATTATTCACAACAACTCAATATTGATATTTACCACTCGTTACCTTTCCTAATCATTTATAAAGAATATTAATTGCCACCGAATCCCTGAGGACGAACCTTTTACCACTTGCTACTGTTTTAAAACTACATGTGTATTGGTAGATTGTATTTATTTTATTTTGACGGTTTCGGCAACCATCATGCCACGTATTGACGGAGGGTCCAAAAGGACAATTTCAGCCGAGTACAAAGTCTAAAAGGGCAATTTTTTCTGTTAAAGGTCCATTAGGGCAATTTCAGCCGAATCTAGGGTCCAAAAGGGCATTACCCCTTGGTTGGGGCGATAAAGAATAGGTGCAGGTTTTGCTGTGGTGGGGAGGGGAGGAGGAATTGCTAAACCTAGAAATTAAGCACGGGTGAAGAGGATGGAGGAGGTAAGAGTATTCTGGTTACTTTTGTCATTGTACAGAATGGTAATTTTGTAAATAACCGAATGACGTGGACGTTCACGTCATTCGGAAAGTGGATTCGGCGAGTTTGGTTGTTCAGTATAGCATTACTCTTGAACTAAAACTAAAGTTTCAAATTATTTATTGAGCTCATAACAATTAAATTGGATTAAAATCTCATCAGCATACCCAAAACTCAAAACAACAAATCAAGAAAGAAAAGAAAACAATTGCCTAACCAGAAACAACACCATTACTTCATTTCCTGAGTTACTACGATGATGATGACAAACAAAAATCAAAACCCATAGCAGAAACGACGCCATTTTTACTGAAAAGAAAAAAGTAAGGAAAGAAAAAGAAAAGACAATTGCTCATCCCCAAGAAGGAAAAAGGCGGACAGGGGACAGGGTGAGAAATGGAAATGGCAGTCGGGCGGGTCGCGTTTACGGGTTGCTGTTGCTGGAACCAGGAGGTGATTCTGTTTGGATGCTTGGATAAACATACTCCCGCATCATGGACTTTCTCCCAGCTAACCCAATGGGCCTACAATTTCGAGCCTAGAAAATCAGAAAAATTGACAAGAATTCATGTCCTTTCAAAAAAAAAAAAAAACAAGAATTCGAGTAGAACTCAAGAATCAGAATTTTTTATTAATCGATGCAACAAAACCTATACAAAACTCTTTTTTTTTCCTAAAATCAATTTAATGAAAAATTGATTGCCAAATTTTCTTCTAGGTAATTAATTAATTAATTAGACTCGGGCAAGTCTTGGAAGAAATTAATCAAAAGGCTTGCATCATTCATGATGCTCTCCAAATTATCAGGAATTGGTCCCGGAATATCAAACAAACACACCGCCGCCGCCGCCTTCTTGCCCGCCCTAGCAGTCACCGCCACGGCACGAGTTGTACCCATAATCATAACCTGATCATTCTTCTTCAACTCATCTTTTTCACCGTTACAAAATATTTCCATTTCATCATCAAACGGCACATAAGCTACGTGCATTATTCTTTTCTTGTTGCCTTCTTCTTCTTCTTGATCACTAGACGAGTCGTCGTCTGTTGCGTCCGGGTCGTGCACGACAATACGCACCACCCTTCTTTCTACTTTAATAATTCCCTCCATCTTCATCTTCTTCTTCCCTTCCTCAGCGTTGTCGTCTTTAATTTCTTGTTTTTCAAGAACACTAAGAACAAGGTGTTCTTGAATTTTCCTTTTTCTTCTTTGGGTAGTAACGCTTGACATGTCGTTTGGGTTGGGTTGTTTTGTTGCATGGGAGGAACAGCAAGTTGTTGGTTGATCATGTGGTGGATGACGACGGCGACGAAGGATGCTTCTTGGTTTCTTGCCGGCTGCGGCATGTGGCGTAGGAGGAGGTGGTGTCCTCTGCACCGGTAAGGCCAAGACCACCGTCGTCATCATGGGCCAGCTCCATTTACATGATTAATTAAGGTAATTAGAAGAAGCGGAGGCAAAGAAAGGGAGGAGAGACTTTTGGCTAGAGAGAACTAGAGGAAGTCCAAGTAGAATAGAGGTGCAAGAGAGTATTTATATTGTTAATTTAGAAAGAAAATTTTCGGAATTCTAATCTTTTTAGGATTCCTTTAATTATTTACACCGTTTTATGATTTTTCCTCCAATGGAGTTAGAGTTTACATTATTATATATATACTTCATCCTTTTTAAAATTCGAATTCAAGACCTTAGTTAAGAGTGAACAATTTTTTTATCACTTGATCACAGCCAATATTGATAATTTATATATTCATTCAATAATTATTTATTTCAGTAAATAAGTGATCAATTCTATCAAAATATTACCTTATCAATTAAGGGAAAGTATTAATAGAATTAGAAAGTTCGTGCTATTCCTACTCCTAAAGTGTGGTTTTAGTCATTTTCAATCAGAGCCTCCGCGTGTCCTCTCTGCCCTCTCGAGGCAAACGACTAATCCTATTTGACCATTGTAGCTATATTTTTCAGAGACTAAACTAACTTGAGAGTCATATATAACAGTTAAATCATCACCGCCAGTCATGTAACCTCAAGCCATCAGAATCTAGGTTAGTGGTGAGAAGGTACAATATCTTCCAACAAATTGGGGCTCCAAATCCTGGTGACATTTTGAAGAATTCATATACATCTGTATGCTACTTTCGTTTGATCAGAGATGTAAACACCGATTTGCAGACTAGTAGCTACTGAAAGAAGTTCGTGAAAAACGGGTCAAAATCACAGACTTGGGAGAAAAAGAGAATACAAGTATTCAAAATTCAAGCAGTAGTCATCTTTCTTTTCTTAAACATAAAATTTCACTTTCTATTTTCTGTAATTGTAGCTGATTTTGACCGCCCCATGTTAAATGGCTAAAGTTACAGCAAAAACATACCCACCAAAAAGTATTCTACCCTATCTATATTCCTCAGGCAAGCGGAATCCGGAGATGACCAACTTATCAGCTAACATTTTCCCCGTCTTGGGCATTACATGCCAGTGCAATGTCAAGTTGAATTCTTTACCACGTAGATTGCTTCCCTAAACAAAGCAAAAGTAATGTTCAGTTTTTGTTCAAAACACAGCATGAGAAGAAAAACTAAGGTCATGAACTCGGCCAACAGTACAAAATGAAAAAGGAAGTCATCTGTACCTGATCAACGAAGCGGTACTTATTTGCAGTCTGCACCCAAAAGCTTGCATGCTCTTTCTCAGGTATAATAGCATCCCAAAGAGAAACCTGTTGCACAATATTGAGAAAGAATATACATGAAAAAAGGCCTTTCCTAATCATAATGTGTAGCAGGGAACATGGAAAGGTAAAGAGATCCTAGCTCTGTAATAAGTTCATGAGAATAACAGATCAGGAGGATCATGAAAAGGAGAAACGTAACAGGAACAGAAAACACTTCTAGCTTTTGCAGCTAGAACGTACCTGGTTCAGTGCGTTTTGTGGGGTTCCATACTCTGCTGCGACGAATACGAAAACCTGCAATGAATGGTCAGGCAATCAATAAACTTTTGAACTAGTACTCAATCGATTATCATGTTGTATATTCAATCAGCTTTCAAGGAATCGGGGACAAGATACAAATCACACAAGTTTAAACTCTCTCACACAATCAATCATGAGGAAGGCAGACAGAGAATCATGTAGTAAACTAAAACAAATATAATCAAGTTGTCCTGCTCAAACACAATTTCCAAAGTTTCATAGGACATTCAAACATTGCCATATAACATACAACACTTCAACAGATTCACCTAGGAAAATAAATCTCAACAGCTCTGCACTAGAGCTACAAATTATCATTGCTCAGATGAATGACTAATATCAGGAAAAAAAATTGTTAAAAGAAAATACATATACTATCAAAGAATATACCTGCTTTGTATTCCACGTAAATAATGATTGTAAATCAGCAGTTATATTCAAGGTGAGGCTGACCTACAAAAAATAAGAAGCAACTCAATTAGTGCTGCTTGCGGTAAATCTACAACTTGATTTGAGCGGCACACTTGTGGCACAATCTGTAAGACTAACAAAACGCCCAAAACATTTATCTTCAAAACAGTTAAAGAAAAATACAAGACCAAGAGATGGTCAAAGAAAGTCCACCAAGGCAAAATAAAAAAGTGATCATGAACTACATTGACATATTCAAACCTTCAATGAGTTTGCACAGCAACTTTCAACTTACTGATCAGAATTTTCCTTAATAATAATCAAACGGTACAAGATCAGGCTTCCCCTAAATATTAGAATGGCAATTCTATTTTCTTAATTTTCTTCTTTTTTCCCTTTTGGCGACCACGAGGATCTTCACTAGACTAAAATATTTATCAAAAAGAATAATATAATACCTTCTTGGCCCATGGTTTGGAATCAGGAAAGATATTAGAATTACGAGGGGCCAAATTCACTATATATGTTTGGCAGGTACGATGACACTTTAATGCTTTCCACTCAAACATCATAATTTTGATTTGATCAATGGAAAGGTTTCAAGGTTAAGATCAATGCAAAGGGACTAGATTGAGTAACCATGAACTTCACAGATGGCAGAAAGATTAGAACCTTGATAAACAATCCCAACTAAATTAAGCTTTTCCTATGAGGGGAGTTAATCTTCATGAAAGAAAATTCACTCTAAGCATTAAGCCTCAAAATACTCCCACAGCTCACATTCAGGCACATTGAAAAAATATACACACCCAATAGAACATGATTGGAGAGAACAGAAGTCACTATTGATACGTCAGGGAATTGCAAGTGTCCTATGGCTATCATGCATGATGGAGGTTTGCTAACTTCCAGACTTATTACAAATGCACAAGCATTACACACACGACTCATAATGTTAGAATCGCTACACCCACAAGTGTCACTGGCATTCCTAAACAGAATAGAAAATACTAGTGATTCATCTTACATTAAACCGCTCAACCACAATGCCAAACACCCTGCATATCATATTAATGTGATTGCAGCTGCTGCAGCTACCAGAGTGCTCTTGTGGAGCAAAAAAAATCAAATTGTTACGTTTTGATTCCATTTTTAATCCAAAAACAGTGGTTTTGATGTTTTTTTATTCCAGAAAAAGCAATCCAACAAAACGCAGCAAAAGTATATTAACAGTACCTCATCATTTCCATGCGGCTGCTTCTGAAACCAATTGATATTCAATATCTACAAAAAAAACAAAATGAACATTCAAAACGATAGGACCTAGAAAAACTGAAGTAGATCTAGATATTGTAAATACAACAAAACACAACACCTGGATTTTGGCAGAAGGAGTAGGATAGTTGAAATTATCAGAGAAGGAAGCCATGACGCACATTAGGGCTAAGATTGTCACGGAAAACGTTAGCACCGCGTTAGCTCTGTACCCGAAAGAATGCATCTTTTGTTCACTCTTTTCCCCTTCTTCCGATATCGTTTAGAGGCGTTTCTGGTACGGTTTCCTTTGCTTAATATCCGAAAGAAACTAAGATCACTACCGCTCGCGGCGGTGCTGCTGCTACTGAAGCTAGTACTGGTTTCGTCCGGTAGGGTTTTGGAGGATTTGGGTGTAATGAAAGGAAAAGGGACGTCATGGTGTCACGGAGAGATGAATAGGATATTTTAGGGATTTGTGATTGGCCAGCACACGTCTCAGTTGGTTGGTGACTTGGAAATTCAAGTCAACTCTGTATATATTTTAATTTGAAATTTCTTCCCTTTTCTTTTCCTGAGAAAAATATACACACACTACATCGTGAAATTTTGAAGAAAAAAATAAATCAATACGTAGTAAAAAGTTTCTTAGTAAAAGAATGTATATTAAAAGGTGAATTTAACTCTTTAAATTTATTTTTTATTTTTTATAATAGTAATTTCTTTTTTAATAAACGGAGGTGAAATGATAATATATAAACGAGTTTAATTTCCTACCTGAAATATTAATTAAAAATATATATTTTATTTTTGAAACTTTATATGGTCCAAATAAATAATCTAGACATTTTAAAAAATAAATAATTTAAAATATATAAGAAATTAGATTTTAAAATTGAATACTTTTTTCCCTGCTAATTATCATGATTTAAAGCAGAAATATTAATTAATCCGAGATAAACAATTCCATATATTAAAGCAGATTAATAAAAATGAAATCAAAACCTGTATTTTTTATCAATCGATTTAAATGAACAATTACGAATTGCATTGCCTCAACAAATAAGTGTCATGGTTAATAAAATCCTAACTAATTGAGAGATTATTTTTCAAGAGGTGAGTAAACCCCAAACTCTTCATCACATCATTCATCGATCTTAAAAAGATTGGCATTATTTAATATACATATGGGTGGTCGAAAGACAACCATTTTATTCCATTCACACGTTATAAACAACATCAAACATAAACAAACACACATTTATTACATGATAATTACGGTCATAATTAACTAGCTGAGTAACTTCCTCTCACTTTCTTCTATGGTAGAGCAGCTTGTTTCAAGTTGGCACAAGAAGTCTTCTGTAACATCAATGCGGGGCTAAAACCTACCCTTGACATGCTAAGATCAAACTCCACATAGTTATCCTCCAGTAGGTTTGCCCCTATAACAATCGAGGCTTTAGGTCCGCCAAACATCCCTCCATCTATGAAACCTAAGCATAACACACCTGGGTGTGCTTGCACCATTGAGTTTGCACCATAAATCGTCCACACCGAACTTTGATTTTGAAATACAAGATCAATATTAGGCACTCTTCGCCCCATCGGTGTGCTTGAAAATATTTTCGCGTCATAACACACCCCGAAAGGTGCAATAGGACTTGTTTGAGGTACTTGGGGAAGTTGATTAGTGAAAATTTTAGCAAAGGTATTGTAAATTGAGTGTTCAAGAACTGTATACGGTGAAGTTGTGCTAATTATCACGCCACCACTACCACGGTTGTTCATTGATAGCAACGCGGGATTTATCGGGAGTTTTTGTTGATTTATTCTGATCGATTGCAAATTTATATAGTACTCCCCTTGTCTACTTATGGTTAATGGTGTGAAACTCAATTTGCGTGGAATGCTGCTCAGACGAGGAAGCATAGAGAAAGGTCCCTCACCGACAAAAGCAACACCATTTTTGGTTGGAGAAGAAGTAAGGCACGTAGAAAATTTAGGTTTAAATCCAAAGTGTGAGGCTAGTTGAGTTGGTAAACCAATTGGGGTGTGACCTAGTCCTACAACACCATGAGCATTAAGCGGTAGCCCTGCTTGCAATAGTTGTGAAGGTGCACAGACAGAGAGGAATTCAGGGATGCTAACCATTGGGCTCGGAGTGGAACGCGTGATGGATTGAATTGTGAGCACATCTTGAGCTAACTTACCCATGATAGATTTCTGAGACACTGGGTTCAGGGTCATAATCCCACAAGTTTGGTTATGGCACCCAGGTCTAGGGTTAGAAGTGGCGCAAGTGAAGCAATTGTCGCTAAAGGCTCTAGAGCATTGGGTAGAGTGGCATCTAGGTGCTTGGTATGTCGATGACAAGTAGTGTTGCTCACAATTAACCCACGTAGACCTCCCATTTAGGTCAACAACAAGGTTGAGTAGAGTTTTGGGTGTTCTTTTGAAAATGCTAGCAACATGAAGGTTTGTCGCACCATCTTTTTGAACTGGTAACACAAGTGTGGTCGGGTTGAAGACGTCTCGAGACTCTAATGGGTTGATGATGAGAACAAAAGAAAGCAAAATGAGAAGGAAATGAAGGGTAGAAGCCATTTTTGGAATGAAAATCTAGAAAAAAAACTTGGAAAGATGTTAAGTATAGATTTGCAATGTGCATGCTTTATATAGAACCTTAGTGTTTCCAAATTTGAGAATGTGGACATTTTAGCTTGGACGTGCAAGGATTGCATGCGTGGTTGCTTGACTTTTAGCACTTTTGTGTTTGGATCTTCATTTTCATCATAGGATATGCATTAAATGACGTAAAAAGGTATACTAAATTACTAATCACATGATTCTTATGGTATGGGTAAGAATAAGAGATGAACATCTAAGCAAAAGAACAATGAAGAACAATCATCTTTGGTATAATCCAAAGCAACACTTGGCGATCAAATGCTCAAAAGAGAAGGATACTTGGCAATGGAAATTGAGCAAGAGTTTCACTTGCCATGCAGTGTGTCCAATACGCAGAGCAATTTGTAATAATATGTTGGGCCTAAAAGATGTTTGGGCTTGTTCTGTTGCAAACCGGCCCAAGAAATACTCATGGGCTGCTTTCTGTAAAGGTTTTGTGTCCGGGCCCATGTATATGATTTTTACCTTATACTAGTCCTCTCCTAAAGTAACAAACAATCTTAAATAATATTTCCAACTACTCCTATTAATGTGATAAAAAAAACACCCTATCCAATAACCTTATTTTCCTCAACACTTACTCAATAAAAGATTTAATCTCCCCAAAGAATATAAACTGAATGAGAACCGAAATAGTTTTGATACAACAAAATGGTATTATTCAAACGATATATAATAAAAAACTCAGAGTACTTATTTTTTTTATTTTTTTAGCAGTAGTATTCTTCTTTTCATACCTAAAATATTTTACACTACAAAATGGTACTGTTGTCGGGTAATCGAATTGAGCACAATTTGTTTTGACTTACAAAAAGATAAGAAATAATATCAGAAATTTTAACTTTTTAGTACCAATGTTCTTACAAATTGATACCACATAATTTGAGTCTTTGAGTTCGATAAAAAAGTTAGACATGGGTTTTGAAATAGACTTGTCAGAAAACAGAAAGGAAAACGGCCCCGACCACACGACTAGCTACAATGTTAAAGCGTAAAGCAACTGCAAAGGCATGTGGATCAAAGCAAAGCATGAAAATTCAAATCAATCACCCAAGAGGCCAAGACGAACGAGAGAAGGGCCTCTTCTCTTCTTTTAGTTGTAGTCATATGATGTCTATGTCCCATTAAATCGACTAATCCAAATTCGAAACTTATAAAACCTAAAGATATCACACATTTTGCCTAAAAGTTTATTTTATAGCAATTGTATTCTCAAGCCGATGGGCATCTTCTCTTTGGTGGAAGCACATTTCACATGTGAGAGGAACAATTCAATTCATTACACCTCACTGAGTTCACATGACAAAAGTCAAAAGATGAGACTAGATTGGGCCATATGGGCCCATATTTTGAAATAGGTGAGCTATTTAATTTCTTGACTGAAAGCAACATGAAAAATGTGCACATCCATGGATACATTACATTATTACACACTTGTTTTCAAAAGGGATCTTACCAGTTGAAGTCTCTGAGGTGTTTACCACTTGTCTAATTACTAATATGTACCACCACATAAACTATGGTGAGTTGGGTCACATCAATATTTTATCCCATCACAATAATTCAAATTGATGTTTGCGAACTTGTTAGGTATACTCTCAATAATGACTCCAGCCTAATCTAACTTAAAACCAAGTAATTAAGGGATTTTTAAAAAAAATCCCTCTATTTAAATGGTTGAATGTGCAATATTGAAAAGAATAAGACAAACAAAAGACAACCCCAAAAATAATTAAAGGCGCAAAAATAATAGCTCAACTATAAATGCATCCCTACTTTATGAAAAATACATTTGAATGTGAACTTTAAAGTAAGATTGTAACAAGCTAGTAACTTGGCCGTAAGATGTACATTGGACATTAAATAGTTATCATTGGCAAGAAACAAACTAATCACCATGAAACAGAAGAAGTTTGAGGACAATTTGTTAGAGATGGAAGGAAGCAAAAAGAACTACCTATACTACACTAGCTAAGAGTCATGATCCCCCATGGAATCTTAAAACCTTGCATCCTTGTATAAGCAGGCACCCATTACAAAAAGCACAAAAGAAGGAACTCAAAAACAAGACAAACATCGTTATTACTAACTAACTAATAACTAGTCCTAAATAAACTTCACATTATGGTGCAACTTTCAGTATTCTCATCACTGAAGACATGAGTGTAAGGATCGGACATGGGGTGAGATGGCATAGGAGGTGGCATGTAGTTAACAGCAGGATGTGGTCTTGCATACATCATTGGTTGGAACATGTCATTCCCATTTTGCTGCTGCTGCTGCTGCCTCTGTTGATTCATCATCATAGCCATATATTGCTGCTGCTGCATCTGCTGCATCTGCTGCTGCTGCATCTGATTATTATTACCATAAGGGTTGCCATTACCAGATGGAGGACCCATCATCCCTTGATGATAGTACCCACCAGCACCAGCACCATTCATCCCCATTGGAGCTCCTGCTGGTAGTCCTTGTACTGCTGGGACATTGCCCATCCTACCATAATTTCCCATTGGACCCAACTGGCCCATCTGGTGGCCCATTTGACCTGCATTCTTGGCAGACTTGGCACCACCACCATTACCAAAACCAATATCATCCATCTCATGGTGTTTCATCTTGTTCATGTCTTGGACCCCTTCACTCTTTCCATTCTTGCCTTTCTTGGACCCATTGCCATTATTGTTCCCACCAGCTCCTCCACTACTAACATTATTGCTCTTCTTAGGACTAATGATGAAACCATCTTCTCCTCCTTTTTTACTCTTCGTCTTCTCTTCTCCTTCTTTTTTACTCTTCTTACCAAACCCTAGGAATGCACCAAAACCACCACCACCACCACTTTTGCCCTCTTTTTTATCTTTCCCATCTTTCTTGCTTTTGCTATCCCCTCCCTTGTTTTTACCATTCTTATCATCACCACCACCCCCCTTCTTCCCTCCTTTGCCATCCTTGTTGTCACCCTTGCCTTTCATCACCACAGGTATCTCAAAATCTCCTTTTCCTCCACCACCCTTCTTGGCAGTTACTCCTCCACCACCACCCTTTTTATCACTAAATCCAGGCCCATTAATCATGCCATGAGGTCCCATCATGGGCACCATCTTATTAGGCATGGCATGACCATAGCCTTGACCATGTCCCTTACCCTGACCATGACCAAACTCCTCCTCATCATCATCATAATCATCGTCATCAAACTCATCACCATAATCATCAAACTCATCATCAAACTCATCATCATCATCATCACTCCCATCAAAATCATCCTGGTGATGAGGATGCATATCAAACTTGACAGATTTCTGATCCTTCTGTTGTGGCATTTTAACATCCTTAGGCCCTTTGAACTGTTGTTGCATCTGTTGCATCTGATGCTGTTGTTTTAACTGTTGCAATATCTGCTGTTGATGTTGTGGCGGCTGCTGCTGCTGCACTTGTCCTTGCCCTTTTCCACCCTTTTGAGACTTGTTATCTTTACCCCCTCCTCCTCCACCTCCTCCTTTACCAAAATCAAATTGCATGCTCTTGAACTGATTGTTGAGGTTTTGGAAATTATTTGTTGCACCCTTTTGACCACCCCATACCTCTGCATGTTTGCCTGACTTTTCAAGCTTCTTGATCAGTTTTGATGGATCAACATTTCCTGTCACACTTACTTTCCCCTGCTCTGGATTTACAGATACAGTATACACCCCTGAACAAAAAAAACAAAACCCCATGAGTAAAATTCAACAAAAATTCCAACTAATTAGCAAAAGAAAAAGATCTATAACTGAAAGCTAAACTTTTTATCCATGGAAACCAAAGAACAGCTCATTATTTACAGATGGAGTACAGTTTATCAGTCAAATAGTCAATTCCCACAAAATGAACACATCAAAGCTATATAATATATGTTCAGTAATTAGTACAAAACCCCATAGGTATAATTCAATAAAAAAAGTCAAGTAAGTAGAACAAGAAGCAAGATTTGTAAAAGAAAGTTAAGCCCTTTATCCATGGAATCCAAAGACCAGTTCTTTTCTTACAATTTGGGTACAGTTTATCAGTCAAATAGATAATTTTAGGGGACAAAATGAACACATCAAAGATGCACAAATGTATATAATATTCACTAAGTTGTACTGACTTGCAGCTTAATTGACATCTTGTCACATGTTTGACCAAAATAAGGATAAAAATAAGATCTTTGAAAGAAACAAAAAGTGAAATTTTAGGGGATAATAGTAAATTAGGAGCACATACCCTCAATTTTTTGAAGCAGCCTCTTTATTTTCTTCTTGCAGCCATCACAGTTACACTCTATGTTCATCTTTAGAACACAAGTCTGCCATGAAGAACAACCCACAGACAACAAAAAATCAGGACAAGGGAGTTGAAAAAGAAAGAAAAATAAACTAAAGGGTCCTAAACAAATCAGTAAAAAACCATTAAAATGGACAAAGAGATGATAAACAAAGGAGAGACTAGACTACACACCTGCATCTTCATTACGTCCTGCTTGTTCATGTTTGACACTGTTGAACAGAAATGAAAAAACTGGCTAACTATAGAGCCAAACACTGAAAAGAAAGGAAAAAAGAAGAAGAGAGAACTGGGAGCAATAAATGGTGATTGATTGCTCTGTTTTCTGCAGAAGAAAGTTGCTGAGAACAAGTAAAGAATTTGCTACAAGGTTTGAGAAATAGGAGAGATCTTTTGGTTAAAGGCGGTGGATGGGTACAAATTTTGGTGTCGTTGGGCATTTAAAACTTCTCTTTTTTGAGACTCTCTTTATTTTTCTTCCAATATTATAATTATGAGGCCTAGTGCTCTTACCACATTCTTGAAGTAGTTGTATTTTTCTTCTTTCTTTTCTTTCTTTTCTCTTTTCTTTAGAGAAGAAGATAGGAGGAAATGGAGAGAGAAGGCGGTGGCACAAGGGGAAAGGCAGGTAGGTCTCCTTAATCAAAAAGCCATTTCTTCTTATATATATACAAGCTTCATACTACAGCTGGACTTGCGTTTTAAGTACTATGTTTTAAGTAGCTAAGCTCTCAAGTGTTTTACAACCCAACTTGGATGACTATTTGTGTGATGATAATATAATTATCTAATTAGCTGATTAATTAAACACTGTGGGCACTTTTTTCCCCTTTTTAGGGTCTTTTTTATGGTAATTATGATTAGAGATGCTAAGCATGATTATTGCATATAGTTTATAGTCTAGAAATGGGATCTACAATATCAAACTGATCGAGTACAGTTAATAAAAGAATTATATTGAACATTAATAAATTATAACTCGATCCATAAACAATTAACATACAAAGAACACAAACGATACAACTTTATAGAACGATTTTATTCAAATTTATATTTCCCAATTTGATCACAAGAAATGATCGTAAAATGATCATTTTGTGCAATGATGTACATCAAAGTTGGCATCTATGACTCTCTTTAAAATGAATTTTTTTGGTACAATAACGAATGGCCTCACCTTCATTTAGTAAGTACATTATGTACTTCATAAAATGACAAACCATATCAAAACAATGAAATTTATTATTGTAAATTAGGAAAAAATATCTAATTTCTTTGTATATATTTTAAATTTAAGATCTTACCTTTTCGGTCTGTTTTATGAGATGAAATAGCATTTTTTTATATTAAAAGGCTACAAAAATCATGCAAGCATAAACAGGAAAAAAAACAGCCTTAAATATTTTCGAAAATGCATGAACCAAACAAAAAATTCATCGTTATAGAAGGTAAAATTTCCTGAATTATTCGTCACCGACTTGGTTTCCTGATTAAGCTGCCTGGGACGTGGAGTAAACAAATGAACACTAAATTTAGAAGAGACATCTCCGATGTATAATTCTTTAAAGAGTTTCGCCCGATTAAATTAAATCATAAATCGATTATTGAACTTAGAAGGGAGAAAAAAGCTCAACCCCAATATCTATATGGATAGGACGCTCCTCGTTTCATTTCTACATGGGTCACTCAAACTACATTGGAGTCACTAGTGGGGAATGCTATACTATACTAGTCATTTTGTGTGAAGAAACAATGGTGTCTGTTGGCTAGGCAGTGCAGTGCAGTGCAGGAAGGAAGATGGGACACTGGACACTGGCTCAGACCCGGTGGCTGCTAGCTGCAGCAGCACAGTTTGATGTCTTCTTTCTGACCATTAATGAAAGAAAATACTATAGAGAATTGTGACGTGTGAACAAACACACATGACACATGAATGTGAGGGAAAAATAAAATGAATATACAAAAAAATGTATACTAGGGAGTAGTAATTACAATTATGATGTTAAAGAGGAAAAAAAAACAAGATTAGAAAAAGTATTTGGACAATAATTTATTGATATTTATAATTTGTTTTCCACCTTAAAAGGCTAAACCCTTGAAGGCTGAAGCAAATGCTGTCCCTTGGCCGTTGGCTGTAAAAAGAGGTTTGAATGGTGACAAAAAGTGACACCCACCCACCACCACACGGCAGCAATAAATATCTCTACTCTTACACGGGAGCGGAGAGCCAGTGCCGACTGCCCCCACTCTATAGAGCCGACGGATTAAGGAGCGTGTGCTCCTCCAATCACCTAAAAATTTATACTCACTCATATAAATAGTAAAATTTACCACTAATAAGAATTTTATAAATAAACAGCAGAACGTATGAAAGCTAAAAGAATATTTTATAGGACAATGTTGAAACTTGAGACTTCATTTGTTCCTTGAAAAGAATCATTGGTTTTTTGGGGGGGGGGGGGGGAGATGCAATTAGTGGAGACATGATACTAAATTAGTACGTAATCAAATGAAAGTCACCTACCTATACAGTCTTGGATTTAGGTATTTAGGTAAATAAAAACAATTAGCACTAATCACCACTACTAATCACTACTTCAGTACTACTAACCAAACTCAAAACCAACGCAGATCAACTTTGCACGTGAACTTCATCTTAAGCAGAAATTTGCAGCCTGGCCTTGACTGACAGTTCATTGATAAATAAATTATGTATATATATATGATTCCTGATCACTCCAGTTGTTCATGTGGAGAAAAAAGAATAATTACTAATCTAATTATTCTTAGATTAGATTTAGTATTTTTATTTTATTTTTTAATTTATCAAGAAAATATATACACACAATAATGAAGACTTTTGTGTCGGGTGGTACTGAAGTAGTAAGGTCAAAGTGTTCCTTTGTGACTTCCTGTGGGTTTCAATGAGTATGAATAAAATATACTAATACTAAGGTAAGACATTAAACTTAGTGTTTAGAGCTAAAATATATATATATATATATAATCGACTAAACTAATTAAATGATGCACGGAATACAAAGTGGATGATAAATTTATAATTCGGTAGCATTTACTATAAATTATGTTTTCAAAAGCAGATTAAGAGATCAACTGATGAGGGTAAGGTTCAACGTTAAAGTTTAATAGAGGTTTAATCGAAATCAAACCGGTCAAACGGCCGGACAGATTCAGTCCTCTGAGTGGTTTATTTATTTATTTTTGTTGTTGAGAAAAAGTGGTTTATTATGTGGTTTTTCACTATACCTCGATTAATAATTGGTACTACTAGTATTTAATATTTATATTATGAAAAGAGGAATGAATGTAAAGTGGGCATTAGGAGGATAGTGACTTATGTCCAAACATAAGGCTTATGTCCAAACATAACAGTTGGCACTTGGCAGTGAGGATTTGACAAATCTTAAGGGTAGGGTATCCCTAACAGATGACAATTATAGAGTTATTAGGACAGACCATTTGTCCTTGTGGGACTTGACAATGTTGCTCAGACTGTGAGTGACCCTCTTGCCCTATCCCTATCCCTACAGACCAGATTTGACCCTTACCCCTTACTGTTGGACAATCACTCCTCCAAGAATTGCTGTTGGTAGTAAATTGATTGGTAGATGCAGCGGTTTCTTGATTTCTTGATTGGTTTCTTGATCTTCAACTATTGACCTGATACCGATTGACCGGTCGTTGTGGTTGGACTCATTTGCAAGAGAAAAATAGAGAGAATGGGCCTAATTCAGATTTCACAATTTTGGGTTTGGTATATTACAACACGTTCTTCCACCTATCCATCATCCTCAACTCAACTCACCTCACCTTTTCTTTTCCTACACTTCTGTAATTTGGATTATGTATCTTGTGTTGTCGTTCTTTTAAAACGAGTGGGACTGGTATTTATATGCATATCCTTTACCTATCTTGACTTGGGATTGGATATTATTATCTAATAATCCCACAAAAGGAGAAGAAAAAAAAGAACGAATTTATGCATCAAATTACACTAGATAAGCAAATGAAATGCAAGTCGTTTAATTAAATTCAGTACTCGAATGAATTTAATTTTCTAGATAACATCGGGGTGACAAAAGAAGAAAAGCAAGCAGATCAAGAAATTATGCAAACAACAAGCAAATCATGCTTCAAAATACCCTTTTCCTTTTTCTCACACATGTACATATTATAATTGAGGAATAAGAAAAGAAAGTGAATCTTAAGGTTGATCCTTAGGTGTTTTTAGGAGAAGTATATTTTTCAACCTAACTTTTACTGCCCATCACCTTAGTTTTCCTAAAAAAACAAACATGCAATCGGGCAATGGACGACCCACGAATGAAGTAAAGTACACAGGGGCTATTCGGGATTGCTTTCTGTTTTCCCTTCTGATCTAATGACCAAAATTACTTCTCCTAAAAATATGTACTTGAAGAAAGAAAAAAACAAAGTATATACTTTCACGAGAAACAATTTTGATTATCGGATATCCGATATGTGGTAGGAAAAAAGGAAGAGCAACCTCAAACATACCACCCACAATAACATTACATCTTAAGTTTTAAAATTTGCTTCACAAGAGAGAGAATGAGTGCATTACCAATCCCTATGTGATTCAAAAAACTGCAGAGAGCTGATATGAGAAACCAAAGTCCATTGCAAGATCTGTAAAGAACAAAGCCAACAAAGATTCAAACCTTCAGACAAAAGCAGTCATTGATTCCTTCCTTTTCTTACCTTTAGAACACACTATTGAAGACCGGAGGAGAGAGACCATCACTTTTTGTTTTGTCCCTCTTTATTGCACAAACCCCACAACATTCACTCATACTTTAGACATTCCAAAGCACTTTCACTCCATACATATGCAAATGCAATGATAACTTCTGTCACACATATTCCTCACCATCACTTTCCTTGCCTATAAGCTTTCTTTCTGTATGCATGAGGAAAGAGTGAGGAGAGGAACATAAAAAGTGACCTTATAAGCAGATATGGTCTCCCCTGTCTTATTTGCTCGGCCAGAAATTCCATTCAAACAAATGGTTAATTCTATGAAAAAAGCTTTCATTCTTCCTGTAAAACCATCCATACAAAACCCTATAAAAAGAAAATTGAAAATTCCTAGCCAAGAGACCGCTTAATATTCCCAGCGTCATGGAATCCGTATTATAAACAGATTTATGAAATGCCGTGTCAACCTTCCACGTATAAACAAAAAAAATGAGGTCGCAAAGTATAGGCAAAGACTAAAAGCAGCTCACAAAATACAAATATGTGCCCTGAAAGCTTCTTGAACAATCCCCATCCTGTGTGGTTTTTCTGTTGAGGAAGGAATCTGCTCTCATGAAGTAGGAGGACCATCTAAAACAGAAAGAACATGTCTACATATGAGCCAAAGGAGTGGCTAAAGTACCAAAAAGAAAAAGGATGATAAAATGTACAAGGGAAAAATCTCATCAAAACAGTCATTAAGAGGAGATAAAGGTAAAACTGAAGTGCATTCTTATATATAATATCCTGCATCTATTATTATAAATAATGATCTGTTACCTTTAGTAATCTTGATCTCCATAAGTTCCTTGATCGGCTGGCGGCATATAGGGCACTTATCCGACTGAAGCCTCAATGCATTCGCGCACTCACCGCACAAACACTGTAAAGCAAAATGTATTGTTTAACATGGAAAGAAAGCAAAATCTGCTGAAATGATCAATTGGTTCCATCCCATGTCTATGTGATGACAACTAAAAACTTGTTTTAACTCCCAAACATAACATCCTATGCTAAGAAGTGGGGAAAAGGTTGCATAAGAAAAACTTAGTGGGACTGTGCTAAACCAGACACATTTTGCAAGACGAAATAAAAAAGAGAGATTTAAGTTACAGTACCTTGTTCTTCCCACATGTTCATCAGAATAAAAGTAGCTTACATAGTTACATGTATAAGTTATGATGTTAGGTCTTGTTTAAGATCCTAGTTCAAACATTCAATATGCTACCATGAACTAGGATACAGTGTAATTGAATGCTGGTTAGATTGATCAACTATAGCAGCTAGGGTGAGCTGTGTGCCACATATATTTTTAAACAGATGGTTAACTTATCTTGAAGCCCACAACATAAACTACCAAGTCTGTTTGTCGACAAATTTTCTAGTAGCAGAGTTAGTTGTTTCATGTGATAACTCCATATAGATTATTTTCCAAATAGCATACTTAATTACAAACCCAATTTGAACATCCTATCAAATGATGTCAAGTTTAAACCCTTGCTTTACCTCATAAACCAACTACCTCAAACTTCACCATCATAACGAGTATATCATATTGATCCCCCCACCTGGAGAGTTGTTTACTTTGCTTACAGTAGAAAGAAAACGGACTGCATCATTGTAACAGAACAAAGACAATCCTACCCCAGTGGCCAGACTGTCTCAAGCATGGCCTGTTTTAAACACTAGTTGGAAACAATTTAGGCTACCATGTAATGAAATGATTGCTAGTTGATGCAAAGAATATTCATCATTATAAATAGGCCCAAATTGGATTCTCACCATATGTCGACACGGTAAAACAGCTGTATCCTTTGGCTCAGTCATGCAAATAACACATTCTGTCCCCGTATCACTGTCATCAATGCTTGCCTCGTCAGAACTGCCAATGCCATAAATCTCACGCAGCTCATAGCGAACCCGGTCAATCCACAGGATCTGCTTGATTACCTTTGCTTGAAAATGGTCCTCTTTATTCTTCTCCAGCACAGCTTGAGTAATCTGTGCATGAGGAGACCTGGTTGGCTGTGTTTGACTAGGTTCTGCACCTGTAGAGACAGAAGGCAAACCTGCTTCTGCAAAGATAACAAGGGGGAAAATTTCTTCCCCTGATGAGGGCTTTGAAAGCTGATCCAACTCGAAGAAACCAAGGTCAATGCCAGTTCCTGATGGCTGGGTGAACTTTTGCCCCAGACCTTTCTTGAATGGGACTCTCTTTGGCATATAGATTTCAGGATACACAGGAATGAATGTACAATTATCTCCTTCCTTGGCAAAGTAAATAATTGTGATGCTGTCATTTTGGAAAAGCAGAAACTTGTCACATAAATATACAGTGGAATTGTGACCAAAAATAATATACAGTGGAATTAGAACTACTTTTAGAAAATATAAATAAAAAACTTAAATTCTTGTTCACTAGTCGAAAAAATCATAATAACTGTAAGGAGTTATAGCAACCTCATGAAACTATAAATAACCACAAAAAGAATGCATACTCTAATGTTCACAATGGAAAAAGAAAAAGAAAATAGTGCAGAGTCAATAATGATGAAAAATAATGATACAACCTGTTTTCCAGCCTATTCTAGTTTTCCCTACCTTCCCAAGATCAAATTAACCAGACAAGTATCGTCAAGGGAAATAAACATAGATAAGCTAAAGAAATTTTAATTTAAGTTCTCAACAAAACAGCAAGGAAAAGATATAGATAATCCAATAATGGACTATGTTATCAGGCATGAAACATACACAGGAAATTAATCCTCTAAACCTAAATTCGAATTTGAAGAATTGCAACCAAGTTCAATATTTTCATTAAAATCTATGAATCCGTCTGGCTGGGTCTAACCCCATCAAGGTAACTTCTCATAACAATCTAGTCAGTGAGATCCCACAGCAACTGAAATTTAAGAAAATGAAGGGGATCAAAGCCACATCAGAAAACCTCTTCTATCTTCAAATCAAAGTAGCAACCTCAATACTGGATCACTATAACTATATAGGAAAAACTATTAAAACCTTACTACTCAATGCTTAATGACTCATCTAAACCCCAATTACTGACTAGTAAAACTATTCAAACCTTACTACTCAATGCTTACTGACTCATCATAGATCAATCTCCTCCTTTTAGTTTGATCAAGGACTGGACAAAAGTCTTCTGTTTACAGATTTCTTCACTATTACTGAAGGTACATTCCTTCCTCTTTGTTTCACCTATAACTTCAACTTGGTCACCTCCAAACAGATTCCTCCTCAGACCACCTTTGGACATTATAAATCACGTAGCTACCCTCTCTACAAGTGCTAACATATCCTACCAATCTCACAAATGTACCAGTTCCCTACCCTCTACTTTCTTGCTTTACCAAAACCATCTCAACATCCTCATCTTTGCTACACTAATCTTATGAATGCGTTGCTTTCTACTCACCGCAACAGAGAATAGCTGATCCAATTGCAATTCTGTACAAAAAACTTAACTGCTAATAAATTTAAGGAATCCTCATTATTAAGAAAATAAGCATAGTCCAACATACATTGAAGCTACACTCATTAGACTCCAGCAGCACACAACCAGCCAACACCACCCACACAAGAAAAGGCAAAGGACAATCAGTAATGTCCAACTCATCAAAGTACATCTAGTGGGAAGTTAGACTCACCTAACCAATAACTGCCCATCTGATTTGTACCTGTTCTCTACCCTATCCTTTCTTGCTTCACCACAAACCGTCTCAACTTCACACTACAGTAATCATATGCTTGTGTCGCTTTTTGCTCACCACGAAGGGGATAGCTGATCTAATTGAAGTTGTGTACAAAAAGCTTAACGGTCGATAAATTAAAAGAGTGTCGATAATTAAGAATTTAAGAATATAAGTACAGCCTAACATGCATTGCCACCGCACATTAGACTCCACCAGCACACAACCAGCAAACACAACCTACACAAGAAAACCCAAATCACAATCAGTAACTCCAACCCATCAAGATACAACTAGTGCGAAGATAGATTCACCAAACCAATTATTACAACAAAAGAGTCCATTGCTATCCTCACACCATCTCAATCACAAGATCACCAGAAGCTTATCAATTCCCAAAAATTGACCCCTGCTGATAGCCCAAACATTTTCACCAAACAACCAATGGCTATTTAGAACTACCACCACCTTTATCAAATCACCACATCTCTATACTGTCATTGGACCAATTCAAGCAATACCCTTACAGATGTTAACTAACTCTTATCATTTTCAAATGGTAGCTCTAATCAATAATAAAGAGCTCCCAAGTCCCACCAACAATCACCCTAGTGCAGGTTACGATCAAGATACAGATTAACTACCTGCTCATATTCACCCAGTCATCCATCTGCTTTCAACAAGGGAGAATATACCACGTGAGAGTGCAGTGGAATTAAAGCTTTTCCATTTGAGAAAGGAAAATCTAAAAAATCAAGTATAAACAAAACTATTTCAGTTGAGTTAACACAATTCTGAAACAGCAACTCAGGTAAGAAAGGTTTGAAATTTGACTAGGAAGAAACCAATTCCTACAAAAATATCAACTCCTACCCTATGCATTATAGTTCTTTTCTATTCAAATTTCTAAAGTCAACACAAACATCACATTCCAGGTACAAACAAAATCGTGCAAAGAGAATCATTCACAGATACTACCAAGAATCATATCTTCAGTCAAGAACAATTAATTCAGAGAGCTAGGATTACCTTCCATCTACAAGAGCATCGAAAATGAAGGACACTACATGAGATTCCAAGGTACTCTCATCAAAAACGAGCTTTATGCTATCTTTATGCACATTAACATCATTCTTAACTGTCTTGGCATGGGTGTGATCAACGTACGGCGGCGGTGCAGCTGTTGGTGCTTTCACAGGCTGCTGATTTGGAGCCCACCCATTATAAGAAGGAGGAGGAGGAGGAGGACGGGCATGGTGGTTATGAGCGTTGTAAGAACCAGGCGAATAGCCCGGTGGTGGCGGCGGATGTCGGATCGGTTGGGTTGCGTTCGTCAGGGAGAAAGAAGAAGAAGAGGAGGGTCCTCCTGAGTTGTTGTGATGTGTAGGAACATTGCTGTTATTGTTGGTGCTGCTGTTACTGCTAGTGACTGATGCAGTTATTGAAGAAAGAGGAGGAGGAGGAGGTGGTGGTGATGGAAGAAGAGATTGTGTCTGGGTAAGGTGGTGGTGGTGGTGGTGGCGGTGGTGGTTGTCGTTTCGTCTATGTCGACTTGATGAGCTACCCATGACGGGGGTTATGAAGTCTGCGATCAGAAGGTTTAGTCGCTTTTTTAAAAATGTTTATTATTATTAGTACTCACGTAAACACGGTTTGAATATAGTGTAATCTTTTACTTTAATTGGTGGATTAATTGAGGGAGGAGAACAATGAAAAAAATATTATGATATATAAATATACTTTAAATCAACGAAAGCACGCTACGGTTTCAATGGGTTGGCCATCATGATCCTTTTTTCAAAGTTTAGGAGCTATTTTGTTGAATTCTTTCTTGCGGACTCTTAATAAACCAGCATTTTAGTAAAATATTTCAAATATTTTAACCATTTTAAAATGAAGTCGTGGATCGAAGTATTATACCCATTTCATTTCATATAAGATGTTGTTTTAGAGGGAGAAAAAGAAAATCTTTATAAAATGTCATTTTACGAAATTTTAGATGATTCGAGTCTCACTTCCGTTAATACAAAACAAACCTCTAATAAATACTTCCTCCGGTGCAAAATAAACGACGTTTACTATTTGGGCACGTATCTCAAGGAGGCCAGATGACTCACTATTTTACCTCAAAAAATTCCGTATTTTTTTTCGAACGTACGTTAAAAATAGTAAACGTCATTTATTTTACACCGAAAGAAGTAAGAAATAAACTTAAAGCAACAATATGAATATATTAGTATTAAAATGTATCCTAATCACCCATATAAATTAGTATAAAAAAAGAATCTTTTGTGAAATTGCTACCATTTTTCTATATAGTTTCTAAGGAAAGCAATGATTATTATCATTATTTGGAGCTAGTATAGTATACTACTCTAGTTATTATCCATGATTGTTGTTTGAGCCAAAAAGAATATCCTTTCTTATCTAGTTATTATCTTATAAATAAACAAACATCAATTTTCTATTAAATTATTTTTGTGTTACTATTCTAACTTAGAAAAAATATTTTATAATTTACAAATTATATTAAAGTTATTTAAAGTTATCGCATGAGCTAAGCCCATGAGAGCCCAAGTCCACACATGCCATCAGGATTCAGGATCCAAGTCCAGCGAGAAACTTTTGAGTAAACCGTTGAATTGAGCGAAAACTCCAATTTTTGAGCAACTTCCTCACCTGGCATCTTCTTTTCCCCGGCGCCATCTTCACCCTTGCCACACCCTCCAGCTGACGGCGCTCCGCCGCCGCTGTAGCCATCAACATCAACCACCAACTCGTACCTTACCCGACCACAATCATCCAACACTAAAAGGATCCAAAGAGAGAGGCTTTTCTCCCTTTCTTTTGTGAATATTCATTTTTTCAGTGATCGGCGGCTGTAAATTGTAGCTGCCGGTGACGATTGAAGAAATCACAGATCTATGGGGGAGTTAGTGGATGGTGTGATGCAAGAGAAAAGAATGGTTTTTGTAACTGTGGGTACAACATTGTTCGATGCTCTTGTGAGAGCGGTGGATACTAAGGAAGTTAAAGATGAGCTGTTAAGAAGAGGTTATACCCATCTTCTCATTCAAATGGGTCGCGGATCCTATACTCCCACCAAGGTATTCGCCAATTTTGGCTTGTTTGTTTCGTTCTATTGATTTTCAGCTTCATGTAAAAGTATTGATTTTTTTTTATGGGTGAAATCTGTTTGCACCAAATGCTGTTGAATTGTCTGTTTCTGATTTAAATTTGTATTTTTTTTTCCACCCTCTGAAATGTGTATGACGTTATAAATTGAAATCTTGGAGAATTTGAGGAATTCATTTGCTGATGAAGAATGAGTGTTTCATTTGTTACAAATTGTTTTCTGTTGTAGTCTGAAGGAGGAGATGGGTGTTTGGCTGTGGATTACTTCACTTTTTCACCAAGCATTGCCGACCATATAAGATCTGCATCTCTTGTCATCAGTCATGCAGGTATACACTTTATCTTCTTTATGTTTCCCTGGATGCTAGTCGCACATTCATGTACAGAAGATACTGAAAATTCAACTTCATTCTAGTTATGCACAAGAGAAAAAATAATGCTAATTGTTTCTTCTCTAATATATTAATTAGAATTATAATGATCGAGCAATACTTTTACTATGATCACAGCTGGCTGAGAAGGTTTAGTTTTCTTTAGGTATTGAGGTTCATAATGCTAGTTTGCTGTGTGCAAATATATTCCAGGAGTTGACAGCATTAGATAATATGATTGAACTTGTGATTTAGTTGATGGCAATGATTCCTGCCTCAAGGAGCAGTTTGCTCTTGCTTGGAACACTATCATTGGATGTTTCTGGTGTCCGTATGTGTTGAAAGAGGCAGTAAACTTCTCAAAGTCATTCTATTAGAGAACAGTAAACTTGTTAAACTCTTTGTAATCCTGTAAAGTCACTGTGTGAGATTACAGTGAAGATTGAGCAATTTGCAACATTGTCATTTAAAATATGGGATTCCATTATGCAGGCGCGTGTATCCATGCTTTTAAGACTGAATGTTAACTCAAAGTTTTTAAAATAACTCCAAGGTAAACCTGTCATCATTCTCCTACATAGTAGCATCTCCAGCTTTATGAAAAGGACTTGGGAGAAAAGGTTCGAAGAGTTTGTTGTTTGGACAGCAGATGGGGCAAAAAGAGATGCTCATTTCCCACCCTAGCTGTTTGTCTTGATATGCTGTCATCCCCTTTAATGGGAGTGGCATCTGTCATCACTTAGAGGTGAAAACAATGAGATGAAAAGGACAAATAACCTCTCACTGCTTAAATAAACACTTTAATCTGTTCTGCAGGGTCGGGGAGCATATTTGAGACATTGCGGCTTCGTAAACCTCTGATTGTGGTGGTGAATGAAGATTTGATGGATAATCATCAATGTGAGCTTGCAGAAGAATTAGCAGACAGGAAGCATTTGTATTGTGCTCATCCTAAAACACTTCATCAAACGATATCCGAAATGAATTTGGAGACTATCGTGCCATACCCTCCTGGTGACGCCACACCGGTCGCCAAGCTAATGAACAGGTTTCTAGGCTTCCCTGATGACTGAGAAACTGCCGAAAGTTTGTAACTTGCTGGAAGTATTCACTCCATGCTACTTTCTGTTTCCCATTTGAGGCAAAAGTTGATGAAAGTTATAAATAGGTCAATAGCTTTTGGTCAAGTAAATATTATAGATTTCTGGAAAGTTGGTGACATTTTTACTTAAAGTATTGAAGAACATGCATGACATATATGCACATCTGATAGTGGCTTTTAACACGAGATTGTAATGTGGTAGGATCAGTGTTTAGACTTTGAATTTAGGTCTTTACTTGAATGCCAGCAATTTAATAGCAGATAGTGACTACCACATGAGCTATGTGACTAGCAGTTCTGCACGAGCTTCCTGTTTGTGTTATCGGTATCATGGATGGATGGATGGTCCCTGTTCCTTGTTTTGGGAGAGACAGGAGAGAAGTAAAGGGACAAATGTACAGCCCATGGAGAAATTGAAACTCCATTATCAAATGGAGCAGGGAAGAGGGGGCCAGACTTATGCTGTGTCATTCTCTATCATTAATGAACTGTTTTTAAGCACCTGACCTGAGTTTTCTTAAACCATGCTGGCAAGAATTAAGATTGCAGGAATGTTTGTATTCCCAGTTTATATTTCCTTAATTTCAGTTTTCAAATGATAAAAATGCAAAAAGTTATCAAATTTTGGATCCAGTTCAGGATTATTCTCTTTCAATTGTGAGTAATGTTGCTGGAGAGCTCAAGTTGACTTAAGCTGTAAATAATGAATTTTAGGTTTACCATCCATTGATTTTTGCAAACAGAATTTTGTATGTTTCTTGCTTTCTTTTCTGAGAGGTGAGTGTGTACTAAAGGAAATAAAGAAAAAACCCACACAAGCACGTAAATCAGCTGGGAAGAGATGCTGCCTTGATTACGAACCTTAAGTATGTAGCAGCGGTGTTAAAATAATTTGTAAATGAGAGGTTTGCCACTTTTCCAAACCTTGACCGGCTGGAGGCCAAAATAGTCAAGACATTTATTTGGTTAGCCAGCAAAAAATAAAGATCCTCCAGCAAGTGCTAGAAGTCTAGAAGTCTAGAAGTCAATGTCCATAGTTAGAGCCATAAATGTCCCCATAAGAATTTAAAAGAAAGTGATTAGATAATGATATAAAATATTGTGTAGAAAATAGAAATAGAATAGAAGAAGTGGAAAGGAAATGGAGAGCACAAGATGCCAATATTTTTTTCTGATGGACAACAACAATACCTTAGAAAATACAAAGGAAGAGACGAATGAATAAATGTACACAAAAAACAACCCTTCATTGCTCACAGTCACGAGAAGAAAGAAGAGAAGAAGAGGAAGAAGAAGAAGAAGAAGCTGAGAAGTGGAATTGAATTGATTGACATCACAAGATTATTATTTCAACAAATATGACCTCTTTTGAAGGGAAACTCAATCTTTTTTTCCCAACACATTCTTGCACCTCACATTAACCATTATTTTCCTCTCTCTCTCATTTAGTGCTCATGGAACCTAAGCATGCCAACCATACTAACAACCATTTCCATCCTCATCACCATAACCATCCTCTTCTTTCTTCCACTTCTATCCTCATAATCACCATTTCCACCATTTGTTTCGTTGTTCTTCTTGCAATCTTTGTAATCGTAGTAATGCTTCGACGGATCAAATCTGCGAAAAACAGAAGCAGTTGTAAAGATGTTAGCTGCATTAACAACAACTCAAGTAGCAGATTCATTATTGCTCACACCACCATCAACATCACTGCCAGCCCAGGTTAAACCATCTATCAGCTTTTTTTCTTGTATACTACTAGTTGATTATGAAAGAAAATGTCTGCTCTCTTACATAAACCGAAAAAAGGGTCTTTTTATCTGCTAACTTCTAATCCTTTCCTTGTCTCATTTGCAAGAACAATCCACTTTCTTCCCACATTTCTTTTAGTTTTCATGTCTGGTTACCAAACGAGCCGTTAGTCACCGAACATGTCCTAAATGTTCTTGTTTCTCTCCATTTACAATGCAAGTGTTTTCATGCTTGTGTATGTTTCTGAAATGTGGCAGATTTGAAAGGTGGGTGTCTATATGGAACCAATTTGGGCCACAAGCCTCCAACAATTAAGTGCAAGGCAGTGCAAGTTTTCACATACAAGGAGCTTGAAGTTGCAACAAACAGATTCAATGATGCAAATGTGATAGGAAAAGGAGGGTATGGTGTTGTTTATAGGGGTACCCTTACAGATGGGACAGTTTCTGCAATCAAGATGCTACATAGAGAAGGAAAACAAGGCGAGCGGGCTTTCAGGATAGAGGCAAGTGACTTTCAGTTTATTACCCTAATGTCAACAGATTAATCTCTATAAGTGTGATTATAAAGTCAATGATAGATGCTAATTAAGTACTAAATGCATGGAATATTTTTGATTTGTGTGTATCATATAATAGTTTATCATTCTGCTAAAGGTAGCTATGCACTAGGTTATTGAATGGCATTGAATTATTATGCACATGGGTTATGAACTTATGATGCATGTTGTGTCATTCTCTCTCTTTCTCCAATATTGCAGGTAGATCTGCTGAGTAGGTTACACTCACCATACTTGGTGGAACTACTTGGCTATTGTGCTGACCAACATCATAGGCTCCTAGTATTCGAATTCATGCCGAATGGGACTCTCCAACACCACCTCCATCACAAGCAGTATCGACCGTTGGATTGGGGGACTCGGTTGAGGATCGCCCTTGATTGTGCCAGGGCGTTGGAGTTCCTCCATGAACACACAGTCCCCGCGGTCATCCACCGTGACTTCAATAGCAGTAACATTTTACTAGATCAGAATTTCCGAGTTAAGGTATCGGACTTTGGATTGGCTAAGACGGGCTCGGATAGAATCAACGGTCAGAATTCGACGCGCGTGTTCGGGACCACTGGTTATCTGGCCCCAGAGTGAGTGATCTACTGCAAATCTCTTTTAATGAACGTAACAGTCTAGTATAGGGTAAATATCAATTGCCATGTAAGTTTGCACATGGGGATGGAAACACCAGTTAGGCACCATGTCATTTTCACCATCTTTTAGGGCAGTTAAAGGGAAGCAAAATGACATGTACGAATTTGAAGTTTCCCTTCCTGGGAATTCTAGGAATTTTAGGATGGTGTTAGAGTAACTTGAAACAAACTCCAAATATGTTGCATCAGCTAAGTTATGTAATGACAATCTTTGTTCTGGTGAACATATAGGTATGCTTCAACAGGAAAACTTACCACAAAATCAGATGTATACAGCTATGGTGTGGTTCTTCTGCAGCTCTTAACCGGTCGGATACCGATCGATACCAAGAGACCACCCGGCGAACATGTTCTTGTCTCCTGGGTTAGTGAACTAAAATCATCAGTTCTTTCATTCTCAAATATGGGAAATACAGATTATTAAGATTTATCAGTTGAATGAATTTTCAGGCTCTTCCGAGGTTAACTAGTAGAGATAAAGTAATGGAAATGGTTGATCCAGCTATACAAGGCCAGTATTCAAAGAAGGATTTAATTCAGGTTAACTTTCCATTCTCAAATATCAAGACTTTGATGGATAAGTTTACCTAAAACTTCAACTAACAACATGTGTCATCATTGTTTTCGCAGGTCGCCGCCATTGCAGCTGTTTGTGTGCAACCAGAAGCAGATTACAGACCTTTGATGACTGATGTTGTGCAATCACTAATACCTTTGATCAAGAACCTATCTTCTTCTGCTTCCTCTAGATTTCACAATCACCCTAGTCCCAAGTATTAGGGACTAAACATTCTAATAATCGCCATCTCTTACCTTAAAAAATTCTCCTACAATCGAACTGGAGTGTAAAATTGTATACAGATCATTTTTTCTTTCTTTCTGTACTGTAATGAAATCAAGTGTATACTATTTTTCTGTATTGTTTATGGCAGTAAGCATGGTTGTCCGTTGGTGGTAGAAAGAACTCGAGTTCGAGTGTTACCTCCGGTCTAAGCACAACTTTTGCTCAAGCATAATGCAAGTGACCATATAAGAGGATCAAACTAGCAATAGAGAACAAAAAGGAAGAAATATCCAGGCATTTTGTCATATCTACTATGTGACAAACTCTTGCAGGTTTCTTTGATATTGGTAAAGATAACATTTGCCCAACAATAATATGGGGCAGGAGACCAAGTGGAAGAAACATGGTGGTCCAATCTGTAGAATAAAAGAAATGAAATTATGTAACAGAGCCTACAATGTATGACTTTTCGGTCTCCCGGGGTATCCTCTCTAGTCTCTACCCGAGCATTGTCGGGTCGAGACCTTAAAGAAAGATACAAGCATATACAAGAACCTTAATTATCAATTCAAAACATTAACTGTGTATGCAACCTAATCTATCAAGCAAAGCAAACAGGATCATCGTACACTTAATTTAACACATGCCTAACCGTTTATAGCAACAAAGTACCAACAGCACTCATGAACTATAGGCTGGAATTCATTTTCCATCACATGCAGCCTGTGAAAAACACAGTTATATATTACTATCATATTAAAACCTTTGATGAATCTTTACACTATCCTCAATAAGCATGGGAAATTTCCTAGAATATCACGTCAAGTTTTACACCCCGATTCACATGTAACCTACCAGTACGAACCCCGCATAGTTATATAAATAGGCCCAGTGTAAACTGTAAAATGACGGAATGTTACGTTAGATTTTACACCCTAGTGGCATGTAACCTACCATTACAAACCTCGCATTTGTAAATGAGTGTAAAATGTGAAATGAATCTCTGGATATAAATGACTAAACAGTTCAATCCACTTTTGTGGTTAGTCTATCATTTTCTTCGGCATACACGACTTTGAAACAAGGTATTAATTACTTTGCATTAGGGGAATGGCTTTATTTTACGTTCACTCCCTAGTCATTGTCATAAGGATACATCACAAAACCCTAAAAGAGAAGCAATAGACCTTTCAGTTTCTCTAAAACCTTGTAGCAGGCTAAAGTCTGGAGTCACATGAGCATAGATTATTATCTTGTGATACATCCCATCCATCCACTTGCTAGAAAAAACACAAGAATTTAGCATTTTAGTCGTTAACAAACTAAAAAATAAACCCATATTTCTTCAGAATACCTAATGGTGGTCCAGGTTTGTTACAACTACAAAACAGAACCCAAACGAGATGGGGTCAGAACTGCAGTCATGGCCCAAACTCTAATGTTGCTTCATTATTACCTTCTACAAGATAATAAGACTACAATACATGCACGGAAATGCTTGCCAGTACTTTCTTTGTCGTCTCATTTCCAAACTTTCCAAACTTTTCAGTTGAAAAGAACAGCAAAAACTAACCTCCATGGTCAATCTGCAGCTTTAGAGTTACAGCTCTGTAAGAAGGATAGGAGGTAATATCACAGTGTTTCCATAGCAATCTACATTCATTTATACAAAAATGTTACACTTCTGCCTACAGAACTTTAAGATCCCGGAAAGAAAACATAAGACTAGGAATTGTTAACAACATTAACCTTCAAAAGTACCTAGAAAAAACTCTATCCAGAGTTTGGGATGAGTGTATAGTGCTGCTAGCATTCATCTCTCACTATTCACATAAACAAGTCGAAATCTTGGGTATTTCAATATCTAAAAACTCGTGAATTGGGTTTAGACTGACCACAGAAAAGACAATAATCAAGTTGCAGCCCCTTCATTGGAGTTCCTCTTTTCAGCTTCTCGTTCAACAGAATCACTTGTATCTCCTGCCTTATCTCCTTGAGATTTATTATTCCTTTTAGCAACTTTATCAGCATACTTTGCAAATGCAGCTGACAGAGCTGATTTGACTGTTAATTCGGGTTCTTTCTTTCTACGTTTGTTTGCATCTTCTTTCTCCGCTTCTGTATTTTCATTTGCTGATGAAGGTTCTGTGCTTTCCTGAACAGGTATTTCTGTAACAGGATAAATGGGAACGTCACGTTTGAATGGTTCATGAAAAGTGTCATGCAAGCGTTTCACCTAATCCACCACCAGAAACAGTTGAAGTCATTGAATGATTAAATCCTCAAGCAAATTTACAACAAACATATACCAACACATCTCAAGCCCTTTGATAAAATAACATAAGAACCGTGCCATGTACCTTGCGCTCTCCTATGCCAGGACAACGGGCCAGATCTTCCGTGGATGCATCCATGATATTTGAGAGGGACTGCAAAGTGTCAAAATAAGTCTTAGAGGAACATAAAATGACAAATAAACTAACAACCATGTTATAAGGATCAGGACATGAGCATACCCCAAATGTAGAGCCAAGGGTGACCACATCAGTCTTGTTAACACGCCGAACGGATGTTAGGGCATGGTTTAGCTACATTGAAAAAAAAAATATATTCTCAGTTCAATCACTTTGAAGGAGCAAGATGCTGACCATTTTCAGAAAATATTGCTGAAGACCATAGTTGGACTCTGTAAAAAAGATCCATCCAAGACAACTGCTACAAAGCCTCACAAAAACAATTTTTAGATTAAAAAGGAAAACATGTTGATACCCGTGACAAGTAGTCTGTATCCATTTGGCCCTGAATAAGATCTGCAGGCTTGTTTTCATACATCTTTAAAGTCTCCAAGTAACGACCACACTCCTCCAAGCTATAATAAAGCAATCCAATCCCAAAAATAAAGATCATTCCTCCATTGGGATGTATAACTTTTACACATGAAAGGATATGCAAAGCTACCTCCATGCACATAATAGGGTGCAATCATGAAGCAGCGCAGTTTTAGTAACTTCAAGTAAAGGCTTAATTACATCCTCCTGGAATCAATAAAGAGAGTTAGAAAATATGTTCTTTATTTCAGATAGGCAGGGTTTAACAACACCTCACAGATTCTAAAAATGAGCAATCTATTCCTATGCATGTAACAAACTGCCACATTCTTTTTGGTACAAAACAAACTGCCACATTAGTTGTCCCTGTGGACTCCACACCAGATAAATCCAGGCAAAAGATGTATTAAAACGCATAAAAAGGTTATTGTTTATAAGGAAGATTACCACATCAACATGACATAGAACAACACGAAGCTTGTAGTTCTTTTGCAGTTCCCTAATCCGATAATACAGGTAGTCAGGATGCAAAAGATGATACCGGAGACTGAAACAAATATTCCACTCAAAGATGTAAGAAAGTGTGGTGCACAATGCAAGAATGAAGTCATGTATCAAAAGTTTAGCTTATGTACTTATAAGGCTATGCTGAAGACATATTTCTCAGCATACATCCATTTCTCACTGGTTACATTAGTAATTTGCACAACAAAACTATGCATAGTACAGGCATTTGACCAGAAGCATCAGTTGAATTTGCAATTTTACGACTAACAAGTACAGTAGATGCCATTTAAAATTCCACGATATGAATTTACATATATCCAAATTAGAAAAAGAGTGGCAGCTCAAACCTTAGATAGAGAGCACATGAGTTCTGCCCCACCAAGTAATCACAAACCACATCAGCAAAAACCCACTTTACATTCCGAATATGCTTAAGCAAGGGATTTCCCTTCTGCCAATCAAAAAGAGAACAGAAATTTAACCAATTTACAAGACTACAATACAAGAAACTTAAGCCATCACTACATATTAAGTTCACAAAGCAAAGAAATTCAAAAAACTATATTTGCAAACAACAGAAATGTACTCCCACACAACATTGTAAACTATGCATTTCCGCACCTGCCTGTTACTGACAAGAATCGCATTTCGATTCTGATTGGCCTGTGATGAAGATGAAGATGAAGCAGCACCGGCAGCAGAAGGTACACTGTTTTGAGCAATTGGCCTACAGAAAAAAAAAACACCCAAAAAGAAGAAAAAAGATTACCCACGTCATAAAATCACTGCTTCATAACAGAAAACAATTGCCCACCGTACACAAATGAGTACCCACATCATAAAAATCACAACTTTAAACAACCCAACAGGAATTACTAAACTACCTCGACGATGAAGCATTTTCCGAGACGTTTACTGATGGTGAGGGGGTGGAAGGAGCTGGTGGAGGAGCGTAGAATTCTGTATTTTTAATGTAAGAGAAGGCTTGGGAGAAAGTCTGTGATGGCTTGAACAAAGACTGCGACGCCTGTGTTTGCCTTTGCTGTGTGCTCTCTATAACATCTTTGTAAGATGGAATTTGAATCACAACCTTTTTGTTGTTGTTCTGGTTTCTTGATTTCGCGCTCTGCTCTTCTTCTTCCCCTGCCTCCATTAGCTTTCACCGTTGAATGATTTTCCTTTCGGGAAAATTAAATCGACAGCTCTGCGCAGAATGATATGATGGGCCTAGTCTTACTCATCCTTGGTCCAAGCAGCCATCTAGGCTTTCCATTGTGAGCCCATGTAAACTGGGCCTAGGCGTCCAGAACCGTGATTAAACTTTTGAATTAAGAAAACAAATAAATTGCATTTTTTTTAAAAAAAATTATCATTGGGCTTAAGCTTTTGAAAGTCTAAAAAAAATCTTTATTCATTTGTTCTGTAGTTTTTAGTATGTTTACATAACCGGACCGGGAAATCAAACGTGAAGAGGTAGAGATTCAACGTTTAATCGAAATTTAATCGTATATATTGTTTTTCTCACAAAAATCAAAATTTTATTGTTTTATTTAGCCAATATTTATATGTAAAATTAAATAAATAAATTTATAGTTGAAATAATTATTTTATAACCTTAAGTTTCATTTCCACGATGATTGGGAGCGACAAAAGAAAGTGATGCTACTTTATTTTCTTAAGATTTTAATATTTTATTTTAAAAAAAAGACATGATACGATGTAGTTTTGACCAACATTGAAGATAATGTAGTGAACCTCCAGAATCAATTTTTTAGCTGTTTTTAGACCAGTTCACTGATTTTTTTAGTTATTTTCTTTAAAAAAAAAAATTTGTCCATTTTAGGACCGGTCAAAGGTTTTAGAGGTCCGGTATAATTTTTACACATTTTTATCATCATCTTACATTGTAATAATTAATCAATACTATGTACATTTTATTTTATTTTTGAAAAGAAGAAAACGATTAGAATTAATTTAAGTCAGCAATAACAAAAGGCGCAATCATCTTGAGCATTCCCTTACTCATACATTTCCCGAACTGGAAATTAAAGTAAGTTGGCCTAATTCATATGCAGGCTGACCTTTTGACATGGTAAAAGGAATAGTTTGCAAATGACGACGTTATACGAGTCATATCTTCTAAAATCACCCCATCATAAAATAAAGGAATTTTTTTTAAATTCAAAACCACCACATTTGATAAACAATCCGTCTCAATAATAATTATTTTCACCCCATTGATTGGCTTGAGTAAATCAATACTATGTAAATTAGTTTAGTAGAAGTTGATAGTAACGTAATAACTTTAAAATTATTAAAAACATCCATAGAATAAAACAATAATATTGAGAGTTATGTTCTGTAATACCTCGACAATGTTCAAGTAAATTAAGTTCTTAGTTGAATAAAAGAAAGAGTATATTAAAAAAAAGGGTCAATAGTATAAAACCCCCCTGAATTATTGCGAAAAACAAATACCTCCCCTGGACTATCAACTTTTTATTCGACCTCCCTGGGACTTAAAGTCAACCCATTGTAAGTCCATTCCGTTAGTTTGACTAACCCTAGTTATCAGAACCGGACCGGACAGCGAACCGTTTTCGCCAATTTGGTGGTTCAACCGGGTTCGACCGGATTGTAGATGCTGGTCCGTCCGGAACCGTTTACACATTAAACCGGTAAATCTTAGACGATAAAACCGGATTAAACCGGATTGAACCGGCTGGTTTTTACTGTAGCATTTTATAATATATCAAAAAATATTATTAAAATTGAAAAAGTTCAAAAACGACGTCGTTTTGGTTGCCTCTCTGATGGGCTGGCCCATGCTTGTAATGGGCCGGCCCATCAAATTTTTAAAAAAAAAAAAAAAAAAAAAACCAAACCAAAACGACGTCGTTTTGGTTTGGCTCATCAAACCGGCCGGTTCAACCCGGTTCAATCCGGTTCGCCGGTTAGGTAAAAACCGGCCGGTTTGACCGGTTGAACCCGGTTCACATCCTTATCCGGTCCGATAGCTGAATCGGACCGGAAACTTGAAAAACACCGGTTGAACCGGACGGACCGGCCGGTCCGGTCCGGTTCTGATAACATGGTGACTAACGGATCGTTAAATGTGACTGACGCTAGGCAGTTGCAAAAAAAAAAAATTTTGTTTTTATTTTCATTTTTTGAAAAATAATATAATTTATTTTAAAAAGTCAGAAAAATAATATAATTAATTTAAAAAGTTCAGAAAAATAATGTATTAATTTAAAATATTCAGAAAATAATATAATTAATTTTAAAAATTCAGAAAAATAATATATTTCATTTAAAAAATTCAAAAAATACTATAATTAATTTTTAAAATATATAAAAATAATATAATTCCTTCCTTTCTTTTTATTTTTAAATCTAAAAGTTTCCAATTTATTTTCAGCATCTTTAACTTTTAATATTATCAATTAATGCCTCAATTATTTTATTATTTATTTATTAAAATAAATTACATCCTTTTAATTCATTCATTTTAATATAATTAACTTAACACTCTATTTTTATTATTTATTTATTAAAATGCTCCTTGAGAATTATTTTTTTTTCATAAAAAAGAAGGTATTTTAGAATACCTCTTTTTAGGTGCAGTAGTGCCATAATAATAATAATGATTAATGGATGCTGAAGTTCACTCCATTTCCACTAGAACAGCACCAACCAAACGCAAACCCTAAACCAGTTAACCCACACAGCACCAACCAAATGCAGCAGCCACAGCCGGCCTCCCCAACGCCACCACCATCACAACAAATCATCAAACCCGAATTTCCTCACCACCACAGCCGACCTCCCACCACCGCCGCACCTCCACAACGCCACCACCATCACAAACACCCACTGCCAAACACCACAAACCCAAATCAATCCATCAATCAAATCCAATCCTAATCTTCAATCTATACCGAAACAAAAGGTAAGAGAAGAAAAGAAAGAAAATAAAAGGAAATAAAAAAGAGAGCATGCCCATTGACTGATGTTGTTGCTGTGTAAAAAAAGAAAGGAGTTGGATATGGTGCTTCCAAGAACAACCCCATCTCCCAAATTCTAAGCTTGAAAGCACAACAACTTGCTTCTTTCCAGATCTAGATCCAGATCGGTTGTTGTTGCTATAGATCCGCTTAAAAGCACAACAGCATGCTTCTTTTTGTAGATCTGGATCTATTAGAGAGAGGGAAGTGAGGGGGAAGAAGATGAACAACGCAGGGGAGATGGATTCATCATCTAATTTGTAGGAAAATTAAAAGAAGAAAAAGAAGAAAAAGATAACAACGTAGTATATATAAAGAAAAGATTTTTTTCTGATTTTTTTTTTGATTTTTTTTTAATTTATAAGAAAATAAGAAATGGAAAAAGGAAAAAAGAATTTTGAAACTGGAACAACCGGTTTTTTTTTTTTGCAACTGGCTGTAATGGGTTATCCTTGACCGTCTGTTAGTTTGACTAACGGCAGGGATCCTAATTTTGTTAAACTTTAATTCAGGGACCTCCATTTGAATTTTTTTAGTCCAGGGGAGGAGCCTATTTTTCGGCCTAAATTCAGGGGGATTTTACACTATTGACCCTAAAAAAAATTAAAGTAGCAAGAAATAACCTCGCCATTTCAAACAGGTGAAATCTATAAAGCACTTAAAAAATATTTTTCAAAGTCATCCCATGAGCTTTTGTGGTAATTAGGTCGAATCTCAGCATTTCTTTTGACCAAGTATGCTATAGCGGCATAGCCCAAGCTCATGTACACGTCAAGCATGTGTCATTGTTTGACATCATGACTAACAAGCAAATTGCACAAAATTCGGTCGAAGAACAATAATATGAGCAAGAAGTAGTGCCTATTGCCTAATAACCGAGAGAATTGAGAGCTAGCTAGCATCTTTGACCATCATTCATTTACCAATTGATTAACATTAATTGACATGGTCACTTATCTGTCTGACCTTGCAAGTTACAATATATTAGTACCGATATTAATTATGGTCGAGTGATAATAGATTTGTCAATCTTATATTCGAATATGAGAAATTGAGAAAATTATACTTGGACAATCACTCTTTTAAAACCTAAAGATAACTGAACGAAATTAATCTTTATTCCCGAAAAAAGCCGGGAAAAAAGCATGTTAGTGTGTATTATCAGCTACCGAAAGGAAACTAATTGATAAATTAGCACCTAATTAAGCGGCTAAGCCCCACCCATTTCATATATAGTTCCGTCTTTAAAATTATAATTCCTTCTTCACGACACTGCGAACGATAATATTTGACAAGTTTGCAAAGTAAGTGTACCAGCCTACAAGGTTTTGCACTTTGATTCTGATAGAGAAAAAAGGTTTTTTTCTTGAATGGTTGGCAATGGCATGGTTGCTAAGGAAATTCTCTCTGCTTTTATTTGTCGTAAAATAACTAAAAGGGGAATTATCTTTTGGTTTTGGATACTAGAATACTATGGGCTGCCCACGATCTTAACCTCCGGTGTTGGCTAGGAAGGCATATCTTCGGCTCCATCAACATTCGCTGAAACAAACTAAGCTATATTTGCCTTTGTAATGTGAAATTGAAAATTGCTTTGGTTTGCAGGCTAAAAACATGGGTGTGACGAGCGAGTGGTTCGATAATCACACCATTTAACAAAAGAGGTTGTTACTCGTTAATTTCACTAAAAAATAAGGTCATTTGTGATGAGTATTTCCGACACAAATAGGATAAGTTGAGTTTTGATTCAAAAACTCTAAAGTTAGCAAACTACAATATTATTGTGTGTGTAAAAGGAAGAAAAATCATATTTATTAGCCATCCAAAATTGCCATAAATTTGCAAACAAAATCCATTTTTGTGCAGAAAAAAAGTATTTCATCCATCCATCTCCTTTGTCCACATTTACGGCTCAAAAGAGAATATGAACCGGATTCTAAAAGATAAGGCTTTCGTTTAGGGAAAAAAGTCACAAATTTCATGCATCACTTTAATTCTAAACCATCCCTTGTCGCTCTCTTACTTTGCCGACCATAATATGTAAACTAATCATGCCTTAAAAAAAACATAATAAACTGACTCGATATGAATAATGTAACTCGTAAAATTTAAATAAATTGTTGCATAACACCAATCGGCTGCGTCTATAAACTCCAAAGGCATTTCCTAAACAAGGATTATTGATTTAACCTCTTATATGTGGTTTATAGTAAATTCAAATGCCTTCAAAAAAAATTAACAAATTAAATTAAAAAAAGGAAGTGTAGAGTGTATGGACATTTCATACTGTACATGTTGACAAAGTCAAAAAAGGAGGAATCCTCAAACTCAATTATATACTCCACTATTTCGTTGCTAGACCGGAGGTAAACTCGGTTCAACCATGTTTGGTCCACTCGAACGGTTCGACCCATTCGTACCCTCTTTAGACACCACTTTTGGCGATGTAAACGACGATACTCGAGTCAACAGCGTCGATGCTCTTGTTAGGAACGATGGAGTTCTATTGAAAATCCACCGGTCTGACTTGGCTTGTTGGTCCAACCGTTCAAGCCGGCGATAATTAAAACTCTTCCCTCCTTCACCTCCGGCGGTTCGATACCCGCGCCTTGAGCTCCCCTCTCTGGGCAAACCCACCATACTCAACGTCCGGTTCAACTGCTGGTCCATTATTTTCTTCCTAACCTCAACCGGCAATCTCAAAGTGAACCGCTCGGTATTTTCCCCCGGTTGGACCAATGAGTGCCCGGTCGAATGTGATCTTGGAAACCTACGTGTCGTTGATCCACGTGTACGGTTTCTATTCAGAGTTTGGTTCACACCCATAACTTCAGGCTCCGGTGCCAACATGTCCACATTCCTCTCATCGTCGTTAGAAGCAGCACCCTCTTCCCGCCTCACCTCAACGGCGCCATTTTGATTCTCGATGTCGCACAACTCCGGGTGCAAATCACTGAGTTGAGGCACCGACTCGCCCGGTTCAAGCGTCAAATCCGCCCGACAAACCGGACAAGTGGTGTGAGAAGACAGCCACTCGTCGATGCACTCAGGATGGAACACGTGGTCACATTTTGGTATTAAACGCAGCGTTTCGTCGTCTTCAAACTCACTCAAGCAAACTGCACACTCCAACGCGCTTTTCCCAATCTTCATCCCCTTCACCACCGAGTACACCAACGTCGGAAAAGTTTCGATCGTCTCCGCGTCCAGCCCACGCGCCGCCAATCGCCTGGACCGCCCACCGGGAACCACTCCACGGGCGGGTGGTCCGCCGGTTGCGTCGGCGCAGTGGCGGATGTAGATGGAGAAGAAGCCCATCAAGAAGAGGGCGGCGATTAGGATGACTATGATGACAGCCATGGAGGGCGTGACGCGCGTGTAGTTACCGTAAGGGTCGCGTTCGTTTGGAGAAGAAAATTGGGCGGCGACATGGTATGGGATTGTGAGGAGGAGGAGAATTGAGAGGGGGGTGATCGCGCGTGCGGCGGCGCGTGAAATCATGATGAAGAAAGGGAGGTTAGTTAACTAGTTATCTGAGATGAGTTTTTAGAGATTAGTGAGGGAGGAGGGGAGCATGGTAAATTGAAGAGAAAGGAGAGGAATTAAGAGTGGAGGGAATGGATCGGTGGCGGAGGTTTATAAATGAGAGGAGGATTGACTGATTGAGGATTGAGTTCGAGGATGAGGAGGAAGAAGACAAAGGAGACTTTTAGTGTATTTATTTTGGGGTTTAAGATGGGTAGGAGGAGGTGTGGGGTCCACAGGGTGGAGGAGGGAATTTTATTTGTTTATTTTATTTTTGGTAATAAATAATGGAGGGACTTTCTTTGAGATTTCGTGCGGTAAGTGGTGATGTATGATTGTTTTTAATTTTTTGGTCAGATATGGTGTGTGCCACGTGGATTTATTTATTAATGCTTTGTGGTTGAGAAGGTTCCAAAGAAATCGGGGACTATGTGGGTTGATTTACGAACTCATGAATACTGAATGGTGCATAAGCTTTTTGTTATGAAAATGAAAAACTTGATAATTTAATACTCCCTCCGGATCGTTTACTATTCATGCACGCATCTCAATGAAACCGGATGATTCACTATTTAACCCCAAAAAATTTCGTACTTTTTTTCGAATATACTTTAAAGATTAATGTACGTTCGAAAGAAAGTACGGACTTTTTTTTAGGTTAAATAGTGAATCATTCGATCTCATTGAGATGTGTGCATAAATAATAAACAACGTTTATTAAACTCCGGAGGGAGTACATGTTACGAGAGTGAAAGAAAATTACAATCTATACTATATACTAATTCATATACGAACCATTTTATGTACTATGTGACAAAGTGTTAGATTAATCAAATAAAAATGTCATTTTCGGAGGTAGTTCAACAATATAATTGAATAAAATCTTAACACGAGTCAAATTATTTGTCATAAAAATAAAACTAATAAAAAAATTATCATAATTATAAAATCCCTATAGTTTTAATGCTTCACTCTCAACAAATAATTATAACTTATCCGATCATAAATCGAGCTCATAACTTATCCGATCAATGTCATTATCGGAGTAATTTTTTGATTTAAAGTATAGACAACGCGGAAGAACTTTTCATAACGGTGAGGCAGCAGTACAGCACCAGCAAGTGAAAGATAAAAATGGATCTACAGTATTTCCAAGAAGCATCAAAAAGATTCTGGCTGCTTTGCTTTCACATGTTTTTTTTTTAAAATTCAATAAATTCAAGTGGGTATTGAATCTTTGATATAATAATAAGAATAGTATAGAACGCGCATTATTTTGTCTCTCGTTTTCCAGTCAGCACGTCAAGAAGACCAACCAAATCTGTACTTTGAACTTTCTGACTTGTTTATTTATTCATCCTTGTCAAAGGAGAAAACTACAAAATCAATTTTTAAAAAATCTAAATTTTTGAAGCATTTTTGTAAATGATAGGGCACTTGATTTGCATATTCTATATAATATTGATAAGAAAATTCAAACTGATGTGAATCTAATATTGGTGACAGAAAAATATAGATTATTATCTAATTTTTTCCTTAAACAAGCAAATATATATTATTAATAGAACGTGAGAAGCATGTAAGGTTGTAATTCAATTGGTTAGTGTATGTCGTTTTTATGATGCGGGTGGGTAATTTCTAGATCATGAAGAGTAAGTAAGTCCAGTTTGAATAACAAGAAAGGGGCGTAAATAAAGTTAGTTTAAAACTCACGTAGACACTCTAAAATTTCGTGTTTGAATCTTAAATGTAAGTAAATGTTTAAAAAATTAAAATAATTGAAACTCTAACACAATAATGTGTAAATTAATCTGGTCTGAAAAAAGATTCGGAACATCACATTAACTATATAAAAAAAAGGTCAAACATAATTTGGACCCATATGCATGTTGCATCATGTATGATAACACTTTTTTTTCACGAATATTATTTTCTTTTATTTTTTCTGCCTTAGTCAGTCGTAATATTAATTGAAGTTGACTTTGGTGCCCTTTGATATTCAGGTTCTATCTCAGCAAGGAGGTTTTGAAAATGAAAATGCAACTTTTCCCGTTTGGTAAACATTCAACCGGCTCGGCTTCTTGAGAAGCCCAGTCCCCAATACCGGTATTTTGCTGCTTTTCCCATTGGCTCAAAATTGAGCTTCCTGAAAACCAAATGAAAGCCAAATTGCGGGAAGCTGGTGGAAAAGTATTTTGGACAAAATTCCAGGCTGACTTCAGTTTATTTACACACATACCAAGTATAAAAAAGCAAGAAAAAACAGTCATTTCCTCATTCTTTCCCCGCAACCTTCATCTTCATCAAAAATACCTCTCAGTTTTCTCTCAAATCCTCCTGCTCCATCTTGCCAAATCATATCAAGTATCCTTATTCTTTTAATTTTTTCATGCTTTCATCAATTAATAATAAACATCTCATTGTTTTTTCTTTCATTCAACCTCAATTTTTACCAAATCTGACAATTTTTCTGCAAAATTAGGGTTTCGGTTTAAAGGTAAACGAAGAACTTCGGATCTGCTACCATCTACTCCTTCGGTTCAGGCTTGTCTCTTTCTTTTTCCCTCTTACGTTTGGATCTACTCCTTTAGCTTTGCTGTCAATTTGCTTGGAATTATGTAGTTGGTAATCATTTTGTCAACTGTCATTGTGCCATGTCTGCGTGTAATTGATAATTATTTTGTGGGTTGTGCTTATTTTATGTTAATTTTGTTTGATTTATGTAAGTAAAAAGTAATTGTCTGCTTTTTAGGGTTTTGGTTTTATTTTCTGTGGAATTTTGGTTATGCAAGCTAATTGCATAATTAACCTTTGTACGTATATGCTATAATCTCTTGTTTGGTTGTATACTAAAGCATAATTAATTAGGTTATCTACATACATAATGATCTTTTTACTTTGAAATTTGTAAAGTTTGGTAATTCTTGATAAACTCAATAGTAAGATATCATTGTTATCTTTGTTTTTGGTTATAAATAGGAGCAATGATGAATTATGGTTTGTTAGAGGTTAAGAAAATGGTTGATGTCTCTTTTTTGTTTGCGAAAATATTATTTTTAACTTATGGGTGTTTGCGAATATGATTGATGTATCTTTCTTCTCAAAATTTCTCTACCCATTAGTCTCCATCCTTCACCTGTACTTTTATGGTAATTTTGCTGAAGTAGGTTGCGAAAACATTGTTGTTGGTTCCTTGAACTTTGTTCGTATATTTTTAGTTGCTTTAGTTTTAAATTCCAATAGGTGAATGCCACTCTTGGTTGCTTGGGGTTGCTTTAGCTTTCAAGTTACTTGGTGAATGCCAATCAATTTATCAATTACTGATTTAAGAGTATATTTTTCATAATTCATAGCTAGTGTTTATGGACTGAAATCACGTGTTTTAGCAACCATGGATAATGCACATCACATACTTTATACTAATTCATCTTGAATCATACCATAAATGAATTATATGTATTGTAGATGACATTCCAAGGGGCTGGAAGTAAATTTCCCAAGGCTGTTTGGCACAAGAATAGAGTTCACACTTTCTGTGATATTTGCATTAGAGCTATTGAGTTAATATTTAGGCCGCACACTCATTTCAACAAACAAGGGTGGGAGTTCATTATAAATGAGTTTCGAGCTCAAACCGGATTAAATTATGACCAAAAGCAACTTAAGAACAAATGGGATGGTTAAAGAAAGATTATAAATTATGGAAAGATTTGATGCGCAATGAGACGGGTTTAGGATGGAATGCAAATAAGAATACTGTTGTTGCGGATGATGCTTGGTGGGAAGAGAAAATCAAGGTTTGTTTCTGTATTTTTGTACTTTGGTTGCTCTAATTTCATAGTATTTGGTTAATTTTTTGCATGATTGGTTATTTTTTTTCTCTTTAAATGTGTAGACGAACCCAACTTTTGTAAACTTCAGAGTAGCTGGAATTGAACCACAACTTGGAGAGAAACTTCAAGTCATGTTTTCAACTATCGTAGCTACCGGAGAGTTTGCTATATCACCCGGATGTGATGTGCATGTTGCACCTCAAGAGGAGCACGCTGATGTTGAAGGTTGTGGTGATTCAGCCGAGGGGATGCCATTTGAAGTCAGCTTGGATGATATGTTCGAGGGTGGAAATTCTCAGCTAGGCTTAGCAAGTAACAGGAAGAGAAATGTTGAGGAAGGGGGTTCTGCCAAGTCAAGCATGCGACTGAAGAAAGGTAAGAGGCAATCAGGGGGGCAACAATGCTAGCTCGACATCTGGATACATTAGTGAGTGCGGTTGCCTCTAGGAGTTCAACTGTGACTTCTAGAGTTGCTGAACTTGAATTTCCTAGTATGAGAGCAATCGTAGCAGACCTCAAAACCATACCAGGGCTGGATATGAATGGTGATATTTTTATGTATGCAACTGTATTGCTTGAAGATAAATTGAAGAGAGAGGTCTATCTTGAGCTCGAATCACCAGAACACAAGCTGAACTGGATCACTTATCATTTCATCGAAAAGGGCTAAAATAAGTAGTGTAGTAGAGGTCCCGTATAACTTATTATGTATGACTGTTGTGTTATAATTTTTATATTAGTAGTATTGTAATTTATATTTTCATGAGAAGCTGAGAACATGTAAACTCTTTCTACAATCATTTTACATAATTTGTGTTGGTGTAATTAATTGTGATTTGTGATGATAAGTTTGGTAGATTTGTAATTCATTAGCTTTGAATAATGTATAATTGTGCCATAACTTTAAATTATTCTACTTGACGTAATAAGATTTTTTCATAATAGAAATTAACCAATTGTATGACAACACTCATAATACAACTAGCAAAAGTACACAGCAAAAACAAATGGAAAAGGAAAGAAAATTTTGGTTGTAAATAGCTAAATTAATATATAAGGGATAAGTGTTAGATATATAAGATAAGCTTGGGAAGTCAAGGGCGTGTGTCTTGTTTTCCTGCACTGCCCAACCACTCCCATCACAACTTATTACACCTGTCACTGTTCACTCTACTACTATTAGTATCAAACTTTGTGGTTGTTAGGTTGTACCTAAATCACACGGCCAAGCTCAAGAGATCAATAGAAAGAGGTATTTTTATGTCTTCTTACAACCTCCTTTGCTGCTTCCTTTCATGTTTTGTTGCTTGGATAATCATAATACTTGGTTTTTTTAAAAAGCTCATCTAATGTTATCATGCACTTTTATCATGGGAATGTTAGAATCCTTTAAAACTCATTTCTCATAAAATAAAATATTATGAAGTCATGAGTCTCGTTCATAAACGTAGGTGGAATATATTTTCTGTTATAAGTGAAATATAGATTTTGCCATAAATAGTTAATAGTCTTGTGCCTTGTTATTATTTCTTCCAGAAATGAATGAAGGAGATGATTTGTCCAAAGAAAGTGACGAAGAGTTTTGGTGGTTATTAACTGCCACCACTGCATCTATCAGTACGTATTTCTGTACTTGCATGTATAAAGAACCGTGTATGACCTCATACCAAACAGGAATGACATGGTTGACTGAGATATTGTCTGGAAGGGATTTGCGACCTATCAATATGTTCAAGATGGATAAAGATACAATACTAGAACTAGTAGCAACATTACAATCATCTTGCAATTTGGAGTCATCACGAAGAATGTCTGTTATTGAGAAAGTGTGTATCTTTTTATATACTATCGCCCAAGGTGCTTCAAACAACCACGTTTGTGAATGATTTCAACACTCTAGTGAAACAATCAGTAGAATTTTTAATCAGGTACTAGATGTTGTGTGGTCATTATCAGAGGACATCATTCGTCTTGGAAATTTTAATAGTGTCTCGCCACAAATTTTGAATGATACAAGATATATGCCATATGTTAAGGTATGACAACTGTTTTTTTCATTTTCATTTTATATTTATATAAATAATTTTAGACAAATGAATTTAACCTTAATTTTGAAATATGTAATTTATTTATACAATTGTCTAAAATGATAGTAATTTTTTTTAGGATTGTATTGGCGCCATAGATGGAACACATGTACATGCTTGTGTCGCCGCAGATGATCAAATTAGATATATTGGCAGAAAGGGTATCCCGACTCAAAATATAATGGCAACATGTAGTTCTGACATGCAATTCATTTACGTTTGTGCTGGATGGGAAGGCACTGCCCATGATACTCGCATTTTTAATTTTGTAGTCAACAATCCACAATGAAAATTCCCTATACCACCTCCAGGTTAATTACATTTTTAAACGTTTATTTATTTATGATAGTAATTATTATTGTATTACTAACATTCACTTATTTATGTTATTAGGTAAGTGTTATGTAGTAGGATATTCTGATGTTTATGGGTATTTGAAACCTTACAAGAGTACAAGGTATCATTTACTTGATTTTCAACGAGGGCAACCACCAAGGGGTCGTAAGGAAATCTTTAATCGGACACATTCTTCATTAAGATCTTGTATAGAACGAACATTTGGAGTATGAAAGAGAAGATAAAAAATATTACGTGACATGCCATCGCATCCTTTTACAACTCAAGCTAAAATTGTAGTCGCTTCTATGGTTTTGCACAATTTTATACGTAGAAAATCTCTATATGATCCGGCCTTCCAAAGATTGGATTAGAATCCAGATTTCATACCAGATGATCTTTTTCCAGATACTGTGGGAGTTTCACAAGATGCGATGAATATAGGTGAAGGATGTATGCAAAGTGACAGAAATAATAGTCAAATATTACCTATGAATGAAATTCGTAACTCAATAGCTAATAGTTTAGTTATGAATATGTAATCGTGAATTATATATGTTGAAAAATTATTACAATATTAATGAAAATAAATTTTATTTATTTATGTTATTAAATAACTTTAATTTATTTATGATATTGGATAAATATTATGTGGTAAATGTTAAATTATAAATAGATTGATTAAAAAATATATATATATACTAAAGATATTAATTATAATACTTAAAATAAATTGTGTCCTTTATAGTCATTTTACTTCCAAACTATAGTTTTAAAAAGCAGTTTTACCAGACACCTCTGTTATCTCACAACACTTTTAATTTTTTTTTACCAAACAGCATACTTCATTTATCGAAAGTCCTTTTCACACAGTACTTTTTCTCACAGAACTTTTTCAGCTAAAACCGAAACTCCAAACAGACCCTTTATGAGGGAGAGAAATGAGGTTTTGTTCCTAATTCTTCCATTTTTGGTTGCTCCTGACTATCATCCATCTTCTTCTGAATTTTTGTGATTTTATCATTTCTGAAAATCAAAATAAAAAAATGGGAAAAATGAAAGGCCATTCTTCATGATTGGATTTGGGCCAGAAGACATAAGTGTCCACAGCCCAGTTAAGAGTTGTTACATAGTCATCTGAAATTAAAATTGGGCCAGTCAGACTGAAGTTCAACTTCGGCCTAACTCGTATGATTGGAAAAAAAAGAACTTTGGCACAAACTCGTATATAACTCGTATTCAGTTTCGGCCTAGATACATAGTTTACATTACGGTCACATCAACATTTTTTTGTTTGTCCAATACATTAATCCTTCTTGTTAACAGCTTGTTAATTAAACATGATACCAACATTCAGTTGATGCCAGTGGTTTTCAGTTTCAGTTAAATAAGAGTTAATTATATGCTAAAAAACACTTTACCTTTAAACATACGTGAACAAAATTAACTATAATTAGTGGATTTAATAATTTATTTATTTATTTTCACAATACATTATCTTTATGAATTTTTAGGATTTATTTTACTCTTCTAAAGTAAGAGATTAATCTAATTCTAGTATTTAATAAGTTTTTTTTTTTTTTATAAGCTGAAGATTATATTCACTCCGTCATAGACGGAGGCAAGAAGAAGGATAGAATGTACAAAAGTCACTCCTAAAAGAAGGAGCGACTAGGCGAAAGACAAAAGAGCACGAACCTGACAAGTTCCAAACTATTGACTAATGGACTATTCTACCCCAAGTAGATAACCAGGTGGGCGACAATAACATCATTCCCAAACTATATGGGAATGCCACATCATTACTCTTTAACCACCTATACCAGAAAGAGAAAAAGCAATTGAAAACACGTCTCGTGCAAGTAGTACCTTGCCGAAAAACAATCTTGTTTCTCTGCAACCACAAGCTCCAAACTATAGCATAGAATAATATCCTCCACTTCTTCTTGACTTGATTCCCTCCCCAAGGCACTAAGCTCTCCCACGAACCCCATAAGTCTCCGATCGTCCTAGGGGGACACCAGGACACCCCGACCCAAAGCATAACAGCATTCCAGCAAGCCATGGAAGTATGGCAGTGTAGCAGAATATGCTGAACGGATTCCCCCTGAGCAGTACACATAGGGCAAACATTATCTTCCTCTAAAAGCATGTTACGTTTCCACAAAAACTCCCTGGTAACCAATCGATCTCTGAGAGCAAGCCAAAGGAAGAATTCGACCCTGTAAGGAGCTAGTTTGGACCAGCATGACTCTAAATCTGGATTAGCCTGAAAGCGCTGTTTATCAATACCCAAACACCAGGACCCAACCGAATACACTCCATCGCTAATTAACTGCCACTTACTCTTAACAGGAGAATAATTTCTGTTAGGAACCGAGATTTGAGTAGCCAAGCAATCCCATTCTTCCCTTTCCCACTCAAAAAGCTCACGCCGCCATTGATTGTTCCAAATCCACTGGTCCTCCAGCCAGTGACCGTGATCAATAATATTACCTCCACAGTTTATGGCGACATTATACAACCTTGGATAAATCAGGGCTAAAGGAGTCTTATTGTGCCAAGGATCCCACCAGAAGGACACCGAACTTCCATTCCCCACAACAAGATCCACATGCCTAACCCAAAAGTCGAACCATTGACGACCCTTACTGAACAATCCGAGAATGTCACGCTAAATAGACGACGTCTGAACCACAGGGTCCTTCCATAAGAATCCAAAATTAGTGAAATTGTATTGTCTCCTAACAATATCCGCCCATAATTTTCGACTGCCAGTACAAAGATCCCACACCCATTTGAAAAGATAAGCTGCGTTCCGATTTTCAAGATTACCAATCCCTAAGCCCCCAAGTTCCTTCGATCTAATCATGTCACTCCATTTTACCTTAGATAACCCACTTTTAGTCTCATCCCCACTCCACATGAAACGCCTCATAATCCCTTCACATTTACGGCGAACACTTATGGGCATACAAAAGATAGACATGTTGTAAATTGGAAGACTAGAAACCGCCGCCTTGATCAAAGTGACTCGACCCCCAACAGACAAAAGGTGACCCTTCCAAGTAGCCAATTTAGACTTCATCTTCTGGATAAGAAAGTCCCAACTAGTAATTCTCCTTGGATTAAGCCCCACAAAAGAACCGAGATACTTGAATGGAAGATGTTCGTACTTACAACCCGCTCTCCTGGCGAGACAACTACCAACCTGATCACTAATGTTGACGCCCACAAGAGAACTCTTGTGAAAATTAACGCGAAGCCCAGAAAAGGCTTCAAACCAGCGCAGAGTCCCTTTAACTCCTTGTATCTCCCTCTCATCATTTTTGACAAAAATCAAAGTATCATCTGCAAATTGCAGATGTGTAAGATTCCACCCTGCTTGGTCATTACCAATTCCACTTAACAGACCCACACTTTTAGCACGGACCAGAAGACGATGAAGCCCTTCTGCCGCTATGTTAAACAGAAAAGGGGACATGGAGCACCCTTGACGAAGACCGCGTCCAACCTCAAACTGAGATGAAGGAGAGCCATTAATTAACACGGAAACTCTGGGAGTACTAAGACACTGCATTATCCACCCTCTCCAACGATCTCCGAAACCCATTTGGCGCATCACCTCCTCCAAGTAACTCCATTCAACTGAGTCGTATGCTTTTTCAAAATCCAACTTAAAGAGTAAGCCTTGTTGCTTAGACATTTTCAAATGACTAACAACTTCATTAGCAGCCATCACACAATCTAATGTCTGTTTACCTTTCATAAACCCATGTTGTTCTTCACTTATCACCTTATCTATCACCCTGCCCAACCTCTTAGCTAGAATTTTTGAAATGATTTTGTAATAGCTACTCACCAGACTAATAGGACGGAAGTCAGAAAACCTCTTAGCGGCTTTGGTTTTCGGGAGTAGAGAGATGAAAGAGGAATTGGCTCCCTTCGGAAATACCCCAGTTCTAAAGAAACCTGAGATCAGGACACACAGTTCCTGACCAATGATGTCCCAAGCATTTTGAATGAATCTGAGAGAAAACCCATCTGGCCCAGGAGTTTTTTGCCCATTACAACTCCTAACAGCGTCCCAAATCTCCTCTGACGTGACCTCATTTTCGAGCCAAATTGCTTCACTCTCATTCAAGCAGGTAAACCCCAAGTCTGGAATCCTGGGTCTCTCCCATCTAACCGAACCAAAGAAAGTAGAAAAGTATTCAGACGCAGCTAATTTTATCTCAGAGGGGTCGGAAGAGCGACCATTAGAACACTCAATGTTAGAAACTCCTTTCCTTACATTGCTGATTTTAGCTAACCTGTGAAAATAACCAGTATTCCTATCCCCCATCAAGTCCCATTGAGATCTAGTCTTTTGTTTCCAGAACCTGTCCACCCTGCCCTGCTGATCCCAAATCTCATTAGCCAACTCGAGCTTCCGACCTTGCTCTGTTAAAGACAAGGATCTAACATCTTCTATACTGTCAAGCTCCAGTTCCTCCTCTTGGAGCGCCTCCAGACGCTTCTCCACGTGTCCGAATACCTCTGTATTCCAACTCTTCACTTTCTGCTTTAACCATCTTAACTTTTGAATTACTCTGCAAGAACCAGGAAATTCAGAAGAAGCTTCCCTCCACCAACCAGCCACCAATTCCTTAAACCCTTTCACTTCCCACCATATGACTAGATCCCTAAACGGCTTTGGGCCCCAGTCAACATTGTCTTGAGTAAGAAGTAAAGGGGAATGATCAGATCCATGTCTATGTAGAGCAGACAACCTATTCCTCTGCAAAAGAGCGCCCCATCCAGCTTGGATAAATACCCTGTCCAGTCTGCTTCTACAAACCGCGTTAGCCCATGTAAAGCGTCTGCCAATAAGATCCAAATCTTGAAGTCTGCAAGTAGCCACCCATTCTTGGAAATCTTCCATGCCTCTAGCATGACTCGAACCATTAAGCCTTTCTGAAGGAGCAAGGATCTCATTAAAATCCCCTCCCACAAGAACAGGAAGATTACAACCCACCACTAGATGCGCTAAAATATCCCAAAGCTGACTTCTTCTACCCATATCATTGTAAGCATAAACATTCAGAACTACACAGCAAATGTTCCCTCTTTTCCAAATACCTTCAATCCATATGAAACGGTCACCGACTAACGTCCTTTCTGAAGAGAAAGAATTGCCATTCCACATAGTGAGTAACCCACCAGACCTACCGGAAGCCGGAGCACTCAACCAACGGGCCTCCTGTTTCCCCCACAAGGACTGCACAAAGAACTCATCAACGTCCTCCATCTTTGTCTCCTGCAGCAAACAAAAATCCAAATTTTCTCTATTCCAACAACGTCTGATGAAACTCCTCTTCCTAGCCGATCTCACCCCTCTGCAGTTCCATGACAGTAAATTAACCATAAAAATAGTTAAACACGAACCAGAAGATCAATCAGCTGAACTGAACCAACTCAGCTAAAAATCTTTCCTTATCAAAAGAAATAAAAGCCTCTTTATTAACGTTCTCTGTTAGCGAGAGCAACCTTCCTACATTCCACGACTCGGGGTCTATCATTGTGGCATCTCTAACCTGGTTCATTCTAGCAATCTCCTCATCTTCTGCTTTCTGAATCTCAAATTTTGACCCCACTTGAGACTGAGCCGTTTCAAGGCTACCAGCTGGACCCACTAGTTTTTTAATTTTTCCCCCTTGTCTAACCGTTACGAGAGGTAAAACAGTCCCGAGCGAAATCTCACATGCTGATCGGAGAACCCCAGACGATTCACAGTCAATATCATTTTTTTCCTCTTCTGGTACCGTCATGTCTCCCTCCCTAATGGTTTCCCACTCTCCAACTTCCTCTTCAGACGACCCAACAGACCCATCGAATTCTGCACGAGCCCCAACCATCCAATCAATATTAGACACTGCACCATGCATGGGTTCCTCTTTGCAGAGAATCTCAAAAGTTTTACCTCCAACCGATACCTGTATGGATTCATTAATACTTATACGATCTGAGGATACTAGAAACCTCGCAACATCAAGACGTGTCCTCACAATCGTGTTATCATCAACAACCACCAGAGACCCCAAACAGCTGCTAATCTTTTCAAAAGTTACGTGACCCCAAGTCTGAACTGGAATCCCAACACACTGAACCCAGCAAAGCCTCCCGCCCTTGGCGATACCATCCTCCCAAGAGATAACCTTAGAGAACAACCTAGAGCTAGCCTCCGCAATAGCCCTGTCTCTGTCAACTTCCCTATCAAATTCCAGCCAAACAAGGCCTCTTCCCATAACCCGAGTTTCGCAAATCCAACCAGACTGGGCGACCAGATCTTGGATCGACGGAATTAATTCCAGTTTCCTAATGACTCCGATAGCACTCTTCTTTAACCAATCCTTGTTATCGACCGGAATCTCCAAACCTAAAATACCCGATGAAGGAACCATTTCCTCCCTGAATGAACTCCTGACGTTCCTCATCAAGGTCTCGGGTTCCCCCCTCACGATATCAGCCAACGTTCTTGCCTGAGAACCTCCAACAGCACCACCACCGTTCCCGGTAGCAGAAGAAGCAACCTTCACGCCGTGATTAGAACCAGAATTTTTGTGATTCGAAGGTTGTGAACGACTCTGATTAGATCTCCCTGCTCTCCTGCCCCGCCTGCCCAAGCTGCTTCTAATAGCTGAAGCACCAATGAATTGCCTATCAAGTGCAACTTCCATATCAATTCTGTTACTTACCCAATCAAAACGAACAAACCCAAATCTCTTCCCAGCTTTATTCCTACGAAGAGGAATGAAAACATCCACCAAGGCTCCAAAATGAGGGAGTTTCCAACGACGTGTGATCAAATAACGAAGGGCTTTATGATCGACGTGGGACGGTAAGTTCTCTAAATAATAAGTGATTTCCTCCTTCGGTCGACCCTCTTTGGAGGGGAAAGCAACCCCATTCCTAAACGATTTATGCCCTGCCATCGACAACAACCGATCGAACACAACAGCCAGACCTCTACCACCTACAACGAAACAGCAACGCAAAAAAGGAAGAACAACCAAGCAAATAAGGGCCCACGAAGTCCCTTCAAACCAAAAACTCAGTCAAGCAATGGAAAACAAGCTCCGAAGACAAAAGAAGAGCGAGAAAGAGATGAAGCCGGATGCCCAAACAAACAGGATCGAGAAGCAAAACCCGGTCAGAGGAGAGCCGACTACCAACCACCAACCGACCCAGACCAAAACCACCGGAAAAGCGAGAGAAATCGCAGATCTGCAGCAGCCAAGGACGGACGGAACGAAGGGAGAGAAGACAAATCAAATCAACTAGATCAGGAAGAAGGGAAGAAGATTTATACGCCAGTCACAGTGGGTGACTGGTATTTTGGACTCCGGCAGCAGTGGGCTGACCGGAGGACGCCGCGGCAGTCTCCAATTGAGAGAGAATCGCGCAGTCACTAGATTCTTCAATTACCGCTTTCCATCCCAGCAAAATCAAGATCGTATCTTTTTATCTCGCCAACAAAATCCTTGCCCGCCTGTTTACTCCGCTGCTGCTCTGCAAAAGGAAGATCTAGTCGGAATTTGCGGAGATTGCGAGCGGGGGAGGTGATCCAAGCGGGAGAATAGATTACGGGTTCAAAGTGGTGTTGATTGGTGACTCTGCGGCGGCCGACGGGGGAGACTGGAGAGGCCGGAGAGGAGAGCGCAGCGGAGCAAGCGGCGGCCTGGAGGCTGGGCTGGATTCTGGATGTATCTATCGCTAAGTAGGAATACTTTTATACATTTTACGTTTTTTTTAGTTCAAATTTTGAAAGTTGCACAAAAGATTTGGATTTACATATTCAAGTTTAACGATCTAAATAAGATCTTGTATGAATCATATACTTGTTAAAATTAAGATTTTATCTGGACGCAAAAAATTGAAGTAAAATCATTAGTATTTAATAAGTGACTTAATTTAAAGTTTAAACATAAATAATATCGCTTATAGTTTAGTGATAAATGATTTGTTCACCCGTAATTTATATTTCAGATTCGAGTTTAGGAAATAGTGACGGAGCCATGATTTTTTTCCAATGGGTGCAAAATTAAATAATATATATTATAAATAAATAAAAATCTGCATTAAAGTCTTACCAACTATGAACTTATTGCAATTTACTACTATTATAATTTCATTATTCGCGAAATCAAACACTATTCTCAATGTATGCAATCAAACAATTATTTAACAAACTATCTCTTAATCGATTTCGTAATTGAATCTTCATAGTACTCATTGCAGAAATATCCTTTTTACACTTGTTATAGCAACAAATAAAATTAATAGTAATTTTATAAAAAAATATGCTAGAGAATAAAAATTATATTTTCTTTTCTCCATTATTTTTTGAGCTAAATCACCTCCTTGTTATTTGAAAGATAAGTTGATTTTTAAGAGTTAAGATAAAATTGAGTAAAACTTATTAATTGGTTACCATTAACAAAATTTATAGAAGATAAGTTTAAATCTTATATACTAGGCTCCTACCTTAGTCTTTAAATGTACAGTAGTTAACTATAATTTGGACGGTGAAAAAAAATTAAATATGTTTTTTCTATTTTTTTAGGTATTGAATTTATGTAACTATTCATGTAATATGTAATGGTTCTTTAATGATGTCAGGATACAAATTTAGTGGGTTCAAATTAAAAAAAAGGTAATAAAAAAAGGTAATTAATAAATTTCCCCCCTCCCAATGGGTGAAATTGCACAAAGAACCGCCTTTGTTTGAAGCTCAACTATTTTCGAACGAAATTATTTTTTTATCGAAAAAGTTGAGAGAGGATACTTTAAGAATAAAAAAATACAAAGATTCGATGCTTGTATACAATAAGACCTTATTTTGATCCTTATGCAAGAAATTATTTTGACCATTAGATAAAATTTTGAAAAAAATAGAATTTATGTACTATAAAATTATCCCAAATAGACCGTTAATTAGAATCTGTCTCAACAATACAATTGTTGTATTTCCTGGAGGAGGCCAGCATGACAGCTTCTCGTAACGGTAACGCTTCAGCTTGCTCGTGATGCTAACGCTTCAGCTTGAACTACGTACAATATACACATGGATATTTTCAAAGCTACATTAACGATAATTGGTCACCTTTAATTAATGTTTCGAATTTAAATTTTAAAAATAAAATAAATTATACTAGGATAATAAATATTTTTAAGAGTCTGAATATGACTAGTTTTAGTTGAAAGAGTGGCCTAGAAAATTAAATTATATGAAACTTCTAATACAAAAGCTTGTCCTTACGTGAGGTATATAGCTAATGATAGTGGCCGACTGAACAATCTAAAGTTTTCATGTCCAAAAGAAAATCTCTCACAATTTCAAGTCGGGGCCCATTAATCTCTGGGTTTTTCTGCGTCCAGGCGCCTATATATATATATATATATATATATATATATATATATATATATATATATATATATATATATATTTAGGGTTTAGGGTTTAGGGTATATATATATATATCTGAGCATGTAAATGCAGTCCACTGTTTAAACCACTCTTCTAATTTTAACTGATTATATCCTGATTTTAAGTCAAATTTCCTAAAGATCTTTTTCTTTTGAATTAATCCTATTAGACTGTCTTTGTTTGGGATATTATAAGCATCATCTATTGTATTATCATTTAGTCTTTTATAATTATAGACTATTCTAGCTTTTCCTCTTTTGATTTCACTATGATTCCTTACTATAAATGCTGCTGATCTGTGTGGGCTGACTGATCTCTTTATTAATTTCTGTTTTAACATTTTAGGAATCTGTTTTCTAAATTCTTCTTTGTCTAGAGGGCTATAGTCTATATTGGCTGTTACTATTCTTATGTCAGGATTTTTAATCTTCATTTTTACCTCATAGTTTTCTCCACTTTTAGTAATATCTTCTCCTATTAAACCTATCTTTTCTAATTTCTGTATTATAGGATAATTTTTGCTATTCCTAATGTTTGGTCCTTTTTCTAATTCTAAGGCTAATTCTTTTCCTAGCATAGTATATGTTTCATTTTCTATATGCTCTGTTTTCTTATTATCTGGTTTTAAAAATTCTAAGGTGGGTTGTCCACCACGCTTTCGTGCTAACTCCGCTGTTTGTATATATTTGTTTGTTGGAAAAGTATATACATTTTTACTAATTGTTATGCTGTTTCTAGCTATAGTAATGCTACCATTTAAACTACATATGAAATTTAATCCTAATAAAAAATCATTACTCTTTGTTTCTTCAGGGGCTATATTAATCTGTGGAATGTCGTATTTTATACTGTAATTCTGTGCAAAATCTATAAACTGTATTCCTAAGGCTTCTACTTGATGTGTGATAACCATTGTTCTTTGTTCAGCTGTTTTTGTAATTACTCTATATTGTAATTTTTTATGATATTTTAGTGGTATTAAGCTATATCCTACCATACTTTTTGAGCTTGCTGTGTCTAAAATAGCATTTAATTCTACAAAGGTGTTTGTATCTAACCAAAGTCTACATTTAAGGGTTATTAGGCTTGCTATACATTTACTAATAGTAAAGGCTGATTCTTCCTGAATTTGTTCTGTGAGATAACTAGATTCTGTATCTACTTGTTTCTTTTTCTCATGTTGGTTCTCAAGTTCTTTTACTCTATGTTTTAAGAGTTCTATTTCTACATCATGCCTTTTAATTTGTTCTTTAAGAGTTTCGTCTATTATATCTTTACGAGTATTATCTATAACTTTTCCTGTTATATCTGTTTCTATTTGGAATAGTTTTCTAATACACATAAAACATATTTCTTTAAAACAATTATTACACTGGTATCTTCTATCTATTGCTGGATATAGTCTACAGTTATAGCAACTTACATGGTTGTTACCTCTATTTCTAATCCATTCATGTAAACATTCTGTGTTTTGTTCATGTTCTACATTCATGTATGTATAAGTAATTTTTGTATTGTTTTCATTTTCTGAGACTATGCTATATACTGATTCATTATCTGAATCTGTTTTGAGGTTTTCTATTTCATAATCTCCTATTTGTTCAACTAGATTTGTCCTTTCTGTATTTTTATTCTTATTGGGACATCTGTTTGCTAGATGATCTGGATCTCCACAAATAAAGCATGTACATTTTCTATCCCTGGGTTTTCTAACATATTTATCTTTATTTTTCCAAGGTTTATCCTTTCTATAAGACGTACTTCTTCTAAGGAATTTTTTCTTTTTGTCATAATATCCGTATGCTTGTGGTGTATAAATAGTTGTTCTACAAAACGCCCAAGCTTGACGTTTAATCTGTTCTTGCATTGTAGCTTCTTTGCATTTATCTTCTAATTTTTTAAATACGTATGTAATTCTAGCTCCTATTCCTAAGTCTACTATGTGACCACAATCTCTATTCCATTCTTCATGCATTGATCTACCTAAGTCGCCTGGAAGCTTGATGAAATATTTATTACATAAATCATCATCCATAGCTTTACCAGTTTGAGCTAATAATCTGGCAAAATTTGAGCTAAATTCTTTAATATATTTAAAATCTGTAATACTAAGTTGTTCTAGATTTCTAACTGCAGTATCCTGTATAAATGTATTTTCCTTTGCTGGGTCTACTCCTAACAATAAAATTCTAATTTGACTTGTGAAATTATAGGGATTGTCTCCTAATGATTTAATAGTGTTTATACTATCTGGATCTTTTAATTTTTTACTTTGCCAAATGCCTAAGGCTGTTGGTCCTAATGTTGTTTCTAAATAGGAAAACATATCTATATCATCTCTTTTATTGGTTTCCCAATTTCTAACTACTGTTTGTTCCCATACTAGTATTTCGTCTGGCCATAACTGAGGACTCTGTTGTTCTATTAACAGCATATTTGAACTGTACAACTTTCCTATTGGCATTCTTGCCCCTCTACCTTTGAAGTTTGACTCTCCCTGGTATACTGCTGTAGCAGGTGTCCAAGGTTCTCTACCTAATATTTCTGTTCCTGATGTTCCAGGTGTCACGAACTCAGGTTTAGGTCTTTTTATTCCTCTTGAGTCTATATTTTGATCCATAAAACTAACTTCTGGTTTGTAAAAATCACTAATTACTATTTTCCCATTGACTATGTCTGTTACTAATGGTAGGTTAAATACTTCATTTAGCTTGTTATACGCTTCTTCATATTCTAACCCTAATTCTGTCATACATTCTATTATCATGTCGTCAACTTGTTCTTGTAGGTTGGTTTCTGTAAATTTCTTATTAACTATTTGGTCAAATGTTTTTTGAACTTCTTCTGTTTTAAAACCAGCTACTTCTTCTAATTCTTCCGCTTCTTCGCCTAGTTCTTCATATAAACCGTACCCTATAAGATCTCCTATTTCTTCATTTTCTGTATCATATATAGGATCTAATTCACCGTCTGTATCATATACTGGTTCTCCTAAATCTGCATTCATCATACTGGTTTCTTGATCACTATCATCTTCTTTGGTTGGTTCTTTTTCTACATAATTATTAAATCTCATGCTATAGTTGCCATCTTTATCTTCATATATCACACTTTTTTCTGGTACTAAATTTTTTTCTGTCGTGTCTGTAAATTCTTTTAGAGGCCATTCTAATCCTGCTAATTCTTCTGCATCTATTTTAACTGGGTCTATCATCCTTATACCGCGACTTGCTAAGTTTTCTACAATTCCTTCTATATTAATATTATAATTCATTCCTGATCTATTACTAGCCTTTCCTAGAATTCCTATACTAATTACTAGATTATTTCCTTTGTAGTCTTCATAGCCTTTTGTTGATAGTCCTATTTTTAGGTTTTTTAAATCTCTGATATCTTTTAGTATTGCTGGCGCACAATAAAAAAGTGCACAGTTCTGACTGAGGTCTACTTCCATTCCTGCTATGGTTGCTTTCTTGACATCTGTTTTCCATGATTTATCTAATATTAAAACTAAAACTTTAGTTCCTAGTTCTTTTCTTCCTAATCCTTTTATTCCTATTACTACTAATCCTACGTGTGCAAACATTTTTCCTGTTTTCTTTATTTTATTTATCATTTCTGGTGTAAATAGATCTATTGTTTCGGCGGTATCTACTACCCTTAGACTCTCTTCTCTATTACTTCTAATAAGTACTGTGTTTATATTTAGGGGTCCTACCCTGTATAAAGTTGTAGGATTTAGAGCATCTAATTGCTCATTGTTATATATTTCTAAGTTTCTTTCTACATCTATTTCCTCCTCTAATTGAACTACTGTTTCTGAACTGTTACTACCTGACCCTCTACTAAATACTCTTCCTAAAAATGAATTGTTAACCTCTTCTCTAGAAGATACACTTCTCCTAGATTCTTCTCTTCTACTTGGTTCCTGTACTGTTCTACTGGATCCACTAAAAGGTGTAAAATTATTCATTTTCTAGGTAACCAATGATTATATTTTATAGGTTTAATACTAACTCTTTGATTATTATCTAGTTTTAACCTATCCAAGGCCTTTGTTAATCCTAAGATATCTTGTGACTCTTCTGGTCTTTTGTCAGTAGTTCTAGTCTTTTTAAATTCTGTAAGAATGTACTCGTTTTGTCCTCTGATATAATCTAAATTTTCTGTTATAATTTTTATAAATCTATTATTTTCTGATATAACTCCTGTTATATTACTGATTTGTTTATTAATATTTTCCTTTTCTGTTTCTAGGTGATTTCCTGGACTTATGATTAGATCTGTCTAGCAATTTCACTATGATGTAAGGAATCATAGTGAAATCAAAAGAGGAAAAGCTAGAATAGTCTATAATTATAAAAGACTAAATGATAATACAATAGATGATGCTTATAATATCCCAAACAAAGACAGTCTAATAGGATTAATTCAAAAGAAAAAGATCTTTAGTAAATTTGACTTAAAATCAGGATATAATCAGTTAAAATTAGAAGAGTGGTTTAAACAGTGGACTGCATTTACATGCTCAGAAGGACATTTCGAATGGAATGTTCTTTCTTTTGGCTTAAAAAATGCGCCAGCAGTATTTCAAAGATATATGGACTCAATATTCTTAAAATATGAGTTCTGTTTAGTATACATAGATGACATCTTAGTAGCTAGTGATTCCATTAGAGAACATGAAGACCATTTGAAGCAGATTTTCCAAGAAATAGAAAAGCATGGTATAGTAGTTAGTAAAAGAAAAATGGAATTATACAAGAAAAAGATATCCTTCTTAGGATTAGAAATAGGAGATGGAAAGATAGAACTACAACCACATATAGCAGAAAAAATATTAAATTTTCCAGACAAATTAGAAGGTTTAAAACAGATACAAGCCTTTCTAGGAATACTAAATTACGCTAGAAAATTTATTCCTAATCTAAGTAAATTAGTAGGACCTTTATATAGTAAAACAACAAAGAATGGTCAAAGAAATTTTAATAAAGAAGACATAGAATTAGTAAAAAAGATTAAAGAACAAGTTAAGAAGATAAAGCCATTAGAACTACCCTTAACAACAGATTATATTATTATAGAATGTGATGGTAGTAAAGAAGGCTGGGGAGCAGTAATGCTTTGTAAACCCAGTAAATACTCAGATAAAGAAACAGAAAAAATTGCTGCGTATACAAGTGGTAATTTTAAAACAGGACAAAATTGGACTAGTTTAGACTATGAAATCCAAGCATTAATAAATGCTTTAGATAAGTTTAAAATATATTTACAGAATGAATTCACAGTAAGAACAGATTGTGAAGCTATAGTAAAATTCCTTAAAAATGAAAATAGTAAGAAAATAAATAGAACACGATGGGTTAATTTACAGAATTTAATACAGGGAAATGGTTATAAGATTTGCTTTGAACATATCAAAGGAAAGAATAATAGCCTAGCAGATTTATTATCTAGAAATATTGAAAAGTTTTTTAAATGATACAGGCAGAAATGAAGAAACGGGTGATAAAACCCCGAGCACAAACAGAACAAAAGATAGAAGAAAAGACAGAAGAACAAAAAGCCCTGATAGACCAAACCATTATGTACAGAAACAATTTAGCAATGCCTGTCACAGCCACAGAAAAAGGATCATCATCATCCTCAAGCATACAGACTCCATTTACAAACAGAAGCCTTCCCACAAGAAGAGCACAGAATGAAATCAGATTTGGTACTATGTACCTCACAAAGGAAATGCCTGTCTCGGTCTTTTGTCAGATTTGCCCAAAGGAAACGTCTGAGCTCCGCTACCAATAAAAACACGAAATGGCTGGATAAACAAAGCTGGTGTTGAAGATATACAGTCACCGGTTTGACTTTTTTTTTTGTTTTTTTGTTTTTTTTGTTTTTTTTTTGTTTTTATATATATATGGGTTACTGTTTAGTGCTTGGGAACTAAGGGGTTGTTAAGGCTAGAAACTAGAGAGAGAAATTAGTGAGACATAGAGATTGAAGGAAATGCTCTCGTTGTATTGATTTCTCGTGTTTTACAAATGAAGGAGGAGTCCCCTTATATAGAAAAAACTGATACTAAGGGCCAAGACAGGTGGCCGACAAGGAATAAAGCTAAAGAAAAGAATTTTTTAAAAGAAACGGTCCTAATTTAAAGTAGAAAAAAGTAAAGTGATTACAATAATTACATCCTGCCAAAAGACAGGCGGCTGGTGGACAGCTGTTTTAGACAGCTGTGTCTGTGGTCGTCATGGCTGACGTCTGTTGATCTGTTGCGTCATTGCTTATGTTTTGTTGATTCTTCTAGAGGTCTCTGTGTGTGTCTGGAATAGTGTCGTCACTATTGTTTCCTGCTTCTGTCATCTCTTGGTCTTCAAGATCTGCTATTAGGTTGGTTATGTGTTCTTCATCTAGGAGACGTCCATCTCCTGAATGTGGAAGAAACATTCTCCACTCTCTGGTACTGTAAATTTGGATGAAGTATCCTTCTCCTAAGAGATGATAGCTTCTCCAATTTTCTAGTGTGTATAAGACCATTGGATCTTGAGCAGCTCTGTAAATTTCTGTATTTTCAATTTCTTGAAAGTCATATGGAGATAGTGAGATTCCCATATGGATATCGTGTAGACTCTCTTCTTCTCTGTCTGCTGAGAAGATGAAGATCCTCTTCTTTGCAGGAATAATTTCAAAGCCTCTTGCCACAGGAAGTGTAGAGTCAATGAAACATTCTATTTTCTTCCTGATTGCCATGTTTCCTGCAATAAGAAAGAACCTTTCTCCAAATTCTTCTAGATATTTATCTATGCTTCCTTCTTCTTCTAGATGGAATGTAATCTGGTCTATCATTCCCATATGAAAGAATGATAGAATCTTTTTAAATGGCATGTCTGTGGTGTTGAGATCTACTCGTAGTTTGAATAGACCTGCTGTTCCTGTTCCTCCTATATGTCTAGCAATTTTTCCTGCCAGTCTGCAATAGGGCTTCTGTACTATCTTAACTCCTTTGAATTTCCAATTTATTTCTTCAAAATGAATACTTACTAAATCTTTCTGTGCATTGATCAGATCTTCTAAATTCCTACTTTCTGTTTTCTGTTTAATAATCTCTTCTCCCTCAGGCCATTGATCAATCAAAGGCTTTAGGGTGACTTGTGCTGGCATATCTAATAGCCTGGCTCTAAGTTGTAGAAAGCTTCTATTTTTTGGTTTATTATCTTTTATGAACTGATCTAGTTGTTGTAATTTTGTATTCAATCTGTTCATGGTGGTATTACTCTGTTGGAATTGCTTTTCTACTACTTGGGATTGCCTTTCAGCTTCCTCCTTTTTCTGTTCAAGGAAAGCTATCTGTTTGGCTGTTTGTTGTTGTATTTGAACCATCTGTTCTTCTAACTGTCTGTTCTTATTTTCTAATCTTGCTATTGTCTGACTCTGATTTTCTCGGGCTATTTCTGCATATGGCCTTACTGTTTCGGGTTCTATATAAAAGTTTGGGCCTAGTTGGGCTCTTGCTTCCTCTAAAGCCTCACTGAAACTGTGATAACCCACATAAATAGGGTTTTGACACATTATAAAGTTTTTGACTGTATTAAAGCTGTTAAAGACTCCTGTTTTCAACCCCCTGTATATCACATAGTGTGAAAAGGATTTTTTCTGTATTTTAGGGTTTTTCTCTGAGAAATACATGCTTAAAGCATTTAAGCATTGTACCTTGAATTGTGTTGCTCCTGGAGCTGTCTGTATATGCCATATGTTATCTAACAGGCACTGTTGTTCTCTGTCTATATTTAATCCCTCAAAGGGTTTAAATTTTTTGTTTCCCCCATCAGGAAATTTTGTGAGGCACATAGTACCAAATCTGATTTCATTCTGTGCTCTTCTTGTGGGAAGGCTTCTGTTTGTAAATGGAGTCTGTATGCTTGAGGATGATGATGATCCTTTTTCTGTGGCTGTGACAGGCATTGCTAAATTGTTTCTGTACATAATGGTTTGGTCTATCAGGGCTTTTTGTTCTTCTGTCTTTTCTTCTATCTTTTGTTCTGTTTGTGCTCGGGGTTTTATCACCCGTTTCTTCATTTCTGCCTGTATCATTTAAAAAACTTTTCAATATTTCTAGATAATAAATCTGCTAGGCTATTATTCTTTCCTTTGATATGTTCAAAGCAAATCTTATAACCATTTCCCTGTATTAAATTCTGTAAATTAACCCATCGTGTTCTATTTATTTTCTTACTATTTTCATTTTTAAGGAATTTTACTATAGCTTCACAATCTGTTCTTACTGTGAATTCATTCTGTAAATATATTTTAAACTTATCTAAAGCATTTATTAATGCTTGGATTTCATAGTCTAAACTAGTCCAATTTTGTCCTGTTTTAAAATTACCACTTGTATACGCAGCAATTTTTTCTGTTTCTTTATCTGAGTATTTACTGGGTTTACAAAGCATTACTGCTCCCCAGCCTTCTTTACTACCATCACATTCTATAATAATATAATCTGTTGTTAAGGGTAGTTCTAATGGCTTTATCTTCTTAACTTGTTCTTTAATCTTTTTTACTAATTCTATGTCTTCTTTATTAAAATTTCTTTGACCATTCTTTGTTGTTTTACTATATAAAGGTCCTACTAATTTACTTAGATTAGGAATAAATTTTCTAGCGTAATTTAGTATTCCTAGAAAGGCTTGTATCTGTTTTAAACCTTCTAATTTGTCTGGAAAATTTAATATTTTTTCTGCTATATGTGGTTGTAGTTCTATCTTTCCATCTCCTATTTCTAATCCTAAGAAGGATATCTTTTTCTTGTATAATTCCATTTTTCTTTTACTAACTACTATACCATGCTTTTCTATTTCTTGGAAAATCTGCTTCAAATGGTCTTCATGTTCTCTAATGGAATCACTAGCTACTAAGATGTCATCTATGTATACTAAACAGAACTCATATTTTAAGAATATTGAGTCCATATATCTTTGAAATACTGCTGGCGCATTTTTTAAGCCAAAAGAAAGAACATTCCATTCGAAATGTCCTTCTGAGCATGTAAATGCAGTCCACTGTTTAAACCACTCTTCTAATTTTAACTGATTATATCCTGATTTTAAGTCAAATTTACTAAAGATCTTTTTCTTTTGAATTAATCCTATTAGACTGTCTTTGTTTGGGATATTATAAGCATCATCTATTGTATTATCATTTAGTCTTTTATAATTATAGACTATTCTAGCTTTTCCTCTTTTGATTTCACTATGATTCCTTACATCATAGTGAAATTGCTAGACAGATCTAATCATAAGTCTAGGAAATCACCTAGAAACAGAAAAGGAAAATATTAATAAACAAATCAGTAATATAACAGGAGTTATATCAGAAAATAATAGATTTATAAAAATTATAACAGAAAATTTAGATTATATCAGAGGACAAAACGAGTACATTCTTACAGAATTTAAAAAGACTAGAACTACTGACAAAAGACCAGAAGAGTCACAAGATATCTTAGGATTAACAAAGGCCTTGGATAGGTTAAAACTAGATAATAATCAAAGAGTTAGTATTAAACCTATAAAATATAATCATTGGTTACCTAGAAAATGAATAATTTTACACCTTTTAGTGGATCCAGTAGAACAGTACAGGAACCAAGTAGAAGAGAAGAATCTAGGAGAAGTGTATCTTCTAGAGAAGAGGTTAACAATTCATTTTTAGGAAGAGTATTTAGTAGAGAGTCAGGTAGTAACAGTTCAGAAACAGTAGTTCAATTAGAGGAGGAAATAGATGTAGAAAGAAACTTAGAAATATATAACAATGAGCAATTAGATGCTCTAAATCCTAGAACTTTATACAGGGTAGGACCCCTAAATATAAACACAGTACTTATTAGAAGTAATAGAGAAGAGAGTCTAAGGGTAGTAGATACCGAAACCAACTAATTGTTCATTTGACCAAATAGTTAATAAGAAATTTACAGAAACCAACCTACAAGAACAAGTTGACGACATGATAATAGAATGTATGACAGAATTAGGGTTAGAATATGAAGAAGCGTATAACAAGCTAAATGAAGTATTTAACCTACCATTAGTAACAGACATAGTCAATGAGAAAATAGTAATTAGTGATTTTTACAAACCAGAAGTTAGTTTTATGGATCAAAATATAGACTCAAGAGGAATAAAAAGACCTAAACCTGGGTTCGTGACACCTGAATCTTTTGGAATTATTCATTTAACTATAATTATACGTATGAAAATAATTATTAATTTTAGTTATAAATATACTTTAATAGTTATTTTATTTAAAATTAATTAATCTAAAATTAATGTACTTTAAATTGATTGGGTTGAATTTTATAATTTATAAAAAAAATAAAAAATACAGTAACTCAGTAATTATTTACTAGATAGTAAAATACTAAAATAAATTTGAATTTCAACTTTACTTCCACTTATTACAAAAGAAAATAAGAACAAAACAATCTACATAATTCTAGTATTTAATCATGGGTACCAAAAATGTGAATCTTTAAGTCGAATCAAAGTATATGATGCCAAATTTGTGAAAATAGTACCACGTCGGACGTCGATCCAAGACAATTAATATATTTTTTTTCAATTTTTGCATCATTTCACTACCGGAATATATATATATATATATATATATATATATTCATCTTTTTGTTTGTGAAATATATATTTTTGCCCAACTAATCAGATTAATTAGCTGTGGAATTTCCTTGTACGCACCATAAAAAAACAGAGGATTATATATTTTGAGAGAATATAGTTGAAATAAACATGATAAAAGAGAGAGAATAAGTGACTTGGTTTTATGACAGAGTACTAACAGATTTTTTAACTATTTAAAATGAAGCAAATTACGTGCATGATAAAATTCGATAATGGTGGAATGAGATAGGTTTTTTACTTGCCATAAACAACCCACACATATAAAACTCAAAAGTATAATATATATGCTTCTTGATTAGACCTGCTAATTAGGCGGGTCGGCTCAACGAGCTTATATAAAATAGTTGGGCCTTGGCCATCAAATTTTAGGCCTTGGTCCGGCCCTTATTTAAATTAATTAATAAATATAATACTTATTATTTTATATATATATATATATATATATATATATATATATATATATATATATATATATATATATATAGCTTATACGACATCGTCTCCTAAATCCTAATTACCTAAGCCAGTGCCGCACACACAACACCTGAAACAATCCCTTCTCCTTCTCCTTCTCCTTAGTCCTACCTAACCTTAATCCAGTAAGAAATCACGTGGAGATTTCTTACTGGTTCAAGAACGCTTGTGTGCATGATATTGCTCTTTTATATACATCTGTGTAATGGTTTTGTGGAGATCTTATTGAAATCCCCTGTGTTTTCATTTTGAATTGTGAAACTGAAATTTCAGATGGTCAATATGGGCTGGCCCATCAGGCCCGGCTTGGACTATTGAAAAGTAAACCCTCTTGAGGCCAGGCCCGGTCCGATCCACATTGTTTTTTTCCGGGTTTCTCGAATATAAGCTCAAGCTCGGTTCGACCTGTCCAATTAATAGGTTTATTCTTGATTTCTAATAGGTGCCTAGTCTTTTTGTTCATAAGATGATTATTAATTTGTTGCATGTTGGGTCGGTTATAAGTATTCTTAGTTAATTTAGCAGCAAAATTATTCATAAACATGGTGCATCGATTCTTTTTAAGGCCGATCTGAGTGTTTGGTTTAAAATAGGGTTGTCTCACTCTTTCTCATGTTTTTCGTAGTGTTGCGAATATTATTCACTTTGTCAGAGAAAAAACACGATGAATAAAAAATAAATTTATTAAGGACAAGATTAGATTGAAAGTTACCTAAAATTTTGAAATTGACACTCACTGACTGAGAATGCTTAGCCTTAATTTGCATGTAATAATTAATGGACATTGGTTAATTATTACTTATGCATGCTACGCAGCTATAACTTAAAACAACGTGATGACGAGCAAACAGTAACTTTCACTAACCAAACAGTGCTACTTATGGAAGGAAGTCATGTGCCAATTCATGAGCATATGGTAAGAGGGAGCCATCAGTCAATTCTAACAATCCTTTCTTTGTTTAATTTGGTTACATGTTTGTCATAGTTAAGGAGGAGAATCTATTCATTTTTCACACCAGAAACAAAAGTGCTAGCTTTGCGTTGCTTTCCCTTTTGTAGCAAAATCCAGCTTGTAATTTAATTACCGGCTGAGATCATTATACATTTTAACGAGTCAATCTAATCAGAATAATATAAGCGTGCGAGCTCAATATACTTAATTAATACTACCAACTTATTTACATTCTAATTTAAATATGCTTAAAAACGATATTTAAATTAAAACAGAAACAAGAATAGATATTACATACAGCGTTAAAAGTACTCCCTCTGGTCTCCAATAAATGTCTTCCTCGCATCCCAATATTCAGTAGAGAACGCATATCGAGGAGGCCGGATGAGGCATTATTTGACCCCAAAAAATTCCGTACTTTTTTTCGAACGTACGTTAATCCTTAACGTACTTCCGAGAAAAAAATCGGGGCAAAATTGTCTCAAATAGTGACTGTTTCGGCCGTCTTAAGATACGTTCCGAAACAGTAAAAGCAAATGCTAAAACGACATATTTTGGAGACCGGAGGGAGTATATTATAAGTTGAATACACATTTTTTTTATATGAATATGAAAAAAATAATAAAAATGCTTTTCCCTTTTTCTATTCATTTTTTTGGTCAAATAGTTTCTTCTACAATTTATATACAGACATCCACGGCCCAATTAAACCGTTAAGTAACGCACCTATCTAATTAAGAACAATTTCCTGATTTATAGATTAAAATTTTAAACTAGTTTTTTTTTTATTTCATTCGGAAAAAGACAAAAATTAAATCCTTTGAAATGGTTGTGCTTCTTATAATAGTAATTAGCCAATCGCTTCATGAATCGGGGTAATATTTTATTGAAGTTATAAGAGCGTAAAACTACTCACCATTCGCGATTTACTATATCGAGCATTTTTTTTTAATATAAAAAGATAAATTTCATTCGAACGTTATCATAACTCGATTAGACATGGCTGATCCAATGATGGCATGACCAATATATACATACATATATATTTGTATATCGATTATGTCATGAGACTCATGACCAAGACATCAATCAATTAGTCATGATTATCTCTATCTTTTATCTAGGTCTTGCAATAGTCATATTGCAATGACCAAGGTCCTTTACTCGTTAATGAGTCAACAGTCGTATTGCAATGACGAAGGTTCTTTACTCGTTAAAGTATTTTGGAGAATATTATTAATTAATATTATATTATAACTTTGCATCATATATATTGTATACGATCGACCAATTAAAGATTTAGGATCTAAACGTGAACAAAATTAATCCTCTAATTTAGTAAACTCGAGGATCTAAATGGTTTATTTTAATTATGTCTCAAGCTTTATGGTCGAAAATATTAATGTCACAAGCATTAATTGTATCTTAATGCAATGCGGTTGAGTATTAAGCAGGTATAGAGACTGGTTTGACTTTTGTAATTAAAGAGCTTTCTATTATTCCATTTCCCTTAGTGGTTAAGCACATAAGCACTTATTTATTTTTCTTGACAGGATTATTCATACAAGTGGACCATGGTTAATGCCTAACAATTGCAATCGGCTAGAAACTAGAAGAACTCACCAACTAGATATCTCTAGGATCGCATGCATGTATAGATTTGTCTTTCTCCTCTTAATTATTATTTACGACTAATTAATATGCAGTTTTATCGGGTAATTCGGTTCGAGTTCTGTTGGGATTCTAAAGAGAGGTAATTCTCCCAGCATGATTTTCTCTCTTTTCAAGATTCGAACTTAAAATTTTGATTAAATGTGGACAAATCTCTTACCATTTCACTGTTGTTTCTATTCTTTAGTACTACTACATACGAACTAGGCGCCTATAATGCCATGTCATTGGCTTTTTTCCCCTTTTAGTTTGTTGGATCCGATAAGAACATAATGCAATTTGGCAATAAATCATAAATTTAGAAAAGTGTTGTCTATGAATATGATTTACCATTCCCTGTACCATTTTCCTTTCCTAAACAATGAAACATCAAAGAAATGCTAGCCTAGCCCTGCCGAGCTACCTACTTTATCATTGTATTGAGGCATATGAGTGGATCTATATATACATATATTCTCATGACATGAAAATTGCCATCTCTCAATTTTTTTACGTTAGGATCGCTCGACGTTCATAATGCATGATATGCCCTTCACTAAATACTATTAATCAAGTGGACAAAATCTTAACAAAATGTATTGATTGCATTAAAACAATTTGAATTTGAGGGTAATGATAATTTTTATTTTGTGGGTTTTTTCTTGTTTTTAGGCACTGGAATCATAAAGGGACAACACAGTCGTATATCTATCACTTTTGGTTGCCTGTGTGGTTACTAAGTTACATCGGCCTGGTCCACCACCTTTGCTCTTTAAGTAGATGCTTTGCAGTGTGTAGTCCTCCTCCCTTGTTTCTTGACTAGAATGTGATATTTATATACATCCACCTATACATGTATCTGTTAATTTAACAATCATCAATGTAATACTATAAATTATTCATATACGAATCCTTGGGTGTGGGAGAATCGAGATCCCTACATAATAGAATGATGCATTTTATGAAAACAGTGAGAATAATTAAAACTAAAATAGACTATATCATTCCATGGGTAACTAACACAAAACGATACAATATAATAAATGTTATGATCTTGACAAAGTTCAAAGTTTAAACTCTAGACTTCAAATCAATCCTAAGAGCTAATTCCATCAGGTTGTTAACGGATGATTATTAATATTATATGTATGTGATTTGAGTTTTTTTACTAATTACTATCGAGACTAAATAAAATAACTTATAATGAGTTCTGACTCATTTAAACTTGCATACCGAGACTAATCAAACAACCATCATGTCATAGCTTAGCATTGATTGAGCACTAATTAAGAGTGTGTGATCAGTAATCTTTAGTTTAAACCGCGCGCGTTAGAACGAAAAGAAAAACAAATGTCCATAAAGAGAGTTTGTTAGGGCAATGTCCATGGAAATAATAATAATAATAATGTAGAATGTAGTATAGTATATAGTCCATGGTCTAATTTGTTTGTAATGTATCGTCACATGGAATCTCCCAATGTAGGACACAGGACACAAGATCAAAGATGAAGACAAAGCAAAGGCTCAAAGCTAAGTAACTTTTCTGGGCTCTCGTCACTGTAAGAATCTCTGCTCCTTTTGTCAGTCCTTTCTCTCCTCTTTTTTAACTTTCATCACTTACCCATCTCAGTCCTGCTGGGTCCTACTGTACGTCCGACCGTATAATTACCAAATGACGAACCCCTCCACGAACTAACCTTCCTTTCTTCCCCACCCTCCTTTCATTGCGCGTGCGCTAATCTGTTGGCTCTCATCGCGCGGTGGTGCACACGCGCGAGTAAGAGAGATGGGGTTGCAACATTTTGGTATGGTCAATTTTCTTGGTAACTATTCTGTTCTACTACTTATAAATGTAGAAAAATAATTGTTCTTCTTGGTTACCCCAAACTAATTACTCCCTCCGGTTTTTAAAGAATGTCGTTTGGAAACCGGGCACACAGATTAAAAAAACACGGTTTATGTGGTTTGATTACAAAAATACCCATTGACATTATTTCGCGTATTTACTACACTGCCATTCCTCCATTCTCTCCTCCGCCTCTCTCACTCATCCTCCATCTCTGTCTTCTTCATCAATAACCTACTGCCCCATGTCTTTCCTCTGTCCAACCACCACCATCAACAATTGCCGCCGTCACACCACCCACCGATCTAAAAACTTGAGATCTAATCCCAATCCAACCGATCTCACAAATTTCAATCTCACCTTAAGACCTCCGCCTAACACCGACCAATCCAATCAAAACGCAAAACAGATACAAAACAAGGAAAACCCATCTCAAAAATCTCATCCCATCATCATCATCGTCATCAAAAATGATTTTTTTTTTTGGTTTGCAAACGAGTGAGTGAGAGATGAGAGAGATCGAGCAGAGGGAGATGGTGAACGCGCGCTTCGTGGATAGCAAGGGTGAAATGGTCAGAATTTATGGAAAGTAGCATTGGTAGGGGAGAACGACGTTTAATTTGGACTGGGAAAGAATGTCCCGACTGGAGGGGGTATTATTCTTCCATTTTTAAAAAGATGTTGTTTCCTTGGTACGTGTATCTAATCATCATAATTAGACATTTTAAATTATATGTTCGAGTTTGAAAAATAAAAAAAACTTTGATGGAGGAATCACTTCTATATAAATTCGACCATGTTTAAAGGAGATTAGTCTCTACGCAAAATTGATAGGGAGGATATACGAGAATCGGAAAAAAAAGTGACCATAATCATCTACGTAAGTTTTTTTTTTTAGTTTTACATGAGGTGATGATTACGAGTGGTAGATTTATGCGTCCACTTTCATTTGTTTGGGTGGAATTTTCAAGAATTTAGAAGATTCTACATTTCCCTTCTCACATTAGTTCCTATGGTGGAATTTCTTAGAAAACAAAAGAGAGAAAAAGTATTGCTTATTTATTGATATATTGATAGTAAGCTTTCGAAATACTATATGGCGAATTGACAATCTTAGAGTGTGGAATGCACAGAGGACAAAAAGACTTAACATTTTTTTCTTCTCAAAATCGCAATTTGGATATTCTTACGAATATCATTTTCGATCAAATAATCACAGTTTTTTATTTTTTTATTTTATCGATAAAATAAGATTTAAATCCAATTAAACAACCCATCATTATTATGGGAGTTTATTGAATTATAACAATCCCATTTCTAAAGAGTTCAAGAAGTTCACATCACACGTCTTGTACACCATCTAAGTAATTACCTCACAAATAATGAGTACATAAATAATACACATACCATAAAGAAAACAAAAAAGTGTACATACACTCTTACATCATCAACACAACAAAGAAAAATTTAATCCATAGCCATTTTTTTCCGCATAGAGATAAAACGCTCCTAGTATATAATTATTGCATATACAAGAATTTAACAAATTACTCTCATAAATTGTTTTTCAACACATATTAAGGGATAAAATACTACCGGTATGTAACTATATACACAAGAATATCTTGCAATTAGCATTTCAACTGTTGATTGATACAGCACCATTTCACGTGTAATCATTGCTGTAGATTTTGATTTCACATTAAGGCCTTTATAAGAAGCTCCTTTACTCCATTCATTTTACGACTCAAAAACCAAACAAATCACTCCTTAAGGGATTTATAACCTTTTTTGTCCCAAATCTTATGATTTTTGTTGCATTTTGGGACCAAAAAGTTCAATTATCTTTAGAGGAAAAGAAAGAAAGAGGGAGAAAGGAGAGATGGCACTAGAGGCTGTGGTGTTCCAACAAGACTTGTTTGGTAGCAGCAACAGAGAGCTCTTCAACTTGGTAGCAGGGAATTGGAGCTATAATGACCAAAAACAAGAAGACAAGGATGGATCTTATGATTTTCTCGATCAATGTATCCATAAATCAGATGTTTTCCTTCAAGAAGATCATTGGAGCACTTCTCCATCTCCATTAATGGTGCCTTTCTTGAATAATGATCAATCGCACCAACAACCCAATAGCAATGCAAATGGAGTTCTAATAACCTCCACCCCTGCCGCAACCGTGGCAGATCATGATCACGACCACCATGATCATGAATTCCATCAATTGGACACATCTTCCACCATTCCTGCTCGAAACAAGAGGCGGCGATCAAGAACTAGAAAGAACAAGGAAGAGATTGAGAATCAAAGAATGACTCACATTGCTGTGGAGCGCAACCGGAGGAAGCAGATGAATGAGTACCTCGCAATTCTCAGATCCTTAATGCCGGAGTCCTATGTTCAAAGGGTACGTTACTAATTTTCTTGTTTTCAGCAGTTGAATTACTCAGAAAGTCTGCAATTTCATAAGTTGGTTATGGAGCTAATTGCATAATCTACAATGCAGGGTGACCAGGCATCAATAATTGGAGGTGCTATTAACTTTGTCAAGGAGCTTGAGCAACATTTGCAAGTTCTTGGTGTTCAAAAAGAATTGAGAGAGGAAAAATCTGATGGTGATGGTGATCATGTTCCTTTCTCAGAGTTCTTCACATTTCCACAGTTCTCAACGGGTCCAATTCGCGGCGAAAACTCTGGTTCTGCTGCTGCAATGAATGAAACAATTTTGAACTCTGATGAGGCTCAATCTTCCATAGCTGATATAGAAGTGACAATGGTAGAAAGTCATGCAAACCTCAAGATAAGATCAAAAAGGCGGCCGAAGCAGCTCTTGAAAGTTGTTTCTGGGTTGCATAGCTTGAGGTTCACTATTCTTCATTTGAATGTCACAACAGTTGATCAAACTGTCCTTTATTCTCTCAGTGTTAAGGTTAGTTTTGCAGAGGAAATTAACGATCTATCCCAAGTACAAACCATTAATTAAAATTCTTTGCAAGAAAAAGTCAAGAACCCAACAAACAATTCAGCAAAGTACTAACAACCTAATTTAGTTAATTCTTTCCAAGAAAAGGTCAAGAAACCAACAATAATTGTAGCAATTCTTGGTGTGTTATTAATGCAGGTAGAAGATGACTGTAAGCTGACTTCAGTGGATGAGATTGCAACAGCTGTGAATCAGATGTTAGGTAGGACTCAAGAAGAGCAGATCAAGTGAATTTTAATTTATTTTATTTTTTAATAATCTAATTTTCCCATCTTAGTACCACTCTTTTTGCCTTCATATCATCATATATATGTAGGCATTTTTCTGCATAATTAGGCTGTATTTGAATGGCCCCATTGCAACTAACGTTTCCTTCCATCCATTTCCATGTTCCTAGTTTAGTTAATTTGCTATGGTTGGGTTAATTTAGAGCTTCTTGTTTTCTTGCTGTCAACTTTTTACCTTTTTACCATTTTTATGGGTTTTAACCTTTCTCCCTTAAGAGAGCATCTTATTATGTATATGTAATGCTTCTTAGTCAACTCAAATCAACTTCTTTAATAACACCTCTCAACAACATTATTTGCTGTAGTAATGTAGTTTTGTATTTTTCTTTTGTATATACAATCTCTGTTGCAAGATCAGCAATGTTTTGCGATGGTGTGTATGCCCTAAACAGTGGGCGATGGCAAAAACTTTATGCCAAGTAGGCCTTTCAAATCTATCAATCTACTGGGCCATATGTTTTCATAAATTTTTGAGATGATATTTTTTGCAAACATTATTCTTTTCCTACATACATATAAACTATATATGGTCCACAACCCAAATTTGGCAGCAAACAAAAATTGAAGTGACAATGCACCAATACACAATTTGTCTCCATACAATTTAGGTATGAATCTCCTCAAAAAAAAGAAGGAAAAAAAACCCAGGAAGGAAGGACAAGAAATATTTATTATATGGTTTATAATGAACTGAATTAATTATATGGTTTATTGAGATTAAAAGTGAGAGGTATAGAGAAATAATTCACATGTAGGTCCAATTAACTTTTGTATTTTTAGAAGGTCAGAAGAAAAACCTGAGAAGCAAGATCTTTGGTCACAAAGTAGCTTAATAAAGGAGATCCATAACTCCTCCATGATTGTGTGTATAGAAGCAGAGAAGGCTGCCATGGACAGCTTTAGAAGAGCTATATATAGGCTTCCTGTACATATACATCTCTGTCAGTTAATTATATTTTATTGTCATGACCACATTCGACCGAATTTTTGCCGGTAATTTACCACCAACACATAACAAATGAGCTACGTACTCTTTGGTTGCACTTGTTGTGTTAGTAGTTAAAGAAAAGTTAAAGAAAACTGTGAATAAATATAAAGTGGTATGAAAAGAAAGTGGTTAAAGTTTTGAAATTCATGCATGTTAAGCAATAGGTGACTGTTAAGCTATTGGCTGCTTATGAGTTTATAGCTAAACCCAGATAGGATAGGATGGAAGCTTTGTTTCAAATGTTTTGTGAAATGTGAATGATCTTATTTATGTTTGTGGCATCAAATCAGAAATCATTTTGGCATTCAAGATGATAATTATTGTTGCATGGCCATGAAAGTTGTACCATGTTCACAGTCCAATCCCTGGGCAAAAAAAAGTTATATGCTTCTAGAGTATTGAGTAAGTGTCCTTTTTATAAAGAAACAGAGCTAAAAAGGGAATAAAAAGTTTATGACTGAGAATTGATTGAAAAGAAAATATATAATCATAGCCAATTTGAATGTTTCATCTCACAAAAACTTATTTTCCAAATCTTCCATATAATGACATGAATCTCACTGAATCTATCACTACTAACATTTGACATTATTACGTGAACTCGGTGTGCAAGACACATAAATGATTCACCGACTCGGTATAATTAGTTGAAACACAAAATTTTCAGAATATATGAAAATTCGTTTCCTTAGGATGGTCCATACTTTTACGTCACTCAAATATAGGTCATTGAGTAAGGTATACAGTAAGATTGATTCCATGTACTAGCAACAACCCTTTGGTCACATTGCAAGAGGTTTCCTCATCATCCAGTTTGAATATCAAGACAAGGCAGAATCACATGCATGGTGATTCTGTAAAATTATTGCTAGGGAGGGATCACTATGGGTAGGCAATCAACTCACATGCCATATAATGATTTTTAATAATTATAAGGAAGAAGAAGAAGAAGAAGAACTAGCTTCTTGCAATCAATCAAGAAAATGAACAGGAAAATCATAAAGGCTATAAAAAATAATCATGATAGTTAAGAAACAAATAAATGTGACTTGAGTGATTGTAGATTGAACTAAAGGAGATGTTTCTTACTGTACAACTTTTCTTCTTTTAAGAAATGCACTGTGTAACTACTTTTACATGTGGATGAATGACACAATTCTACATGTTATGGTAAAACGATTAGTTCCATCATTGTCTAAGAGGTGATTTCACATTTGATGCAGGTACCAAGTAACTACAATAAAAGTATTTATGACAAAATACCATAGATTTTTTATTTTATTTTTAAATATGTATAAAGTGATTATGGTTTCTAGGTATCTACTTTATGTGGTAAAAATGCAGGCCCATAACAAAGAATTTGGGTATTATGCTTGCTGTTATTATGAACTTTGATATTTATAAATCTGCATCCATACATACAAGCACCACAAACTTGAAACTTTTTGCTTTAAAGAAAGAGAGAATATACATGGATAAAAATATTCTATATAAAATATACAGTGCAGCAACATCAAGAAGACAAATCATATACAGAATCAATGTGCAAAATCAAAGAGTATTCAGTCCAAATACTATCAGCATGAATCCCAAATGTAGCAAGCTAAGAAAGTGTGCATTACCTTGATAGTATATCCAGCCAAAGCCAAACCAACACCCTTCAAGAAACTAAATCCAAGTGTAGTCCATCCAAATTCTTTGACGAGACCAATCAATGGTCCAAGGATAATATGCAGTACAATAACAACTTGTATCAGTCTTCAAGTCAAAGTAACCAGTGCGGATATTATTATTGAAGTATATCCTGTCAGCCAAATGCGAGAGTGGTCCTTCGGTCGAGACAGCAAATGAGGTGCAGCCGACAAACAATGCTCGGTTTCCAAGTGTAACCATTGTTTCCCAAACGTTCTGAGACCAATTAAATGAGTAAACATGGAAGCGATCATGTGTACAATGTACTAGTAACAGCTCATCATTGGACTCTACCAATGTATCTCTAAAACAATGCAATCCTAGTCTCTTCCCATCAGATGCGTGCCTCTTCTCAAGCTCGGGATTCATATCTGTAAGTAGCTTCCACAGCATATCTTTAACACAAAACATTCCTAAAACTCCACCGCCGAAAACACAATACAAATTTCCATCAATATAAACCACATCATCAATAGCTTTTTCAAAACCACCAAGAATTAGGGTGCTCCATTTGTCATCTCCAGGAGAGCATATGCTAACACAAAGTTTCTTGCTATCTTTTGAACTTGCTACGGAAAAGCACAGACAGTCAGGGGAAGTAGGGACTGAGGAGAACGTAGACCTGTTAAAGTTAAACTTCATTTTGGGCAGTTTAATGATTTTCTTCAACAAAGGATTGAAGAACAATGGTGTCTCACCCTTTTGGAGAAGCAACCAACCACGTTTAGAAGCACAAATGCCAGCACCGTACAAATTGTATTGCTCTTCATCCTCAATTATAGTATTATCAATGTGAGTTTCAAATGGAATTGGAGAGCGGAATGCACATGAACTCAAAACGCGGCCGTCAACAGTAGAATTCCACAGGTGATCCAGAAGCCATGGCAGTTTTGTGTTACGCAGAACGGGTTTAGCCAATTTCCAGTTCTTGCAAACAGCACGAATTCGGATTTGATCAACGAAATTAAAATTGAGTCCAATGATGAGATTTAGGATATCAACTGGGAGATGAGACCACGAACTGCATTCTGCTCCCTCACCATTGTAACCACGAGAATGGCCGTCTTGCACATCGATCCTCCTGCACTTATTACTCTGAAACACAAAGAAACAAACATGACGACAATCAGAATCCTGACATAAACAGGGGAGAACATTGCGTTCTAGTAAGGAAGGAACAAGAATATTCAATCATCATGTGCCATTCATGAATCTTTTTGCCAATCATTTTCAGTAATGACATAGGGATGTGATCTCCATTATGCAACAGACAAACAACACCAACATTACAAAATTCAAAGCCAATTTAACACAGGATATCATCACTCAAGACCGGAGAATGCCCCCAATTACATGGAGGGGGGCGAATCAAAACAGAAAATTATTGCATTAAGCATCTCACCCGAAAACAAACTAATGGGTCCTAAATTGATTCAATCAGCATACGAGAGAACCCTTTTTTTCCTCCCCAAATTAAAGAAAAAGACCCGAAATCGTGTGCTGTTCTTTCTTTCAATCTGGCGCGAAGAAAGATCATAGGAGTTGAAAAATGGTGATATTCTCGTACATGAAGCAAAAAATCCCCAATCCCTATTTTGGTTAACTCAATTAGAATTAGAAATTCAGTCATTATCAAACAAACTAACACAAGTTTAAAGATAAGAATAATTCAACTCGAAAAATAGTAAAATGGTAGCAGTTGCAATACCTGAATGCTTATTCGTGCACAACCATCCACGCACTCCCGAGGACGGAATTGACCCATCAGAGTAGAAAGTATACAGGGTTTTTCACGTTATCGTCGAACGAGGAGAGAGAACGATTGTTTTTTTTTTGTCAGAAAGAGAGAACGATTATTAAAAGAGGAAGAGAAAGGGTTTTAATTGGCGACCAAGTATTGGACTATTGTGGCGGTGCATAATACTATATTGTATATAGGTGACCCCGTGACCGCCACGTAACGAATTCTTTTAACTAACTCTAAAAAATAAACATTATTTATATACCAAAATAAAATAAAAATAATAATTTATTTTTATAAAAAAGTAGTAAAAAAAATTAGCTGGTTTGAAATTGTTTTGGAATCAATATCTCGAGTTCGAGATTAAAAAAGAAAAAGGAGATATTTATAAGCAATAAACAACATATGCACTAGTATTACACAAACACAGTAGAAGGTATACATATGGGTCTCATTTTGGAACATCTCTAATCCAATGGCACAGTCTCTATCCCTTAGCATCTGTCTATATACTAATAGGTACTACCACAACCACAGAGAAAACACACTTGCATTTTCCAGTGCAGACAAATCAGAATGTATTTGGTCCAATAATTTCTTCATCAACCCGAAATGAAGCTACAAAATCCAGGAAGAGCCAAATCAACACCCTTTCAAGCATCTAACTCCAAGTGCAGTCGATCCAAACCCTTTCGCTAGACCAATCAATGAGCGAAGGATAATATGCAGTGCAGTAACAACTTGTCCCACTCTTCAAGTCAAAGTAACCAGTGCGTGCATTTGTATGAAAGTATATCCTCTCAGCCAAATGCGAGAGTGGTCCATCGGTCGAGACAGCAAATGAGGTGCAGCCGACAAACAATGCTCGGTTTCCAAGTGTAACCCTTCTTTCCCACACATTCTGGGACCGATTAAATGTGTAAACATGGAAGATATTCTGTATAACATGTACTAGTAACAGCTCACCATTGGACTCTACCAATGCATCTCTTGAAGTAGGCAATGCGAGTCTAAATCCACGCTGTTCGTACTTCTTCTCAAGCGGAGGATTCATATCTGTAAGCAACTTCCATAGCATTTCTTTGACACAAAACATTCCCAATACTCCACCAGTGAAAACACAAAACAAACTCCCATCACTGTAAACCACATCCTCAATAGCCTTTTTAAAACCACCTACTATTCGGATGCTCCATTTGTTGTCTCTAGGAGAGCATATGCTAATACGAAGTTTCTTACCATCTTTTGAACTTCTTATGGAAAAGCACAAACAGTCAGGAGAAGTAGGGGCTGAAGAGAATGTAGACCTGTTAAAAGTAGGATCCATTTTGGGCAGTTTGATGACTTCCTTCATCAAAGGATTGAAGAAAAATGGCATCTCACCCTTTTGAAGAAGCAACCAACCATGTTTAGAAGCACAGATACCAGCACCATGCAAATTGTATTGCCCTTCGTCCTTAATTATATTATGTTGGATATGAGGTTCAGATAGAGTCGGAGTATAGAATGCACATGAACTCACAACGTGACCATCACCACCAGAATCCCATCGGTGATCGAGAAGCCATGGCAGTTTCTTGTCATCTTCAGCGGGTTTAGCCAATCGCCAGTTCTTGCAAACAGCACAGGAGCGAATTTGATCAACAACACTAAAACCACATCCAATGATGAGCCTTACGAGATCAACTGGGAGATGAGACCATGGACGGGATTCTGCTTCCTCACCATTTTGACTATGAACATGACCGTCTTGCACATCCATTGCCGTCGACTTATTACTCTAAAATCCAATTCACAAACATGAAAATAGTTACAATCATAGGATTAACAGGGGAGAACATTGTGTTCTACTATGGAAGGAACAGAGATAATCAATCATCATGTGCTATCCTTAAGTCTCTTTGCCAATCATTCTCAGTAGGAAAAAAAGAAAAGGCTATCCATGCCTCACATACACGTCATAATTAAGCGATGCATTAGGATCGTTGACTTGTAAAATCTTCACCATAGTAATGACATAATCTAGATAATAGTAAAGACAAACAGGGCCAAGGGATGTGATCTCTATCACACGACAGACAAACAACACAAACATTACAAAATTCAAAGTCAAGTTAACACATGATCACCCTCGACCTTTTGAGTAGTGGAAAAGTACAAGTTAAAGTCATCCCACGAAGCCATCTTTTGATGCAGCTATTTATGCATTTTTTTTCCCTTGTTAATCATACATAAGAAAATGGAAATATAAACTACTGTTAGATAGCCACAATTTGCACTATATATATGGATATATATTACCCAGAAGTTACTGATAAGATAAGATAGATAAGTAACTCTACTTCACTTGCTACAAGCTCTTATCAACAAGAAGATGGCCATGTATCCCTGACTCATTCTACAAGTATAAATTGAGCCAACACGCTTGTTAACAACATTGGAGAAAAGTGAGCACAATTGGGAAGGATAGGGATGTGGGTTCTTGCAAGCACCTTAAACTGAAAGGTTATTCATTTCCTCTTATACACTTGGACAAGCCGAATCAAAGAGAAGAAGACAACAAGGACAAAAATCCCTCCAAAGACCAGAACCGACCTCTACTCTGTCTATATCATCTTTTAAAACATCAATCCCTATACTTTATTAGTTATGTTTCTTGCAATTTCTTACTTTTGGGGCTGAATACATGAGAAAGCACTACAATAACCAGGGGGGAGGACTGACCAGATTATATGAAGAAACATGAAACCATGCAATATTTTTTTCAAGTAAGAAAAAGCTTTGTATACCTATATTTAAGTTCAAATTCATGGTTCCTAATTGCTTCAAATCCTACCATGGACTTGAAACATCTTCACCATAGCATCACACAACCTATATGGTACTATAAACAGAAACATAGGCAAGAGAGAGATGCAGATGCGATCTCTATTATGGAACAGACCAAGACAAACATTACAATGTTCATAGCCAAGTTAACACATGACCATCCTCATGATCATAGCCAAGCTATTTGTGCGGAGAATGCCCCTAATTCCATGGAGCTGGGCAAATTAGAAAGAAAATTATTGCATTAAGCATCTCATGGGTCATAACTTGATACAATCAGCATAGAAAACCCTTTTTTTAGTGAAAAAAAACCCTAATTATTTGTCAAGTGATTGAAAGTTTTGTGATCTTGCTGTCCACAAGATAAGAAACTTAAATCCCCATTTCATCAGTTTAGTTGGACTATGATTATGATCACACAAGAAGCAACAACAAGAAAGCACCGATCCCCAGTACGATCGTGTCAGTTACAAATAAAATTCAGTCACCATTTCACAAGCTAACACAGGTTTGAAGAGAGAAAAAAAAGATGAAATGTAACAAGAAAAAATGCTAGTAAAATATCAGTTGCATTACCTGCATGCTGACACAGTTTGATTCCGTGCAATCGTCCATTCATTCAGCTGATCGGACCCGTGAAAGCAGAAAGTAGAGAGGGTTTCAAGTTTTCTGTTTAGAGAAGAAAAGAAAAAGGGTTCTATAAGACATCCACAGCGCGGGGGATCAAATTTTAGGATATTATTCACTGCCACATCAGTTTAACACCCAACCAAAAAATATTTAACACCCACGCGCTCACAGCAGAGGATTATTCAGGGTGTTAAAAACTTTCTCTCCCTTCCACATCATTTATCATATACCCCACCATATTTTTCATTTCTTTTCTTATTAAATTTATAATTACTATAATAATTACTTTTTATAATATAATAAATAATATTTTTAATATAAATTAATTAAATTTCATAATTTCTTTTCAGATTTCAAAAAATCTATACTTTTTAATAAAATAAATAATATAATATTTTTTAAGAGTAACACACGATATTATTTATCACTCAGTAAATCAAACATCGACTTAGATTATTACAAACGAACAAGAAAATACACACAAAATAAACTCGTAAACTTGAGAAACACACAAACTAACCTGGTAAACGTGAGAAATAATTTTTTTAAATCTAATCGAGGGTTGTTCCAAATTTATTCCAGATGTGTTTTATTTTCGAATTGTGAGTTTTATTTTTAAATTGTGTGTTTTTATTTTCAAATATATTTTACTTTTAAAATATTTTGAGTAATTATTATGAAAAAAATCATTTAAAAAAGAAGAAAATGAAAAAAAAGTGTAAAAAATTCTGATTTTTTTAGTGTCCAAATTTATAGATCTCAAAAAATTAAAAATAAGTGTAAAAAGAATGGTATAAAATTATTTTGAGTAATTATTATTAAAGAAGCATTTAAAAAAGAAAAAAAATGTAAAAAATTCGAATTTTTTTTAGTGTCCGAATAATACAAACCCAGTCTCATTTTATAGATCTCAAAAAATTAAAAATAATGGTATATATTTTATAAAATTATTTTCAGTATTTATTAAAAAACAATCGATTTAAAAGAGGAGTGGGAAAAAAAAACAAAAAGAAACAGCCAATGGCAGCGCGCCCTGCAGCGCGCGTGGCGCGCTGCCATTGGCTGTTTCTTTTTTTTTTATATAAAACTTCTGACATGGTCCGGGACCAAAATTTGGTCTCCGGACGAGCGGACGTGGCTTTTGCTCCAACTTGCTCACCTGCTGCACAAGTTAATCCTCATTTGCTCTCCAATTTGCTCCCCTGGTGTGGGTAGCCTAAGTAGCAATTAGCAGCAGCACTGTCTAGTAAACTTGTCATAAGTGGGCAATTTCTTTTTTCGTACTTAGTTAATTACCTTGTTGCCCTTCATAATTCTATTTGCAGCTTCCCTCGGTGTCATCAAAACTGTAATTTGCATCATCTACTTGTACCGTGTAAGAAATGTGCTTTTTAAACTTAGGAAAATAGTTTTTGTCGTTTGTCACTTAACTGTCTTTTCTTTTTCAGCACAAAAAGAAAAACTAGAAAGCGGGAACTCGTCTGCAATATTTCCAAAGAGATAAATTAGAAATCATTAATTTATTTTTCTTAATTAAAATTTAAAATTAATTTATTTTCATACAAAAACATCAACAGTGTTAATTGGGACAAATTATAATCTTGTCCATCACAGCAAAAACCTAAACCCCTTTTCATCTGTTTAGTTTGCACAACAAAGCATCAATCCCAATTATAACTTTTCGCAATTACAATTAGAAATTCAGTCAGGAAAAACAAACTAAGACAAGTTTAGAGAGAATAATAATAATGATGATAGTGTAAACATGTTCTGTATAATAATCTCCAGTCCAGCCAAGCGATACAGTCAATTACAATGTGAGTAATCAAATGAAGCAACAAACTGATACGATCCTAGCCATACCAAGACGCGCATAAGTGACGATCTTGTTCTTCTCTCGATTTGGTGTGCGGAATTAAAACAAATCCCTCCTTAAACGCTCCTTTTAATCAATTAGCATCCCATACTACTAATTGAGGTTAATGTAAGAATCACTCTCACCGTTAGAACTCCTTTGATTGCTTAGTACTTGACTAGCGCCTAAGGTCCAATTCGCAAGCGTCGCACCAACGAATCCTCCTTACCGAGATTGAGTCTGTCCAATCCCCAAAAAAATCGAATTACATGATTTCGAAGCTTGAGTCACACAAGCTCCAACGAACGAATCCCTCGAATCGTTAGTACGCCCCTTGAGCACCTCCCACAACCGAATCCCACGGTCGCCACCCAAGAACACGCACGCGTAGCTCACGCACCTCCCACAACCGAATCACTCAGCTGCCACGCTTTGCCTACGCCACGCTCCTTGTAGAACTGCGCAAGAATCCCTTAAGCGCCACACAAGTCACGCACACGCTCCCAACACACCTGCACTCGAAGCCCTCAAGCACCACGAAGGTCACGCCCTAGTCGAGTACCCTGTTAAGCGACTAAGTTACACAAGAACGGCTTGCTCCGGAGATCAAAAGAGTATCAGAAACAGAGATTTGGTAAGGTGTATTTGCTGAAAATTTTGATCTGCTTTTATTAATAATAAAGCAAGCCTTTAAATAGGCGTTTACAACTTCTAATTATAATAAGAATAGAACTTCTACCTATAATTAAACTCTAGCAATTAAGGAAATAATAATAATACTAATATTAACTCATCTAGCAATTAAGGAAATAATAATAATACTAATATTAACTCATCCAGCTCACCCAAGTTGTTTCATCTTGCGCACGCTTCTCTTCTTACTCAATCCAAGCTTTCCTCTTGCCATTAACGCACCCTAGGATTTGGTGCGATCCTTGAACCGTATCACAAACTAAATCCAAGTGTAGTTGATCCATGTTCTATCACGACACCGATCAATGAGCCAAGGATAATATGCAGTACTATAACAACTTCTATCAGTCTTCAAGTTATAAAAACCAGTGCGTGCCCTAGTATGAAAGTATATCCTGTCAGCCAAATGCGAGAGTGATCCCTCGGCCGAGACAACAAATGAGGGACAGCCTACGAACAATGCTCGGTTTCCAAGAGTAACCATCGGTTCCCAAACATTCTGAGACATCCAGTTAAATAAGTAAATATGGAAGATACTATTTGCACAATGTACTAGCAACAACTCATCACCGGACTCTACTAATCGATCAAAATCAGGCAATCCAAGTCTAAATCCACTTCCACGATTTCCATAATTCCTCTCAAGGTGAGGATTTATATCTGTAAGCAACTTCCACAGCTTTTCTTTGACACAAAACACTCCCAGTACTCCACCAGTGAAAATACAATACAAATCTCCATCACTGTAAACCACATCCTCAACCGCCTTTTCAAAACCACCTAGCATAAGGGTGCTCCATTTGTTATCTCTAGGAGAGCATATGCTAACACAAAGTTTGGCATTATCTTTTGAACTTCCTATGGAAAAGCACAAACAGTCAGGAGAAGTAGGGACTGAGGAGAAAGTAGACCTGTTAAATGTAAGGTCCATTTCAGGCAGTTTGATGACTTCCTTCGTGAAAGGATTGTAGAAAAATGGTATCTCGCCCTTTTGAAAAAGCAACCAACCATGTTTAGAAGCACAAATGGCAGCACCATGAAAATTGTATTGCTCTTCATCGTCAATTAAAGTATTAGAAATATGAGTATCAGATGGAATTGGAAAATGGAATGCACATGAACTTAAAACGCGGCCATCCCCAGTAGAATCCCATTGGTGATCCAGAAGCCACGGTAGTTTTGTGTTGCGCTGAACAGGTTTAGCCAATTGCCAGTTCTTGCAAACAGCACGGAAGCGAATTTGATCAACTACATTAAAGTTAAAACCGTATCCAATGATGAGATTTAGGATATCAATTGGAAGATGAGACCATGAACCACATTCTGCTTCCTCGTCATTGTGGCCACGAGCATGACCGTCTTGCAGATCAATCTTGCGGCACTTATTACTCTGAAATTCAAAGAAACAAACATGAAGACAATCAGAATCCTAACATTAACAGGGGAAAACATAGCGTTTAAGTAAGGACGGAACAAGAACATTCAATCATCCTGTGCCATCCATGAATATTTCGTCAATCATTTTCAGTAGCGATACATTAGGATCATTGGCTTCTAACATCATCACCATACTAATGACATAAATCTATATTATAGCATAGACAGAAACAGAGGCAAGGGATATGACAGACATACGAAACAAACATTACAACATTCATATTCAAGCTAACACATGATCATTGTCAACACCGTTTGAATAAAAACCCTAATTACATGGACGGGGGCGAATTAGAACAGAAAATGATTGCAGTAAGCATCTCACCCAAAAATAATTGATGGATTCTAAGCTTATACAGTCAGAAACTTAAATATGAATGTTTCATCACCATGATTATAATCATACAAGAAGCAAAAAGCATCAAACTAAGACGAGTTTAGAGGGAAAAAAATGGCAAATTTAACATGAAAAATAATAAAATTAGATCAGTTGCTTTACCTGAATGTCTGTTCGTGTGCAACCGGAAATGCACTCCCAAAGACGGAACTGACCCATCAAAGTGGAGAGCATTTGTAGGGCTGTTTGTTGTAGAACGAGAGATGAAAAGAGAGAAAACGTGTTTTTTTTTTTTTTTTTTGGGGGGGGGGGGGGGGGGGGGGGGGGGGGGGGGGGTTAAGGGGGAGAGAGAGGGGGTTTTAAGTTTTTAACTGGAGTAGATTCTTTTAAGTAATAATAAAAAATAAAGATGTTTTACCAAAATACTCCAGTAAATAACTGAATCCAAGTGTAGTCAATCCAAGTTCTTTCATGCGACCGATCAATGGGCAGAGGATATACGCAGCACAGTAAGAACTTGTATCGGTCGTCATATCCTAGTAACCAGTGAGTGCATTAGTATGAAAGTATATCCGGTCAGCTAAATGCGCGAGTGGCCCATCGGTCGAGACAGCAAATGATGTGCAGCCGGCAAACAATGCTCGGTTTCCAAGTGTAACCGTAGTTTCCCAAACATTCTGGGAGCAATTAAATGAGTAAACATGGAAGATGTTATGTATAACATGTACTAGTAACAGTTAAAGTTAAGGACCTGTTAAAGTTAAGGTCCATTTCGGGTAGTTTAAAGACTTCCTTCATTAAAGGATTGTAGAAAAATGGTGTCTCGCCCTTTAGAAGAAGCAACCAACCATGCTTAGAAGCACAGATTCCAGCACCATGCAAATTGTATTGCAATTAATCCTTTATTATATTATTACTGATATGATGGAGACGGAGAATGGAATGCGCATGAACTCGAAACGTGACCATCACCAGTAGAATCCCATCGGTGATCCAGAAGCCACACGGCAGTTTCGTGTTATGTTCAGCGGGTTTAGCCAATCGCCAGTTCTTGCAAACAGCACGGAAGCGGATTTGATCAACACTACTAAAACAGCAGCCAATGATGAGCTTAAGGGATATCAATTGGGAGATAAAACCTTGAGCTGCATTCTGCTTCTTTACCATCGGAACCATGAGAATGACTGTCTTGCACGCCCATCCTCCTGGACTTATATTACTCTAAAACCCAAAAACAAACATGAAGATAATTACAATCATAGCAGAACATTGTGTTCTATTATGGAACTAATAGAGATAATCGAACATCATGTACTATTCATGAATCTTTTTGCCAACCATTCTCAGTGGGCAAAAAGAAAGGGCTTTCCCATGCCTCACACCCAAATCATAATCAAGCGATGAATGAGGATCATTGACTTGTAACATCTTCACCATAGTAATGACATAATCTATACAATAGTACTATAGACAGAAACAGAGCCAAGGGATGTGATCTCTAGTACACACGACAGACAAGCAACACAAACATCACAAAATTCATAGCCTAGTTAACACATGAGAATCCTTGAGACAGTTCGAATGATGGAAAAGAATAAGTTAAATTCAGCCCACGAAGCCGTCTTCGATGTAGCTACTTACAAAGTTAACACCATGTTTGTTCCTAATTGCTTCAATCCACATAATCAAGTAGTGACACGTTAAGATCATCGACTTGAAACATCTTCACCGTAGTAATCACGTAACCTATATAATACAATAAACTGAAACAGAGCCAAAAGATGCGAATCCGACCGCTATTTTGCCACAGACAGAGACAAACATTACCATGTTCATAGCCAAGTTAACGCATGATCATCCTCATGACTATAGCAAAGCTATTGTGCGGGGAATGCCCCTAATTCCACAAAGCTGAGATTACGTTTGATTTATTTTGGGAAATAGGTTAGTTACAAAATGATTTATCTAAGTACATATTTGTTACCTTTTTACACTAATTATATTATATATAGAATAAAAGAAATAGATTATAGATTTTTTAGTTCAATTAAGGAAACAAATATTTAGGAAAATTTTAGTTATCTTTTTGTATTTTTTATTAGAAAAAATCAAAGGTATTAATTGGGATAAATTGTACAAATGTTATAATTAAAAAAAAAATTTGTGATACATATGGGCAAGAAAAGAGTTTCAGTCCTTTTTTTTTTATTTCTGAGCCCACCGACTTAAATACAAAATCCCACTTCAATTGAACTTCATTCTCCTATATAATACAAACCCTAAAGCCTCTATATAAACCCTTACAAGACATTAGAAAACAGAGTTATGCGCCGTCTCCCTCTCTAAGTCTTCTATTCCTCCACTCAAGAAGTTGAAGAAAAAAATTGTCAAGATCACAAGTTACATCAATGTCGGAAGTTGATCTTTCCAAGCACCCATCAGGAATAGTTCCTATCCTTCAGAATGTTGTCGCTACTGTCAATTTGAACTGCAAATTGGACCTCAAGAACATCGCGCTCCGCGCCCGAAACGCGGAATACAATCCGAAACGTTTCTCTGCCGTGATTATGAGAATCAAGGAACCGAAAACCACTGCATTGATCTTCGCTTCAGGGAAATTGGTCTGCACAGGTGCGAAAACAGAGGAGCTAGCAAGAGTTGCTGCAAGAAAGTACGCAAGAATCGTCCAGAAGATGGATTTTCCTGCCAGGTTTACAGATTTCAAGATTCAGAACATTGTGGCATCCGTTGATGTCAAGTTCCCGGTCAGGCTCGAGAGGTTTACTTTCACAGAACACGCCAAGTTTTCCACCTATGAACCGGAGCTCTTTCCTGGCCTCATCTATCGCATGAAAAATCCTAAAGTCGTGATGCTGATTTTCGTATCGGGAAAGATGGTGATTACAGGAGCCAAGAAGAGAGATGACACCTATGCTGCTTTTGAGGATCTATACCCTGTAATTCAAGAATTCAGGAAAGAAGTGAAGTAGGATCATGTGGGTTTGCTCTGTTTCGTCCTATGATTATTAGTGACATTGTTTCTCTCTGTTATATCCTGATACAGCTCCCAAGTCTAAACAAATTTGGCGTTTGACACTTGACAAACTCTTGTTTGTTTGTTTGGTTACATATGCAAAGCATATTACTAGAACTGAAATTGACAAATTGTAGTACCTTATATTAGGGCTGTGTATGTATTATACCCATTTTTTCTTATTGCTATTAATATATAATTGACCCCCATTAACTTAATAAATTATGGTTGACCAAATCAAACTTGGCTAGCCAATTGATTATTTTTTTCTTATTTAGAATGCAACTTTTTGTTTTGTTTTTTATAACTATAAAAGATACTATATATTTATAGATTAACAAGTTTATACTTGTGTGAAAAAAATATTTTTTTTCTTCAAAATTTTGTAACAAACCACAAGAAGTATTTAGACAAATACAAAAAAAAATGTGTGGAAAATAAATAAAAAAAACCAAAAAAATAAATAAATGAGAAAGAGAGTCGAAGAAGGAAAAATATAAAAATAAATGTCATTGAAAAAGAAGAGTATAGAGATGAGATAATGGATATAGTGAACTATCTTTAATTTACAAATAAGATTGATTCAAATAATAATTTTTTTTAACATTACATGTTTAATTTTTTTGTAAATTTTGATTATCTCATATCTTAAAATTTTCTTTTCTTTTCCTAATTCTTTAATTCTCCACTCTCTCTTACTCTTTTACCTAATATTATTTATACACATAGCTAAGCTATATTAAAAAAATTCCATAACCTCAATTAAAATAATTAAATATTTAAACCTTTAATATTAATAACCATTTATCTAAATTTTTATTTCTTACAAAATTGTTCAAATTATTATTGCAACATGAATTTACCATTATTATATATTTTTTACTCATATAAATTATTCTAAGTCCTTAAACAATATTGTTTATTTATATAAGTATTTATATTCTTACATTTTTTTTCCAACATGAGTTTAGAGGTAATATATATTTTTCTGTTTAAAATAAATTATTTCTCATAATATAGCGTGAACCAGTTTTTGTTATTTATTTTCTAATTTTTATTGTTTGGTTATTATTAATTTTCTATCATTTTTTATTTTTTCCCATTTTTTGCTCTCTCTTTTATCTATTATTTATTCACATAGTTATACTATATTAAAAAATATTTCATTATCTGAATAATAATAAAAACTTAGTTATCTAATTCTTTAAATATTTTTGTATAACTTTTCATTTAAAAAAAGAGTTAAAAATTGTTATTTTATCATGAATTTAGTAGTAATGTATATTTTTCTCCATATTTTTAGTTACTTCAATTATTAAGAAAATAATTACGTAACCCTTTAAATATCTTGAAGTATATGTGTGATCGTCTACTTTAAAAAATTCTTATAGCATGATTTTAATAGTAATATATATTTTTTAATTTTTTAATTATTTTATTTCACTAGGCTATCTTTTACCGGAGTTCTAACTGGTATAGTTAAAGGAGAAACATGAGATATTTTAGATTTCTAAGCTGACACGGTTTAGGACTAGAGCCATATGTTATGCAATATAAATAAGGAGTAATAACAAAAAGCCCCCTGTACTATCGCGAAAAACAGACTCTACCCCTGTTTTTTTTAAAGTTATAAACACCCTCCTGTACTATAGGTCAGAGGCAAAGGGACACTTTCTACTAATCAAATTAAACTAACTTTATGCTAGTTTTAACCTATAACAGCAGGTTACCTAAAAAAAAAAACTATTGTTCCTTTTACTTGTCTTTAAAAATTCTGAAAAATAATGTAATTAATTTAATGAATCTAGAAAAATAATATAATTAATTTTAAAAAATTCTAAAAAATAATGTAATTAATTTTAAAATTCAGAAAAATACGGTAATTAATTTAAAAAATTCAGAAAAATAATTTAATTAATTTGAAGGATGATGATTTCAATAATTAATTAATTCAAAAATGTAAAAGATGAACATACTGTAACTAATTAATTCCAAAATGTAAAAATTCTATAAAAAAATGTGCAAATCCCAAAAAGATGTTAAAAATCCAAAACAAATGTAAAATTTCCAAAAAAATGTAAAAAATTCAAAAAATTTAAAAATTTAAAAAAAACGTAAAAAAAATCAAAACAACTGTAAAAATTCCAAAAAAATGTACAAATTCCCCAAAAATGTAAAGATTCCAAAAAAAATGCCAAATTCCAAAAAAAAATTAATCTAAAAATCTAGAAAAATGTTAAAATTTCAAAAAAAGTGTTAGAATTCCAAAAATAATTAATTAATCAAAACATCTAGAAAAAATGTAAAAATTACCAAATAATGTTGAAATTATGAATAAAATGTACAAATTCCAAAAAAAAGTAATTAATCTAAAAATCCAGAAAAATGTTAAAATTTAGGATGATGTTTTCAATAATTATTTGATGGTATTTTTTGAAATTTTTACATTAATTAAATTTTTTTTGGATTTTTAGATTAATTAATTTTTTTTTATAAAATTTTTATATTTTTTTGATTTTTTTTACATTTGTTTTGGAATTTGTACATTTTTTTGGAATTTTAACATTTTTTTGGAATTTCAACATTTGTTTGGGAATTTGTACATTTTTCGAAAATTTATCTTTTTTTTGGGAATTTTAACATTTTTTTGAAATTTTAGATTAATTAAATTTATTTTGGAATTTGTTCATTTTTCAGAAGTTTAACGTTTTTTTTGGGAATTTTAGATTAATTAAATTTTTTTAAAGAATTTAAAGATTTTTTAAGGATTTTTTATATATTTTTTGGATTTTAAAAAAAAAACTTGTTGTCACCGGTCAAAACTAATAGAAAGTTAGTTTGACTAATAGAAGAGGTCCTTTTACCTCTAACCTATAATACAGGGGAGTGTTTGTAACTTTTTAAAAGAAAGAAATAGATTCTATTTTTTACGATAGTACCGGAGATTTTTCTGCTATTATCCCTATAAATAAAGGCGTTAGCATCCTAGGTTAATTAGCAGTTTGTTTTCTGAATCCAAGGTGAGAGAACTGGGATAATAACTAATAAGAGGATGGAGACGCTGAAGTGGCATTGATTTGCGACAAATTTCATGGATTTGGAAGTACCTGACGTACGTCTACTCCGTCAAAAAAAAATTAATAAATATAACTTTCCATTAAACATAAAATTAATTGTAAATAGCAAGTAAAAAGTTCGTCCATAAAGAATGATGATACGATTTTTATAAATATAACTTTTTACTAAGCACAAGATTAATTGCAAATAGCAAGTAAGAGGTTCGTACGCAAAGAGTAATGGTATGATTTTTGTAAATGCTTAAAAAGACCAATTGTAACACTTAGGTAAAATTGGAGAGATTTTGTTTAAAAACTACAAACTGAAAAGACAACTAAAACAAGTAAAAAGGTTCAGGCCAAGAATATAATTCTTGGTCAAGAAATAGATCAAGAATGAACAATTAGAGAAGAGATTCCTATTAGAAGCTTAACAAGCTATGATTTATGAGTAACAATCATCGATGCAGGGTTATTCGTCTTCAATCCACAGGGTTGCTATAAGACTCAGGTACGCATAGAATCCTTGATTTCCTTCTGTATCAAACCACCTCAGGTACACTTAGAGATAATTTCTAATCAATTAGTACTTTGTTGGTTAGAGGATTTACTAAGATTGATTGATTATCGAATAGGGGAAGATAACTCCTAACCTAGGATCCTCGGTTGTCAATCGGGACTAAGTCAGATTAACCTTTCTCACTACCTTCTCAGAGCTAGCTGTCTACTTTGGTTCTCTTGGCTCGTGCATGGCCTAAAGAAGGATTGCCGTAACCAAGAAGAATGATACTTGTGAGAATCAAATTAACCTTAGATTTTGCCAGATCTAAAATCAAAAGGAAGTGCAATACCATTTTTATGGAAATCAATTAGATGCAGATTTAAAGATTAATTAAGAACTTATTAGATATCATGCAAACTCATGACCATACTTTAAACGCTTCTACTAAAAAAGATGTTTTTAGTTACGCATACTCATATTTGAAGAAAATAAAAGAAATAATAACATATAATTGTGATCGACTCGGATTCTATTTCTAAATAAAATTATTCTAAGTGACTATGTTTGTGCGTTTAAGAATTTTTGTTCTTTCCTGCCCTGTTTGATAGATGCTCTGGTCTTGGCATAACAACGTGATCAATGATTTCACTACATAATCAGACCTAACTCTTGGTTGAGTAATGGAGTTTCGCTCCGGATATCCTTTTTATATGAGATTAATTTCATTCCAACGTGGTTAAACTCTGAAATACGTGACTCTCCCATCAAACAATAAATAATTGGTTATACTAGTCTATTCTTAAGCATTAGCCAACTCATGTATTCGCTTTCATTTTTAAATAAAGGAATTTTTTGTTGTTGTTGTCAAACTCTTTAATACTATTATTTTTATTTCTTTTTAAAAACATTTATGCCTTTTTTGTTTGTTGGTTAACAACTTAACAACTCAAATAAAATCTAAGAAAAACTAACTAACACAATTTAATGGGCATTTTGTCATACAGTTGTGTGACTAACGGTATGCAATGACTCCTTAAAAAGAAAGGGTAAGAATTAGCTGGCATTTAGTTATTTAGTTTAAACATTTAAATAAATATAGAAAACCATTTAGCCTATAAAACACGTTTAGTTCCCTCGTATCTTTTCACAAATTGGAAAAGAAAGAAAAAGAGAGGTAGAAATGGCAATTGAAAGCTTTAGTGTTGCCGAGGGAGCTTCCGCCACAAGAACAAATGCGAAGATAACAACACCAGTTGTAGTCACATGTGTCATTGCGGCATTAAGTGGTCTCATGTTTGGCTATGAAATGGGGATTTCAGGTACTTATTACAATACAAAATCTCCTCTCTCTTATGAGATATTTAGATATTCAAGTTTATCTTAATCTTCATGAATTCATCGTAATTGACAAAAGTAGTACATTTTATCAAAAAAATTTGTCTTTATTAATTAATTTTGTATAATATGACAAATGACAACGACCCATTTGAATTGACAGGAGGAGTAACAACAATGCGACCATTTCTAGAGCAATTCTTTCCTTCAGTCCTGCAAAAGGCAGCAAGTGCAAAAACAGATGCATATTGCATGTATGATAATCAACTTTTAACATTATTCACCTCATCAACCAGCCTAGCAAGTATAGCTTCAGCTCTTGTAGGGAGTCGCCTGACTGCAATGATTGGACGTAAAAACTTGACCATGTTAGGTGGTTGTATCTTCCTTGTTGGTGCTGCCTTCAATGCCGGCGCTACCAGTATTTTCGTGCTCATCATTGGTCGCGTCTTCCTTGGTCTTGCCGTTGGCTTCACTAGCATGGTACGTTTTCTTTGGTGATACTATCTCTGTTTCAAAATAAATCAAAGTCTTGTTTTATAATAAGTGTATAATTTGTTTACTTTATACAGACAACTCCTGTTTACATATCAGAGGTGGCACCTCCAAAATGGCGTGGAACATTTATGAGTGCTTACTCGTATTTTATCGGCATTGGAAACATATCCGCCAATATTATAAACTTTTTCATGGCTAAGCCTAGTTGGGGTTGGCGTGTTGCCGTCGGCTTTTGTGCTGTTCCTGCTACCATCATAACAGTTGGCGCACTTTTTATATCAGACACGCCTGCTAGTCTAGTAGAACGAGGCAAGCTAGGCGAAGCTCATAGGACTCTGATCAAAATTAGAGGACCTGACAATGATGTGGATGCAGAACTCTCTGATCTCATTAAGTCTTCCGACGTTGCAAAAGCTACCAAGGATCAGGAAACTTTTATGGCCATTTTGGAGAGGCAATATAGGCCTCAACTAGTGATGTCAATCGCCATACCTTTCTTTCTACAAGTCACTGGAATTAACATAATTGGATTTTACGCACCCCCTCTTTTCCAAGCAGTTGGTTTTGGGAGTGACTCTGCCTTGATGGCAACGATTGTGCTTGGAATGGTCGCTCTTGGTGCAACTGTAATTTCCACATTTATGGTTGATCGGTATGGGAGGAGACTGTTATACATAATTGGTGGGATTCTAATGTTCGTTGTCCAGGTCAGTATGCAATCTATTTCAAGATTTCCTCTGATGATTTGAGAAAAATAAATAGCTAGATTGATTTACTAACTTGAAAATTTTAATTTTGCATTTTCATGGAAAAAGGTTGCTGTGGCTTTTCTGCTGGCTACTACAACAGGTGTTTCAGGCACCAAAACCATGTCGAAAGGCTATGACAAACTAGTTTTGTCGTTATTGTGCTTATTTTCTGTTGCATTCCAAATGTCTTGGGGCGGCATAACCCCTCTAGTATTGAGCGAGATCTTCCCCACGAGGATTAGAACTGCGGGGCAAAGTATGAGCATTATTGTGATGTCGTTTACTACATTTGTACTATCACAGGTCTTCTTTACCATGTTGTGCTACTTGAAATTCGGAACATTCTTATTCCATGCTGTATGGCTTGTCGTGATGACCGTATTTGTGGTAGTTTTCTTGCCGGAAACAAAAGGAATTCCTTTAGACTCTATGCATCAAGTGTGGGAGCAACACTGGTATTGGCGTCGGTTTGTTCAACCTCAACTATAATCACAATTGGTCTAAATTGTTTAGTTTGGTTCAGTTGAATAATGGCAAAAAGACATAAATGACCCCTGATAATATATGAAACGATATGAGTCCTCGGGAACTGCTGTTGATGACGCTTCCTTCAGATTAGACCTTGTTTGACCTGCAAAGCGCCAGAGGGAGTCTCCGGCATAGACTCTCCGACGGTCAAGTTAGTAATCTATTTGTGTATAGTAACAATTCTGTAAATCAGTGTGCACGTACCTTTCCTCTCCTTTCTCAAGGATATTTATAGGTATGACTACCTGACCGTTACGGATCATTTAATGTTGTCCGTTCATCATTTATTCATCATCAATCTCCTTTATTTGCCCGCTTGGCCCTGCTTAATCATTGCGTAACGTTCGCATAATGATTGCGCAGTAGCCGTTACGTATCATAAAGAAGGGTTTAATGGGTTTAGCGGTATCATTCAGAAGTACCGGTAATAGCCCTTGCGCTATTACCATAGTATCCCTCTTAATACCCGGTACCCTTTATACATCTAACGGTTATGCCGTTTGTCTTTATACCCGTTACCCTTCATAGGTAACAGTCTTCACACGTTTCTCGAGTACGACTTTTAAATCACACCCTCAGACGAATAATCCACACACGTGGCCGTCCTGGACTAGTCAAGCCTATAACAAAAGACTAGAATGCCCTGGCGATTCTTTTATAAGTTATCAGAAGCCCAAACGAAAACGAGCCCGAGTGTTTACCAAGGGCTCATTTTGCATATCTCGGTATTATATCCCGTTATCATCGTTATATTCCAGTAATTCCCACACGCGTGCCTCGTGCAGGTTTAAAACGTCTCAAACATCCCGCCACAATCACAGAGTCAACAACAATGATGACCCCTGCAGTAGTCCTATGTGGCACACGTTTACCCGTAAAAGGTGGTCGTCTCATTAAAGGCTCGGGCCTTTTCTCCTTAAAATGACAGTTCACTGACGCGCGTGCTCCTCACTCACACCTCTTCGATTTCCACCAAATCCTTTGAAGTGACACAACTCACGCCTTTTCTTTACAAATAACGATTTGATTTCCTTATTTCCTTCTTTTTTCACTTTTAAATTGCTCAAGGAAAAACCCTAATCTCCTCTCTTGCTTCTCTCCCCACAAGTTTCATCGCCGCGCCGCTCCTTCGACCATCGCAGGTACACAATCCTTCTTTTTCCCCATTTTCACACTCCACTTTTTATCCATGGCTCCTCGCGCTCGTCCCGTTGCCAAGGCCGTCGAAGACATGGATATTGTGCCGTCTCTGATATGGAGAAAAGAAACTCTCGATGCCACCCTTGCTAGCATGAAGGCGAAGATCCCCGACGATTGCCACACCTATGTTGCCCATTCTGACCTGAGATTCAACAGTGCGATGCCCGGCAAGCGTCGCATTCTATACACCAAAATGTTCTCGTATGGGTTTCAATTGCCTCCTCACGCCCTAGTGTCAGACTTACTCAAAAGGACCGCTCTTAATCCTGCCCAAATAACTCCCCCTTCCTGGACCTGTATCGCCTCCTTTATTCAGATCTGCCGGATGTACGCAGTCAGGCCTACCCTCAGGCTCTTCCGTCATTTCTTTACTCTTTATAGCCGCAAGGGAGTTATCAGTTGATGCGATCCTGCCTAGGGTTAGTAGGCCGGATTACAATGGAGCTTTAGAGGATCTAGCCGAACGAATTTATCTAGGGCAAACAATACCACAAGAAAGGAAAGACACACGATTTGTAGGTTTAGCGGAGAATTGGATAATAAAAGAGTAGGAATTAAGGATAATTACCCGGAAACTAATGGAAAGATGTGAGAAAAGGAATTGAGCATGCGAGGAACCATCGATCAATCCATGTAACTTGTCATCCACGATTTTAGAGAAATAAATAATTATTGAAACACAACTTTCATCCAATAATTCACCCAAAAGAACCAACGATTTTTCCCGGAGAAAAATCGAGAGGAGTAATCTCTAACTCGACGATTTCTCTCAAGGAAATTCAAGTGGAAGAGCCCAAGGCTTAGTTGATACAAGAAAAGGAGTATTCTCAACTCTCAAATATCATACAAAGTCTAAGCTAAGGAGAAAAAATGAAACAAGAGAACTAAATATAGTTAGTGTACAAATTGGGCTTGAAAAAGCCCTAAAAAATGACATTTTTTCCTATGTCTGGCGGTATACCGCCTGGGAGGGTTGAGGGCTGGTGTTATACCGCTAGCCTCGGCTCTTGGAAGCCAAAATAATTCATTTTCTGGCGGTATACCGCCCCAGTCAGGTCATTCCTGGCGGTATGCCGCTAGGCTCGCTCACACTGCGCGCTAAAATGTCGACGAGCATAACTTTTGATCCACCCGTCCGATTGACCTGAAACTTGCACCAAACGAAAGATAACATCTTGAAGTTTCCGTCAAGCTTTTGTTCTCTCAAATCGGACACCATTTGCTTGTCCATCTGCTCATAATTATTGTCCCCTTGGATGGAACATTTGTTGGTGAACCTTGGCTTGGTGAATACACACATGGACAGCTTTTTCCTTGGCCTCGATGGGTTCTTCCTCACTCATTTTGCCTTCAAACCATAGGGATAACCTTCGTGCTTTGCTTCGGGTGATCGGGCCTTGAGGTACTAGGTCCCGAGTGTCAATATTGGCGTCGGAAGGGTCCGTGATCGCATCAACTCCTTCCCCTTCGAAAGGATTCGTCCTCGAATCCATGTCTTGAGGGTTCTCTTCATCTTCAGGGCAAAGGGACAGATCATTGACGTTGAATGTACGGCTGAGCCCTCCATATTCACTTGGAAGATCTAGAACATAGGCATTGGCGTCGATGCGACGGATGATTTGAAAAGGCTCGTCCCCCCGTGGACTTAGCTTGCTTTGTCGTTCACGTGGGAACTGATCTTTGCTCCAATGAAGCCACACCCATTGACCCGGTTCAAAGGAAGTAGGAATCTTGCCCTTATTGCGCTTGGCCATCTCCTTTTCATTCATGCTTTCAATGCTTTTGCGAACTTGCTCATGGAGTTTCTTAACAACTGTAGCTTTGGCATTCCCATCTACACACTTAATAGAACTCAAGGGCAAAGGTGAGAGATCAAGAGGGGTCAAGGGTTTGAACCCGTAAACCACCTCAAAAGGGGAATAACCAATGGAGGAATGATAGGCATTATTATAAGCAAATTCAACAAAGGCCATACATTCTTCCCATTTTACTCCATATTTAGCAATCATGACACGAAGTAATGATCCTAAAGTCCTATTCACCACCTCCGTTTGGCCATCCGTTTGAGGATGACACGTGGTGGAGAAGAGGAGTTTAGTACCTAACTTTGCCCAAAGAGTTCGCCTAAAATGACTTAGGAACTTAGTGTCCCTATCACTTACAATACTCTTAGGCATACCATGTATTCGCACCACATGTTAGAAAAATAAAGAGGCAATGTGTGTAGCATCATGTGTTTTCGAACGTGGTATAAAATGTGCCATTTTGGAGAAACGATCCACCACAACAAAGATAGAATCGTGGCTATTCTTAGACCTAGGCAAACCTAACACAAAGTCCATAGACAAATCGAGCCAGGGATGTTGGGCAACAGGTAATGGCATATGCACTGCATGATGTTTAGATGTGGACTTAGCAGTTTTGCACACAATACATCGGTTCACAATGTTAGTCACATCTACTTTCATTCGGGGCCAATAGAAATGCGATTTTAAGGCATGCAATGTTTTAGTAATGCCAAAATGGCCACTTAAAGCTCCCCCATGAGCTTCCAACACAAGCAATTCTCTAATATTAGAACGAGGCACACACAGTCTATCATATTTGAATAAGAAATTATCATGCCTAAAGAAATGCATGTGTGATCCACGTGCACAAGCCATATATATATATCAGAAATCCTCATCATTCTCATACAATTCAATCAAATGAGAAAATCCAAATATTTGTGCATCAAGAGAACTCAAGAGAACGTACCTTCGAGAAAGGGCGTCAGCAACCACATTCTCTTTTCCTTGTTTGTACTTGATGGTGTACGGGAAAGCTTCAATAAATTCCATCCACTTCGCGTGCCTTTTGTTCAATTTCGCTTGACCTTTGAGAAATTTAAGGCTTAGGTGATCGGTGTGGATGACGAATTGGTTGGCTAACAAGTAATGCTCCCACACCATAAGTGCCCTCACCAAAGCGTAGAGCTCTTTGTCGTACTTGGAGTAATTGAGTTGTGCGTTGTTGAGCTTCTCACTAAAATACGCAATGGGACGCCCCTCTTGAGTTAGGACCGCTCCAATGCCAACTCCGCTCGCATCACACTCTAACTCAAATACCTTGGTGAAGTCCGGCAAGGCCAAAATAGGGGACTTCGTGAGTCTCTCCTTAAGTTCTTGGAAGGCCTTGGCTTGTCGCTCTCCCCACTCAAATGTGACATTCTTCTTGGTCAATTCGTTGAGTGGCGCGGCGATGGTTGAGAAATTGGGCACAAACCGGCGGTAAAAACTTGCAAGGCCATGGAAGGACCTTACTTCTCCAACATTATTGGGAATTGGCCAATCTTGGATGGCTTTCACCTTATCCTTGTCAACTTGGACGCCACCTACACTCACAACAAAGCCTAGGAAGTGAACTCGTTCCAAAAAAAATTCGCACTTAGCAAATTTAACATATAGTCGGTGTGTGCGTAAAGTGTCAAATATGGCACGCAAATGGAACACATGTTCCTCAAGAGATGAACTATACACCAAGATATCATCAAAATATACCACAACATATTTTCCAATGAAGTCACGCAAGACATAATTCATTAATCTCATAAATGTACTAGGAGCATTGGATAGACCGAATGGCATTACCAACCATTCATACAAACCGTGCTTGGTTTTGAAGGCGGTCTTCCACTCATCACCCTCATGCATCCGGATTTGGTGATATCCACTCATGAGATCAATTTTGGAGTAGATTTGACTTCCACTCAGCTCGTCAAGCATATCATCGAGGCGTGGGATGGGATGTCGATACCTCACAGTGATTTTGTTGATGGCCCTACAATCAACACACATCCTCCACGTCCCGTCTTTCTTAGGCACAAGCAACACGGGCACGACGCAAGGTGACATGCTCTCTCGGATGTAGCCTTTGCCCAAATAATCTTCCACTTGCCTTTGAAACTCCTTCATCTCCTCGGGGTTGCATCAATAAGCCGGCCTATTGGGTAAGGCCGCTCTGGGTACCAAATCAATCTTGTGTTCTATTCCCCGGATTAGAGGAAGGCCACTTGGCATTTCATTGGGAAAAACATCGTCGTACTCCTGCAAAAGGGAAACGATGGGACTTGGTAGAGAAGAAGGGGGGTTAGCATCAATTTCCAAGCAATGTGCCTTGTATCGAAGTATAAGACACACTTTATTAGAAAATAAAGCTCGCCTCACATCCTTACCCCTCGCTATCACACTCAAGTGTTTAGGCTCACTCTCTCTACCATGCTTGCTTTTGTCATGGCGTGTATTCGACTCTCCCTTTGAGTACTTTCCTCTCCTCTCTTGTGTTTTCATCTCATGACTCACACTTTTCTCTCCTCTTTGTGCATGCTCACGTTTTTCATGCACGCTATTTTCCTCATTCGCACACCTTACTTTCTTCTCTCCACTATTTTCTCTCATTTTCTTCATAATTTGGAACTCGGCACTTGCCTTTTCCATATGCAATCGATCCTCAAGAACTTGAGCGGGTGAGAGTGGAGGAATGCTAAACTTCTTCCCACGGTGAGTGAGGTGAATCTTGTTGGTTCGGCCATCATGCACTACCCATCGATCAAATTGCCATGGCCGGCCAAGGATGAGATGGCTAGCATCCATGGGAACTACATCACACAATCTCTCATCCTCATAACTACCTACTTTGAAGGCAACAAGGACTTGTTCCTTCACCTTTACTTCTCCATCATCACTAAACCAATGTAAGGAGTAAGGATTGGGGTGGGGTGTTGTGGGCAACCCAAGCTTGAAAACTAACAAATAACTTGCTACATCCACCACACTTCCATTATCAACAATAAGAGATGTGACCTTACCATTGATTTCACACCGAGAATGAAAGAGATTCTCCCGTTGATCTTTGTTGGCAACCTCCTCCTTCGCATGAGCATTCATGCTCCTTCTCACAACTAGGGTCATTGTGGCTGCCGGAACTACCTCTTCTTCACTACTCTCGGTCTCCTCCCTCTTTACCTCTTTCTCATCCTCACTTGTCTCAATTTCACTCTCCGTTTCATATTTGCCCTCTCGAATCACCACTACTCTCCGATTTGGACATTCGAATGCAATGTGACCCCTTCCTTGGCATCGAAAACATTGGATATTAGACGAGAATTTTCTTGGTTGGCTAGGGTTGGTAGGTGGATTAGGATTTGTTTTTGGTAGGGGTTTTGAGAGGTTACTTTTAGTGTAGGGTGTGTAGGGCTTCGAAGGGGGTGTCTCGGCTTTGGAGTCCTTTGGTTTAAATGGTTCTTTAGAGTAGGACTTCCAAGGTGTCTTTGGGGTTGATGAAAAGGTTTGTGTCTTGCTTGGGTAAGACTTCTTCTTGGTGGCTTCATATGCTTCCACTTTTATGGCATAGTGAAGCATAGATTGTAGGTGATCGAGCTCCTTCAACTCAAGCTTGTATCTAATACGCTCGTTGAGACCATTGAGGAACCGTGCCATAGTGATTTCTTCACCCTCCTCGGTGTTAGTCTTGATTAGGAGTTCCTCTAGCTCGTTGAAGTATTCGCCCACGGACTTAGAACCTTGCTTGAGACCTTGCAACTTGTTTTGCAAGTCTCTCTTGTGATGTGCGGGTACAAACCTTGCTCTCATCACCCTTTTCATCTCTTCCCAATCTTGGATAGCATCCACTTCTCCTCTCTCTCTACACACTTTTTCCCACCAACTAACGGCATAATCTTCAAACTCCATTGCCGCTAGCTTAATCTTCTTCTCTTCCGAATACCGATGACAATTGAAGATTCGTTGAATTTTCCCTTCCCACTTTAGATACTCCGAAGGATCGGTGGAGCCCCTAAAGGTAGGGATTTGCACCTTAATTCCGCTCAACTTGTCATCAACCCTAGGCTCTTGTGGCCTCTCTTCATGTTCAACAAACCGTGACCCATGACCCCTTTGGCGTCTTCCCCTCGTTCGTTGTGTCACCTCATCAAACTCGGCATGTGTTTCCCCAAAAGGATCCTCATAGTACTCTCTAGTATGATGGGGTGTGGTAAGGGCATGGAAATGAGGGATTTTGGGTCGGCTACTAGAAGCATGGAAGTCTTCCGGCCTTCGGCTGCCTTGCTCATATTTCTTCCTTATCTCCTTCATTTGCTCCTCCGATGGCCAACCCCGGAGGGGAGACAAATGGCTTTCGGGTATCCTCCTTCTTTGAAGTATTTTTCAGCAACCCAACTCTTCCTTCTACACTTTGATGGCCCTCCGATTCAGTTTCAACGTGGACATGTTCAGTGAGAGGCGTTTGGTGCACCTTAGGCGGAAGGTTCTTTGGAGGTGTTGCATGAGGAGGAACATTGGAAGGCTTCTTATCCTCTCTACCACGAGACTTGATCGTTTCCTCCAACAAAGAAAGACGATCCTCCATCCTAACCATGGTAGCCTTCAATTCTCCCAAGGCTGTCAAGACTTGGTCAAGGGCTTCGGCACTTCGGCTACCACTAGAACTAGGTCTACTCCTTCCGGACATTTTGTATGTACAACTACTATTTTTTTTTATACCTGCAAAATGGAAACAAACGAGATATATAGACGTTAGTAATAAATCTCTCCCTCACGTGTTTAAACTCTCGTGTTTAGGTGTTTATCTCTCGAAAAAGATGTGCTCACAAACACTCAACTTCATGTTTGTCTAGTACCTACACACTTAAACAAGAGTTAGAAAATAATTCACTCCCTCACGTGTTTAAACACTCGTGTTTGATCACTCGAAAAATTTGGCCTCACAATCACTCAAGAAATCTCCACACACCAAGCTTGCTCTCCACACAATTTCCTTGCTACAAACAAACTTGTGCTTCAATTCAAGAGTTCAATTGCCAATGCTCAAGTGATGGAAACAAAAAGGAAGAAGAACACAACAAGACTCAAAAAGATTTACAAGGACTCAAGGAAGAAGGAAAGGAGGATTTTCGGAAATTTACAAGGAAATTCAAAATTTCCAATTTTGGGAGGGAAATTTGGAATTTCCGTAGGAAAGGAAAGGAGGATGGAAAATTATGAATTAAATAAGTAAAAGACTCAAGGAAGTATTTAGAAATGTATGGAAAAGGACTTGGAGGTTTAGGACTTAAGAAACTTAAGTTTAAGACTCAAGAGGGTTTAAGACTCAAGTTTAGTATTTTATGGTTTAGGACTTGAGTTTTAGGATGAGTTTAGGACTTAAGAAAAAGAAATAGGACCGCTGGACACAATGGTAGAAAGGAAAGGACGTGCTAGGCTTTTTAGGAGGAGTGGGTGTATTTGGTTAGATTGGAACTTTGGTTAGGACTAGTTGGTTGCTTTTTGGTCAAATTGTCAAAGAAAGGGTGAGGTGTCTTAGGGCATTTAATGCAAGGGATGGGTGATTTTACCCTTGATGATGGTGTTGGCCGGCCAAGTGGAGGGATTTTAATTAATTAATTGGTACAAACTTGGCTAACAAATATTGCAACAATTATTTTGGATCAAAAAGTGCTAATTTCCAAGAACACCAAGAACAAATGAAGAACACCACAATCACACCCAAATGATTTTCTCAAGATTTCAAAATTTTAATTTTGCCAAAGTGATCACAACCAACAATCAAAAGCCCACTCGAAATATTTTTCGAAAGTAACGGACGAAACTCAAGATATCAAGAAACAAAGGTTCTAACTCTATTGACGAAAACTAGAAAAATTCGATAGGCGGCCAAAAGCTTCGCTACCACTTGATGCGATCCTGCCTAGGGTTAGTAGGCCGGATTACAATGGAGCTTTAGAGGATCTAGCCGAACGAATTTATCTAGGGCAAACAATACCACAAGAAAGGAAAGACACACGATTTGTAGGTTTAGCGGAGAATTGGATAATAAAAGAGTAGGAATTAAGGATAATTACCCGGAAACTAATGGAAAGATGTGAGAAAAGGAATTGAGCATGCGAGGAACCATCGATCAATCCATGTAACTTGTCATCCACGATTTTAGAGAAATAAATAATTATTGAAACACAACTTTCATCCAATAATTCACCCAAAAGAACCAACGATTTTTCCCGGAGAAAAATCGAGAGGAGTAATCTCTAACTCGACGATTTCTCTCAAGGAAATTCAAGTGGAAGAGCCCAAGGCTTAGTTGATACAAGAAAAGGAGTATTCTCAACTCTCAAATATCATACAAAGTCCAAGCTAAGGAGAAAAAATGAAACAAGAGAACTAAATATAGTTAGTGTACAAATTGGGCTTGAAAAAGCCCTAAAAAATGACATTTTTTCCTATGTCTGGCGGTATACCGCCTGGGAGGGTTGAGGGCTGGCGGTATACCGCTAGCCTCGGCTCTTGGAAGCCAAAATAATTCATTTTCTGGCGGTATACCGCCCCAGTCAGGTCATTCCTGGCGGTATGCCGCTAGGCTCGCTCACACTGCGCGCTAAAATGTCGACGAGCATAACTTTTGATCCACCCGTCCGATTGACCTGAAACTTGCACCAAACGAAAGATAACATCTTGAAGTTTCCGTCAAGATTTTGTTCTCTCAAATCGGACACCATTTGCTTGTCCATCTACTCATAATTATTGTCCCCTTGGATGGAACATTTGTTGGTGAACCTTTGCTTGGTGAATACACACATGGACAACTTTTTCCTTGGCCTCGATGGGTTCTTCCTAACTCATTTTACCTTCAAACCATAGGGATAACCTTTGTGCTTTGCTTCGGGTGATCGGGCCTTGAGGTACTAGGTCCCGAGTGTCAATATTGGCGTCGGAAGGGTCCGTGATCGCATCATCGGTTTTGGTCCTAGATGGCATACAGACGCGATCTTTCCTTTCCTCCGGAACTTCCAAAAGATTGAGGAATCAGTTAAACACTGGAAGGAAAACTTTTTCGTGATTGAGTTACCGGAAGCCTGGTGGAGGCCCGACTTCAACTATGCCCTTGTTGACAGTGACCGGACGCTTCCCCGGAACCTTTCGGAGGATGAATTGAAAGACATTGCCAAGCTTGTTGCTGTACAGACCCCGTTCCATGTCAAAAAATTGGCTAACGGTGTCCCACTCAAAAATTGTGGGGAAAGTGAGCATCTAGGGTAAAAATTAGTCACATATTTATTTTTCTTTTGATCCTTATATTCTTCTTTTATTTTCCTGCAGAGGTCCCTCCGGGTTGGAAGCCAACGTGTATGCGGCGTCAGGAAAAAAGGAAAGCTGCTGCTCAGCCTCCTGCTCCAATCATCCCTAAAAAGAAACGAGGTTCCGCTTCCGGTTCTGGTAGGATTACCGTTTCTATCCCTTAACCGTTAACCCAAGGTGCTTCTGCTTCCGCGTCTTTAGACCCAGAATTAGCCCGTGTCGATCTTGAGATTGACCAAGTTACCGACCGGGAGATCGCTGAGGACGTAGACCCTCAAGTGGCCACTGAAATTGCTGCTGGTGCTGATCAAACTATTCCCGTTGCTGCTACCACCACTGAAGAGTCTACCAGTGGTGGAAGAATACCTCTCGACTCCCTAAGTTCCCTGGGAAAACGCTATAAAAGAAAATTATTACGAAAGCTATCTGAGCAGAAGGCTCGCCGTCTTTATATCTCTGATGAGACTTCACCCACCAGGGAGGACGAAGCTAACATTCTTCCCCCTCCCCATGCGATGCGGTGGGCATATCTGATCCCGTTATCCCTGGTGAGGCTCCCACTATTGCTCCAGAAATTGTTATATCTTCTGCTCAACCAAACACTATCGAGGAGGTCGACTCTGAGAGAACTCTTACTCCTCAATCAGCCCGGATTCCTGATTCATCTTTAGCGGAAAAAGTCAGAGTTGAGGGGAACATTCTTTCTGCCAATGCTCTCGAGATGGAGCTCACTCCACCTCCTGCTCCCAACGCCACATTCGTCGAAGATTCCGGGAAGGAGGGTGATAACTCTCTAGATGCGTTTAACCTCCCTCTTCTTCATTTGCTGCCCGGAGACGAACTTTCTGCTCTTCCCGTCTCAGATGTTACTCTCCCTCCTCCTCCTGGCCTTTTCGTAAGACTATCAGGTGAAGGCTCCAGCACTACTCCTCTTGGTGAGCTAAATCTTCGCAACTTTGGTTATGAGAGCTATCACGCCCTTGGGATGCCAAAACCCAGTGCTCAAGATATTCAGATGGGTTGCCTGATTTCTGAAATCATGACTTCTGATGCTGACCGAGCTGAATTCCAGAAAGCAACTCTTAGTTCTCAGCTGGACTACTGCCGTAGCCTCTCATATACCCAAATGGCTTATCTCCAGTACACATATGAAGCCGTTGCCCGGAGAATCAAACTCTGGCGGCCGCTGTGCAAACTTTGACTGACTCTGTCACGGAGAAGGAACAGCTTGCCTCCTCTCTCCGGGAAGAGTTTGCCGTTCATAAGGTGTCCCTAGATCAACAACTGTTACTGGCGAATCAAGACTTAGCTGCTGCTCAACAACGTCTGGCAGAGCAGCAGGTAGAGATTGATGTCGTTCCTAGCCGAATCGAGAAGTGGAGGAATGCCACGGCCAAAGCTGTCATTATGGGATGCATAGATTATTATGGCCCTAAGAACTTTTGTCCTGTTCGAGCTGGCCAGTATGGTGACGTCCGGATCGCAGCTTTGAAGGAGGAGGATTTTGACAAAGTGAGTAGCGATGATGACTGTAGTGGAGCTGACGATGATGAGGATGCTCTTATTGACGGTACTGACATTGACAATGCGGATGCAGAGGCTGCTCTTGAGCACCAAGTACCTCCATCGGCCATATAAAAACTATCTCTGCCTTTAATGAATTTTTTGTAATAGATAGTGGCTGCTTATTTTTGTGGACAATTTATGCGTTTCTTAGCACTTTTATTTCTAAGACTTGCCTTTCCCGTTATCTGCATCTTCCTTTGCGCATTGTGTACCCCTCTAATCAATGTACGTCAGAATTCCATTCGTAACGTTGCTTTTCGGTGATTATGCCGTAAAGATTTAAAAAAAACACCTTACCGGTACTCATGCCGGTAGGACTTGAGTGTTACTTTACCAATACTTTTGTTGGTAAAGTATTGACTTTGGACCACTGATACTCAAGTCAGTGATGTCGCCTACCGGTACTCATGCCGGTAGGACTTAGATTTACTTTACCAATACTCTTATTGGTAAAGTGTGATTTTTGGACCACTGATACTCAAGTCAGTGATATTGCTTACCGGTACTCATGCCGGTAAGACTTAAATTTACTTTACCAATACTCTTGTTGGTAAAGTGTGATTTTTGGACCACTGATACTCAAGTCAGTGATGTCGCTTACCGGTACTCATGCCGGTATTTGTGTACCGTCTTCTCACTTCTTGTAAGCGGTGTCACGTTATAATCTGAAAACAGAGAAAATAAAGAACGCTGGCATATTTTTTAACGTGGTTCGGCCAATAATGCCTACGTCCACAGTGTTATTTACTTATTTATCATTTACAAATAACACCTCTGCCCTCGGGTGATACAATTTTAGATTAACAATATTCCAAGAATTGGGTAAAGGGGTACCGTCCATTCTTTCCAAGTGATAGGCCCCTTTTCCAACAACTCTTGTTACCCGGTAAGGTCCATCCCAGTTGGGACTCAATGTCCTCATATCCTGCCCCGCAGCTCGTCTGTTACGGAGCACTAAATCCCCTACCTTAAGCAGCCTTTCTTTGACCCTTCGATTATGATATTTAGCCATCTTGCGCTTGTATTGTAAATTTCTTGCAAAGGCTCGCTCACGAAGCTCCGGTAGAAGGTCGAGTTGGGCTTGTAGCGCTTGCCAGTTTTGTTCTTCTTCAAAATATTGCACCCTTAGGCTAATAGCTCCAAGTTCTACTAGTGTTACTGCTTCGGTACCGTACGTCATTGCAAACGGTGTTTCTCCAGTGCTTGTTTTCTCAGTCATCCGGTATGCCCACATAACATTAGACAACTCATCTACCCACTTCTTGCTAGCTCACTCTAAGTTCTTCTTGATTCCACTAAGTATGGTACGGTTAGTGACTTCCGTCTGACCGTTTGTCTGAGGGTGCGCAACAGAGGTGAACCGTTGCTCGATCGCTAAGGAC